>CM070684.1:22664826-23318263 GCA_036346265.1 Melocanna baccifera
ATATACGGATCCGCAATAATTTAAGTAGAATGCCGACATTCCGCAAGAGAATGGTTCATTTCGAGAGAATCGTTTTATAGAAGATCTAACTTAGTATGCTGGTTTATTTATGTTTCTCACTTTTTCAGATTTAACTTGGCTATCATCATATTTTTATCATAAATTGAAGTCGAAAAGTAATAACAAGGGATGAAGTGAATAATTTACAACCACACAACCAACCTCTTAAATACAATGAACATACAACCAGGCACCAGTGCAAACACTTGCAACAGCAATTCTCGAGAGGATTCAAATCCCTGTCAGTTTCCTCAATAATCACAGCAATCCCAGAAAGTACTTTCCAGCAGCAAGGACTTCAGGCCTTTAGGGGTGAGTTGTGCCTCCCTGCATATGGTCACTGACCGGTGGGGGATTCCCCACAGGAATGTCCAAGCTGCTGCCTTCTGCTTCTGTGGAGACCTCCCGCACATCGGCGATCAAAGCTTCAGACTGCTGGAAGCCACCCCACTCAGCATCACCAATCGGACGAATGTCCACCCCATCCACGGCCGGCTCGACTTCAGTGCTATTGCTGGAGACCAGGACTGATCTAGAGTCACTTACACAGGCTTTGTCGACATCATCATCTGACGCATCGACATGCTTTGTCAGGGGAAGGGAGTTGTCGGCGCCAGAGCATGATTCAGATCTCTCTTCACATACTTGCTTTGTGCAGCTTTGCTCTCTGCATTAGTACAGTTTGTTTTAGTCATTACCAATGCCTTGATGTAGAACTCCTGACAGGTACATCTATATTCTATGCAAATGCTACTTCTAACTTTATGTATGTAACAGGCATGAAAAGACAATAATCTCTGGACTTGCGATTGGAGAACACCGACAAGGGCTAGAAGCTCCTCTTTTTCTTTCTAACAGCTTGTAACTTTTCAGAAGCTTCCTTTATCCGAGCTGCAGCATCTGCTTCGGATACCCTTACCTTCTCCTCTGCTCGGGCAATAGTTGCTTCCTGTATCACCGCTTGCTCTCTAGCTTTTCCTAGTTCAGTGCGCCACATACGAGCCTCCGAAGTGCTGCGTCTCTTTCCTTCACCAATTGGTCCTTCTCTTTGCTCAGGCTAATTACCTTTTCTTCAGATTGTCTTAGCTGCAATATTCATAAACTATAGTTAGCATCAGAACTCGGAGCACTAGAAAATCCAATTTTTTTAAAAAAATACCTTAAGCATGGATTATTCCATTTGTCTTTCCATTGTTTGTTTTAGGCACTCAATCTCCGAACACAGAAGCCATCTCTGTTCGTCCATTGTATGAGCTGCAGAAGCAGCAGCTTCTGCAGCCTCTGCAGCCTCTGTCAATTTGTCAGCTATTTCCTTAATTGTAGCATCCCGAGCACGAATATCCTTAGCCAAATGCTGCAACTCCTCATTTTTCACTTGGAGAGTCTCCTGAGGAACATTAACACAGTACACGAAAAATTGATCAAATCAATGCTCACAAATAAAATCAAGGATACCCAATCATGCACCTATCAACACATCCATGGAAATTATCGCACAAAGATGTAACCATTTGAAAAGTTTAGCAATGAAAATCAAGATTCTAGATATTATACTAATCAGCATAAATTTGGAAGGATGCAATGCCATACCAGATATCACAATCGTTTACAGCCTACCAAGAAAAGCCAACTCTCAACTGCATATAATTAGCAAGGAGCATTCTGTCCTAGCGATGAATTTGCTCCAAGTTTATTGAGAATATATAAATCTGGCCTAAGACAGCGCCTAGCTAACATTATAACAGTACCAAAATATTGACTGCAATGATGCATATGTAGTTTATGGTGACAATATATGCAAAAACCATGCAGGAAGATTACTGGGTCTGCGGATTGCAGCAACCCATATGAAATTTGTGCAAGTGTGAATAGCAGAGTGCAGTTTGGTCCATAAGTAGGGACTACGCATTCAAAATGTTAAGGGTATTAATGGTATTTCCTATTATACTAGGGTTTAGTCTAGTGTCCCCTTTGTACTTTATATATATTGCCCATTGGACCTCTTGAATATATACATAATATTCATAATATGGTATCAGAGTTAAGATTAGGGTTAGGATTTACTGTAGCCTCCGCTCGTCTTTCGCATCTGCTGCCCCCGGGAGGAGCGATCTCTGCTCCCAGGGGCAGCCACCATCGCTGGATCCTGCCGTTGCTCTTCCACAGCACGAGCCGCTGCTGCCGTCCTCTTCACGGACTGCCGTCGCCACTCGGTGCTCTTGGCCGACGGCCTCTTCCACGGTCGCTGTCAGTGGCCGTCTCCTCGCTGCCCTGGACGAGGGAAGAGAGCACCGGCCGCCGCCGCACCATCGTGCTGTCTTGGCCATGTTCTTCGTCAACTCCGTCGTCACTAGCAGCAAGCCACCTCTTCATGGACCGCTGCCGCCGCCGCTCGGTGCTCTTGGCCGTCCTCTGCCGTCGCTGCTACCTTGGATCCGACCGCCTCGAGCTCCAAAGATGGCCGGAGACAAGGGCTCTTTGGGCCGCCTCCACCTTTCTTGGATCCGCTGGATTCGTCCGATCTGGGATCGGCCCAAGCTCGCATCGCGCCATCTGCCATCACTCTTCCACCGCTCGAGCCATCGCCGTCCTCTTCTTGGATCGCCGCCACCGCTCGGCTCTCTCGACGTCGGCTTGCCGACACCGGTCTGGCCCACTCCTGGATCCAATCGGATTCGCCGTTGCCTGGCCCCTACTCAGGCCGCCGGACCTCGCAACCCGTCACCGCCGGATTGAGTGTGCCAAGGCCAACGTCGCCATGGGAGGTCGCTCATTGGAGCCCTGGCGTCTGCCGAATGCTGACATCTTCTTCGCTCATGCCGGTGGGCGCGGCGCTTCAACGGGACCCTACGTAGCCACCCCATCCTCTCTCACAGTTGGGGCTACCTTTCTACGCTCTGCCTCTCAAGTCTCAACTCACTTTTTCCTGTGTTGCTGCCGCAGCTTGGGTTGTGCATTCGCGAGGGGATAAGAATAAAAAAGCAAGTAGTGAGAGCAGTGAGGCTGAGGGGGAATGAATTGAGATATTTTTTGAGTCTTCCATTGCGTTCACCTAAATCCGTAACTTTATCTTTTAAGTTCGTTTAAACCATACGAGTCTATAAACTTATTATCAGTTATAGAAGCATAGAAATTTTCTATGCTTAGGACAAAAGGCTTTTTTGTTGTTGTATAGAAGCATAGGAATTTTCTTTTTTACTTGGCAGCAGCTGCCGCTCTTCTCTCTGAACCACGTGTAGATCGTAGAAGTCATTATGATATCGCCGCTTCTCTCTAAGCCACCACCTCGAGCTACTAAGGCCGTCACACTTCTTTTGAACTGCGCTTCTGTTGCGCTTTCTTATGCATTGCGTCGTCGCCGTCTTGGGCTTCGATCTGCGCCACCATGCTTCTATCCATTCCTCTTCGACTAAACATATTTTCCAAAAACTGCATACTACAACGAAATTATCAGGACTAGGACTTCGGATTTTTCCTATTTTAGTGTCAACCTTTTTCAAATGCAATACTATTGATGTACCTTACATTTAAGGAGGGTTAAGGGTATTAGTAGTATTTTCTATTATACTAGGGTTTAGTCTTATGTTCCCTTTGTACGTTATATATATTACCTATTTGGTCTCTTGAATACATACATAATATTCATAACACGAAATACCATTTGAATTGATAAAAAAGAGCTTATCATAATAAAATATAAGAATAGTATTGAAGTAATGATTAGCAAGAAGTAACTCATGACAGCTCAATAATGAATCTTGAAGGAAAATTTGCTTATGGTCAAGACTTCAGAGCAACACCACTTACTAACAATATGAAACAAGAATCCAGAGGAGAGATTTATCTATATTCACTGAGAGATGAATGCATACCTTCATGATGGTTAGATCATCAAGTTGGCCCTCATTCGAGTTATTTGTACCCAACCCAAGAGTTGCCCTGATTGAAACCTTCATTGCTGCTTCTATCTCCTTGGTGGCCTCCAAAGCAGTCGCATTAGCATTTGCAACTGCAGTAGCAACTGTACCTAATGTAGCAGGAGATCCATTCCCAGCCAAAGAATTCACTGCCTCTTTATGAGCTCGTAGTACTAATTGAGCTGCACTGTTTATTAAGGATAACATCAACCCTGAATAGTCAGGATGCAGCACAAGGAATAAGAACTCCAATATTACAGTTCATGTAAAGGAGATTATATTGTAGCAGGATCCAGGAGTCCTAAAGTTGAAAACAGTTCATAACATATAATTCTTTGTTCCATACGAAAATGTTCTCTTGTTGTTAATTTATTACTGGATTAGAGTACTAAAAAGGGGCATAGCTAGTACAAATATACAAACTCCCATCATGAGCCATCTGATCAATCTAGGAATGCACCACATCGTGCAGATCTTTATCATGGGAATGCTAGTTTGAAGTTTCCATTGGGAGTTGGGACAGTGGTACTGCTAGCATCCCATGATCATGTTGGAGTTTGTGTTTGCATTAGATATTCCCCTATTAATATAAAAATAATACAGAACCATAGAAAAGAAAATTGTAAACGCCTGTACAGCCAGTCAACAGTAAAACGGTATAGAGAATATAATAATATTTGACAAGTCATGGATCAGAAAGCTTACTGCAATGTAGATACCCAAGCTTTTGCCGCACCAGGAGTTTCAGCACAAAGAAAGTAATCCTTTTTCTGAGGAATTCCAATGTCTAACTAGAGTAAAGGAATACTAAAACCTAAAGGCATATACACTTCTTAAGAAAATATTAAAGCTCTTTGAGAATCATCATATAAGTATATAGGATACAGAAACAACAGCCATCATACTTTGGCATCCCTCTGTAACAATTTGAGAGGTAGTTATATAAACATTCATACTTAGAAACATCACACAAAAAAAATATATGTTCAGGCGGTAATCTTACTGAAAATTTACAGGAGACAAAGTAATGGTGCTTGAAGCATCAAATAGAATGGTTCCCTTAATGGCAGTTTCATTCCTCCGAATTCTGCAACAAAAAAATCACTGAATACTGAGATAACAATAGGAATTTACTTGGTATTCTCAGTTACAAAACATTCAAGGTTTCATACTTGTATTCCATCTTTCCGAGCGTTGGGTCCAATATTACCCATCTTTCGTTCCACTTCCTCAGCTGTTTGAAAGAAGATTATAAGAGTTCAAGAGGTAAAATTTCTGGGTAAAATTTCACAAGTAGAAAGCTGATCATCAGAAAACTATATTCATGACGGTCCTCCGATTGCATTCATTTTAACACAGTTGGTCCTAAACAAATTATTAAACTGTCTTTTCTATGCAAGTCACATAGTCAAAAGTAGGTGAACACCAAAAGATTTACTCTCCGTGTATGGTTTTCCCAACCATTCACCCTTCCACCCCCCCCCCCCCACCCACCATGTGGTTGTGGTACATCTCACAATATCAATAACAAGCATTTCCATCAGTTGAACCTAGGACAACAGAAGATCCTTATGGAATAAGATTCACCTGGCCTCCCTTTCTCTCCCCGCTAGAATCAAAAACAAAACACACTAATTGGTGCGCAAGGACACAGGTCAATGCAGTAATCCTAGCTACTGCGTGCCAAATCTCATATAATCCCTAGTATCCCGATCAAATTATACCAAGAAACTGAACAGGAAAGCCACTGTCATATAATCAGACCAAAAATTTCCACCACCCACCACACATCAAACAACTCATACTAACACCAAAGCCGAACCTTTCCACGCCTAAACCCCACACTACACCAAATCTATCACCGAAGTCGAATCTTTAAGCGCCTAATTAACCCCACGTAATCCATCGCCCCCAAAACGATCGGCGAGGCCAAGAACCACCGCACAGACCGTCTCAGATCACTTCAGCAGGGGGCCCTGCAGCAGGTACCTCCCGGACCCCGACGACAGCTGCCGCTTTACCTTCTCCAGGCTTCTCTCCGCGTCCCTAACCCTCTGCAAAATCGCCCAAAAATTTCACCAAAAAATCACCAAAATTTGGAAGAATTCAGAAGCATCTGGACTGGGGAGAGGCTGGTGGGCGTACCGGGGAGCTGCCGTTGGTGGCCATGGCGGGAGGGGCGGCTGTGGAGGTGCAGGGCTAGGGTTTTGGGGTGGAGACCGGAGGCTGGAGACGACGGCGACGGGGGCGGCCCGGGCGGGTAAGTGGTGGGTTGCGGTGCGCGACCGGCCGGTGGGGGCGGCGTTCAGATCGACGGGAATTTCGCTGCCGGGAAAGATCCAGCTACGCTGCCGGGGCCGGGGCTACCCGCCAGCTGTTGGCCATGTAGCGTGGGCCGGCTGCTTGACTTGTGGTTTGTGGGGGCTCGGTCCGACCGGATGTATCGATGCATGTCTATGGCTTTTTGTAAAAATGTAGTGAGCCCCCGCAACAAGTCTAGATTTTTTCAGCTAAGTTTGATGCTCAGATTTCAAGCAATTTTTAGCAACGCACAATGCAACTTCAACTACTTAATTGGTAGCAAATGTGTGAAACCTGGATTTTTAAGGGGACATGTGTAGGAGCCGTCGCTAGCTTCTCGATCGAGCCCCTCTTCACTACTGCCTACATGTATCTCACCAGCCATCGTCACTACGCAACTCTTGTTACCACATAAATCACCCACCCGTACCGAATATATGATCTCTTCTTCTCAATCAAACCCAACTGGAGCCGAGTAGAGACTAGAGGGCGTCGCTATTGCCACTACCTTAACTTCTTAATTGGTGGCCTCGTTGACCATCGTACCGCGTTGATGGAGAATGATCTAGCCAATTGCCATGCACTAACCATCGCCATCGATCGCTACCGGGAGGGTGTCGCCACCGACAGGTGAATGTTGTCGTCGACGATCGATTAATTAATAATGCCACTGTCAATGCCGTCGTACGTGCGTCGTTGCATTCGTCTCTCAGACCTGATTAATACATCGATCATATATATTATCATGCAGTGCAAATTTGGTTTGATTAATACATGGGTCGCATCTTAACACATTCATCTTACGGAAAGTAACATCAGCTAAACATGGAAGTTCAAAGGACTACAATGTTGTGACTAATTCAGTTTCGCATTGATCCTTTAGTTGCAGTTTTCAGCTTCGCGTTTCCAAAAGGAACTTTTTTCTCTAGCAAAGTGTTCAAGCTTTTAAGGTTTACGACATAGTAATTGAGACGACCACATAATTACCATGGGATAATAACGTTAGTCAACGGATTATTATTTGTTTTAGCCAATAAAACATCTCTTTAACGAATAATAAGCCTAACAGAATATTACAGCAGAACAACAATTAGATATAGTATTTTATATACATCCAACTAGCCATGTAGGGCTAAAGTTCGATACACTTATTCAGCTAAGTTATTACAATACCAGAAGAGAAAATCTAGACCAGCACTCTAATTATATAAGAGAGAGAATATAAATACAATACACTAATAACATAAGTACCCTAGTTGTCGAGTCCAAGCTGCTCCTAAATCTCTAGTCATCTCAGTTCTCGTATAAGGTGTGACCCTCATACGGCTCGATCTCAGTACCATCTCCCCCCTGGGAATAGGACTCCTCTGTATAGGTCTCATCCCTGTCAAAAACAGATCCCCGGTCAATGTCGTCGTACGCGCGTCATTGCATTAGTTATCAATTGTAGCCGATCGTCTCTCAGACCTGATTAATACATCGATCATATATATCATCATGCGGTGCAAATTTGGTTTGATTAATACATGGGTTTGATCATATATATTATCACCATCTATTCTTGCCTACGATAAACCCTTCTCTCCTCTACTCCTTTCTCTTTTGCGCATATGCTCTGTGGTGTCTAAGTAATGCCCTAGTGATGCTATGCCATTCAGTTGATTGTTTGTTGACTATGGATTATGCATGGTTTGATTTGAGAATGTAATGCTATGACTAAGAATGGATGGTAGGCTACCTTTGTTAGTTGATGGCTGGGTTGCTTTGGGAAAGTTGAATTTATGCCCTTGGTGGTCGTTGTCTCAGTCGGCTATGCGGTGTTGCCCTTCTCCTCCTACAGCTTGATGCCTCGGGGCTTGCCTCTTACTCCTGGTCGACTGGCTTGCTTCGGGTCTTGTGGTGGCCAACGATGCTTGGCTGTATGGGGGTTTGACTTGGAATGGAAAAAAGGGAGAAGTGAGCAGGGTCTTACGGTTGTCATGCTCAAGGCTTCCTCTTACTTCCATTCCCTTCTATTCGGCTGGTCGAGTATGGCCTTTGCCTTGTGGTCGCGCTGTCTAGAAGTGTTGTATTGTCCCTTTTTACTGTAGCCGTGTGAATGGCCCATTGATCTTTTGGTGATTTGGGATATTTGGCTGGTTGCTATGGTATTTGAATATATCTCAGGTTTGTTTACGCTGGGTAATGACTCTATGGTTGTGGGAGGTGCCGACTGGCCCTTGGACGATCAGGTATCTCAGTGAATGGACTACCCTACCCGAATTACCCTCTAAGGCTTTGATGACAATCTCTTTCTCCTTCCTTGCTTTGCTTAGTTTTATCTGTTCTTCTGTTTGATCTTTTTCGGCATTTTAATACTAACTTGCTCGTAAATAAAAATAGCGTTGCGGTGTAGGTTCGACGTTGGGTTATAATTCTATTGTATGAGATGAAATGCATGTAACTTCACCTTTTCTTAAGTTTAATGTAAAAATGGAAATGCGTATAAATTTGAATGTAATTTCTATTTTCTTGTGATCCGAATGTAATTGTGAATGTATGAAATGATTCCTCTGTTACAATTGAGTTATGTCTGTTGTAACTGTGCATTGTTAATAATGAATAAATGAGTTTTGATTTGCAATACAATATGCGAGTTTTATTTAATTGCAGTAATTAATTTGAAATATCATGGTGATAATCGAACTAGCCGATTAGGTTCCTAATATTGATTTGGCCATATTAATTGTTATTATCAGCGCTAATTACATCGATTAAATTAGTTAGATAACGCGGGGCGTTTCAGTAATAAAACACTAATTAAACTGAATTTGCGCGGACTAATTAAGTAGTTCCTAAATCCCTAGCAGTAGCATCCTTATATGTTATATACACAATTAAGTTCATTTAAATATATCCAACGAGCTAACAGTAACTGAACTCGAGCATCTATAGTGCTAGTACTTCCCGGGGGTGATGGCCGTCTGTCAGTAGATTGCATATCTTTCTACTTATGATCACATGCACCTAAATCCATGAGCTGGCTGCACTCTAGCTGCACCTTCTTCCTTCCTCCAGCCTTTTCTGCCACCACCCTCCTCCATGTGATGCCTCTGAGCCCTGTTGTACATTTGTCGATCTCTCCCCGGGATCCATGCACGTTTAGCCATCTACACATCCACACACACATTGCCAAAGTTGGCACTTATATGTTAACATGGGACCCTGCTCATACTGTGTTAACATGATACCACTCACTGCCTCACCAAGTGACTGTTGCTTTGCCCTAGCTAGCTAGCCAGCTACTTTCCAAAAAGTGATCTTTCTAAATCTAAAGTGCTGTTGTTAACTAAATATTTTTTTCTTTTAACAGATGAACGAAACATTCACATGCAACCCTAAGTAAGCCCCCTGTTTTCTTAACCTTAAACTCCTCAAATGCATTAATTATAGGGCCAGGGAGCAAGATAGTCAAACCCTAACAGGCCCCTTACACTCCAAGTCAAAAAAGGCCACAAAAGGGGGAAGAGAGAGTGATGAAAAGGCATGCATAAAGAGCCAAGAAGATGCCCCTTTTAGTACTTCCCTTCATGCAACCACGAGCGTTATATACTGTACCTTCTTTTCGGCGGTTCCGAGCTACAACTCATAACTTTTAACTTTAGCTTAAGAATTTATGTAAACGAATTAAATATCGATAAATTATTTTAAAAAGACTATCTTGATAAACAACTTTGAAAAATAATAGAGAAGTTGTTTAATTTATTTATCAAAAAAAAGATATAAACCATACCTAGCCCCACTACAAAAGCTAGCTAGGTGCCCCACTACAAAAGCTAGCATCACCTAGCTATCTGATGTATAGCTCCTCTTTCCAGTACGTGAGTTGTGATCGAGATCTCACCATGCCATCACCATCAAATAATGCCTCCTGAGTGAGTAGTTCTCATTAACATCACTCACCACAAGCAGCTAGCTAGTCCACAGCCATGGACACCAAGGGCGGCTCCGGTGTCCTGCTGGGCCACGAGGAGGAGGAGGCCACGAACACCATAGCGGCGGCGCACGCCGTGGTGGCGAGGGAGTACCGGAGGGGGAACTGGACGCTGCCGGAGACGATGCTGCTGATCGAGGCCAAGAAGAGGGTGCACGACGACCGGCACCCGGCGGACCAGGGCCTGGGGCGGTGGCGGTGGGTGGAGGACTACTGCTGGCGCGGCGGGTGCCGTCGGAGCCAGAACCAGTGCAACGACCGGTGGGACAACCTCATGAGGGACTACAAGAAGGTGCGCGCGTACGAGCACGCCGGCGTGGCTGGGAGGGGCGGCGGCGAGCCAAGCTACTGGGTGATGGGGAGGGCGGAGAGGAAGGAGAGGGACCTCCCCTCCAACCTCTTGCGCGAGATATACAAGGCCATGGGCGAGATCGTCGAGAGGAGGATGAGCTGCGGTGGCGGAGGCCCCGGCCCCGGCGGCGTGTTCTTGGGCGCGTCGTCCAGCCTCGTCGACGTCCCCATGCAGGCCTCCCCCCTCGCCCAAGTCCTGCCCCGACCTCTCGGTACGACACCCCCGGCCCGCCCGCCCGCGGGCGAGTGATCTTGGGCGCCATTTCTTGTACTGATGCATGGGTACATGGTTTCTTGGCAATCAAGACCAAGAGACGCACTGCAGCTCCGAGTCGCCGGAGAGGAAGAGGCGTAGACCCGGGAGCAGCACGCCAGCTCCATCAAAGAACGATGGCCATCAAGAAGTACACCAAGTCGACGATCATGGCGGCGACGAGAGCACCGACGAGGACGCCGGCGGCCTGAGCGGGGCCATCGACCGGTGCGCGGCGATCCTGTCGGGGGCGCTGGAGAGCTGCGAGGCCGCGGAGGAGCGGCGGCACAGGGAGGTGATGGCCGTGGAGGAGCGCCGCAGCCGCGCGCGGCAGATGCGTCGGGGGGCCGGAGAGCAGTGCATGGCCGGGCTGGCCGCCGCCGTGAGCCAGCTCGCCGACTCGATGGTCGCGCTCGCCTCCAAGCACAAGGGCCCCGCCGCGCCCAAGTGAGACAAAGCCCAGCGACGCCGTACTCAGACCAGGGATCTTTACACTCGCGACGGTGCCGCCCTGCGCGCGCTGGCCTGTGCATGCAGGCCGCAGCGTTCGTGCAGTGATGGAGTGGGCGTCGTGCGTCCTGCGCGCGTTGCATGCATCGCTGATTTTGTAGTAGCCAGCTCAAGATCAGCGCCTGCTACGACAACGACGGCGAGCCCGGGACGTCTGGGCTTTGCATGACAGGTGTAGATCGAGTGGTAGCTAGGATCGATGCATGGTACGTGCGTACGTAAGTATAGCTAGGTAGCTAGTCGATCGCGCGATCAATTGGTAAATTAGTTTATTTTGAAACAATGTTCATGCTAATTGATATTAATTCATTAGTTAACGGGTTTGCACTTACAAGTTGCCTGGTTTTTTTAACTCTAAAAGATTTTATTGATCTTTAATTAGATTAGCTTTGATATATATCTATAGGGAGTTAATAAACATCACCCTTTTCAAATTATCATCCAAATTTCTGGCCTCCTCCAAAAAATCGCCCTTCTAAAAAAAGAACTGTTAGATCTCTGTTCTAACGGTCAAAAATTTAGAATTATTTAAAAAAACATTCAGATAACAGCTAGACACTCATATATCTATATATGTGTTTGTGTCAAAAATGTGACAACTTAGATAGTCATGTGTGAGTGCATGCATGAGGCTTTGACACGCATCTTCAGAAAATGTAGTGCACTCTGGATGGATAAAAGGGAGTTGATATGGCTAGACACTCCCTTGATAAAAAGATCATGTTTTTATTTAGTTAACATTTAACAATGGTAGCATTTCACCAAAACTGTTGCAAACATGCGCAACTCACAAGATTAGATGACTAGACTGGCTTAGTAATCTTCTAGAAGGTTTTTTAAAACTGGCAAGAGCGACCGAGCAAGTATAATTGCAATGTAGTACCGCAAACATATGTGTATCCCGACAAATTAAACGGCTAAAAACCAGTAACTAAAAACCAGTAACCACAAAGACATTTATTTTCCGTAGGATTAAAAATACAAGCATGCACCTGGTGACCCGATCTGAAGCTGTAAAAGCATACAAAAATGCCGGTGCTGTGTAGGATCAGGAAATGTTGGTTGCGTGGATAGAACTAGCTAGCACATAGCAAATCCTATCATGAAATACTGTCGGAAAGCTCTAAGGAAAGACTACGCCCTGTTCTTTGCGGTTTCTAAAAATCATTTTTGATTTTTGCTACAGTAACTAACTTTTAAACGGAATATTTTTTTAAGATGGGGTCTACAAGTTAATTGTAGTCATGTTAAAAAACTAATATCTGTATTATCAAAAATTACAAGCGAGTATCTCTCTTTCCGTAATCTTTGTCGCAAACAGCCAAAAAGTCATCAGTCGCAACCAAAAATCATCAGCCGCAGTTAAAAAGAACAAACCCGACATATGCCTGACAACCATATATATCTCGGACAAGCAGCTTTCTCACGCATGTAAGATCTGTCGCAGACCGTTAATTCGCTCATGCATGTAGGGAAAAACAGTTGATAAAGACATCGATGATGGATCGATGCATGTAGACTTGCTATAAATAAAAGATGATGATTAACGTGTTGTTAATTAGGCTCAGGGTTTTGATAATCCGCCAATAATCCCCCCAGCGAGATATGTGTACTTTTGTATGGTGGATGTGGTAGAGGAAAGGGAGACTTCTCGCTGGCCAGATCACCGCGTCGCACCCCAGGTCGTTGGGGGCACGCCGCATCGCTCGCTGGTGCATGTACAGATTACATTAAATTGATTGGTGTCGGTTGGTTAATTGCATGCATGGGCCGAGCACACTAAATTGATACGTGTGTTAGATACTTAGATGGTTTTGAAAAAAAAAAAGGGACGTGCTAGAGCACAGTCGACTATTTTTGAACCAAAATTAGTCATTTTTTTTGCCTTCTATACAACATTTCGCCTATATTTACAATATTTTTCGTCCATGTATGCAACATTTCTCGGCAGAAAAAAATTGCAGTCATCGGAAGAATGTTGTAGACATGTAAAAATGTAGTAGACATAGACGACAAATGTTGCACATATGGACGAAAAATGTTACAGACATGGAAAAATATTGCATACATGTGTTTCCCATGTCTACAATATTCTTGACATGTCTGTAACATTTTTCATCGAGAAATGCTGCATAGATGTTAAAATGTTGTATACGTGGACAAAAAATATTGTGAACATAGGCGAAAAATATTGTATATATGAAGAAAAATTGACATGTTTTGACTCAAAAAATAGTCGGATGTGTAATAGACAGTCCAAAAAAGACTATGGGTTAATTGACCCTACCGTTTTAATGTGGCTCCGCTATTGAATGGTATATATCGAATTTTCCCCCATATTATAGGAGCAAAAGTACACATATTAACAACTTATTTAGTCATTCATCTCTACCATCTAATTTGCAGAATGAACTCGATCAGATGTATAATCCAGGGATCGTAAACTCGGGGAGCAAACTTTTCATGGATTTTCTTCCCTTCAGGCTTCGGATCGGACACGGTAACTTAACTGTAAAAAAAAAAAGACAGCCTCCAAGATAACATAGCTCGTTTCCAAGCGCTCCGGCCAAAGAGGAAGAGACCAAAAAGATGGCTAACATGCATGGGTTGCAACTTGCAACAATGGGAGATCAGAGGTGTCAGGAGCACTAGCAAATTTTTGTCCAAGTTCGTTGATCAGAAGCCGGACAAAATTGTTACCACTTACCAGCCAGTGACGATTGGAGAAGCCCAGGGAGTGGCAGCGGCAGCATCAATAAAATGTGGAGAGAGAAAAGTTACCACAGAGCGGAGGTGCTGCCTGCACTACACATGGAGCTGGACAATGTGGTGCAGGTGGTGTTGCCATTGATGCTGGGGAACAAGAAGCACAACAGAGAAAACTGATGAGAGAGAGTTGAAGACAGAGAGAGGCAGAAAAGATGCCATAGTTATGAGCTGTTTTTCAAGGCACAAGGAAGACGCACATAATTACCCACGTCCACTCACACGACATATACATACGCTGTGGCTGTGCTTGTCCTACACACGCTAGGATCTAACTGGAGGCTGTTAAGCTTTGGGAACACGGACAAACGCTGTTTTACTGAATACGTATACATGTATGTCATCTCTAGAGGATACTATTTAAATGAACAGTATCCCTAAGATAATAAGACAACCCGGGATGGAGCGGGCAAATGAGTGCACACCGACAGTCTCATCAACGGAGCAAAGCTCGGCTCTCAGTTATGAGCTGTTGTTCAGTGTTCTTGATGATGCAAGAGGACAGAGTACTTGGGGCTTGGCATGGACCAAGGGCAGGGCAGCAGCTAAGCTAGGTAGCTAGCCAGCCAAGACTGGAGAGTGGTCAAGGGAATCTCCCTAGACACTGCAACTGCATTGCTGCATGCAGCCTCTCTGCAATGGCGAATGGCACATCAAGCAAGCTCGTCAAGGCCTGCTATGCTCGCGTCCAAAACAGCGTCGTCGTCTCCTTCCTTCGCCAAGCTAGAGACTAAAAATTTTGCGACGAGTTCTTTTTTGGGCGTCGGCGGCAGCTTGATTGATGCTCACCGCGCGGTGGTGTCATGGTGTGCCGTGTGCGTACGACAAGGCCGTGACAGCGGCAGGAATCTCTCTGGGTTTTGTTCCTGTTACGTTACTCTGTAGCCGGGCGTATCTCACAGTAGTCGAGTGGACAAGTAATCTTTGAGGTAAATTCTCAGAGCAATAATTGGTCTGCACGAACTTCAAAATCTTTATAGTAGATTTGTAAACTGTTGCAGATGCGAAACCAAAATACTAACATGGGGTGGAGGTCAATGGCCTTACTGATCATCATTTATGAAAGTAAAAATAATACAGAAATTTATATAGATTTAGAGATTTAGGAGGATCATCCTACTTTTGTCGGTGAGTCAATCAGAGTTACCTTTGGAAAAAGAGCCCTCCGAAAGCTCATCAGTTTAAATATACTTTTTATTGCTTAAGAGAGATCCAAAGAGCTCACTTTAATAAGGAATCTATAAGGTATTTATAGGCTTTTGGACATATACAAATAACAGGAATACCCCTCAGTGAGATAGCTATTCTATATATACAAGCGATGGGTATTACTATCCTTTTCTAAGTATAACTGTATCTCTGTGATCTGTATGTATGTGTTTTTTTTTAGAGCGGGCCTGTTAGTGGAGGTATAATTTTATTCTTCCAACATAAACATACATAAATTAGTTCGGATAGTACGTTAAGTTGCTCGGAAAATAACAGAAAAAGTATTTAAGGCCTAGTTCAGAACACATGATTCTCGTAAGAATTTTGCTGGAATATCACAAGTAACCGTTTAATTCTTGTAGGAATCGGAGAAAATTCTCATATTCTAAACAGTGCCTAAATTGGTGCAACATGCTTTCTGACAAACCATGTAAAGGTTTGCCATGTTAAAATTAAGATATCGTTTGGAACATAGGAATTACTTATGAGTTTCATTCAAAAGAAAACATTCACTGTCACTTGATGTAAGGTTTGTCATCTGGAAGTGATATTACTAGATTTGTCATAGAAAATACTTTCATATCATTATATTTTTCATAATTTGTACTAATATATAAATTATAAAAAGTAATGGTTAAATGTGTACCGTCACTTGACGTAGGGTTTGTCATCTGGAAGTGATATTACTAGATTTGTTGTAGAAAGTACTTTCATACCATTATATTTTTCATAACATGTATTAATATATAAATTCGATGTTTAAAATAATAAGTGAAAGAGACTGCTACAGGTCTTCAATTACGAATTAGAAAATACTATCGGGTCCAATACTTTAAGTGCTAACCATACCTAGGGTACTCATTTAGGCTTATACTTTTGGCTTTTGTTCTTATTTGGCATTATTTGAGGTTTTTCACTATAGCTATTATAAGTTTTTTTAGTATAATTAAATTAAAAATAGAAAAAATAAGTTCTCTCATCACAAATAATGTAAAGAAATATGAAAAAAAGCAAAAAAAGTCTAAAAAACTAGAACGCTAGAAAAAATAAAAAAATGAAAAACTAAAAATTAGAAACAAAAAATATAAGCCAACTTAGCAGGGTCGGAGGTGGAGTGGTGGACCTGGTTGCGGTCGCTATGCTATGCACCGTGTACTCCTCTATAGAATCTAGTTAGATGCTACAATCTTTTCATTCTAATATATCAAGATCATGTTGTCGTCGCTCTAAAAATATCTCTTACTAATTAATCTCTCTATTATTTTTACTTGTCATTTTATCCGCATGATCTTTAATACACGTATTTATCACCATATTTTTTAATTGTATGTTAGTAAATTTAGTAAAATATGATGATATTAGAAGTTGATATAGAAGTACTTTTTATGATCAATCTACTAATATTATTTTTATGTGACAAAACTGAATAGTTTATTGTATATTAATGCTCAAAGTTTTAAAATTTTGACATTCTAAAGCGTCACCTGTTAAAGAACGAGGGAGTATTACGTCCGAAAAATACAAAAATATAAGTGTCGAAAAGCTAGTGATGCAGGCTTGCGGCTAATGGCAAGCAGAGACCAGTAAGACAAGAAAAAAAAGAGTTAAGAGTGCAGACTGGTACAAAAAAAAAGCCCTGTGCAATTATGTGACACTGCAAGGGTTAGAGTGAAAAAAGGTTTTCCGTAAGCACAAAATAAAGAAATAATTGTCTAACGACTATACAATTCCCCAGCTCGCTCCCTTGCGTGCGATTTGATCTTGTCAAGGGTCCGCGGAAAATTTCCCAATCCGACGTCGAATCCGATGGCGGCCAACGCCGGCAGCAAGATCCGTAACGCCAAACTGGTGCGAATTCCAATCTCGAGTATTCAACTTCAGTTCTTGATTTCGCCGCAGATCGAATCGCGTGGGCTGGATCTTGATCGGCAGTATTTGGCTAATTTCGGTGTTATCTCGTGTGATTGGTCCGGTTGCCTCTTCAGCATGGTTGAACGAACTATGACTTGACGAATCGATGGGGTCTCTGCTATTGTGACTGCTAATGACATGTTTAAATATTACATATTTGTCGAGGAATTCTCCATTAGATGTTTCTGATTAAGAAGCTAAACTTCTTGTTAAATTATTTGTTTGCTTAAGGACACAGTGCTTGTGTGTTTAATACTAACTCATGTCTTAGATGGTGCAAAATGTATGTCTACATATGGCGATTAATTTTCGTTGCCTTTGATGTTTCACAAGAACGTGTATATTATTGATGATTTGAGCTCATAAATGGTCCCCAGTTGATATCTAAATTCCATTTTGTGCCAGGCAAATTTTACGATTGATCACTAATATATGTTGAGGAGTCTGAAATTCAGTGTGGAACATATCGATTTTGCGTTGTAAGAATCTTATGGACTGAAATTCTGACATTTTTGTGTGCTTCGATTGTCAGGTTCTTCTTGGAGATGTTGGTGCTGGCAAATCTAGCTTGGTTCTTCGGTTTGTAAAAGGACAATTTGTTGAATTTCAGGCAAGTCTTTGATACAGTCCGTTCGTTGAGATAACATATCAGTAGGTTTTTGTGCTGAAAAAAAAAATTATATTGGTCTATCTGGCTGCAGGAATCAACGATTGGAGCGGCTTTCTTCTCACAGACCTTGGCAGTTAATGATGAAACTGTGAAGTTTGAAATCTGGGATACTGCCGGGCAGGAGAGGTACCATAGCTTGGCTCCCATGTATTATAGGGGTGCCGCTGCTGCCATAGTTGTCTATGACATCACAAATCCGGTTAGTAGAACAGAACTGGTTTACTTGTGCTAGTGATAAAATAATAGGTCTTCATGATAATTTTCCCAAGGTCTTGATTTACTTGATAGCTGCTTCAGTGAAAGAGAAATGGTTGACTCCTTATGGAAGTGTGTTCCTCAGTTCCTGAGATTAGCATGGATGACACAATAAATGCACTTAGCAAAATTTGATGATGGTTGCATCCATGGTATATTTGCCCAGCGGTAATTGGCTACTGATGAGGAAATGGCACCAGATAGCTCCTTGCATTCTGGGAGAAGTGTTGAGCCTTTAAAATAGTGGGAGTACTGGAGTCTGTAGGTGGTACCAGTAGATCTACATGGGGTGCCTTGGATGTTTTTTACTTTTATGTGTTGTAGATGAGTTGCATAATCCATACTTGAAAGACATCTATAATGCTTGTTTGAACATTGATATATGATGTTTCTCTAAATGGCTCTGCACTATAGAAGTATGGATGCATGTCTGTATGTAACTTGTCTGCTCTGTTACCGTTTCTGGCTCTTTTTTTGAAAAAAAAACCATGAGCTCTGTATTGGAATATATTATTTTCTAGCCATATTCCAACCACATATGCACTTATCCATGTTTGTTGCATTGGTGCTTCCTGCCTGTGCATATGTCATATTGTCATTCTATGGTTGAAATAGGGCTAACTTCAGAAGCAGTATAGCTATCATTCTAATTTTCGCCAACTTCGTGATTGTTTAATTCCTTGGGCTCATCTTAAGTGCTTACACATAGAGGGACGCTCCAATTAATTTTTTTCCTGTACTTCTACTTGTAGGCCTCCTTTACTCGTGCAAAGAAATGGGTTCAAGAACTTCAAGCTCAAGGTACTTCACTTTCCTATTTGAGGATATGCTATCTATGTTTGAGGTTTATCATATTCATTTAGGGTTATGGACCTAGTTTTTTTAGAAAAGGAACCCGTTGGCCTTCTATGACCAACCAGCTCCTTGAATAATTGTTTTGTACAAAATCCATCATGTAATGGCTCTGGGTTTCTGTATTTGATGATGGTATTATTGTGCAGTATTTTTATCACTTTAGGCTTACATTTTTCACATGGTTATTCAGTTAACTCGTGCCATGTTTAATTTTCCATATATTTTTGTGTTATTTCATATTTCCACAGTAGCTACTAAATCATTGAGAAGTATTGGTTCCTCTCCTTTTTGTGTATGCCATTGTAACTTTCCATTTTTACCTATATTTGACTCCCCATACCCATTTCATGTTTGCATTTTTGGATCTGGTCAACGGTAATGTGAATAGTTAGCAAAATCAAGCCATATGAAGGCTATGTGGCTTGTGATATAGTCGCAATTAATTTCTCCTTTGGTTTGATGTAGGAAACCCCAATTCAGTAGTGGCGCTTGCTGGCAACAAGGCCGATTTGCTAGAGACAAGGCAGGTGTCAATAGAGGTATGTAATCCCTGTTCTTCCTGATGGCTCTCCACCGTCCAACTTTGGTATTGTTTGAATGCACTACTATGTCTTTATTTCACTGTGCTACTTCACCGTGGTGTAGTCAACTAGTCATTCAAGTTTTTCTGCCTTTTTTCAATCTATAATATGCACTATCAGCATTGCACCATATCATTGTTCTTGGCTTGTTGCTGTTTATTTGGGGTACAACATTGACTCATTGAGTATACAGCTCATCCCTTCGGGGGTGGATTGAGTGCTCCCTGCGTAAAATGATCAATTCCATATGTTTAATTTGTAAGTTTCACAATGAACCTTGCAAAATGGATAAAAAGAACTTCTAGATGATATCGCAATATTTTTAGTGTTGAAGACTTCCTACTGCGGCATATCCTCATGCACATGCCCGCTCTCTTTGTTGAAGTTAATATACCATCAATTAGTCCTTTATGCCATACCGTTGCTTTAGTTATAACAGGGATATTGTTATATCAATCTCAAGTGAATGTTTTATGTTTGCTGCTGCATATGAATATAGAATAAGAAATTGTGTAGACTAAAGATCATTCTATTACTGTCAGCACGTCCATGCTGTCTGTGTTTGTGTAGCTTTGCATAAAAAGCATGGTTGTAACTTCCCTACTAATTTTTTAGTGCTATGATGTAAGCAGTGAATGGGAAGTTGTGACATGAGAATTTACTGCTTCATGTTGCTCGTAGCATCTGTTTGGTTGTTGTGGTTGTTTCTATCAGTTGAAAGATTTTGTTATGTTTGTATGTCGGACATGATCTTTTCCTGCAGGAAGCAAAGATGTATGCTCAGGAGAATGGCCTCTTTTTCATGGAAACATCTGCTAAAACTGCAATCAACGTGAATGACATATTTTATGAGATTGGTGAGTTCAGTTTTATACTATTTTTAGTTGTCTGGATGGTCGATGGACCGAAAATCTGTTTACAGCTTTTATGGGTGGCTTAGCTGTAGTACAATCCACCGTTCCATTGCTCTGTGAATAATTTCTTTGTTGTTTGCAAGCTATGAGATCAGATGCTAAAGCTTGGCATTTATTATTTATTCCCATTGCAGCAAAGAAATTGCTTCAAGTTCAGCCGGCTCAGAACCCACAGGCAGGGATGGTTCTCACCCAGCGACCAAATGAGAGACTGGTCAGCGCTTCTTCATGCTGCTCTTGAAGCGTAGTTTCAACCTCATACATTGTCATTGTGAAATCTAGGGGAGGAATTTCGTCAAACCATCCCGAAAGTCTCTCGTGTGGCTGCCTCCTGGCTGATATACCCGAGTTCTCCCGCTCCCTTTTTTTCTTTTCAAATGTTTGTCATGTAAATGACAATACTAGAATGCCACTTCAGGGACTTGGAAGTGTTACCAATGTGTTGATTATGCCTGTCATTTGATGGTGCCCCCCCCGTTGAGTAATCAGGTTTGCATGCCCATGAAGTGTGTTACCTGTGGTTACTGAACAGAAGCTATAGCTGGTGCAGTTTCCAAACCTCAGCAACACTGTGACATGCAGATAAGTTACGTAACTTTGTGGGATCCAACCTGTTTTCGTTACTGTTATTTTGAGTTGTGTTTCTATGATTTAAGCAGCACTCGTTATTTTTATTTTGGGTTGTTTTTTATGATTTAATAAATACTCCATGAGATATATTGTTTGAGTAAAAAAATGTATTTTCTTTCAAATTTGGATGAAAATCAAATTTAAAGAAAATTTAACCGGTTACCACGTGGTCGTCCTGGAAAAATTGCAAATACAGTGATTGCAGCCGTGGATATACTCGCCCCAAATTTACATCTCAGCCGCTCTGGAGGCAGAAGAGCTAAATATTTTTACATATCTTTTTAAGAAACATGCACAGGATTTGCATGTCTTTGTATTAAAAGAGAGAGGGAAAGTTACATACACTAAGGAACTAATGCTTGAGTTTGAAATACAGAAAATGGGAGGGGAGAAATAAAAGAAGAGGAACTGAGAGAGGGAGGAAGAAACAAAGGGGCCACTCAGCGACGCTGAACGCTAGCGTTCGGTGTCAACATTGGGCTTTTTGTTTACTATTATTTTTTTATATATTTTTTTGTATTTCTTTACATTGTTCGTGATGGGCTAATATGTTTTTTTATTTTTAAATTTAATTATGTCAAATAAACCAACTCAGTTACAGTAAAAAAATAAACCAGCTACAGTAAAAAAACCATAAGCCATTGCTATTCTGAACGCTACCAAAATGGAGAAGGGAGTACAAAGGTGGAGGCTACGTAGCAGAAGCCGCGAGGGATCAAGGTTGCACGAATGTGCTTGTCGCTAGGTTTAGAGGCGACTTTGCGCCTATTGCGCGTCAACATGTTAGCTCTCATTTTATATTGTTCAAAATTCCTTCGACAGTCGTCTTGATTTGTTAAACATCCGAGCATTATGTTCTTTCAAGATAGTCTAGAGGAAAAGAACTACGATAGAGTCAAGCTCTTTCCTATGAGCCTTGGGCGTTTGCTTGTACAAAGCAGTCCACCAGTCTAACAAGCGAGGCTAACTTGTAATTGGTTAACAAGCGAGGCTAACTTGTAATTGGTTGACGTAGCCTGCCCCAAAAGAGTGAGAAAAGGCTCCAGGCCTGATGAACCCAAGGGCAAGGAGGTGATCAATTATTTTTGTACTTTGCTCGCAGAGGGGGCAAAGGGTATATGTGGCAAGTCCGTGCTGTGCTAAACGATCAGCTGTCCAACAGCAGTCGTGGATGGCTAGCCATGTGAAGAACTTACACTTTAGTGGAGTTTTGCATTTTCAAATAAGTTTGTGAGCTACAAAGCGGGTTCCACCGAGGAAGAAAGCATTGTAGGTGAACTTAGAGGAGTATCCTTTGGAAGATTTTAGTTTCCAAATGAACTGATTATCAATTTGTGGTTGGAGTGACATGGTGTCAGCCCTGTGCCAAAGGATGAGGAATTCATCAATTGCCTGAACCGAAATGGCACGAATTGAGCATCAGCCCCTGAGACACAGTGATGGTTTTCTTGGTTTTGTTGTGAACAAGTTAGCAGATGGTTGGAGCTCTGTCTTCAACAGATTGCCCTTCAATCCAGTTGTCTAGCCAAAATAGAGCTCGATTGCCATCACCAAGCCGCACTATTGTAGCTGCCTTGAACATTGCATGGATGGCCTGCTCATGAGATGCTTGTAGGGTAGTACAGGCGTGTGAATGATCTGTTTTCTACCCCCATAGCCAATGTAGACGTAGTGCATAGCCCATTGTCTTAAGGTCAAGAATTCCTAGACCACCAAGAGCCATTGGTCTACAAACGGTTTTCTATACCACAAGATAGTTTCCTCTTAACACGGCACTCGAACCCTTCCAAAGGAAAGCGAGATGTCTTTTGTCTATTGATTTGATTGCCCAGGTTGGCAGGTCGAGCCAGGGAAGGTGATAGATGGGTGCCATGGAGAGGACTTGCTTGACCACAATAAGGCGGCCTCCTGATGAAAGCAGACTTCCTTTCCATGCCGACAATTTCCTGATGAATCGGTCAATCAGCGGCTGAATCTGCGATCTGGTTAGTCTGGATGAGGTTAGCGGCAAGCCCAAATAGGTCACTGGGAAGGAAGCGAGCTGACAAGGCAACTCTTGTAAGACCATGTCAATTTCCTCCTAGGAGCAATGTATGGGTGTAACACCTCGACCCATGATGGTCTATATGTGTGTGCACATGAGGATGTGAATTAGTCCCACATTACTAGCTTAACATTAGAAGTACCAACATATAAATCCATTGAAACCATTGGTAATAACCTCCGGTTAATCGTTTTACGTGAAGCGAGAACGAAAGCGCTTATCCATAATGGGGTTAAGCCTAAGCCAGTTTGGACCCTAGGGCGTTACAAATGGTATCAGAGTCGACCCTCGCGGTTGCACGAGTTCATACGGGTCAGGGGCGTAGGCATATAACGCATGACGCGTGTGGGCCCGGAGTGGACACACGACATGGTTTATATATCAGCACTGGACGCACGGATGTGTGTCAAGAGGGGGAGATCTTGGTCATTTGCCTCAGTGTGGTATGTTGAACCGACGAGGACGTCTGGTTCTTTAAAGGAGGTGTATGTAACACCTCGGCCCATAATGACCTATGTGTGTATACACATGAGGATGTGAATTAGTCCTATATTGCTAACTTAACATAAGAAGTATTAACATATAAACCCATAAGTACCATTGGTAATAACCTCAAGTTAACCATTTTATGCGAAACGAGAACAAAAGCGCAAGTAGGTTATTACGTATGCGTGGCTTATTCATAATGGAGTTATGGCCTAAGCCGATTTGGATCCTAGGACGTTACAATGGGAACGATCAGACTCTTCTCAAGGTTGGCACATAGACCGGACGCTTGCCCAAAGTTATATAGGATGTCCTTGACTATCTGTAAGTCATGTCTTCTCAGGGCAACAAAGCAGATAACATCATCGACATATAAGGACACACACTCCTGTAGGCCCTGCACGCCCAATGAGGAGAGAGAGAGAGCAGAAAGTGAGTTTGCTTTGTAGAAGTAAGCATTAAGGGCCTCCATGACTAGCAGAAAGAGCATTGGGGAGAACAAGTCTCCCTATGTTAGCCCACAGCCTAGGTGGATGGGATTTCTGGGTGTTCCATTGAGTATGATTTTAGAGGAAGCACTAGCAAGCAACATTATTATTCATTAACGCCATCATGACCATTTATACAGTCCGTCCATCGTTCATGAATTCATTGGAGACGACCCCTAGTTCGGCATGCCTCAGTAGGATGCCATTGATCCTTAACAAAGTCAGCTGACGGTTGCACATCCACCCACTCAACATACTCAACAGTTTCCGTACCCTCTCCAATCCGACACGCACTCTCTGAACTGGATGACATATCTCACGGGTGGGCAGACATAGTCGCAGTGAGCAGAGAGTAGTGGCTCGAACGAGTGAGCCATATTATTTCATGCATGTACTGCAGATTATTCCATGCACACACGGTGGCTATGCGGTAGGAGATTAGTGCACATGCACTTGGATGCATAGATTAGAAGAAAATGGCTAAAATTCTTGGGAAAGAACATAGATGCTCTTTATTACTTATGAACTGTTTATAAGGGTACCTTCAACAAGATAGGAGACTAGCCCTAATTACACTGAATTGAATGAGATTGTATCTATCTGGAATTGAGAGCGATTGATTGTGCCTTCGTCGTCCAACCTTAAATACCAACGGAGAGACGCTAGTTATCTGCGTCTGGTTGAGACGAAGGGAAACATGGGCAACAACCACATGTGTTGTTGTCAAAGACGAAGGGCCGAAGCATTGTGTTTTTGGAGTAGATAAGGCATGTGTTTCATCCATCGTATGAAAAGAATATCTTAGAATCCGGTCCAGAGGCCAATTCATACACTTCTCTGAGTAGTCATCTGATCGAGCATTACACAAAGTGTTTCTCCAACCAAGGTACTCGGAAAGCAACCTTTAGATATTTGTGACTACGGTGTCTAATCCTTATCAATACTCCTCTAATTCCAAATATAGTTTTTTTAGCCTCTTCAACTCTTTAGAAATCAACGTTCTAATAAATAAAGAATCATTAAAATTTTCCATCTTTTTAAGGTCTGCGTCCGAAAAGAAAAGGTTACTGCTCCTTAATTCGTATATCCAAAATTAAAAAAGACTTGTATTTGGAAACGAACATCCCCCGTAAATATCAGTTCCATCCCTCCAATTATTAACTACTAATATATTATCATCGATAAGTGTGAGCATGTGATGCCCAACGACTCCAGCCCAAGATTAACCAGGTTAGTGGGCGCTAAGCGCCGGTGTGAAGTGGACACGCAACCAGACATTTCTACTAACCGGGAAGCTGGTATTTGGCTGGACGCCTGGACATCAGCAAGTGCAGACAAAAACAAGACACTGCACGGCATCTGACCAGCGGCTGTCTTCCCTGAATAGCATAAACCTGTGCAAAATACCCTACGACGCGTGCGCGTAAACAACTGGCACGTTCTTTTTAGGCTGTAGATTATAATTTATGTTTACGACCTATATTTTTTAGGTTTAATATAAGTACACGCTACTAATCGAAATTGATAAATCGTTTCTAAAAAACTATCCTGATAAATTGTTTTAAAACAATAGTAAAAAAATTATAAACTAAAAAGAATAGATCTAATCGATGTGACCGACCAGCGGACCAACATGCTAGGAAACGAACTCACCTTGATGAATATTTAAGAAAAAATTCATCTGTGGTAGCTCAACCTTTCTTGCAATTTAATTTTCGTGTAATACCATTTAAAATCAGTCTTCAAATATCGCATCCCAATTAGCATCTAATTTGATATGGAGTCCACATCAGTAAGTACGGATGACTTTTTTAATATAGGAACCATAAGTCGCCACTAAAAAGCTTCTTCTCTTCTCCCCCCCTCCCCGCTGCGGCTGCACGCACAGCCCTGCCACCAGTCACTTCTTCTCTTGCTATGCTTCCTCCACCCGACGCCTCCAAGAACACCTTGGGCTACTTGCCACGCTACATGACGGTGACAGGAAGCTCCAGGGCGCGATAGCGCCCAGGCCCAGGAAACAGGGAGCAGAGGAGCTTGGCCGAGCGAGCGCAGAGAAGACACGCACGAACACCACCAGGAACAAGTTGTCTTCCTCAGCTCTGGCGGGCACGTCCGCGACACATTGCCCATGGCCCCGTTGCTCAGGTCAGGTGGTTTCCTCGAAGAATCTCTCGCCACTTTGCGTTCCACACCCCAGAATATATTTCCCCTCAAAGCAATTTTTGTGTTTGTGTAGTGTTTGGTCCAAATCGAACTGTTTTCGCCAGCTCCAGTCGTCATCGTCGTCAAGCCAAATCCTGCTGCTCCGGCGAGTTTCCTCGCCGATTTTCTGCATCCCTGTCACACCTTCGCTCGGTCCCGTCGCTCCTTTGCAGCCTACCATCGCTGAGGAGCGCTGCCACCGTGGACCTGCGCCTCGTCCTTAGCGACCAAGCCATTATACAACTCATCCGACTCAATCCACAACGCAGGTGAGTTTCTATTGGTGTTCTGCTGCTGATTCACTAGATGGATTAGCTCGACGTAGCATTTCCACCAAACGCCACCATGGATGCTGCTTCGCAACGTCCCCCTCTAGCTTCGCTCATGCTCAGCTTCTGGTTTATTTGGCTCTATCTGCCAAAATCGTCGAGACCGAGTGCCTCTCGCCTAAAGATGGCAACGGGTACCCGAAACCCGAGTACCCGATGGGTTTTACCCGATAAGAAGGCGGGTATGGAACGATACCTTTACCCGCGGGTATGCTAATGGGCAAAAAACTCTACCCATCGGGTATACGGGTACGGGTACGGGTGTATACTACCCGTACCCACATACCCGCGGGTAAAAATACCCGGAGGCCATATACCGGTGGCCCATATACTCATGGCCCATGGCCCATAGCCCATCTCTATATATTAAATTGAAACCCTAGCCCAATCCCCATTCCACTCTCGATCTCCAGCCACCTCCCGATCCGCCTCCCAATCCCCGCGCCGCGCCTCCTCCCGCCTCCCCAATCCCCGCCGCCTCCTCCCGCCTCGGCCTCACAATCCTCGCGGCCTCACCGCTAGCGGCGTGGCGCCGCCGCACACCCTGCGCGCTACTCTCGCGCGCGCGCCGCCGCGCGCCGCTCGCCCTCTCTCTTGCGTCGCCGCGCTCCTCCTCGCCTCTCGCGCCGCTCCTCCGCCGCGCGCGCCGCCGCTCGCCTCCTGGCGCGCGCGCGCCTCGGCTCCCGCTCCGCCTCAGCGGTGCACCACCGCGCCGCGCCTCGCGCCGACCGGCTCGGCGCGATGGCCTTCTCCCGGTGCCGCGCGCCGCGGCCTCCCGCGTCGCCAGCTCCGTCGCTCGGCTTGCTGTTGCCACCTCGCCTCACTTTGCCAGTCCTCCGCGCCCTCGGTCGGCTCCGCCTCACTCGCGCCTCGCCTCCTCCTCTGGTATCGGGTATGGGTTACCTGTCGGGTACAAATACCGCGCGGGCGCGGTATGGGTAAGTTTCTATACCGTGTGCGGTACGGTATTATAGCGAAGTGCACGGTATTGTCTGCTGCACGCGGGTATGGGTTGGTTATACCCGACGGGTATCTACCCGTTGCCATCTTTACTCTCGCCGCTGTGTACCACAGCCTGCCTGCCTCAGCGCACCATTTTCCACGCCGCCACCACCAAAACCCTCTCCTCAGAGCAACTCCAGCAGTAGCCCTCAAAACAGAGCCTCTACTTTTCATTTGAGAGCTCCCGCTACTTTTGAGGGTCTTGTTTTCTGGGCTGCACTCCAACAGGAGCTCTCAAAACAGAGCTACTACTTCTCAATTCTCTCTATTTCCTCACACACTATATACATATGTATGGAATAAAAGCACAATACACAATAAAATATTTATGATTTCACAATGAGAGACAATATGTAAATTTATGTATTCAAATACAAATATTCAAATTTAAATTCAAATTTATTCCGAATTTAAATTTATGAATTCAAATACGAATATTCAAATTTGTTCCGAATTTAAATTTATGAATTCAAATACGAATATTCAAATTTAAATTCAAATTTGTTCTGAATTTAAATTGAAAGCACAATGAGGGACGTTTAAATTTATGAATTCAAATACGAATATTCAAATTTAAATTCAAATTTGTTCCGAATGAGGGACGTATTTATTCAAATACGAATAAATCTGAGTTTGAGGGCTCAAGTAGAGGCCCCTAGGAATGAGGGCTTGGATGCCTCATTTGAGAGACCCCTATTTTTGAGGGCTCAAGTAGGGGCCCTACTGGAGTTCAGATTTTTGCTCTGGCTCTCAAATCTGAGTTTAGGGGCTCAAGTAGGGGCCCTGCTGGAGTTGCTCTCATGGTGCCCGGTCCATTTCCGCATGCATGTGCCTCGCTGCCGCCGCATTCGCCATCGGTGAGCTCGACTGAGCTCTACTCCTCTATCGCCCTCATTTTTTCTCCCCACTCTATGACACGCAGGCCCATCCTCGTAGACGCCAGCTCGGATGCAACTTAGATGCCAGGTGGGTCAAAACCAAGGTCAAATGGGTCGAGGGGCGTCATTTAGCGATGACTTTTGATTTTTAACTGAAATTTCACTGTAACTAGCTTTTTTTACTGTAGTTGAGTTAGTAAATAATATAGTAAATAGTAAAAAAAGCTGAAACTAAAAACTGAAGTTTTTAAAACCCAAAATGATCACTACCTTAACTGGTATTGGACATCTAGCGATGTGTTCTAAACGGTACTGTACTTAGAGACGAAAATTAAACAAAAAAGGCGTTGAGTACTACGGATGGACTTTCCCGAGATAAAATGATGAAGCATACGCACAAGCTTACTAGATCATACAATTCTATTTTCAAAGATGAATTTATGCAAGCCAAACTACGCATGGACTGTATATGAACCAACCAACAGTTTTGGAAGCTTACATGCTGATACAAACTATTTGAAGATAAGACCGGAAAGGTTAGTACAGTTCGCGCGACGAACAGATATTCAACTAATTACAACCGGGCAGTCCATTCAGGTTGGGTGGAATCGGATCAAATACAAATCAAATAATGTATTTATCATATTCGTATTCTATAAATAAATACAAATAGAATATTCTCATATACAAATACGAATCAAATATTATAACAAGTACAAATTCGAATCGAATATCTACTCAACTGGGTTATGAAAATACAGTCATGTTTAATCATATTAATTCATTTACTTCACCTAAATAAATACAAATTAACATTGGATTAAAAAATTTGTCCAACAAATTAGTCATATTATAATAAAATATGTATATTACTTTATCGAATACGAATATAAATACAAATTGTCTGGATAAAATAATATTTCAGATGGTAAAAATCTATACCATATCCGTATGTGTGTGTATTATGCAAATTCAAATATAAATAGGAGTGTGTGTGTGTGTGTATTATGCAAATTCAAATATAAATAGGAGAGAAATTGTTAATCGGATAAAAAATCTATATCATATTTATATGCTATCTAATAGGTAACCGGGTAATATAGATAATCCCCTATATTCAAGGTAAGTAGTGATTCCATGCTTTCCCAAAAAATATATTGCAGAGACTCAAAGCAACAGAGCAAGTAGTGGAGTCGTTTCACTTCCTGGGAGAAACAAGAGTTTTTTCCTCTTGTTCCTTGTTTGGGGACCCTGTCTCCTGTAATTTCTTGGGATCGCTGTATTTATTGTTTGCTTTCTTAATACAAATGGCACGCGATGCTTTTGCATGTTCTCTAAGAAAGAATTCCTTGGAGAGCATTGAAGCGTCCCGATAAAATTTGGTTTCAGATTGCAATAATGGAAACTTCACAAACACAAAGCAGTTTTACTGTTTTGCTAGCACAGCAGAAATGGAGAGGTTCTAGTTCCAGGGGCCTCTACATAATTAGTCAAATGCAAGAATGTTATTGTAGAATGTCTTCCTATTAGTAACCACATAATTTCACGAGTCTAGTAAAAAGAGTGGTTAAACCACCTTTCTACTAATACGCAAAATATTTCTTTCAACCACCTATTTTGCCAAATTCTTTTATAATTAGACAAAAACAGCTAGAAAGTTGTTGTATTTATCTTGTGTTCATCGATATTACTTTTGTCTTATAATCGCACATTTTCTTATATAAATGCATAAATAGATTACTAATCTTATTCTAAATTTGGTTCAATTAAAAGGGGAAAAGGGAAATTATCTCCATTAACACTTACGTTCTTACTCCAATTTTCCATTTCCCACTAAGCCCAAGCAGCTAGGAACTAGTCACATCCCTCCTTTCCTCCCTCTCGAAAAAGAACTAAGCAGACGATACTTATACATAAACAGTGAAAGTTACTTCATACCAAAATGCTATTCTACCAATATTGAACTGACGCGCTAAAGCATGCAAGACGGCTCGAACTATTGTGAAACTGACCATCAGTAATTCAAAATTATCTACTGAAGCCGTATCATAGGTCCAAGCACAATAACTACAAGAAATGCCCCAGGTAAGCAAACTATAATAGACATGTTCACTGCATCACACATTGTCAACAGCCTCCAAACCTTCCTTCCCCACCTTTCTGAAAATCATGCATGCCGAATAGATTGGACTTAACTAGTGATATTACCGTGATAGCTTCGCTTTCCTATTGGCATGCCTACCCTTGCCATCATACCTTGGTGACGAAGATGAGGAGTTTGAGGAAGCTATGGCTGCAACAACTGCCTTATCTTTGGTGAAGGCCTTCCGCACATCCTCTTTGAGTTCAGAAAAGCGCATCCTCTTGACTCGCTGGTCCTCGGGAGTGCCAGTTTCAAGCAAGAACAAATCGGCGGATTCTTCATTGAGGAACTTATCAAGAACGTCTGAACAATGCGGGAAGTACCGTCGCCCTAGCTCAACTGGAACATAAAAAGCAGTTCATTTAATAACAATACAGAGCATCAAATACTCTGGAAGTTAATCTGTTTAAGAACGATGACATATATTTATCCATAAACCGTATTGGAAAATTGTATAATGCATGTGTAATTATGTTAAGAATGACCTGTCTTTGTCAAGGCATCTAGGCGTTCACGCAACCTCTTGTTCTGCATTGTGGGGGTCTCATTTAGGTCAACCTCCTTCAGTTTACTGAAATTAGCCGATGTGAGACCAGCAAACTCTTCAGTTGAGTCAGCTTGTGCTATGCGCATGACAAGCTTGGCTTCGGAAGGGAAGAATATTCTTGCAAAGGCAACTGCATAGACACACAAAATTAGATTTCAGCAAAGATTTTCAGAATTACATATTTGTTTCAAGCTGGACAAAGAAAGAAAACAGCAGTGCGATCCCACTGATAATGCTTGTAGCATTAGATTTCCTCTTTTTGTATTACATATCATATGAATTTACCGAAGCACCTTGGTATCACAAAAATGAAATAAGAAAGAAATCATTTGATGACCTTTGATATAGATAATATTTCAATAATATAACCAATAGAATTTCTGCCAGCAGAGATTATTGAGAATGTAACAACAAACTAAGCCTGTCAGAACTTATGCTTCTAAATTCAAGAGAAGGAAAAAAGTACCAACTTCTCAAAACCCTCTCTAGCATGTCATCAATAAGAAAACATGAACTAGAATCATTAGGCACTAATATATACCTCAAGGAGTGCTTCTATACTTTCCTCTTTAACAAAAGCAATACTAATTTCAAAGTATATGAAGAGAAAAATAACATCTATTTACCATTCATCATGCTATAAAAATTATACAAATCATTATTGATAAAAGCATAGAAACACCTTCCATATACCTCACTAATTTCTTGTAGACAAGGCTAACCGTAAAATAATAAGGTGGTGTCTAGGAAACATGAGTGTTTTTTGTGGCTGTGTGTACTCAGATTTGTGACTATTAGATTAAAGATCCAACGGCCCTTTTTATGGAGGGGGATTTTTTTTGGGGGGGGGGGAGAGGGTTCGCACAGATCTTCGCGCACATCCAAAGGTCATAAATCTAAGTGCTCACAAACATAAAAAATACTCGAGTGCTGTTTAGCACTTCCCAAATAAATAAAGCAAGATAAATATATGCAAACCTCTATTTTCCAAGTTTATGAGCCTCATGTGAAAATTATCAATCAGCAAAGGCGTAGCAATCGACTCCTCTACAGAGAGCAGATCCTCCAAGATGAAGGGTTTCCTCTTAATCTCTTGTTCTAAGATGTCAATGCACAAGTAATCCTTGCTTTTCTCCTGACACTTTTCCAACTTCTTGTTGCAGTCTTTCTCTCTTGTTAATCTCTTGCAAATGGTAAGAGCATCACGGTTATCTGGTGTCTTTTCCACCACGGAGGCTCCCTTCTCTATGAGTGAAAGAATGATTTGTGGTTCTCGCCTCATACAAGCCATATGCAGTGGTGTATATCCACTGTCATTCTTCAGATTCACATTGGCGGAGTTCAGTTTCAGCAATTCTGCTAACACTTTGGGCTCACAGTAGGCTGCAGCATAGTGTATGGCAAATGCATCATCCAAGGTGATTGCAGACTCTTTTAGGAGCATGTCAACAAGGTCAACATCATCAGAATCCAAGGCCTTGTGGATGTTCCTAACCCTCTTCTCATGCTCAGTGTCCAGAACGAAATCATCTGATTCATCAGGCATTGGATACCGACGACTCTCCTTGACCTTGGCATAAGTTTCACCTGGAAGCTCCTTCTCGAGGTAACGGCTGTCAAGACTTGAGTTTGCAACCTTTTGAACACAGTGATTGAGCAGCTCCGGAAGCTGGCAGGTGGAAGCAACATGAATAATCGGCACTATATCCTCAACCAGAGCTATCCTAACAAAGTCAGACAGGCGACGCTGCAACATAAGAATCTCATGTTAGCACTGCAATCTTCTTATTTAAGTGTATAACTCAGCAACTCATTTCGACAGAAAGGATGAACTATTTGCAGTATTCCTAACTCAGTTTTAATATCACGGGACCAATGCATGCTATTGCGCAATTTCTGAAACTGAAGTTGTCACTGGTGCATATGAGTGTATTATAGACAAGGTTTGCTATACCTTGCAGTATCCTTGCTCATTACCTGGAAGAGCGAGACGAGCTCGGAGATCTGGAAGCCGAAGGCGGCGTACGTGGACTCGACGACGAAGTCTATCGCCGGTCGGCACGCCTCGTGCGGGCACCGGTCGTCCACGCAGACGGCCGCCCCCTGCGGCGGCGTCTTGAGGAGCCCGGTATACAGGTACCCAAGAACGGCCACGAGGGCGTCGCGGCCGATATGGCGCCCGCCGGGGACCAGCTGGGCGAGCACCAGCCGCGGCTTCTCGCCAGTAGCGGCGGGGGCGGGGACCGAGGAGAAATGGTCATAGAAGAAGTTGCTCCTGGCGGCGAGGATGCAGCGGTGGACGCCGACGATGTCGCCGCCTGCCGGGGCGAGGACGACCTCGGCGTCCGTGCAGTTGAGGAAGGCGGGGTCGAGGAGGCGCTCGAGGTTGGCGCTGAGGCGGCCGAGGCTGACGGCGTCGAGGTCGGCGGGGGCGGCCTGCTGCGGCGGCGGGGACGGGGGGGACGAGGAGGAGAAGCTAATTGTCGACGTCTCCATGGAGTGGGAGGTGGAGGACGACTAGAAGGTTCTAGAAGCTAACGTCTTGTTCATTAATCGTTATTGGCAGGGTGTGAAAATCCGAGCTCAGGGAGACCCCAGAGATCGAGGCTTTCTCACATGCTCCAAGGATTGAAGCCTTTTTACACGAGATTTCTTTATATGGTTTTGTGGAATAAAACGATTGCAAGATTGGAACTTTCTGAGGAATTCGAGTCTAAAAGGGGTAAATTCTCCAAGAAGAACAAGAAAAAAGCTCGATTTTAGAGGATTCACGAAGAAGAAAGGTTTAAGCCTACCAAAACAAGAAAGAACAGCAAACCCTACCAACAAAAACTCAGGGAATGCTCGAATCAAGCTCCAAAAGGCTGAAATTTGGCAGATTTTCAGGGCAGGGCAAATCAAGAAAGCAAAGCAGAGGAACTAACCCAAAAGTCCAAACTCAGGCAGGTTTGGGAGTAAAAGAACTACTGCTACTAGAATCTGCAAAGGAGGAAACGCTGCCACAGCCGCCGCCGCCTCCTCCTCTAATCGCAGAAATTTCGCGCGTTTTTTTCTTTCTTTTCTCCACTCTTGGCCGTTCCTCTGAGAAGAAAGAGACGAGAACGTCCGCCGAGTGGTGGGGTGAGGCGAGGCGGGGTGAAGTAATGGCCGTGACCGGCTGGTCGACGTCACCGCGGTGACGTCGTCGTGGGAATAGTCGTCTGTAAGGAATGCTCCGGTGAAATTGCCGACCTCGAGTTGCGCGGAGCGGGGGCCTACGGGTCAGCGACGTGCGCCCGACAGGATGTGAGCGCATCTCGGTACGGGTGGTGGTGCGGTCGGATCGGCGAGGCGACGACCTTGACTAGACTTGTGGAGAAATGAGCTGAGCTGGGGAGTGGTAATTGCTGAGTGGAGACGCCCTATTGCACACAGGTCCACATATTTGATGAAGGAATGTAAGAATGTGGTTTGTTAAGTTTGAGCTTTCTATATTTTGCTATATTTAGTGCAAACATAACATTATTTACTTTCTGAGATATTGTGTGCCATAACTAATTGATCGTGTTTTAGAGCTTAGTTATACGAACCAAGCATTTAATGGGAGAAAAAAAGAGTAGCAAATACTTTATATACTTGTGGCCAAATTAGCAACGGACATGTTAACGTGAAAGATATTAACAGCCATGTTAGGCACTATATGGCTCAAAAGATTCATATTTGAGCACTACTGAGTAAGATTCAAACAAGTTGGGTTATATCGTATCTATTTTTCCCCGAAAATGATTAGCTGTGTTGTGCTCAAACAAATGCCATGAAACAAGACCATAGTTTTTAAGCTATACAAAAGACAAGCCTAAGCAAATTAACTAACTCTAAACGTATGCCTGTACTTATGCCAAGCCAGGTGGACACGAACCACATGTGCCAGTCGTTCTACACTTCATGTATGTGGCCGAATTAGCCATGAGCCCATGACATGTTAGCGCAAAAGGCTTTAACGACATTGTTAGGCATTACATGATAAAAATAATCATATTCAAGCATCATCAAAGTAAGGTCCAAAAACAGGTGGCTTCTATCTTCTCTATTTCTAACCTAAAGCGATCATCCGTGTGTTAGTTTTAAAAAATACCCTAGATAAAACAATTACTTTTATGTAAGCTACAAAACCCAGACATAAATAACCAAATTCACACCCACGCTCGGCTCCTAAGTGGAGAGGAATCTGACCGATGTGTTCCAAAAGGCCACAAAAAAACATACGTGTCCGAGATCTTTTTTTTTAGAATGACTTTTGATTATGTTTTTTAAAACAATAAAAAATATTTGAAGAAACAGTTTAAAACGATATTTTATTTATTTTAAATCTTTACTACTTTAAAAGAAGGAGTTGGTGGTTGATGAGTCCTCCTTCATTTTTTTAACCATTCGATCTGATTATAAGATAGAATCTCAACCGTTCTCCCCACCCCCACCTCCCCCTCCGCACCCGCCGCCCCCGCCGAGCGCCTCCTCCCCACCCCACCCCGCGTCGCCCGTCGCCGCCGCCTCCTTCCCTCCGCACCCGCGCCGCCGCTCCCCCCCCCCGAGCGCCTCCTCCTCACGCCCCGCGCCGCCTCCTCCCCAACCCCGGCACCTCCTCCTCCCACCCCGCGCCGCGCGCTCCGCCGCCTCCTCCTCCCTCCCCCGCGCCGCCGACTCCTCCCTCCTCTCACCGCACGCGCACCCAAAACCCCTCTAAAACCCTCGCCACGCAGACACCGACCGCCTCATCCTCTTGGCAGAGCGGCCAAACCCTAGAAACTCGCAGCGGCCGCAGGAGGTGAGGAGGAGCGCGCTCGCCGCGGCCGGAGAGGGAGAGGAGATGGGGATCTTCGAGCCGTTCCGCGCGATCGGTACATCACGGCGAGCGGCGTGCCCTTCTCCGTCTGGCGCCGCCAAGACCGAGACCTTCGTCACCGTCGGTGTCGGCAAAGCCTTCCACGTCTACAACATAGGCCACCACTGCCTCGTCTCCCCACGCTACTACCGTAATCCCCTTGCCTCCCATCGTTGAAAAATTTGGTCGAATTCGGTGCTTGCTTCTCGGCGTAAGTTGGAGTAGCTTATGGGAGCTTGCGGAGTCCGTTGCTCTGTTATAATTTACAATTTCGGATGCTAGGAGCAATAATTGCGTATTAATTCCTATTTGGAGCTCAGGTGGAGCTCAGGACCTATTTACTGGTTGTTACTATAAGGTTGATGTAATTTTCTCTTGATCTCGTGTCAGTCGAGCTACTTCACTGTCGATATAAGCCTTGCTCTGCCTTTGTTCTCCCTCGCTTTACATATGTTTATGATGTAACCAACTTTCATTTTAGGACCGCATCAGAGTAGTCTTGTACTTACTTTGTTTTTGTTGTTTGTGTTTTGCAGTGTGCTAAACTAAATTTGGTCCTTGCTGGTAAGCCTGTTATCTGGTATGTGTGGTTCTTTATGTTCAGTATTTTCTCGTGGTTTATGAGCTTTTGTGTGATCAAAGGACCTCAACTGCCCAAGAAGATCCGTGCTCTTGCGTCCTACAAGGAATATACGTTTGCTGTAAATGGAAGTGACATTGCCGTTTTCAAATGAACTGATCAGGTAAAGAAGCTACTGTGCTTGCAATAGCTGAATTTGTGTTATCCGTCATGTTAGTTAGTTACCCATTGAGGCCATAAACGTTGATATTTCATTACTGGAACAGTTTAGGCATTGTTTCGTTTTGAAATGCTCCTATAGCCTCTGAAGTTGAAATTTTTAGGTAGTGATAAATGAAATGGTTATTTCAAACTTCCAAAAGGGAGATCCGGACCTCACCATACTGAGTCTACTACTGAGACAAACTGTTCTTTTTTATGTTCTCACATAATCTCTTTTAATCAGGTGGTTACTTGGAGTAGACATGAAGACAAGATCAACATGGTATACCTGTTTGGAGAATACATTCTAAGTGCAGATTCTAGAGGTAACGTATTTATATGGGCCTTCAGAGGAGCAGAACCAAACAATGAGCCTGTTGGGAGCATATCATTGCGAGACAAGTTTACTCCAACCTGCATTATGCATCCTGATACTTATCTAAATAAGGTGCCTGGAGCTATCTTAAGTTTTTTTGCTTTGCTTTGGAGATAGCTTACATTCCAAAACTCTTGTGCATTCAATTTCTTCTCTGTTAACAAGTCTAACTGCTCCTAAATCAGTCATCATTGGTAGTGAAGAAGGCCCCTTGCACTGTGGAATATCAAAGACAAAGGATAAACTCTATGAGTTCAAGGGTTGTTTGATGGAGACGTGCTATTTATGGTTCCTTTTCCTCCAGTTATTTCTTAGGTTATTTGTTTTAGCGATTGTTTGTATATGTGCATATCAGTTAGATCATTACGTATGGATGATTGCGTGTTGTTATACATATTTTTCCCATTGCTGCTTGTACGTTCAATGATAGATTGCCGTCGTGTATTATGGCTGCATACTAACTTTATTGTTTTCCTCTTTTTATTTGTTGTTGACATCACCTTAGCAATATAGTTCAAGAATCAGACATCATCTTGCCATTGGGGATGAAGAGGGGTGAATTGTTTTGTTTGAAAGGACAGATGCCAGATATGTATGTATACATAACTGGTTGTCCCATTTTCAATTCTTTTTTGAAACTATAAACCTGCTTCTCAGATTTCTGTGCTGTGTTCTGATGGCTAAATATATTTCCTTCTATTTTCCTTCAGCATGTCTATAGAAAAGAGGCTGAGAAAGCTGGTTATTCTGTCAACAGGGCATCCTGGATTTTGCTACAAAACTGAATTTCAAAGCCTTGAACCAGAGGTATGCTTCTATGTGAATTGCTAAGTGGCAGTATCTGTTTTTATGCTTCTATGTGAATTGCTAAGTGGCAGTATTTGTTTTCTGAATTACCAGTAATTCGACCAAGTGTGTTGCTTTCGAAATAATTTAATTATCTTAAAAGCTTGAAAATTGAAGAGAAAATTAACAAGCTAAAGTGGATTAACAAGATAAAGTGGTGCCCAGCAGCAAATGGCGCATTGTTTCTTATGTTCACAGATAACAAAGCTATAGAGTTTTGGAAGGTACGCCTCATCAATCAACAGCTATGGAAATTTCATGTGAACTTATACCGCTAAACTGCTCCATGGCTTATGATCTGCATTGCATTCTACCTCATATAATCGTCCAATTCATTCATCGAGATCGGTTGCTACATTATGAGCCATACAAATATAATACATACTGATTGTGTGTCTATGATTTTCTCGATAGCAAAGCTAGCAAATGCCGATTCAAATATCATTATGCTGCAAACAGAGCTCTGTGCCAATATTCTCTTCGAATTTCAGTCTCGCAGAGAGCCACATGGACCGCTTCGAGCATCTTTGTAGGCATAACGTGTCTTGGCGCTAATGGTTTAGGTGCCTTTGGTCAGCATGTAGAAACCAAAGGTGCAAATGTAGTGACTCTAGACTAACTTTGGCGGACTAAGGAGACGTTTGTATTGGTTTTTGCTTTGATAGTATGCATCACTTTTATTTGATTTTTCGTTGCAACGCACGGGCACTTTACTAGTTACGAAGAAACGGAAACCAGAAAAAAGATTGAACATTCACGAGATGTGTACTGCCAACTAGGTGGGCTGCGTGGTCCCGCGCTGTATGCGCCAGGTGTGCGCCTTGTTAGCCGCCTCTAGCCCCACGTGCCGGAAGCAGCAAAAGATAAGGGAAAAACCTCCCGACGAATTGATTGCTCCTCCGTCTAGCTGCCTCTTATCCTGATGTGAACGTGTAGGCGAAAAGTTCGATCGCGCCGATGTGAACGTGTAGCTGCGCGCGCTTTCCGTCTTCTTCGCCCTGCCTTTGTTCTGCTTCGCTGCTTTCCACTGGGCGCGAGCATCGTTCGTGCGAGTACGCATAGTAGGCCCCACTAATGCGCCGGGTAGCACCACCGGCTGCATTGCTAGTCTAATCAGTCACCAAGTAGTACTACTACGCATTGTTTTTGGAAAAAAAAGTACTCTCACCGGTTAGAAAAATACGAGTCCTTTTGCAACAGCTAGAGTCAAAATTTAGAAATTTTGGCTACCGAAGTCTTTTTAACACGTAGATTTGGTATATAAAAATTATATATGTAGATTTATGCTAAAATTTAATTTTAAAATATTATAATTTTGTTGGATTTTATAAAATATGTTATAATAGTAGTTAGTGGTTGAAGTTGTATTTTAGATGCCGTAAAATAATATGTTTTTTTCTTGTTAGACACCTTTTCGTGGTCCGCATTTCAGGACACAGGCTGGTAGCCACTAGCCAGTATGGTTGGTTGGCTCCCTGCTCCAGAATACATGCGAGTACTCCTATGGGAGTGAGCAAGTGTTCCGTATTTTCAAAGGAAATGAAAGGCGCAAATTTGTGAGGAAAACTGCAGCCTGATTCGACCGCACGCTGCTCCACTGCTAATTGCATTGTTTTAAGATCTGTGTTTATTTTGTTTCCAGGAGAGTCAACATAATGCAATTGGAGGGTGAGGCATAGCGGTGACTGGACTCCGGAGGCCGGTTGTCACAAAGCCCGGACTGGAGCATCTGCATGATGGCCTAATCCATCAGGCCCATACAAGTGGTGGGCTAAAGCGGTTCTTCAGCACCTTGATCATTGTGGAATGTCGAGTGTTAGAACTACATACATTTTGCAGCACTCCCGTGAGTCGTGTCTGTCTTAGAGCACAATTAAGAAACTGATTATGTTTTATGTACAAAGTTTTTATATCTTATTCAGATCACACAATTTTACAAGCAGCTCATATACTGACAATTAACATTCACAGCTCAAATACTACCCTTCAGAAAAAAGAGAAAAAAAAGTACAGGTAGTTCACCCTTGGACATTAATTCACAGCAGCAGCAGCAGCAGCAGATGTAGGTGAGCATAGAAGCTGGAACACACGCAGCATATATACAGTACCTCGCTTGCTGTGTCAGCGTCGGCCGGCTCTGGATCAGGCCCACTTGGACATGACGGACATGCCGCCGGCGCCGAGGAGGACGGCGAGGAAGGAGACGAGCTGGAGCCTGACGCTACCCTGCAGCTTGGGCCCCATGAAGTCGGCGGCGAGGAGGTCCACCAGCGCCATGTAGTGCAGCAGCCCCGCCGACGCCGCGTTCAGCAGGCCGACGACGACCAGCGCCGTCGGGCTGCTGTCGCTGTACACCTTGGTCAGCGCCAGCCCCAGCGCAATCCCGAACGGCGTCGTCGTGGAGAAGAAGAACACTAGCACCGACCGCATCCGGGAGCCGTACTCGGCCTGGAGGATGCAGCCGCCGAGGCCCATTCCCTCGAAGAGCTGGTGGAAGCAGAGCGCGGCGACGAGCGGCCGGATGGTGCAGACGTTCTGTGACGCGCCCATGCCGAGCCCGATCACCACCGAGTGAACCACGATGCCCATCTCAAGAACCTGCAAGAGAAAAGACATGAGTGTACCACTGCCGGTCACATGGTGTGGAGTGTGAATGCTTAAGTAAACTACGAAATCATTAGCTGTGTCTGGTCCAAAAGAGATACCTCCCAAGCTTACTGTTAGTGGCACTGGTTGTTTTCTCAAACGAAAAAAGTGATACTAGTTAGTGGCTTTTCTTTTAGTAGTACCATATATATATTGTATATATATAGAAAGAAAAATATATATTACGGGTGTGTCTAGTTATCATCCAGATATTTTCTTCCAAACAATTATATAAATTTATAATTATTAGATTAAAGATCCAATAACTCTCATTATTTCCCCTTTTTTGAGGGGAGATTTTTTTGGAGGGAGGATTCACACGAATCTTCGCGTATATTTAAAGGTTCTAACAAAAGTTATAAATTTAGATGATTGTTTGAAAGAAAACATTTAGGTGATATTTATCAAAGACCATATATTACACAGGGTTTGGTAGATATTTGCACTGCTAACTAGCATAGCTACTTATTTAGTTGATGATGTGTGTAAGATATCAGCTTAGTTCAGGCCATAGATCCGCTTAATTGAAATGATTATCTATGAGCGCATACAATCAAGTTTTATAAACTTTGGTTGCCGATACTTTTTTAACTATTTTGACTGGATATATAAAAATTATATACATATTTTAATTAGATACGTGCATGTATATTTTGATTGTATTTTGAGGACTTACAGTATATGCGTGCATCTTGTTGCATATTACCACACTATTTACTATCTTGGCTCCGCTAGTCATGCAAGTGCAACGTACGCGCGTGCGCAAATGATTACCTGAACAATGACGCGATTCCTTCGCAGTTGCGTCTTACCGGCCTCCACGTCGTCCTCGGCTTTGTCCACAGCCTGATCCGGCGGCGCCGTGCCGTTGTCTACATGCCCGTGCCCGTGACAATGTCCGTGAGCATGCACCGGGCTCTCGTGGTCATGGTGCGCGACCGCGACGCTGCTCCGGTTGTTGAACGTGAGCATGAGCGAGTCCACCATGAGCGTGAACACAGCGGCGAGCATGGCGACGAACGGGGTGAACGGGAAGTGCGCCCACGGCTTCCTGGGCAGGCACGGCGAGCTGAGGTCGTTGAACGAGTCCGGGAGCACGTGCATGTAGCCGGTGCCAAGGATGACCCCCGACGCGAAGGCCTTGACGACGACGAAGAGGTTGCCGTCGGGGCGGAGCGCCGGCACGGACCGGGAGACGAGCGGAAGGCACACTCCGAGCATGCTGGCGAGGAGGATCGCCGGGATGGCGATCAGCTTCAGGCGAAGCGCCTTGGGGACGCTGTGGCATTTGCCTCCCACGGCCGGACCACCGCACACGCCGTGGGCCGGCGGAGTTTGGGGCTCGCTCTGCGCAAAGGTGGTGTCTGCAGCCAGAGCGGAGGAGATCAGGAGCACGAGGAGTAGTGGTGTTTGTGGAGACATCTCTTCGAACTTAGCCGCTTAGGATGGTGTATATATGTGTTGTGTCAGAGTGTGTACTTGTATCACCTATTGAGTCTTGACTAATTGGTGTGGGGTTGTAGATGTGCGTGGCAAGGCATTTATAGGAGTGTACAAGGGAGGACTGACGACTTCATGCAGCTTACAAAAGAAAGGCGCGAGAAACGGATTGACAAAAATGGCCATGCATGTTTCAAATCAAAAACAATGGCGGAGCTATGATTTTAACGGTAAAGATGTGAATTTAAGACACATCTATTCTAATATAAATATATAGCTACTTCTACAAACAAAGGTTGAACTATATTATATAAGGTGTGAACCAAATGATTATATATAATTCATACCACAAGGCAGAAGACCTCAAGATGTATATAGTTCAACCTTTGTTTGTAGAGTTAGCAAAGAAAAATAGCAAACCTACAGTGCAATTCCAAGGGGTTGTGTAAGTGTGAATGAAGATGCCGGATATCTCAGACGTTGTGCATGCGCTTATGAAAAACATGTTTAGTAGCACTTTGTTGATACTTTGTAAATGATTATCTGTTATTGAGAGAGTACAACCAATTATTTATGGTTCTTGTATGTGACTAGCACAAATGAATCAAAGACATTGTGTACTCTTAGCTTTAAGCAATAAATTTATTTTGGTGAACTTATATAAAAATTCCTTCAATGGTAAAACATTGAAGACATGGCGATTATTGCCATCTATTGACTAAGCATCCACAATGATTGTCGAGGTTAGGAATGCAATAATTTTGCTAAATTCAAACAACATATATCACATGTTTTTATTCTTTGCCGGTATAGTTATATAAACTGATCTTAAATCTTGAAGATTTGCTTTTCTTCATATACAACAACGTAGAATTGCCAATTGAATTAACCTGCTCAACCAGGAGGGTCCAAAAATTTTATGGTAACAACCAAATCAATCTGCTTGCATTTTTTTTTGGGAATTATTCATCATATACCCTCCTCTTAGACTGAAATTCAGGATTTACCCTCCGGCCCACATGTCAGTGACTCATCCCGACCCCACGTGTCAGTGACTCGGGAGGGTAAATCCTGAAACTCTCAAATGTGAGGAGGGTATATGACGAAGTTTCCCTTTTTGGGGGGGGGGGAGGGGGGGTAGGGAGGACAAGAAGATAGAGAGAAGCAGTACAATACAATATACCTTGGAGTTGTGAAGGTGGTGAGACTGGAGTGGCGAGGAAGAGCAGCTCCTCCAGCTTGGTGTCCACTGTCCTGAAGCTGTGCCTGTGGCCTGCGATGAGCTGCATGCTAGGGTTTGGCAATTTGGGTGTGGCCGTCTGCGTCTCTCCTATGGTCTGAGGAAGTGAGGTCATAAGGATGGGCTGGTTGGATGGCACTTGGGCCAGCTTGATTTAGGTAGGCTTGATTCTCTTATGACGTCTGTTAGGTTTAATAGGCTGCCATAAATATTTTAGTATATGTAGTATATACTTTATGTATTAAAGATGATATATACCAGAATTTTATGTAAAAAGTTTTAGGAGTGCAGCCATATCTCTATGTATCTACTATAGTTTTGCCCCTGACCGAAAGAATGAAAAGCACATATATCTTGAAGCAATGTGAGTTGAGCATCAGGGTTCATCGTATCTGTTCCGATCCATCATTAGTTTTACCCTAAATCTACACAGTATACTGTTTGGCTTTGACTTGCATACAAGATTCTGTAATGACATACCCAGAGGGGCAGTATGGGAAAATAGCGGAGGCCACGAGACGGCAACGGGAATGGCACGCGCAGTTCCCTCCGTTCGCGTGCCGTACAGCTCCGTACTCCCTGGAGCTCGGGCGCGGCACGCGCCCGCTCGTTGATATCTCACCGACACCGGTGCCCCACACAGCACGGGCCCAGATGTCAGTGAGTGCGAGCATTGCCGTGGGGCTCTCCGGCTACGTACGTGGGACATTCCGGTGGGCGGCCGACAGGCCGCGGGTTCGGACGAAGCTACGAGCCTGCGGGCGCGACGGAGCAGCCGCCGGAGGCCGACATGCATAGATCGACCGACTAAAAGGAGCAATTAAGCTGTTTGCTATTTTTGTCCATCTCATGTCGTTTGCATATAAGCGCCTAGGCTTATCTATATTTTCGATATATTACCCTATTTTGTCCTTTTTTAGTGCTACGTGGATTTACTGATTTTAAAGCACTATTTGTATTGATTTTTTGCTTTTGATTTTTATTTAGAAAAACTAAAAGCCAATACAAATACTAAGCTTTCCGAAACAGCTTCTCCACTTCTCTCGCTACCGTCTCGTTTCAGGGATAAAGCAGGAGGTCACGGGTGTATCATCCACACTACTCCTCTTACTCCTGTCACACACGTGTATCTCTTCTTTATTTTTTGCACCGTTCACTTTCTCCTTTTAAAAACCGCTTCTTTCAGCCACTATTATTTATTTTCAGTTCAAAATTATCAGTAAAAACCAATACGAATACCTCTGAGTTGATCGAATATCGATTCATCTTTTTTACTTGAAGTCGGTATTCTTGACCTCTAGAATAGCTTTTTGAGACATGCGTGCCTTATTTATATTGGTCCAATTGTGCGAAAATGTTACTTAAATTAACAAAAAAACATAATTACATCATACGAGTAGACATCTCTTTGTGAGTAATATATAGCATTCAACTGCATGCGTACTACTCAAGTTCAAGCTGGTTGCCATCTGTAAATTACGATCCGCGCACAGCATACCACGGCCGTCCATAGAATCAGGATCAATTTCGAGAATTCATGACGACGCTAAGGTAGTGCTTATTAGGTTTATATGTCTAGACTCCTAATTTTTTTTACTATAGTGGTTGAAAATTTTCTATAGCTATTGTTAATTTTTTTTAGTGTAATTAAATTTAAAAAATTATATCATCACAGACAACACAAAGAAATAAGAAAAAACAAAAAATAAAAAAGACAAAATTTAGAAGTTAGAAGCAGAAATTCGTTAGAGCAGGGCCTAGAACTTTCCTAAAAAAACACATGAACTAGTCATTGTGGAATAATGCAGTTTTAAAACTAATCTGGTGTATTTAACAAAATTAAGTAAACACCGAGCCGCATCAATTCTTGAGTGTAATATATTACAATGGTTAAGGGGAAAATTAAACACATCTGTTTTTTAGGAGTACAAGGAAGATGCATATAACTCACGCATAGCGCATGCACACATTACACTAGGATGGGTTTGAGTTGGGACATTAGGGTTTTTAAATCGTATGTACGTAGTACTTCAGAATTGAGAACAAGCAAACGGCCATATAGCCCAAGTTTTATTACACATTGAGCCGTTTCTTGAGGAAAGCAGATGACCAGCCCATGCGGCCCAGGGAGAAATGGGATGGGCTACGAGCCTTCGAGGGTTTAACCAGTGGGTTGGAAGGCTGGGTTCTGGGCCTTGCATAACCAGCCTCGGCCGTCCAGACCGATCCAACGGCTGTCGTGGTCCCGACAAGGACTGCTGCGCCATCGCTCGCCCCCCAATAGGAGAAATTTTATTGCGCAACGGTGGCATAGTAAGGGTATCTCCAATGATGCTGAGTCAGCTGGCTATTTGCATGTACACATCAGCATATATCCTATGTGGAGGAAAGAGAGTATGCAAAACACAAATAGCTAGCTACTATTTCGTCTCTAATCTATAACGTAAAACGAGACAGTCTCTATAAATGACTATGATGACTGTGTGTGCATGTAAATATCAAATAGCTATCCTTATAGATAGTTCTTTAGAATGCTAGCTTTTAGTATGTACTCTATAGATAATGTAGAATCTTTATAGATAGTACTTAGATAGGATCATTGGAGATGCCCTAACAGTGTAGCAGTACTGTAGATTGTATGGGAAGAATAAAATTTTAATACCCGCTACAGAGCTCAGTTGTATGGAGAATAATTTTAATAGCTGCTGTAGTACTGCTACGGTGTTTTTGCCAGGTGTCACTACCTCATTAGTTCGTTGTTACACAAACTCATTTATACAACCGTTACATAATAAAAGTTTTCCTCCAATAGATGGCAGATTGGCGGGGCTTGTCATGTGATTGCCTGATGTCCTGGGTCTATTTTTTGGACTATAGCTTATGATTTTTAACTGTTTGCAATAGAGATATTCACGGGTGAATTTAGCCGATATAGAAAGTCGCTATAGTGTCTACTACAGTTAACTTGTAAGCCTATTTAAAAAAATACTATATTTAAAAGTTAGTTACTGTAGTAAAGTCAAAAGCCACATGCTAGAAAGAATCAATAAGTTCAAGGACCCTAGGTCTTACAAGATGTTAACTATAATTTCCATCGTAATATGTTCCCATATGACGACAATGACACACTGGTGGAAGAGAAATATATGACTGGGACTCCGACAATGATAATATTCTCAACAAGGAAAATAGGTTTGAAGAATACTGTGGGTATATTAATTTTCATATATTTCATCCTTACAAAGAGGTGGTGTTTTTAAGTGAATCTCATTGGAGAGAGGACTGGCCTATCATTTGAATAGCTCGAAGAAAGACTTAGGCAACTTATACCCAACATGTTATTATGATTTCTCTAGTCCATGTGCATTCATAAAAGCGTCTTTTCCATATACACCCAGCAGGATGAAAGTGTTCCTCGAAAATGAAGTAATTAATTTAGAAGCTTATAAGTTCCCTGAAAACGATTAACTTAGTATCTCGTCACGAAGATTAGCATATTTTGGTTACAAGCAGCTGCATTTATCTTCGATTCCCAGAACTCTTCCCTCGATACAACTCAAGGCTATGTCCTCATTCTCAGCAGGTCATGGACGCCGACCCAAGAAGAAGCTTTATCACCGTGAACCTGGCCTCGACAAGGCCATGAACCTCCAAAAGAAGCCTGCCCTCCTCCTCCGTCATCGTGAGCTCATGTTGTCCCAAAAGACAGGTTCGCTACTGGTACGTGACCTTGAAAAGGAGGTTGGCTTTGTCCAAAAGTGGAACTTTCTCTCACTTATCGAGCGTCACCCCAATATCTTCCGTGTCACTGGTGGAAGTGCCTCTCGAGAGCCCATTGCTGTCACTATTACTGAGAAGGCCAGAAGAATTTCGAGTGAGGAGACACAAGCACGAGAGCTAATGGAACCTATCTTGGTGAGACATCTAAGGAAGCACTAATGATGTCAATGGACTACCAGATCCCTCTAGATAAGATTGAGCTCATCCAATCTGAATTGGGCTTACCTAAGAACTCCAAGATCAATTTGATTCCCAGGTACCCTGAATCTTTTCAATCCACGATGTGAAGGGATTGAACCATTTGTGTTTGGAGAGTTGGGATTCTTCACTAGCAGTCACAGCACGAGAAGAAAAATTGAATTTTGATGGCTTCCAAATAGACTATAGAGGGATTCCTAAAGATGGAAATATATTGGGCCCTTTTGCTTTCAAGTTAAAGAACCCAGTAGGATTTAGGCCCAACCGGAAGTACCTCGAGGAGGTGGTCAGGTGGCAGAAGATGGCATTTCCTTCTCCTTATTTGAATGCTAGGCGAGTGGAGCCTGCAACAACACAGGCTCAGAAGCGAACCGTTGCTGTGCTGCATGAGATTTTGAGCCTGACAATGGAGAGACGACTGACATCTGATAAGCTAGACGTCGTCTATAATGAGTACAGGCTGCCATGCAAGCTACTTCTTTGTTTAGTAAAAAATCATGGGGTTTTCTACATCACTAACAAGGAATTTAAGGGATGTCATGGATTAGGTTTAGGGGTTTTCAGGAGAGGATTAACTCCAGTTGTGCAGCATTTTTTTAAAAAAAAAGTTATGGTATTAGTCCCTCTTTATACTAACACACGTTAGTGTTGAGTTTGCTTATCTTACTTGGATGGCTGTCTGACCTTTTCTAATAAATAATACAATCAGATACTCATTGATCTGAAACTGTATCATACTCTCATGTGATTCTGCTTGCAGAAGGGTACTTGCTGTAATTGTTCTGCATCTTAGAATGTTTCACACCACTTGAATGCTCTGATTGGTTGTATGCTTTTAATTCATTACCAGCATCATTTTATTTTTCCTGGCATCAGTTGAACTACTGGTAATGGTAATAGACTATGCTGGTATTGTTTCTCAATCGGTACTTATTTTGTTTTTATTTACGCATCCATACACAGGCAGAAAGAACCTGTAAAATGCTCCAGATGTTGTCAATAATCGAATTTCCATCCATCTAGCACATCAATTGGTCTGCTAGTTTCTGAATTTGTTGACAGTGCCAAGCTTTTCGACATTCATCATATCTGACTGTGTCGTGATGCTTATGTTAGTTATTTTAATTATGTGCATTGGATGGTATCAATCCCCCAACCATCCACGTATTTGTGTATTTTCTAGGCAGCAGGACATCCTTACATGTCGTTTGAGATATCTAAGAACGAGAAATGACTTCACATGTAAGTGGACGAGAAATGACTTCACATGTAAGTGTGCTAACTTAACATCTGATTCATAGGTTGAGACAAAGATTAGTATAGGCAGCAACGTACATATATGGACCTGTTCTTTTGGGCTTTTGTGGTAGCTTTTGGTTTCAGCTTTCCTAGAAGTTGAAGCAAGTGGGGCGATTTTTCCAAGCAGAGCGAATTTTTCAAACGGTTTTCCAAGCCTAAAACCCCGTGTGCCATCCACGCCAACATCCCCTGTGACATCTCGGCCTATAATAGCCTATGTGTGTGTGTGCATATGAGGGTGTGGATTATTCCTACTTTACTAGTTTAGTATGAAAAACATCAACATATAAACCTATAGGTACCATTGGTAAAAAAATCTCCGATTAACCATTTTACATGAAGCGATGACGAAAACGCAAGCAGATTGTTACGTGTGCGTGACTTATCCATAATAGAGTTAGACCTAAGCTGATTTAGACCCTAAGGCGTTACATCTCCGCCATTCACTGCTATTTTGAAAAGCATAGATAAAAGCCATCAGTCACGGCCCAAAAGAACAGGGGCTACTTAATGCTGGTAGATAATATTCTTCATTTTGGTGAGACTGCAGCATAACTTATTGACATTTGTACTAACTTGAGGTCTTCCTATAGCGTTGGTTTAGTCTTAACTTTATTGGATGCAGTGTTTCGGAATTCGGATGATTGAGACGTGAATCTGATTAGTTATGAAACATTTTGAGCATCCTCGTGTGTTTCAGATGTCAGGCTTCTTGTTTACATGGATTAAAATGCACAGAACGAACAAGAATTTGTGCTTTCGTATGGACCTCTTGTTGCTATGGAGCAACCAGTAGGATTATCTTGTGCTGTACATGCAAAATGATGGCTTGTGCCGAAATAATGAGCATGCATTAGTCGAAATATGTTCTGAACCATTACCATGTATTTACATTGTGATTTGTAGTTTTATTTGTTATTGGATCACGATTTTCTCCATGTTTAATTTGATAGCTCTCTAGATTTTGATCTCAGAAATGTGAGATACTTTAGTATTTACTTCACATGCTGATTATGATTTGAAGCAACTGTGAGTCATCTTAGATATCTGCGACTTAACTGCATAATTTTAGTTACAACTTTCAACTGCTTATGTCGCATTACCACATTCATCATGTGCCCTATGTCCCATTGATGAGAAGAATGATGATCAGGACTATTCAATTTTCCTTCCCTCACTGATTGTGCTGCATTACTGGTCTTTTCGTACTCAGGTTATTCATAATTGCATTGACCCTACCTGTGTAGACATCTGGTCCAGCACAGAAGGTCCGTTTCATTGCTGTGTGTTGCTGAATTATCAGTGCAGCTGGCACTAATGCGTTTCTGTACTATAATGATCCATCATCTATTGCATTCAGCTAGGTGTATGTCCCTGCTTTCCTGGTATTCTGCTATCTTCGTACCAAGTGTTTATAAGGAACAAGGCACAAACAGGTATGCTAATACTGAACTGACAGTTGGGGTTTCCAGTGGCCTAATCTATTCCATTGTAGATGGTTCTGGTCATCTGGTATGCTTCGGTTAATTCATATATTTTCCCCTATCAAAGACTTGCTACACTTTACATTGTGATAGCTCAGAATTATGTCCTGCAGCCTGTGCATTTTTAACAATCACCACACCTTTTTGCTGCAGATTTCCCCCATTCTGTTAAGCAAGACTTGTGCACATGGGATTATTGTCCCCACGTCTTTGTAATCTACACTGGGAAAAGTTGAGCAGAGGGAACTCACAGTATAGTCAACTATAATCAATGATGGCGTATCAATTACTGTATAATCTTTATTCAGCAGGAACAGGTATGCAACAAGCTAACAGAAACATTTTTTCCTGTGATTGTCTTAGTTCAAATACAGAAATCAAAGCATTAAAAGTTTTAAGTACTATCACTGTGGTTGCACAGAGAATAAGTTGCCATTTGGAATTCAGCAACCCAGCAGTAAAGATCAGCCGTGTAGCATGTGTTTGATTTTGTCAGATTATTCTGTGGCGAGTCTGTAGCAATAATGTTATTTTTATGTAATTACTGCTTTGTGTCAGAATCGATACACTGTGCAGGTTGCCAAGTACAGAGACTTTTTGGTTTTTCAGTCGGTTTTTGGCTTCAGCTTCTTTCGGCAATCATTATTCATTACACTAATATAAACCACAGTCATAAGCTGCAGTCCAAAAAAACTCCCTAATGGGGTACTTTGACAGATTGGACGAAGGGCGGAACAGTGACATCCTCTGAAAGCTTGTAGGTTAAGTGGTTGCTTGCTGCTGAATAACGACCGATGAAAATGGGGAACACTCCTTGCTGTTGATCTAGGACCATATTCTAAACATGGGAAGCTTTATTAATGGTTATGCCAATTCCTGCAACAGGCTAATTACAGGCACAGGTTTGCATCCCTTTCACACTTCCCAGACTATCTTGAGTATGTTCTGACACTTCTGAATCGAAGTGGCTGTCCACATAGAATGTCTTGGTGGGAGATGCAGTAGGGATGTTTTCCATGCTTAGCCGCAACACTAAACTAAGCTGCCGGTGGGATCCATTGGAATAATCAAATGAACATACGCCAAGTAAAGATCAACCGACAAAATTATGGATGGTGTGGACACATTGAGGTGAAATGAAGCCAACTGGCTGCTCTCAGTTTGCTACTCAATTATAACCCGTGAAAGTGAGGAGCGTATGCAGGAGCAGTGATTGGGACCAGATTCTGCAGACACTAAGAGAGCACCTATAAATGATAGTGGTCGTGATCCTGGCCAGATGCACTAAAAGCTAGATTTGGATGGTTGTTAGTGGCTGTTAGCTTAGGCAGGCCTATTCGGAGGTCATACTAATACAATAGATGGAGACTAGAGGCCCTTTTCTGATCCTTTTTTTTTTTCTGGTAAGCATTGATGCCTCCCTCTGCAGTAGTCTTTCCGAATGATGTTACATCCGCAACTTACATTGTGACCCTTGCATTGTCCTCTCAATTTTTTTTGCTCTATTATTGGCGACCAAGAGCACATGCTTTTCTTTGCCCTCCAGTCACCTTCAGCCTCTAGTGACCCATCTGGATTTCCGATTGATGTGTCTTTCTTGCACACCCGTCTTTGCCTGCCTATCCCTGTCCTTGAGTAGCATTACCCGTTCCACAACTTTTGTGTGTGGCTGGGGCCTGCCGTTCTAAGTTGGCAACTTCCACAAGATCACGAGAGTTATCACTCCTTCTGAACCGGCTTGCTTGCTTTGTTTTGGTGTATCTTTCTACGGACCCTGCCTTGACTTTAGGAAGCTACCATTATCTCGTCTTTCAATTTGATTCTCATAGTTACCGCTAGATTTAGACCTAAATCTAATTCTACCTTCGAATTAGGTAGATTTCCAGTTTATTGCAGCTTATTGATCAACACATAATTAGCCTTTTCATTTCTGATAAATGTTTCTATTGGTTCTTAGCTTTTCAAAGTGGATATCTGTGACGACCCGTGCATCGCTACCTTAGTTAGTGGTATTAGTATGTGGTTATTACCCGATAAAACAAAATAAATTTCTGTTTTATCAAATAATAAGCTACATCAGAGTGTTGCAGCAGAACAATAGCTAGAGACAGTACAATATTATTATAATATCATTATCATGCAGGGTTACAGTCTGTCATAGGGCTATACAATTCTGCCCAAATATTACAACACTTAAAAATAGAAGTGATACCAACTAATAATTATACAAATACAGAGATTAGAAGATAGCGACACACTAATGTACTCAAGTTCATGTGAATGACAACCGGCTGCGCCTACTCATCCCAACCTCCATACATGGCATCCATCTCATACGAGTCAATTGCATTCCACTTAGCATGGTAGTTATTCCCATGTAGACTTCGTCAGAACCGAGTAAATCCTTAAACTGACTTATTTCTAAATAAGAAGAGTTAATAGGTGGGTTCTTTTGGACTGTGAATTTTTGCTTATGGCTTTTGAATTATGGTTGTTTGCAAGAGAGAGACAGCCACATATATTTTTGGCCGATATAGCTAAAGTCGGCACAATGTCTACTATAATTAACTTGTAGACCATACTTTGAAAAGATGCATCATTTGAAAGCTAATTACTATAGCAAAAACAAAAAACCACAAGCAGCAAGCTCAAAAGAACCCAACCAATAACAAGTGTGAGTATAAAAATATTGAGCAAGCAATAATAGCGAAATGCAATTTTCCATGACAACAATTCATCAGCTCAACAATCCTATCTCATTCGTCATCATTTCAAGAGTAAGTTTTTATGTGGTACCCCCAAATAAAGTTTTTGAATCTACTAATCACTCATATTCAGAGATAAGGCCACCGATAGGCTTCTGTAGCCTCCAATCTAGGAGACATGTGTAAATCACGTTTTAAACCTTGTGTAGATTAGTATCACTTTACCCATAACTACTCTGACTTTGCAATCTGTTTCTTCGTATTTTCTTAGATACGATGCCCAAATCAAATTACATAGTTGCTTCTTCTATTTTCGTATACTATACCTCCGCCTGGTTAATATATCCCTAGCCGTTGTGCTAGGCCGATCTCACCTTCACCAAACACTCCACCATGCTACTTATAGGCACATGAGTTTTACCATCTCTACCCTTGCTCAATCTTACAATCATATACTCCTTACCTATGTGTGGTGTATAGTAACTTAATAAGGAAATTGAGTTATATCCGTTTTTGACAAGATCATGATCGATACGATAAATACAACTTGTTACACGAGTGAGAGTTGGTTTATCCTTATATTATATCTATATGTAGAGGACCCCACACCCGCCTTTATCTCTCCTTTCTAGGGCACTCTCCACCCACCTCTTATTTATCTGTAGGGCGGTTGCTCTATCAAATGCATACCCTTTCACACTCATCATTATTCACATCAATCACATAATTTATTCCAAAATTCATTTTATGCAGAGAATAGTATTAATCTAGTACCAAATAATTTTTAAGTGAATTTACTCTAATCAAAATGATCAAAGGCATGCTTACTTGAGATTTGCTAGTAGGTCCTAGTTTCAGGTGCACTCAGGTGAAGTCCTTCCTTCGGACCTGATCTGTCTCCTGCATTTATTGCGTAGGCTCTGTTTTAATTTACGGGAACATATAATATGCTATGCTGCGGTGGCTTACTGACAAACCTCTCGTCGATGAAAGCTAATTACCATATTTAAATTTTGATTTTATATTGTACCCGTTGTTTGTTATTATTTTACAGATGTTAGAATATATGGGCTAATCAATTGAGTGTATTCGACATTTTGTTGTTGTTGGCCAGATACTGTTTATACATGCATCTATATACATGTATTTATGTGAATATATTTTCATATATCCCCATATACTTTCATGTATACATGCATATATTTATATATATAACATATCGATTTTGTCTCCCCAGCCAGCCCACTCTCTCCCCCTTATTCCATCTCTCTCTCTCTCTCCCCCCTCTCTGCTGTTCGGCCCCTCACTTCTATCTTTATCTCTCTTTGTCTCTCCCACTCCCTCACTCCCTAGCTCTATCCTACCGCTATGTATCGTTGCTTCCCTCCCTCTTCGGCCCCTCCCTTGCTCTGGTCCCCAGCTATCGGCCTCCCCAATGGTGCACTACTGGTGCCTATGTGCTCTACTCAGCTCTCGTGCTTTCCCTGACGTTGCCCGTCTTCTACCTCTCTAGAGTAGCTAGTCATGCTTGGCCACTACAAGCCTCTCTCGCCGCGGTCGCATGAGTCCTACCATAGCACCGCAACCCAGCCGTCGCCTCAATCCCCTAATAGTTGGATCCGGTCCAATAAACGGTGGTTCTAACTCCAGTCACAAGGATTCTAACCCTTTCACTATTTCCCCCCGATCTACCCCTCTGTCTTCACTTAACTTTGATTTTTTGATTTTGATTTGTGGATTTTAACTCTTTAACTTGCTTGTGCTTTGTGGGGATGAGTTCATGCTTAGGGTTGGCATGCCATGACGGGAACTAGGACCTCCTATACACCTAGGATCACGCGGGGGTTGCCAAGTGGCTGAATACTAGCATCGTAGCGCCACTGTGACTCTCCCTTTGGTATATCCTACTCTCTCTAATCCTCTTTTCCTCTACTCTATTTTCTATATATGGATGCTACTTGCTCTATGTGCGGTGCATGTGGATTTGAGGTTGCTTGTGCATGTGTCCTACGATGGTGATGCCTAGGATTGGAATGGAATGTGGGGATACCTTAGTTGATGTTGTCGGGCTCGATTTGGTATGGTTTGTGTTTTTTCCTAGTTCTCCCCCTCCTAATGCATGCTGCTCCTCCTCCTCCTCCTCCTCGATTCTTCCTGACCTCGGCCCAACCCCTTCTCCTCCTTCATCAATCTGGTTGCAACGAGGTTCAGCGGTTCATCGGCTTCAATGGTGTTGATTTTGGGGCAAGGATGTAGGGATGGGGATGGAGATGGCTTGCTCGGTCCCCTCTCTGTGTTGGCCATGGACTGGAATGTGCTTCTTATCTCTTGGTACATCGCTAGTCCTTATCTCTTCTACTTGTGTATCGTATGGATTGGGCTATGAACTCGTAGCTATCGGTGGATTGCTGTGTACTCCAGCAAACTATTTTTATTAGGATTGGTTGGCGGTGAAAATGTGATCCGAATCAATTCGGATTTATTTATTTTTATGTTGAATGATGATACCCAATTAGCGAGAGAAGTCGATTGTCCCTGGACAATCCTAGTACCTCAATGAGCGAACCCTATGGGATGATATGGACTAACGGGTTCAAAAGGCAATTCTTTCTTCCTTCTTTTCTTGGTTTTTCCTCTTTTTGAAATGCATGTGTTTTTTCCTACAGAATGGTGGATTATAACTATGACTTAGCAAATATTGGTATAATTTTAATTTTATTGTATTATTTATATTCTAGAGAGGATTGTCTTGATTAGGATCGAGAAATGTAAACTAATATAATCGAACTGTAATTGATCAACTTATGTAATATATATTGTCATATTGTTATTTGATTTGAAGAAGAATTTTGATTATAGCTTGATTAATGTGATGTTTTTCTTGATTAATTATGTTCATTAATTCAATGTGCTTATAGTGTATTATTTCACTGGGACGAGACTTGTAAATGTATGTTATTTATTCAGTTTTCTTATGTTTTAATTTGGTTTGTTGCATGAGTAAAGAACTTAATTTGTCTTGTTATTTTTTAGTTATTTAATTAATTTTGTTTGCTCCATAATTTATCGTTTAAGGTTAATAAAAAAATATAGGGCGTCACAGTATCTTACCCTTTTTACTCTTGGGTATAGTAGGTTTTCAAACTTATGAGAGTTGGTAATGCGAAGGCCCTGTGATTTGCGCTGTTCAACGTCTCTTTGACGATTGAACGTCGCAATTAGGGTGGCCAGTCTGGAGTCCAGAGCACCCCTGTTTCTGTCATCATCTGCCTGATGTCTATCCATTAGGTTGTGTAACAATTTCTCTTTTCCTTGCTTGAATGAGCAAATTGGCGCTTAGCAAGCAAAGAATCCTGATTTGAACATCAGAACCTGCTCGGCCATCACCATCCCTCGTTCTGGACAAATATTTGGACCATGTTTCAGCATCATGTTGGAGTCTCATGTCTTCCTACTCCTGCATAGCCTCTAGCAGCAAGTCATTTTTATACTTGTCTCATCTGATGAGAGTAATGTGTGTATTGGTATATCCGTGGAGGAGTGTCCATCATTGCGTAGCAGTGTGTGATATGGTTGGTTCAGATTTCACAATCTTGGCACGTAATGAGGGTGTCTATCCCTCTGCATCCAATTCCATGTTGTCTCATCCTTATCTCTGTCATGTTGCCAGGTAAAGACATAGCAACGGGGGATTATTCTAGCCCAAAACTCAAGAAACGATTATTCCATGTCAATCAGACCGAACATCTCGAGAGGGAGATGAATCATTCCATCTTTAGCTCACCACCAAACCAAACCCACAAGCCCGGTCAATCAATTTAGGTAAAGCATTTGAGATAGCTTCTTGCCATGTTATGTGGTTGTAGTACAGAATCCCTTTGTGCAAATTTTGTAGGGGACCCTTGGAGCTGGAGCAATCATATGTCTATCTTATTGGTTGGGTTTAGTAGCTCCTTTCTTCAACTCTAGGGTATATAAAAAAAAGTAGCCAATTGTTGCACCATCAACGGATTATGGAATGCAATGGTAGCGAGATAAAACTAAATTTTGATGAGGTAACATGTACCAGCTATCTGCACAAACCCGTTAGCATTCATTAATTCGAAAAGACATCAATTTGAAAAAGAAGTCATTGATTTAGCATGCTGAATCAATTATAGATGAAAAGTCTTAATCATGGAGCTTGAGCACCATAATACCCCTGTTATTTATACTCTCTCTCTCTATATATATATATATACCACCCAGGTGTAATTACACCCACCTCTAATATACCACCTAAACGAACTTGAAATACTCCTTTATCACTTTGGATATACTCATATACTAATTATAAGATACTTCAATGTGAACCACATGAAAAAATTGCAAAGGAGTCCATAGTTTTTAGCGTATTTTGTAAATACCTTCATATATGCACATAAAAAGAAGTATGTCTAAAAAATGTACATACTACCTCTGAAAAATTGTTCATACCACCTAGATGATCTTAAATACTCGTATACTATACGTACATACTCTTCTTTACGCAAGATACTCCCTACGTTGTGAGATACGATATAGGGTGTAATTACACCCGGGTGTAGAAAAGAGGCTTCATATATATATAATACCTTTTACACCCAGGTGTAATTATATCCACCTCTAATATACCATTTAAACGAACTTGAAATACTCATTTATCACTTTAGATATACTCATATACTAATTATAAGATACTTCAATATGAATCACATGAAAAAAATTGTTAGGGAGTCCATAATTTTTAATGTATTTTGTAAATACCTTCATATACGCATATAAAAAGGAGTATGTCAAAAACAATCTACATACCACCTCTGAAAAATTATTCATACCACCAGATGGTCTTAAATATTCATATACTACGCGTACATATCCTCCGTTACATGAGATACTCTCTACGTTGTGAGATATGGCATAAGATGTAATTACACTCAAGTATAAAAAAGAAGCTTTCTCTCTCTCTATACACACACACACTCATACTAGTGACTCACACGAACTCGACTTGGAAACTGACACGGACACAGACTCAGACTCGACTTCTACTATGGACTCATCTTCTATGTATATGGCAAGCATACGTGCATGTATACAATTCAAATACATGTAAAAATGTAAACAAGATTAAACTCTAACGACAGGCCAACCTTTGTTGAAGCTAAACAAACAGCTTTTGTCGGTTCGGGTACAGTTTGTTGTGGGAACAAGATGATGACCACCCTAAGGGCCTCTTTGATTCGCATGATTAAAAAAAATAGGAATAGCAAAAATATAGGAATGGGATAAGAATGCATGTGCAAAACAGAGAATTAGAAAACACAAAAATCTTGTAGGATTAGGTGTTTGATTCACAATAAGAGTAAAAATACAAAAATTTTAGAGTGAATAGTAATCTCATTTGCTTTTAGTTTAAATATAAGATATTATTACACTAATTTAACTAATATCATATAATAAAACTCGTGGTGTGACGGCAACATCCTTCAACTCCGGTGCGATGACGGCACTAGCAAAGGCGGTGGAGGTGTAGAGCAAAGTGGCGGCCAGTGAGTTTCTCACGTATCCGCTCTCTCATTCTCCGTGCATAAGAATTCTACCAAATGGTTGGCTGGATAGATTTTTTTTCATGTAAAATTCCTGTGAAACCATGGGGAATAAATAGTATTCCTCCGGAGTTTCTTATACGGTCCCTACAAGTCAAATGCGTCAACAGTAGCCAATCCTTCGGAATCCCAAATCCTGTATTACCAATCCTTTTGAATCCCGAATCCTGTATTTTTCCTTCACCAATCCTTCGAATCAAAGTGGGCCTAATTGCCATTTGCCAAGCTATCTGCGTCTTGTAGCTATGAATAATGAAGGCGTATGCACGCCTGGCAGTGACTTGTGCGAGCTGCGTTGTCGCTTCCGATCTGAATGATCGGAGCCAGTGTGTGGGGCCGCCGGTTTTCTCTCGTCTGCTGCTGCATCTTTCTGCCAACAAAATTTTCTCGGAGGTATTTGCCTTTGCTGCCATGCGTTTGGTCTCTGTATATTTTGCTTCCTTCAGCATCAATCTTCCTCACATTTTTTGGGAGTGGTTCTCGTGTACCCTTCTCAACTTTAACTCTGCAAACGGAAACTTACACGATGAATCATCGTTCTGTAATTTTGAGTACCACCGGTTTTTCTTTTTTCTTTTTCTGTTAAAATATAGGGTACTAACATTATCCATATGATATTTATTTCCAGGTTAATTTCTTCCTCTCTCTCTGCCTTGTTGCAACAATTATATGTTGTGAGGTGGTGCACAAACAAGAACAGAGGGTGATGATGGCATGGAGACCGACTGTGTTGCTGCATAAATGCAGGGAAAGGGAGGCGTGCATAATTGGGCACAGCATTCACATCCATGCGTCTATCTATCAATACATATAGATGAATACCTATGTTTTACTACGAATAAAAAATTATATAATACTAACACGTCGAGTCATCATTATCGGATCGGCCTACCCATACCCTTGGCTCTGCCTCTGTGCTTGGCTGTGTCGTGCCTCCCGGTAGAGTTACGTTGTTTTTATTAGAAAATTTGTAGGGGTGATAGAAATTTGTTTTTTGGCAGTTTGTTTTTTCTATTTTTGTTAGAAATATTTTAGGGAGGTATAAGGAAAAGTTAGGAGGGGCAGATAAACTGCCACCACCAAATCTCTTTTTAAGTAGCAGAGATAATGCGATTGAATCTATCTGTTTGTGTGTAGTGATCTAAGTCTGACGCGAACGGTGATGGTAAGCACCAACGACCCCATCTAGCCACCTCTTTTGGCAGCACGACACAAGCCGTGGTAGAATAGAATTCATTCGACTTATGGTTTATAACCTTTCTCAAATAAATAAACGGGACAGTTTCTTCGTTGTCGTTTCAAAGCGATTTGTTGGGACAATCTTTTCAAAATGACTTATCGGTATTTTTTTTATTGACACAAACGCTCATATTAATATAAAAAAATCAGAAACCGTAATCGAAAAAAACCCATAACTTTTGGCTTTTGTGAGGAGCACGGCCGCTAGCTGCACGCACTGCACCACACCATCAAGTTATCCACCTCATTTTCAGAGGCCAGCATCAAAAGCCAGGCCTCCTTTCCTCTACACTCCCCTCCTCCCCTCGGGATGCGATGCCTTTAGATGAGGTGAGGTGCGACATGTTTTTCGGTCGCGATTCGGACTCAGTAGGGATTTTGAGATCGAGATACAAGCCAAGATCATACTGGGGTCGCAAGGTCCTGATAGGATATCAGCTACAAAATCGCAATTCCAAAGATTATAGGACTCTTGGATCACTTTTTTGTATGGCACGTTACTTTATTTACGTCCTACGTAGAATCAGCATCCGCATTATAAAAACCTTGAAATTCATAGTTATAGATTATCACGTGCACACAGAAGGATTCATTCCACAAGTGTACTTCATCTACGGTCTACTGCCAATGGCAATGTTTTTTTAGTCTATGATGGATGAGTTTTAGCTATAACCGATAGTTTTTAGCTGTGTTTTTTGATATGATAGTAGATGCTACTGATGTAAATAATACACAATATTTTAAGTTTAAAAAGCCGTTTAAAAAATCTATTTAAAAAACCACTTTTTCTGACTTTTAGAGAAGCCCAGAGTCCAAAAGAATACGACCAATGTCTATTGTAACGATTTTGTAGAGCGAGGTTGACGCATGCTCGGAGCGCCACCGCCACCGGCGTGGTAGTTGTTGGCGCGGGGTGGGTTGAGAGTTGAGACGGGAAGCCCTCGCCACGCCAACAGCGTGGGGCGTGTTGTGTGGCGTGCAGATACCGTTGGCGTTTGTGGCCTACTACTAGCTAGCTCACGGGGGACCACCACTCCTCCACAGGAGACTGGAAGGAGCAACAAGCTCACGAGGCTGTTTCAGGGGCGGATCAGGTAAGAAAATTATTGGTGTTACCTATATTACACTATAAAACTATTTTTATTGATGAACAGTAATTTTTTATAGAATTTAGAAAACTTCATTGCGGTCCCGTAATCTTAATCCTTATACACTAGATCAGCCCCTGCGAGGCTTGAACTGGGCCTCTTCTCAATTTTCTCCCATATGCTATGTCGATCGTGAGCTCAACAATCCATACCTAAATTGGTCCCCCTATTAGAAAAAAAAAGTGTGAAACGGTTAGAGAAGAAAGATCTCTGCAATATGTTTAATTCGTAGGAATGGAAACTTGCTATCTAGAATGTGTGTGTAACTTGTGAACAGCACCGTGGTGTTGTTGCCGTCCTCAAGCATGTGCCGTCCGATCGGAATCATTGAGGCGGGGACAGTCGAGAAACTCTAAGCATTTTACGGGGAATTTCTTACGACCCTAATTTCTCACTGGTTATACTTTCTTCATGCTAATTGGATGAAACATGCGTGGGGAAGTTGCCACACAACTGCTACTATCTAGTACTTCCCACAACGTGCAGTGCACTTGGCTGTTGTTTCAAGTCAAGCCAAGCATGCACTTGCAATAATTTGTAATCCTAATATAAATGTTTGTACAAATAAATTAAATATCAATAAATTATTTTAAAAAGATAGTAAAATAGTCGCTCTATTTATATATTCGGAGGAACACTTAAGCTCAAACGAAGGGAGCTAATAGCGATCCCAATTGATTTGCCCGGTGGGCCCACCGACGCAGACACGCGGCAGCACGTCAATTATACGCGCTTGGGTGCGTGAGGCAACAACAGTACAGATGTACGAGCGCCGCACAGTGCCGGAGATAGTTGCATGTCATGGTCAACCTCGGCTTTGAACGTTTCATGTACCCCCCACTTGCACACCCATCATACTGGTGGAAGGAAGGAAGCATCTGATCTCGAGATAGCAAAAGGAAAAGGAGGACGGAAAATGATGGAAGAAATAAAGTAACCGCATGGTGGGCGGGAGGAGCTGCGGATGGGGTTAGGGTCTGTTTTTTTTACTGCAGCTGATGATTTTTGGCTGCGGCTGATGGTTTTTTGGCTGTTTGTGACAGAGATTGCGGAAAGAGAGATACTCGCTTGCGATTTTTGATGGTACAGATATTAATTTTTTAACGTGTACTACAATTAACTTGTAGACCCTATCTTAAAAAAATACTTTATTTAAAAGTTAGTTACTGTAGTAAAAACTAAAAATAACTTTTAGAAACAGTAAAGAAATGGCCCTTAGATTCTCACCAAATAGGGTTGGCGTAGCCATCATTCGTGTCGAGGGGGCTCGTCCAACTCAACTTGGATCGGAGTTCTTTCCAACGGGGGTTGATCGGGACAAGGATGATCTGATGCCAAAGTTGCCCCTGGATGGGTCGCCGAGGTGCAGGAATCGAGCCACTTTGCAGCCGTGTCAGATCTGCCTAAATGGGTCGCGTCTTTTGTTTTTAACCTCTCTTTTTTTCCCCCCAACCTTTTTCCAAACGCTTGCTAGTCTGATTGAACTTCCTTGCGTCCTCCGTTAGGGTCTCGTGATGAGGTGTTTTTTTAGCAGGTCAAGCGAGGTGGGGTTTGGTATCGCCGGGGTTGATGGGGGCAATAATGGAGGCATGGAATATGGAACCCTATCCCATTCGCTCACCTACAAGTCTATCAATCAGTCTACACATGCCTGTCGGGAGGTGGACGTAATTTTACCAGGCTTTTTGTGTGTGTGTGTGTGTTTCAACCTCTTTCCCTTCCTTTCTCCTCTCTCTCTCTTTTCATTATCCCATGGTAGCTAGAGTCTGAAAGCAGAAGCGATTCCATGGGCACGGGTGGAGCCAGGGATTGCTCCTGGCCTACATCGATGTTGCCGCGTGACCGTACGGCCTTTGCATCGAAATGCCTAATGACAATCTTAAAGCACAAGGTTTCAACTTTTCCAGGTTACTTCAGAGTCACAGGGCATTTAGAAAGCAGGAGAGCAGATTAGCTGGTGTGGGGGGGAGCAATGCTGGTTACCGTGAAAAAGGCGGATAGGATAAGTGGTGTTCTCCATGATCTTGTTCTCACAAAAGCAGCCTCTGCATTTGGCACATTGCTAGCTTGATATTAAATTATGGGATAATCTCTGGCTTAATTTAGCAGGCCCCATGCATGCTTGGTAGATCCAGAAGGCTAAGCATAGCCACATGGACATGAGAACAATCTGTGCTAATCTTTGTTGGGTGTTGTTTTTGGTCTACTAGCTTCCAGGGAGGAATAATTAAGTTCCATGTGTAGTGATGTAGAAGCTATTTTTCTAGTATTAAAGGACCTAGTGGTAGCATGAGCTGTGTACCATGTGTAGGAACTAGGAACAAAAGATATTTCTTTCTTTCGCTTGCGTGGAGGAAAAAATCCTCCCATCAACGTTTTTATTGCCAAACGATGTTCCATCTCTTTCCTTTCACCCACATTCACCTTTGAGCTAAAGTAAAATGGTCCCTAACTTCTAAGTGCATTAGGTTTTAGATGTGACACCTTATTGAAATAGCCAATGTTACTAATATTAGGTGAGCTTGCTTTGTGAAATAAGCCACTCACCTACGAATGCTTTGAAATAATTCGTATGGTTGAATGGTGTAACTGTTCGCTTTTCGATCTTTATTTTCCAAAAACTGCTTATGTGTCTATGTAGAAAAAGCTATGTCTCGATACAACAAGGAGTTGATGAGCTAGGAATGCATAAAACCAAACTAAGTTTGTGCTCATTTCAGTTTAAAGTTAGCTTTTGTTTCTAACTTCTAGTTTTTTTACTATTCAATAATTTCGTCTTTTGTTTTGATTTTTTAGAATTTTTGAGCTTGTTGCCTTTTTTTCCGTATTCTTTTGCATTGTTCGTGATGAGCTAACATTTTTTCTATTTTTAAATTTTTTAATTTTAATTATATCAAATAAGCCAACTCAACTACAGTAAAAAAAATCAGCTATTGTAAAAAAAATCATAAACCAATATCATTCTGAACGCCGCTTAGACTAGACTAAGTTTCCGGTAGTGGAAGCATGGAATTACATAACTCCTAACTCAGTTTTCACCTCTGGTAAGACAGAGTAAGAAAACCACCCTTCTCTAGAAACACAAAACAAAATAATTAACATATACAAAAACACCTTAAAATTTGTGCGAACTAGGGCGGCTACCCTTTTTCTATATTTGAGGCTTTCAAGCATACTCCAAACCTTAATTCTAGGTATGGTGTAATCTACGAGATCAATTGCGCTGTTCAATGGCTCTTTTCTTTTTAGGTTATGATCTATGGGTTCTTTTTGAACAAACAAACAGAATAACTTTTTTATTATTTTGTAAGTGATTTATTATAATAGTCTTTTTAAAATGATCTAGCAGTATTTGGTTCATTGGCACAGATGTTACCGTAGCCATAGACAATCCGACACAGCCGAAAGTAATGACGATGTTGGGCGGCCAATCCATCCATCTCCGAACCACACGTGAACAAAACCCTTTGGCATTGTTTGCGGTGGCTGGCTCTCCTTTTTGCCTTCCCTGCTTTTGTTCGCTAGATAAATGGAGGAACCACCCATTTCTACTTTAGTTGACTGAAGTGATCAAGTGGGCGCACGAGACAATGTATGCTGTATACATGGCCGGGTGATGCCTGACAGTTAACCATATCTCAAAAAGCTTTTCTGGTTAAAGGAGCTCACTAATAACAAGCCTCCATGCTAAACAGGACAAATGTACTTGGACTCTGTGGTCTCCCTCTCATCTCGCTCTCTATCTTCACAACTGTGACCGGGATGGAACCTAGAAGAACCTTAAAGGTAACCGAGAAAGGGGCAGCATCCACGTACACTGTGGGACAGCTTGTCCATTGTGCCGGTGTCTAATCGGTGTTTAATTCTAGCTGCTAATGATCCGGATTGATATTTAGTTTATTCAGAAACATTTCCTGTCCTGCCAAGAAAGCTACAGAAAACCACACATTTTTGAACACCTATTGCTAATAGTTCTTGAAAAGAAAACGAAAGCCAACCGATTTGACACCAGGTGTGCTAACCACTCTGCCATTATCTCAGAAAACAAAGGAAAATGAGAGGAACGCACCGTGCTTGTATTATTTGGTAACTTATCATGTAAATTATTATGCTCTTAGATGCAGCTCAGACCATTATTTTCTGTTAAACAATCATTACTGTAAAGAAAAAGGGGTTTCTTTTTTTTGAGGAAAATAATTTCTTATATCCACCTCTGTTCTTAAATCAAAAGGTTTTAGTTGCATTTGGTGCCGTTTAATTATCTTCAGGTCATCGTAAGTGACACTTGACGAGTGGATGGGTCACATCAATGGTCAAGGTACACATATATACCATCATTTCTAGTCGGAAATCGACAACAAATGGGTAATCGTTTCGGTTTTTTTTACTTCAGTTTCTAGCTTCAGTTTTTTTTCACTATTCACTACACTATCCACTAACTCATCTACAGTGTTTTTTCAGCCAGCTACAGTATTTTTTTAGCTAAAAGCTAAAAGCCATCGCTATTCCGATCACCCCCTTTGTTGTCCCAATAACGAAGCAACTGCACCGAATTTTAGTCGCCAAATCTTTTCGCGAGCTGATGTGCATTGTAAACAAACTGAAAGTCTATAGGCATCTAAATAAAGCTTCATATGATACGATTTCATTTTTATGTTATTTTGTACCAAATATAAGCACATGGAATCAGATTTTCTCTGGGAAATCCTTAACCCACCCTAGCAAGCTAGCACGTAGATGTGAGGGATGTAGCTAGGATCTAATTGAAAGTAAAACTTAATATCAACCTAAACCTCTATATTTAAACACTCCTAAGATATCACATATCCATATTCCATACAAAATTAGTTTATGTAGACACAACAAAATACTATTAGATTTAAAAATCAAAGTAGACGGAGAATCGAGATAGCACAAGAAGAAAAATACCATATCCTAATCTACCGAGAGAGAAAAAAACAGAGCACGGTTATATACAATGCCAAATCGGCAATCAGCTACGCAAGGGTGGACAGATGATCACGACACGATCACGATGTTTCACCAATTCGGACAGTTTTATGCATGATGCAACGAATGGATAGATAGGCATTGTGTGTGTGTGTTGTCATATTCGCATCCCTCCGATAAGATACGAGCAATGCTCACGCGCGCGCGTGTGCAACCTCCGTCTGGTCGATCCCGGCATTGTGTTCAGCGCAGCGAGCTAGCCGCAGCATCAACGAATACGCTCGAGAAAGAGGCTAAGTTAGGCCTGGTTTCAAAGTAGTTTTAGATTTTGATGATGGTTTTTTTTTTGAAATAGCACTGTAGCGATGGTTAAATTTTTCTAAGATATTTAATTTAAAAATATAAAATACTAAAATATCTTTAAATCTCTAGAGATAATATAAAGAAAAAAAATAAAAGAAGCCAAGTTAAGAGAATACATTTCAAACGGCTTACCGCGGTCATGGTTGTCTAGAACAGAGCCGTAAAGAGCGCTGAATCTGACGCACCCCAACGAACGGTCCAAGAAGGCCATCCAAGATCAATCCGCGGCCTTGACGTTTACTTGTAAGCCGAACGTCGCAGTGTTCTTGGATCGTATCCTTACGCTTTTGGCCCCTCTCTGTTAAGCACGCACGACCAAAAATTTGTCGTCCTTTTCACGTGGTAGTAAATTATAATCTTCCTTTCACGTGCTATTCACGTGTCTACTGCAAAGGAGTTCGTCCCACCGGCCCGCAGGCTGCCAACAAATAGCAGTAGTAATTACACACACACTTGCAAAATGGAATTGAATTGAATTGGATCCGTGATTTGCCGACCGTGTGAATCGACAACTGTGCCTTGAGTAACTCGATCCTATCCTTTACTAGCGAGTATCCAAGGATACAATGGGTTGGCTGGACTGTTTTTTTAAGTTAATATAAATAAAATCGTTATAATATATACTATAATTAACTTGTATATCTATTTTTAAAAACACTATATTTCAAAATAATTATTATAAAAGAATTAAAAAATAATTTTTAGGAGCTGAAAAAAGAAACCCAATAGTTCTCTGCTCATTTCAGCTTTTTTTAGCTTCTACTTCTAGTTTCTGTTTTTTTACTATTCAGTAATTTCGTTTTTTTTCTGAATTTTTTTAGATTTTTAGACTTTTTGTATTTTTTTTCTTATTTTTCGTATTCCTTTGCATTGTCCGTGATGAACTAACATATTTTTTCTATTTTTAAATTTAATTATATCTAATAAGTTAACTTAGCTACAATAAAAAATAAATCAATTATAATAAAATTTTTATCAAAAGTTAGAAGTTATCGTTATTTCGAACGCCTCTAAACCAGCCGTACGTAGGCAGGCATACTTTGACAAAAAGAAATTTGTTTGGTTAAAAATACCAAACACGCGCGACACGTGTATCGCCCGCTCTGTTGCACGACCGATTATTAATTTAACTGTCTCCTTCTCACTCACTCTAGTCTATCTCTTCGCTCTCTCCTGCTGCCTCTTGTTTCTCGAAAGCTGTTCTCTTCCCTTTTTTCCCGATCGATGTCAGCTGTTTTTGTTTCCTTTGCAACAAGAGATAAGCCTGACATGATGATTGTCTGGTCCAAGTTGTAGTTTTATACATACACATGCCCGTTCATTTTCTTGCTGCACCAAAATTCTAAAAGTATATAATTGATATTACTTACTACCTACAACTTTATCAATTCCAATTTCCAAGATAAATAGAAGGTCCTTTTTTGTACATTTTTGTTATTCTTGTCCAATGAGATATATACGACACACTTTTGTAAGTAGTGTCGTGGCTTGTGAGGCCTGCGATGTGATTCTAATTTGGCGCCGATTTTCCCTACTTAACTGGATAATTGCATGCATCTATGGGCCCACTCTAAAGAGTTTAATCTTGGCTTATGAACTTAGTTGAAATTGTATTATAGTGATTGTTAGTTTTTTGAGACATTTAATTAAAAAATTAAAAATTTATATTGTTATAAACAATGTAAAGAGAAAATAGAAAAAAAATCAAAAGAATAAAATAAACTAAAATTAGAATCCAACGTTCCAACTGGTATATAACTTATATAAACTAAAAAAAAAAGTTAAAACTATTTAAAACGGAGCGTTTGGCTTAGATCTCATCTTTACTATTTAAAAAGAATGAGTTGGTGGTTGCCGTCACGTCCACCCTCCCTCACTTCTTAACCATTCGATCTTTCTCCTCTCTTCTCAGCCACACGATCTGATTAAACCCTAAAATCCCAACATCACCCCTCCGCCCCCACGCCTACCCCTCGCTCTTCCCCTCACCGCCCCCACGCCTCATCCTCGCTCTTCCTCCCGCCGCTCCCACGCCTCCCCCTCGCTCTCCCCGCGCGCGCCTCCTCCTCCCCACCCGCGCGCGCCGCCGCCCGCCTCCTCGTTCTCCCCCGCCGCGCTCTCCTCCGCCGCCTCGCTCTCTTCCCTCCCCACCCGCGCCGCCGCCCTCGCTCTCCTCCGTCGCCCCGCCTCCTCCCCTCCCTACCTCGCTGCCGCCTCCTCCTCCCTCCTCCCACCCGCGCGGCGCCGCCTCCTCCCTCCTCCTCCCTCCCGCTGCCGCCTCCACCTCTAGCCCCGGCGCCTCCTCCCCAACCCCACGCGCCGCCGCCCCTCTCTCGTCCCCTCGCACCGCCGCCTCCTACCCCATCCTCTCCTCCTCCGCGCGCATCCTTCCCCTCCTCCGCGGCCAAGACTTCGTTCCGACGGTGGCGCCGGATAAGAAGCCGGCGGCGCGGAGGTGAACGATGGACACCGGAAGACGAAGAAGGCGCCGCAACTCCCGAGTACCCGAGCCGAGGAGCCGGAAGCGGTGCTCAAGACGATCGAGACGTTCCGTTAGTGGTGTTCGCCGGGAGGTGCGGCACTGGAGGATCGACTCGCCGACGCCGCCATGGGCCGCGCCTTCGTCCTCCAAGTGGTGATCCCCCACCCCACCCATGGCGGCGGTGTGAGGGATTGGGGGAGTGGGGGAGGAGGCGTCCGGGGGGTAGAGGAGGAGGTGGCGGCGGCGTGGGCTAGGGAGGAGGCGGCACCGGGAGGATGATGCGGCGCGCGGGGCGGAGGTGGCGACGACGGAGGAGGAGGAGGCGAGGCGGCGCGACGGCGGGAGTCGCGATGGAGAAAGGCACACGAGTTCGGTTGGGGAGGCAGACGGGAGGAGGCGAGGGCGGCGCGGCGGCGAGAGGGGCGATGGAGAGAGGCGGAAGGCGCGGCGACGGGAGGGGCGATGGAGAGAGGCGGAGTAGGGGAGGAGGCGTCCGGGGTAGAGGAGGAGGTGGCGCCGGGAGGAGGATGCGGCGCGGGGGGCGGAGGTGGCGAGGGCAGAGGGAGGGGAGGAGGTGAGGGCGGCGCGGCGGCGGGAGTCGCGATGGAGAAAGGCGCATGAGTTCGGTGGGGGAGGCGGACGAGAGGAGGTGAGGGCGGCGCGGCGGCAGGAGGGGCGATGGAGAGAGGCAGAAGAAGAGGCAGGGAGGAGGCGGAAGGCGCGAATGCGGGAGGGATGGATAGGCGGAAGGCGAGGCGGAAGAAGAGGCAGGGAGGAGGCGGAATGAACACAGCGCACGGGGATGGGTGGTGTAGGAGACGGGTTTTAGGGTTAAAGGGGTTTCGGGTTAAAAGAGTTTTAGGTGTGACATTACAGGTGCACTAATTTTTTGAAACACCGAGTAATTCAAAACTCCGAGTAATGTTCCATAAATGCATTCCGAAGCCACTAACTGAAAAATTTCGGTGGAATGGTGTATAAGATGGTTCAAGGCAGCTTTGAATGTCCAGGTCCCATGGATCATATTTTGTTATACAAAATAGTGAGTTTGAACATACATTTTGCTTACATTTCACAATATTCAAATGATAACCTGCAGACCACTTAATATATACAACAGAAAGAGTTATAGTTGGATACTTAGATGTATTGGATTTTTCCTTAAGTATGAACCAACGGCTTAAAACGATAATACCAGATTTTGTATTATGTATGCATTTAGAATGTGGTAATATAGATGTTGCTACCAGATTTTGTATTATGTATGCATATTTGATAGTATGCATCACTTTTATTTGGTTTTCCGTTGCAACGCACGGGCACCTTACTAGTATTTAAAGACATTGCGACTTCAAGGAGAAGCACGATCGATTAGATTAGCTAACTTTGTTGAGATTTGCTCATTAAGTTGTTGCACCAAACGTAGAGATGATCGATTTGCACGAACTATAGGCAAGATGTTGAATATTTAGTCAATTTTCGGCATATTTTAATCCAGAAATTCAGCATATAAAACATGACATACAAAAGCATGAGTGATTCAACAATGATGTATTCATATTTGCTTATGAACAAGCTAACAGCAACACCTATTATCAAATTCATAACATACAGAAACAAATACACCAGAGAAGTGTTCATGTTATACCCTCGGGCGGGGCCAGTGTCGGTGACACCGGAGGCGCTGTTACCATCAATCGACATGATGGTCTATTCGATGTAGTCGATCGAGGCGTGATGCAGGACGAGGCGTGATGCGTGAAGATGTTCGCCGTGCGATCCCGCGAACGATTCACCACCGTGAAGTAGATGGCGTTCTTCACAGATTGAGCGATCGCGCCAATGCGCTCCCAAAACTTGATTGCCCGTCTACCCGCGGTGTACGCGAACGGACGGAGTTTCGAGGCCTACTCGCCGTAACTCTTTGCACGTAAAGTTCGACCGGAGATTTCTTAGCACAAAGACAAAACAGAACTAATCCTCTTTATCATCCCGTATGGAGTGGAGAGAGTTTTGTAACAGCAAAAACGAAGAGCCAGAGTAACTGCAACCATAATTCACTAGTAACTGAACCGTTACTGCCAGCGAGTCAGTGCGTTACGATTTTCGAATAGATAAAGAAAAACGCGCACGCACCCGACACGCCTGCGCGCACGGCACGGCACGGCGTGGCGAGGCGAGCGAGCGAGCGCGCGCGCGTGTGTTGGCTCTTTCCAATTCCACAAGAGGGGTTACCACGTTCCACCTTTTAAAGTGGTGTAACTCCCATTCAACTCTCCATATGGGACTAAACAGTTTTTCCATGTGGGACTAGGAATTTTATTTGATTAATTGCTAAATTAAATGGACCAAGCCCAATTAATCCAACACAAGAATTAGCGGATTGTTCTCACCAAATCTTTTTTGCCTTCCTAATTTTGAGCCGTTGTTTGTTACATCTTGTCTGCTTTTAAATACTCCCTTTATTTGGCATGTTTTTCTTATGTGTTGGATTTTATATCTAAGCAGTCTCCTATATGAGACACTGCTTCCCTCTTTCTCTCTTCTATAATCCCCTCTCTACCTCAGCATCAATCCTACTTGGTAGGATAATTAATATTATAGATATTGCTGATGTAAGGTATGTTCTTTTCAGCTTTTTAAAATTGGCTTTTGATTTTTACTATAGTACCTAACTTTTAAATAAAGTATTTTTTCGAGTCAGGGTCTACAAATTAATTGTATTACACGTTAAAAGTTTAACATCTGTACCATCCAAAATCACAAGTAGGTATCTCTCTCTTTGTAATCTCTATTATAAACAGCTAATATTCAAAAATTTCAACCAAAAGCTACAAATCTCAGCCATATCAAACAGGCCCGTAGGATGCATTAGGAGTGCCCTTATAAACATGAATGGAGGGAGTAATTGCCATCCACTAACTTTAACTTTGCATTCTGATTTGACGCCGGCACATACTAACATATCGGGTGGGTTCTTTTGGACTGTAACTTATGATTTTTGCACTCTGACTGTTCAAGAGGAAGATTACAAAGAGAGATAGTCGCATACGATTTTGGTTAGTACAACTGAACTCGATATAATATCTACATCTTAAAAAAACATATCGTTAAACGCGAGTTACTATAAGCTGTACAAAAGCTAAAAAGCCTGATCTGATTCGAAAAATTGGTTTTCCATAGCTTTTGCAAACCAACCCAGCACAAAAACCAACTGAACTCCCCATTTCCATGCAATGCAAAGTACGTAACAGCAAGAAGAATTCTTGTTTTCTACTCCAAAAGAAAACCAAATCCGTGCGCAAATTAAAAGGAAATCTATTGAAAAGGAGATGGATTATTTTACTCCTTTTATTTTCGGTTGCTTTCTCCCAAGGACCTCGTTTGTTGCATGCCTTACCCCGTAGGTACCCCTCACCTCGGAAGAGGACTCTGATTACGTTGAGAATGGAAACAGTACTGTGACTTTAGATAATTATGGTTCTGATTGTATTAACTTTTAAAGGATATTTTTTATTATAAATATTTTTTATAATATTTAGCTTTAAATGGAATATCTTTGTAAGATGGGATCTACTAATTGATTGTAGTATATATTATAGTAATTTTATTTATATCAGCTAAAATCACATATAATTATTTCTCTATAAATTATTACTATTTATAACGTAAAACTAAAAACCAATGCTAAAATCTAATATGAGCTTGCTCATCCTGATCTGAGATAGATCAGATGCGAAGGACATGCTGCAGTATAAAAACATCACCTATGCTATATATTTTACGGTCCGTCCTCACTGTGCGCCGCTTTTGCCCTGCGACTTTGACTTTGCTCTTAGGATCCGGATCCCCTCACCTCACCTCGTCGCGCCTGACTCCAAGGACGCATCACCTTGGCTTGCTTGCGTATATATGTAGACGCGCGTCCACGCAGTTCTGCAAGGCCAGGAGGAAGCAGACGACGCGCGCGCGCGCACCGTGTATATCGCCATGGCCGTGGAAGCGCACCACCTACTCCCCACCGGACGCCAGCCTGCACACGCGCAAGCGAATAGGGCGGGTGCTGCTGCGGTCAGTGACGCGCCGTTCCCGCCGGGGCAGGCGTGTTATGGCAGGGACGTCGCCGGCGGCACGGTGGGGAGCCTTGGCCAGCAGGGGTACCAGTCGTCGTATATGGGACTCGTCACGCCGCTGGCGTCGGCCGGGCTGGGGCAATACTCGCAGTTCTGCGCGCCGGCCGCGTCAGAGAGCGGCGTCACGTTCGGCGGTTGCCTGGCGCAGGAGGTGGCGCCCAGGAAGCGGAGGCGTGCCGATCAGCCGCCGGTTCTTGGCGGCGCGGCAGACGTGGCGGCGCACGCACACCAGCAGCTGATGGACGTCGACCGCCTCGTGCTCCACCACGTAAGTGCCATGACATGATCGATCTACCGGGTTCGATCGATGCTTGCGTCGAGGTATCAAGAAGTAGCTGGGGCTGACGTCCTTGTCGGTGATGCATGCAGGCGGCCAAGATGTGGGCGGAGCTGGCGGAGCAGAGGCGGAGGCACGCGAGGCAGATGGTGGCCGCCGTGGAGGCCGCGGCAGCGAAACGGCTGAGGGCCAAGGACGAGGAGATCGACAGGATCGGAAGGCTCAACTGGGCGCTCGAGGAGCGGCTCAAGAGCCTTTACGTGGAGGCGCAGGTGTGGCGAGACCTTGCGCAGTCCAACGAGGCCGCGGCCAACGGTCTCCGCGGCGAGCTGGAGCAGGCGCTCGACGCGCAGGCGCGCTGCGGCGGCGGCGGAGCTGGCGTGGGTGGCGACGATGCCGAGTCGTGCTGCTGCGGGGAGAACGACGTGGCCAGCGGCACCGGCGCCGGCGAGGAGAAGGTAGGGACGACGGTGGAGAGGCGGGGTTCGGGCCGCGGAAGGTGCAAGGGGTGCGGCGAGGGCGCGGCCGTGGTGCTGCTGCTGCCGTGTCGGCACCTGTGCGCATGCGCGCCGTGCGCCGCCGCGGCGCTGGCGTGCCCGGCGTGCGGATGCGCCAAGAATGGCAGCGTCTGCGTCAACTTTTCGTGATGCGTGGAAGGAATAGTATTCGAATAGGTTTTTTCTGCTTTTTTTTTCCTTTCGTCTGTATTTTTTTTGCTGATGGGGATGATAGGGCGATGGTTTCTTTTCTGATGTGGATATGAGGGGATGAGTTTTCTTTCTGTTGAATCTATTGATCAACTAGGAATAAGAAAAATGTTAGTAGTAATTAATCTTGCATATCATTGCTTCAGTTGTTTTCTGAATAAGAGGTACGGGCGTCATTTGTTAATTTCCATAACTCGAATTTGATCCGCAATCAAACTGCGAAATTAAAATTCGATGTCATGAGTTGAGCACGGTGGAAAAAAAGTAGTGCTGTTTGTTTTATGTAAAATGGTACGGAGAAATAATGTGACAGTCCAAAGTACATGTACCTAGTGTTAGGACCTTTTTTTTGCCCATCTGTTTAGTGCCCCAGCATGCAAACAGGCCTGCAAACTCAGTGCACATGTGGTTTATGTTATGCTTTCGTTTTAATTTTGTTTGCCTTGAGGCTTCTTTTGGCTTTCGTCCAAGATTTTCTTTTTGTTGGGTACTGCGAATCGAGTAGTGCAGATAAGATCACAAACAAGAAGCGATCAAGGAACGATCGCTACACCATGGGTAGGGAGATTCACGTGACGGGTGATACCTGACACGTACGGGCGGATTCGGACAGGCTTTAATTTTGGATGCGAAAAATTTTCTAATGTACAGTCAGATGATTTTATTATAGCCAAAGATAGCAGTTTAGTAGCCTAACTCATCTCCACTCGGTGGCCCACCGGGCCCTATTCCTCTAGCCCACTCCTCACTCGGTCGCCCCAATTGCCTCGCCCTCCGGTGAAACAGCCTACATAGCACAGCCAAACCCTACCACACCAGCCACTCTCGCACGTCGGGCAGCTCCCTCTCGCATGCCGCACCGCACCCTCTCGCACACCACATCGTCCCCTCCCGCCCAAATCCCTCCCCGTGCCGCCCCTCCCGCCTAGCTCACTTGCCACATCGCCCCCTCCCGCTGACCTCCCACGTCGCGCCGCCCCACTCCCACCCATCTTTCTCCAAGCGCTGCCCCCTCTCACCCACACCTTCCACACCGTGTCGCCCCCCTCTCGCCCAACTCCCTGCCTGCACCGTCCCCTCCCACTCCGCTCCCACGTTGAAGCCAGGAAGGGGAAGACCGCACTGTTCCTCGGCTATTAGCTCCCACACCACACACCGTCGGCACCGGTGTCAGTTACAAATTACAGTTGTTGTCTTATTGGTACTCCACTTCCTCCCTAGTGCGAATTAGTTATTAATCAATATTGAATTTGTGTTTATTAGTAAAGGGTATAAAGTTAGGTTTTGGGAAGATCAGTGATTTGGGAACTCATGTCTAACCATTCAATATTAGGAAATTTATGCTCTAGTCTAGTCAATGAGAAGCATGCTGTTGTCTCTGATGTTTCAGATGGCATTAGCCTTAAATTCACTTTTAGAAGATGTGTTGAATCTGTTGATGATAGGATTACGAAGATGTGGCTAGAAAGCTTGGGCAACATTATCGGTAGTGAAATGAGCATGGGGGATATTTATCCTATTTTTTCCCATTATATTTGTATTAATTGAATGATTGTTGAAATTCTCATCGATAACAAATTAGTTGAGACATCTTTCCAAATTTATCTCCTTCCCAGCATATTTTTAATGGGGGATATTTATCCTATTTCTTCCCATTATATTTGTATTAATTGAATGATTGTTGAAATTCTCATCGATAACAAATTAGTTGAGACATCTTTCCAAATTTATCTCCTTCCCAGCATATTTTTAATGGAAAATTGATGGCTTTCACATGCACATGTACATACACCATCAATAAGGTTTGAGAATTGAATGTAACCAATGCAGTTGAGAACTTGAGATGTAAACTGAGCACCAATGTGGTCGCACGTATCTACATTTAAGGATAATCAGGTGCACCAATGTGGTTTACTTCCATAAGGGTGCCTGGCAATAGTAGTTTGTTCTTGATATGTTTAACCAAACAAAATGCATTATGTCAGTACAATTCGATCTATCCTAGAACCTACATTCACTAGTATACGAGGTTTAAGCAACCGAATTTTTAGAAAATTTCATGTACAAAAATTTGATATATTTTAGTACTAACAAATTTTTTATTAGTATATCGTCTCATTGAATTTGTCTTGATTTTACCTGTGGCGACATCAACTGTAGAAAGATCCTTCGGCTGTGAAGATTATTAAGACTAATTTGCGGAACAAGATGAATGAGTGGATGAACCTAGCATGGTATGCTATATTGAGTGAGACATATTTGCAAGCATTAATGATGATAAGATTTTGAAGTGTTTCAAGGGATGAGGTCACGTAAGAAATAATTATCTCGGGTCAATGGTAAGTTAGCTTCTTATAAATATAAACTTTATGTTCTTCGTATTTATTCATACACCTAGTTGATTTTCTCTCATATATTATCTTTGTAGGTTCTGATTCTTGTCTTACTATCAATGAATAAATGGTGAGATAGAATAGAGAACAAATCTTTGATATTTAGATAGTCAAATTATATCTCTACTATGCTACATTGTTTAGTTTTTGCTATATTTTTCTTATTATGTTTTATGCTACATTGTTTAGTACTCTTATTTTGATATAAGAGTACTCTGGCCTATGAACACACACACATATGAAACAAGCATGCGCTTGGCGACACGCATAAGAGAACACAAGGAAACATACATTCATGGGCATAAATGCGTCTCCGTTATGGTTCTGTTCTTTATGGTTGCGGTTTATTGTTTTTGGGCTATTTGTGAGAGAGGGTACAAAATAAAAGAAACTCACGTATGATTTTGACTGATATAAATGAAGTTACTATAGTGTGTCCTATAATCAACTTATAGACCTTGTTTTGAAAAGATACTTTGTTTGAAAGCTAGTTACTGTAGAAAAGGCAAAAGATGATTTTTAGGAGCTGAAAAGAAAAGTCATATATATATTTACTTGCTGAAGAAGAGCGGCAGAGAGCCTCCCTGCGTGTATCTGTGTATGACTGTATATATTGGCTGGTTCAAGCAGGGAACAGAACGCCATCAGGTTCAGATGGGAAACTTCATCATATACCCTCTCCATATTTGAGACTTTCAGGATTTACCCTCCCCTGTCAATGACATGTGGGGTCGGGATGAGTCACTGACACGTGGGCCGGAGGGTAAATCCTGAATTTCAATCTAAGGGGAGGGTATATGATAAATAATTCCGGTTCAGATCCATCTACTACGCGTGAAGACGCGTGCAGGTCGGTCCCAAATCTCACGCAACAACGCAAGCCTGAAATCTGAATCACTCGCCACGCGTGCGTACGTTTTTCATGCTCCACGCGGCTTGCACACAGGCGTCACATGTGGCCGGGCACGATATGTCGGCGACGTCGGACGACCGTCTAGGCTGGAAAAATGGGCTAGACGTACGGCTAAGGCGGAGGGTGACGCCTATCGCTTAGGGGCCGTCTAGATTCAATTTTTAGAGGTGAGCAGCGCTCGATCCATACGCGCGGTTATGTGTTTTGTTTGCCAGCTGCTTGATCCATCGAGTAGCTAGCCCTCTGCACATGCATGCTCTAGTAATTTGTCGGTCGCTTGTACATCGTCATGTCTGGTCTAGACCGGCCGGGACGGATTGTTGGTGTCATGCATGCCGGCCTGCGCATGCGTGTCTCATGACGAAACTAATGTGCATATGTATCGGATTTGGACTCAACTGCTCCTTTTTTTTTAGAAAAAAAATTTGGACTCAGCTGGCTTTAATTGTACGTGGGGTGGCAGGCGCGCATGATGGTATACAAGCGACCGAGATCGAGGAGGGGATGGGAGCTAGAGCACTGACTGGACGTGGGGCCGCGTCTCGGTCGGATGCTAGCTCCTTCGATCTATGGCTGCCGCGCATGAGAGATATCCTGTACTCTGTCCTAAGTCTAGTATGTACCGATCGAATACTGAATTTCCTTTCCGAATTCGGTCCTGATCAGATTTAATACCACATCGGTTATAGTTTAACCTGACCCTTTTGCACCCCTACTAGTATGTACCATCTCCGAGGTATACACTGGCGATGGATTCGGGAGCTAGGTGACCCGGCCCTCCAAGTCTCAACCCAAAGCTAGACACTTCGATGAGATTAAATCCGTAGTAACGATAGGTAGAACAACCTTGAATCAATCTTGTGAGAACACCGAATCGTAACAACGACTTAGGCACAAATAAATGAGTTGAACCATAAGGATTCTGCACGTAGCCCAAAAAACGATTCTTGATCTACGGAGCAAATACAAACCCTAGACAGAAAACACTTGATTGGGAACATAGGGATTCACTCTAACGGCAATTTTACAGGGCGCATGTGACTGGCTTTTATAGCCAACAAACACGTACGCACACTTGGCGTAAGGCCCACACGCACGCACCTGAACCATACGACTCAATGCTCCTAACTTAAACTAGTGCTTTAGTTCCTTTTACATCTCGGAACCAATTAAACATGAAATTAACTAATGCAAACCGACTTAAAACAATACTCAGATGCGTCGCTTTTACCTTGGTTGTCACGTCGGCTCGACGGTGGACCCAGCCATCCGAGATCACGTAAAGAAAGGAAATTCCGTAGGCCAAAATTCACACGTACTGGTCCTACGTTTTAGTCTATCGGTAGCCTTGTGAATGTTTAGGGATCTTAGCTAGTAGTGGAGCTAGAAAATTTATGTTAAGTGTACACCATTGATATTTTAGTATAGGTTAAAAGGATGGTTATTAAGCGATTATCAGCTAGTCGAATATTAGCACTGAATAAACTCATACATGATCGCACAATATTGACGCGGCCTATTTATCTCATATATATCTTCAAAATTTTTTAAATAAAATGTCTCATATAAGATACTCAATTTTAGTTTTGAATCACTAAACTCATCATAACGGTCATAATGTCACAAGCAGATAGAAAATTAGGCACTTGATTTTTGACTTGGAAACTAAACAAATTTCTAAGAGCTAAATAAAAATAAAATACTTCGTACGTTTACGTGGTGTCAATAGGTAGATAAAAAAATGCAAGAGTCTACAAGATTTGAACGGAGGGTATGAAATACAATTTGTATCTAGTTTACTAAACTATTATCAAATTGCATAGAAATCTAAATTCAAACGAAACATATAGCTACTAAATCCTAAGGGTATATGCATAATTTCTAAAATTTTTGGGGATGCCAAGGCATATACTTAGCATCCTAGCTAGCTCCGCCACTGATTGTAGCTACCACCTCTTCTTTGTATCTCCCAATATTTCCTTTGAATACCTATCTGAATAAAACTCTTTCCGATTATCTTGGCTTCCTCGTGGGTTGAACGGAAACAGACCCCCGGTTAGTACATGTGCACGGCTCGGTTCCATCCCATGCACGCAACGCTGATAGCCCAACACAGGAGCAGCGCTTCGTGCACTCCTCCCTCCCTTGCCTAGAGCGCATGCACGAGTCCACTTTCTGCACATTTCGGAGTCCACGCACGGCGCACACGCAACACTGAACTTCGCATACGCTGCTTGCACGCCCATTTTTTTCTTCTTTCTTCACGGCAATTTCTGTAATTAAATCATGTGGCATATTTTTTTTCACGAGAAAATAATTTTAGAATCAGGGTTAGTAATTTTGGCCACATCACACTTGGCTTGTAGCTTCTACAACGCACGCTATATTGAAATAGATTTCGTGACTTGTTCCACCTATATATGCAAGTCATCTCACGTCCCACTGGCACATGCAGATGTGTGCGCTGCGCGCACTGATGCACGGTACCTATAGTGAGTGGCGACTGTGAGTTCGTGAGTCCAAAAGCCAAAAAGCCGAAACTAATTATGACAGGACTTATGACAACTTCTTACTGGTTAATGAAACCGTCCCAAGGATTTCATATGGGTATGTACTAGGCCTATTTTCTTGTGCCTTCATTCAGAAAATCAATTTTCGTCGTCCTTCTCATTCAGCTCGAGATCATTGACAATGTACGTACTGTCTCCATTTCTTCTCTTGTCTTCTCTCTTGTAGCCTTCTGAAGTATGTCACGCAAAGAGAAGGTGTGCCTGCCGGCTGAAGTAAGTTATCGGTACAACAATGCCTTGTGCAGTTAACTGAGCGATGCTACAACATCAGAAATCAGAATTGAGTTGGGTGGGTTCGAAAAGTTCCCACCATTCTTCTACGGTTTTTTCTTCTTCTCAAACTGGGCCTAGTCTAGTCGAAGCCTAAGCCCAACACAAGGCTTCCCAAAAGGCCCACCACTTCTACGTTCCCGCATCGCCTCCTCAACCATTGCACCACACTCGTCTAGTCGTCATCCATTTCCGTACTACTCCCCTCCGCTCTGAAGTTTCCAGCTCCAGGGTTTAGCTAGGGTTCTGCTCCTATCCCCCCTCCCCACGGCCGCCGCAGCCATGGTCGGCTCCGGCGAGGACCACGCCGTGTGGGAGCGCGCCATCGCCGCCGCCGTCAAGAACGCCCCCCTGTCCCCCTTCTCCGCCCCCAAAACCCTAACCCTCGACGGCGCCGTCAAGTGCTCCACCGGTCGCCTCCCCTCGCCGGCCCTCTTCGACCGCTTCCCCTCCCTCGAGGAGCTCTCCGTCGCCGGCGCTCGCCTCTCCTCACTCGCGGGCCTCCCCCGCCTCCCGGCCCTCCGCCGCCTCTCCCTCCCCGACAACCGCCTCTCCGGCGCCGATTCCCTCGCCGCCGTCGCCGAGTCCTGCGGCGGCACCCTCCGCCACCTAGACCTGGGCAACAACCGCTTCGCCGAGGTCGAGGAGCTCGCCCCGCTCGCGCCTCTCCAGGTCGAGGCGCTCGACCTGTACCAGTGCCCCGTCACCAAGGTGAAGGGGTACAGGGAGAAGGTGTTCGCGCTGATTCCCAGCTTGAGGTACTTGGATGGCGCAGACGCCGAGGGCAACGAGCGCCTGGATACCGATGAGGAAGAGGAGGAGGAGGAGGAGGAGGGTGAAGGGGAAAGAGAGGAGGAGGGTGGAGAGGAAGCGAAAGGAGATGAAGAGGAAGAGGGTGATGGTGAGGTGAGAATTTTGTGCTAATTCTTATCTTCTTTTAGAACCAATATTGGTATTTGGTTAGAGTGTTTCTCATATGATGCAATCCCTTGCATAGTTGAAAAGTGACAAAATGAGAGACGGGTCATATTAGTATGCTGGTGTACTTGCTAGTGTGGTTGTATGGTTAATTATTGATGATTAAATGCTTAGGATTTCACTTAATCAATATATTGGTGTTCATAGTGGTAATGATGGTCATTGGAGGATGCATGATGCTGTGTTTTAGTCATAGTGCCTTGTACAATCTGATTGCTTCATGTGAATGGTTAATCATAATTTGGTTTGTAATTCATATTGCTCTTCCAGTGAGCTCCTTTGGTTGGCATTATGTATTGTTCATTGTGAATTGAGCGATTTGTTTATTTAGTTTGTTTAGTCCTGTATCTTAGTATCCAGGCCATTTTACACCTTGAAGAGCTGTCTGTTTTAGCAATTCTCCCCATTTCCTGAAATTCAGCACTGTAGTATGCTGCACTTTGAAATGAATGGCTAAATTGATAATTGGCAACAAATGTACCAACTATTTCACATAGAAGTAGTGGGTCGCCAAAAGCCAAAAGGATAGTTCTATGATTGTCAGATTTACGATTTTGGTATGGAGAACTTTTATGACTTTAAGCTAAGGCGGCACAAAATAGATGGTTTGCTTCACTAGGCTGTTTTGTTTGTCAGTGCATTTTAAAAGTTATTTTTCTACAAGCTCTGAGTTTTGTAGCTGCTGAACAAGGTAGGATAGGAATAAATGACCCCAATTTTGCATTGATTTTTGTTAGGCAATCTGTAGTAAAATCCTAGGACTAATCAGAATTGTTTGTATATTAGTTGAGAGCACTAGTTTTAGTGTAAGGTTATGAAAAGGGGCTGAAATCAATTGCATCTAGCAAAAGTACACGTTACTACTACTACTACTGAAAACATTAGTTATTTAGATGATTGCTGGAATTTGTAGCATAAGTGCTTGACAAGCATTGGTGCCTAGCTGTCAATTATGTGAAGCTCCTTCCCAGTTGGCCATCTATATGGAGGATTTGCCTTCTCATATCATTTTTTTGTTAATATATTTATGCTTTCATACCACTTACAGTTGCACTGAGTATTGTCAAGTTTCTGCATGTTTGTTTATTATTCTGCTTCTCCAATGTTATGCATTGCTCTTGCCAAATGGAATGTGTTAATAGAGAACCATTTCTACCTAGTTGTTCATTGGCCTTCCCTGCATCCTTGTTGAGTGGCCCAATGCTCGTTCAATGGGCAATGTACCTTACAATTGAAAATCGATTTTTGTCAAACAATTTGGACAACCTAATGGAGTAGTAATGCACATTACGTTTTGCCTACTAATCTACCATTTTATACCTCATTCAGCTAATTTCAGTTGTACCTTTTTCAGGCTGAAGATGAAGAAGATGAAGCTGAGGAGAACGAACTAGATGCTGATGCAGAGGACGAAAGCAAAGTGACCAACGTAAGCAAAGAGTCTGGATCTGCCCTGCCAAACAAGAGGAAAAGGGGCAATGAAGATGACACTAACGGAGACTACTAATTTGGGCCCGGCAGTTGTTTTGCTTGATCTTTGGAAGCTTTCCTTGCAATGGTCTCGGACCTCTCGGTCTATGCATGCTTTTCATAGGCTTCTTTCAATACGTGTAGAAGACTTAGTTGTTTGTGAATTAGATGGCAATTGCTAGAGGATTTTCTGGAAGTTCTCAAATTTTAACTCAATACTCGGACATCCTCCCCTGGTGTACTCTTGCATTCTTGCTCCTTTCTGTGACTTTCCGATGCTACTGATCGAGACAGTGGTTCAGAACTTGCAGGTTCTGGTTCTGCGGATGTTGAACTACACCATGGTTGTAATATAAAGGTGTTTGGTTTATCGTCTTGCCTACGTGAGTTCAAAGTTGCTGGCGCGTATCATAATCTAAGCATGTTCTGGTTGCACTCTCTCTCTGCAGTCTACATGGGAAGCCCATAGTTACGCGCTCGTCTTGTCAGAACGTGGTGAGCTCGATTCACATCTTTCACCATCGAAATTGCTAATTAATGTGTTTCTGATAATCTTGTACCACATTTCTTGGTTAGTTGGGCAACGCATTTAGTGCTGAAGGCTATTTGGGTCATAAGGTGCTAACTCGAAGCAGGGACATTGGATCCAGCTCGTGCGGCTCGGATCAAGGGTGAGTGAAAACCCTCATCCTACTTGAACTTTTTTTTGCAAAAAAAACCCCATGCGCTCAGCTTTTTCTGAGCTTTTTTTTTTGCACAAAACCCCCCGTGCGTTCTGCTTTTTCCGCGAAAAAACCTCCTGGAACCGAGTGGTTGTCCCTCTCGTCTTGTTCGCTGTCTCGTAGGGTTGGGTCGCCACCCGCACCTAGCCACCGTCCTCCCTGCCTCTCGGCGCTGCCGCCTAACCCGCACCCGGCGGCCGCCCTCCCCCTAGTTCCGCCCTCTTTCCCCCTCCCGGCCGCGGTGCCGTCTCTCCGCCACGACGCGCCCGAGCTTGCGACCGAGGGTTAACCCAGGCGGCGGACACGGTCTCCTTCCTGACCTTGCTGGGTTGCCGCACCCATCCTCGCCTGCGCCCGCAGCTGGTCTCCCTCCCAACCTCGCCAGCGACCGCCGCCGCTCTCCCCCTCCTGGTGGATGTAAGTAATTTCTGTCATTTGTGAATGATTTCTGAAATTTGTGAACTTGTGCATCATGTTGTATGAAATTCCAGTGCTAATAGAGATGCTTTCCATGGTTCAATCAGCTACGACATTTGGTTGCAGCCATGAATTGAATTTTGTGAAGGAAGCAGCAGCACAACATGTTGGAGGAGCCCATCCTTTTCTTGTTGTAAGGAATCAAAACCGAGTGATTTTCAGTTCCTTTATATTGTTTCTTGTTATTGATTCTCAGAATGTGGTATTCTCATGGCAATGCGAATATATTCAGGGCAACGTGAGCTGTGGTCATGAGGCCAATATGGAAAACACGCAATGCTACTTGTTTTAGAAATCAATTGCCCACTGAGAGTGAACTGCGGTCATGTGAATGCTGCATGTGTAATATGGTGACGCTGAAGGAAGACTAGAAGGTGTAGAGGGAAGGAGAGGGCGCAAACAAGAATGTGATGGACCTATGTCGTTCCTTAGATGATGCTATAATAGCTATAAGGTTGCTGTAAACTGTTAGCTTTGGTGGTTTCAAATAAATGAAATCGGATTGGTGTATGTATTAGTGTTGAGGGCAAAAAATGTTCAGGGCAATGTGAATGTATTAGTGTTTTCCCAAATGTACTGTCGTACTCTTGTGCCTTGTTCAGTTCTGATAGAAATGGGAAGGTTCTGCCATAGTTCTGTGCATTTGTGGCCTTGTGGGTTTTTCGAGAGTGCCTGGCTTCCTTTGTCGTAAAACTCACCTCATATTGTTCCATTGATAATGACAAATGCCATTTTCCATCTACCATGTACAATATCAGGTTTCCAAATAGTTGTTGTGTGCAACCTTCAGTGAGAATGAGAAATAGCTTCCAAATTGTTGTTGAATGAAAATAGCTCATTGCTACTTGAGTTTTGGGGTTCATCAGTTTAACCTCAACAGTAACAAGAGTACACAATACAATGCCGTTATAGAAAGGAAAACAAATCCTTGCTACAACATAGAAAATAAAACATCCTGAGAACGTTAGCCTCCTTGCAGCCAACTCCTTTGCTTCATGGAAGAAAATGGCGTAGCCTCCTTGATGGAATTGCAGCATCCTTGATGGCATGATAACTTGACAATGAAACAATAAAGAGAGTTATTAACCAAATAAATTGACAAATCATGAGAAATTCTTTTGTTGTGATTACCTTAATCACTGTGCTGTCCTCATCCTCAAAGGGACAATTGTGGCTATCATGTTAGACGATCTCCTTGCATGATCTACACGTACGAACCACCCTTTTTTGTTCTCCACATTTGTAGGATCAAGAATAGCTGATTAGAGGGAGGTGAATAGAAGGGTTTGAACTTTTGTTGCTCTAATTACCAATTTTTACAAGAGCAAAACTAAGTTTCTAGTACTAGTCAAGAGCTAAACACCCTAAGTTTTCCTAAGGAACCACAAGTAATGTCTTTACTTAATACAATTTTAGCTACACAAGATAATTCAATTCAATAGCTATAAATGTAATTGCGGAAGAGTAAAGACAAGATTATGTATCGGCTGGTATTATCGCACCTAGAGTTTAACAGTTATGTGTAAGTCAATTAATACTTCTGAACTAGTCGTTATTGTTTGGTATGGTACTACCACACTCACATGGGCTGGTGCGGTAGAACCGCTCATTACATGCAATACTACCATTTTTTTAGGGGAGCAAAAGTGCTCCAAAAACACACCTCTTTGAAAAAATGTATTGTCATGTAGCGATCGGTCATACCAAGGTGTGATACTACTGCACCTTGCTTGCGGTCATACTGCTGGGCAATAGTACCGCCCCTCGAAAGTTGTCATACCGATTTTTTTGAGAGTGCACAAATAATTTAAAAACATGTTTTCAAGTGCATATATGACCTTTAATTGATCCAAATGTCATAAGATAAACATTCAAACTACTTGCCATAATCCCTATTTATAGTACGACGTCTAGCCTAAAACATGGTCTTTCAACCAATCACCGAGATTAGTAACATGGAAAAGGATCCTAGACTATATCGTTATACCTTTGTCTTGAGCCATGTCGATCTTTTGTCATTCGTAGCATACCTTTCCATGTTGTCATTCGAAATCTAGAACTAAATCTTTCAATTATCTCAACATACATGTTTGTCCCTTTAACCAATGTAGTCATTAATTATCAAAAAAATTTTAGAGGCTAGATGCTTTCAACATTCTCGTCTTTCTTCCCATCCTTCTTTACCTTTTGTCTTGGCCTTATTCTCTTGCACCTACCCACGGATTTGATATTGTTGGGTGGATTTATGTTGACTTGCTTAGGGATGAAACAATCTACAAATGCTTCAATCTATTCAGTGCTACTTAGCACATCCTCAGGAATCAATGGAGTCACTTCGTCTCCAAATGTGAAAAACCTATCCTAAAGAATCTGCAAGCCTTCATCTACCCCTCCAACACGATGAATTAATTCCTCTATTTGCTGCGTATTTTTTACGCCAACTTTTCTTTAGCGATTTATATTGCTCTTCTTGATTATTCTTTCAATAAATTGCCCTCTCCATCGAATACATCATTATTAGTTACCATTTTGGTCCACCTCTTTAACACAAATTGGCTTGGTACCTCCTTAAGTGACAGGCTTTGCAACGCACGGATAATATAGTGGTAACGAAATCCAAGTGACTGAAAGAACATGCAAGGGCAATTGGCATCCTTTGCTGTAACATTGCAACACACCTCTCTTACATTTTTTGAACCATCATTAATTGTTGAGATTTTGTGCTCTCCCACAGTTGCCATGCTCTCTACATTGCAATGCTCCCGAGCAGCAAGAACTTGTTTCTAAAATTCAATGAAGACAGGGAATGTGAAGACCTCATTTCCATGCTTCTTCATTGCCCAAGTAGTCTCCAGCATGGACATTGTATGCAACCTGGCATTGTCAATTTCCAACTCATTGTGACGTTGTTCCTCCACTGCATTAACTAATAATGAAATGATTAAAGGAAGAGCTTGCACTTTTTGACCTTGAAGTTGTTCTAAGGATTCCTGCCAAAAAGACATCTTTAAAGTAAGCCTATACTCATGATGCACAAATTTCTTACTGGGTAGCCAACCACTCATTGCTTTCCAAATGAAATAAGAAATAATGGAAGACCACATACACTCAAATTCCTCCGGAGTTTAAGGCCCATACACATGAGTTAAAACATTGGTAAAGCAAAGGGTCTTCCCTTATATGTGGCAATATCTTTGCCAACAGCTTTTGTAAAATGTATCACATGCATAATCTATGCGTTCTAGTAGGGAATTTAGTGAAAATTGTGGTCTTCATGCTAGCAGCTTCATGCCTAGGTGCAACTCCTCCCATTGCTTTCAAGAATGTACGAAACAACCATGTGTAGGCCCCAGTCATCTCATTGCTTAGCAATACAGCTCCAAACAAGACACATGCCTTATGGTGATTAAGTCTAGTGAATGGCGTGAAGATCATGTCGTATTGGTTAGTGTTATATATTGAATCAAATGACAGATCTCCAAAATGAGCATAATTCTTACTACATGTAGTATCTGCCCAAAATATATGTACCAGCCTTCCCTTGTTGTCAATAACATAATCAAAGTAAAAAAGCAAGATTTATTTCACTCTTTCTACTAAGGTATCAACAAACATCGGGCGTTTGGTGATTTAATATAGCTTCTCAACTCTTTATAGTAATTCTGCAAGTCTCTCCACATGAATTCTATATTCTCAAATCCACCCTCACTAATACATATATCTGTATGCCCCGCTTGTGTTGATGCTCTCTTATGGCATTTGATTAATGCACCCTTAGCCTTCCCATTTACTTTTCTATTGGACCTTATCCACTATTGTTTACTAAGTGACATGAAATCTTGTGTATATGATTCAACAAATGTCTTCACCCTAAATTTATTGTTTTCAATGCATTTTGCAACTAGAATTGCCTCACGGCCACACCTAGTTAACTTCTTGGCATATTTCTTGTTCTTAGGATCCACCTTTCCTTATCTTTCTCAGTCCGGAAGCCTGTTCTTGATTGATGTGAATAACAATATTGCAATGCATACATCTTTTGATCGCTATTACACTAATCAGGTTGTACAAAATAACGAGAATGACACAACAATTGATTCTTATATATACCATGCATATGTGTTGTTCTTTTCGTTTATCGTACCTTCAGATGTTCATGATGTGCTAAGCAGAAGAAGTGTTGATGACAAATATATATACCATGCGTACACGTTGTATTCTTTGTTTAGTACAATTTCAGACTATCAAAAGCCGAGGACGGCTTTTCTTGAAGAAGAGGAGGATGATGTGGAAACGCACGTGTCTTGTACTTTTCAGTTAAATACATTGTTCAACTGGAAAGAATTATTGAGTCGCATGAAATATGGCCAGGTAAACTCATTCCAAACTAAATATAATGTTGTTATTTATAAGAATAGAATACTACCTCATATTATTAAATGGTGCATTCTTAGGTTTGTCAATGGTAAAGCAATGGAGAGGTCAAAAGAAGAGGATAACCACATTAGGTGCCAAAGACATGAAGAAAAAAAGCCTATGCAGTGGGAGAGCAAAATGGAGAAACTCAAGGACTTAAACTACAAGTTTTGGATAAGATTTTCAAACCCAATTCGTACCTCCCACAAGGGCAATTGGATTCAAACTCGGATTCAACTCAGAATTCAATTCGGATTCGGTTCGGGACAACCTGACAGACAGTTACTAAAAAGATCATAACTTTCACAAACGAAGTCCGATTTGAGTGTTCTTGTACTCGTTGGAAAGATTATTTTAAGGGATACACAATGGATCTGGTCCCAGCATCAAATTCATCACGGATCAAAAGTTATGGCCGAAACAATATGACAGCTGTAAAATCTAGTTTCCTTTTTTGTGAGAGTTCGTATCTAAAACCATATAGGGTTGAGTTATACTAGGTTTGTAGACTCTATAGACGTCCCAATGTGCTATATAAGACATGTATTGGCAGCCTAAGGGCTCTGACCACTTTTGAGAATAATCAATCTACTAAAGTTTGTTCGATTTTATCATTGCTGCCGAAATTCCGTGAGAGAATTAGGATAGTTCTTCAATCAAGATCGTTCAGCCTTTCCGCTGGGAATTGGGTGCACAATAGATCTTTGCTTGGTGGTCGGCGAATTCGACGCGAGTGTGTTTTGGCGGATTAAAGAGTGTTCGTCCCTTGCACTGGCATTAGAGGATAGCTACAATTCATGAAGACTCCTGTGAGTATCCATCCTACGTCGAGAAGATCGGACGACCTCGTATCATTGATCATATCCATCACTTCTATCTTATGACATCGTTGACAACCATATGCGGACCAATACAGACTCCAAATCTAGCTGAATGAGCATGTCTTGTAGAATTACTTTGCTGTATTCAAGTCATCAAAAAACATCCCTTCAAATGGCTTGATAGTTAGGTCAACACAAGATGTATAAAAAGAACCCTACGATGCAAATGAGAATGTGTCAAGTCTGCATTCAAAGATAGAATAGAACGCATGCACACAAAGCGGTACTCACTACGAAAGGGTAGACGCTTCTGCTCTTTTGTAGTGTACCAATGTGGATCAATTGGTGGGAAGGTGAACTGATTTCATTCATAGAGTGCACATCGGGCCTTTCTTACATTGGCAATGCCAATGGCATGCTAGCATCGACCATGGCGATGATCTCTTCGAGAAAGTTGCATGTCTCCTGGACTACAGATGGAGGCCCATCCTATACCAGTATACTCACTGTTCGCTACGCACGCCACAGCCCAGCGCTCCGTACATTCTGTATGTATACGACGGTATACATACATGCACACATGTTCCGACACTAACCAGCACAGCGCGGCGTAGCGCGCTGCCTGTCTAGGATATTTTGCAATTGCATGTTGGCACAAAGGGAAGTGATCCAGACCAGAGTGGTCATCTTCCTCGTTAGCTACAGAAATATGCTCGCCATTACCAACATCGATCAAAATCAAACTAGGAATTGGTTCGTATCGTTTTAATCTAATGACACCAGTTGTTTATAACTTGTGTTTCACGTGCCATATCTCATGTAGCGCCTTGGTGCGATTGGCGATCTAGTTAAGCTTAGGTTCAACGGAAAAGCCGAGAGAGAATAAGCGCCAACGTAACGTACGTCAGTCAGGTTCAGCAGCTTGCTCACGTTCAATGCTTTGCACGCAGGCTTTGGCCAGAACGCTTGCCTGTCCTACAGACCTACTTAACTCCTCCTGACAGCCTCGGCTACGGGTGCAATAGGAACGAGATGTCGCTCAACCGCTCACGTCGTATCCTATCTTAGACTTTCTCAAATTCAGAGTAACACGAATAGCGTCAGATACGAATATGAATACAAATAGTTTTGACAATGAATATGAAATGAATACATGTTGAATCAAATAAGTAGCAAATATTTAGGGGGTGCTCATTCTAGCTTTAAGCTAGCTTCTGTTTCTGATCTCTGCTTTTTTTCACTATTCAGTAATTTTATCTTTTTCTGATTTTTTTTAAAAAAATTTGAGTTTTTTTGCCTTTTCTTTTTTTTTCTCGTATTCTTTTGTATTGTCCGTGATAGGTTAACATATTTTTTCAGTATCATGAATAACATTGGTAGGAATAGATAGAAACGAGTTCACCTTAATGTTAATCTTCTTGGCAAAAGATTCAGCTCTTCTAATAAGCTCATATTATTTTAAAATAGATAGATTGTAAATAACATATAGAACAATATTGCCAAAAATATCCTCATCATCGCTACTGCTTCTCACTCACGTACATTACCCAAGATGCATGCCACACAACACCAGGAATGTCACTCAATGGCACCCGCAATAGATGCACTCACACGGCATGGTGACCAGTTGGAGGAGGCCACAGACTTGGTGATGAGAAGCAGAACATTGGCCCCATCAAGTACTATCGTGGAATCGTGGAGCTCACGGGAAGCTCAGACCTTATTTGCTTAGTTTTTAGTTTTTGACTTTTGATTTCTAGTTTACTATTTTTTTAATTTTATTTTTTTAGGTTTTTGGTTTTTTGGTTTTTTTTATCTTTTTTCTCGTATTCTTTTATATTGTTTATAGGCTAATTTATTTTTTAAAAAAATAATTTAATTACGCTAAAAAATCTAACATCAATTACAGATTTATAGTACAAAATAAACTAGTTATAATAGAAAAAAGTCATAAATCATTAAAAAAACAAGTTAAGCAGGAGTCAACCAAAAAGAAAACAACGACCGTGGGTGGATGTCAAACTGGAGGCGCATCAGTCGCGCTAAAGTCAATTCCTATATTAATACGCAATTACGTAGGCCAGACAGCGCAATAAATGAGGTCAAAAAGTATTAAAAGTAACGTAAGGAAATTCTCCTCCATTGAACTTGCAACCCAATCCAAGCTTTATGTTGGAAAAAAAAGAGAAAATTTTCTCTTTCCAAATATATCAAAGGGTATCTCAAGAAACCATTATCACACTATTGGAACTGTTTTTTTTTTGCTACAATTTATGGTTTTTAACCCTAGTACGAGTATTCATGTGAATAGACCAAAAACCGATAAGCTGATTTTAAAAAATTATCCCAACAAGTAACTTGAAAACGACAATAAAGAAACCGTTCCGTTTATTTATACGAAAAAAGTTATAAGGCATAAAGCATAAGTTAAATAACCTGAAAATAACATTACTGATTGCTACCGGCTCAAAGATAGTTCCAATATGCTTACCAACTATTATTGAAATTCCAGTATGCTTACCAACCATTATTGAAATGGGAAAGTTTATGGCACACCCGAACTAATGTGAGCCTTTGATTTTGTGTGATCGAATGAAAACGGTTTCTCTGTTCCCGTGTCGGTGTCCCCCTCTATGTTCTCTCGATCTAGACCATTCGATCTGGACTGCGAGCGGTCCAGATCGAGAGAACACGGAGGGGGACACCGACATGGGAACAGAAAAACTCCGTTCTGATCGAATGGCAGCCTGACAAGGCCATAAAACTCTGTTCCAAAGAGGATATGCATTTTCAACTGGACATTTAAAGATATTAGGACTTTTGGTTCTATGCTTGTGCTCTATGATTTGCTTCCAAATTTTGTTCTCATCTAGGTGATTTGTTTTGATTTATCCGTTTCCTTTTTTTGGTTTTTCAAATTTTTGTATTTTGTATTTTCTCGTATTTCTTTGTATTGTCCGTGATAGGTTAGCATGCCGTTTTTATTTTTATATTTTTTAATTTAATTATATCCAAAAAGCCAACTCAGCTACAGTAAAAAATCAGCCAGCTACAGTAAAATTTTAGCAAAAATCAAAAACCATCGCTATTCCGAATGCCCCCCAAAAGACACAAATTCATATCTCTAAGATTTGGAACGTCCATACCCTCGTACTTGTCTTCCCCATCATTCAACAACAATTTGCCTTCGGGGAATTAATAGACTCAGTGGCCCATGCAGGAAATTTGATTACAGACAGTAATTAAATCGGAATAATGGCCGGGCAAGATTGAATAAACACCACTAATTTTGCTTGAGTCGAAAAGTGTGTGAGATTCACGAATTACGTACTCGTACGCACTACTTGATGAAGGCGTTCTCTTGCACGTGTGCACAGATTTGTAAAAGCACATGCAAGAACTTTGTTACCTGAGTAAGCACCGCTCATTTTAGTTTAAAATCAGTTTTTACTTCTGTTTTCTTGTTTTTTTTCACTATTCAGTAATTTCATCTTTTTCTGACTTTTTACCTTTTCTTTTCCCATATTCCATTGCATTATCTGTAATAGGCTAACATATTTTTTATTTCTAATTTTTTTTAAATTTAATTATGCCAAATAAGCCAACTCAGCTACAGTAAAAAATCATAAGCCAACGCTATTTCGAACGCTTACAAGAACAAAAATGCATATTTTCGTTGTTTGCAAAAAAAAAAAAGATGCATATTTTCTCAACTAGCCAACTGGCCCTTGCAATTCCGTGTAGTGTCGCATAGTATAGTGTATTTTTCTGTTGAGAATTCCAAATGTTGAAATTCCTGTTGACAAGCAAAATATATTTGAGATATTTTGATTTCATATTTAAGAAGCACAATTTATTTTTAGATCCACCGTGTCAAAGAGAGGATTGGGAAATTTACACACTTTCAACCTTTAAATTATAGGCAGTGCTCCTTATCTATTTTTTATTTTTTTCAAACTAATATATCTCTAAGGTAACAATAAAATCTAAGCCTTTAAAATTAGAAACCACCAAATTAAGGACTTGATATTTTTTTTTGTAATATTTATTTTGAATTCTTATATCACTAAACCAACTATCAAATCTAAGCTTTTAAAAATAAGATCTACCAAAAACTAATATGTATGATATCACAGATGGTTTTTGTTATTAATCTCTATAATATCTTATCATAGACTGTTAATATCAAAAACCGTCTGTGATATCATAGTTTTTTGGTATTAATCGTCTATAATAAAACATAACCGTCTATGATATCTTACATATTACATATGACTAATGCCAAAAAACCGTTTGTGATATGGTCTACCAAAAACTAATATGTATGATATCACAGATGATTTTTGTTATTAACAGTCTATGATATCTTATCATAGATAGTTAATACCAAAAATTGTCTGTAATATGTATGATACCACACATGGTTTTTGATATTACCTGTTTATGAAGAAACATAACCATATATGATATCTTACATATCACAGACGGCTAATACCAAAAATCGTCTGTGATATGTGTGGTATCATCCATATCACAAACAATTTTTGGTATTAACTGTTTATGATATATTATTTTATCATAGACGGTTAATACCAAAAATTATCTGCGATATGTATGATATTATAAATAATTTTTGGTATTAATTATCTGTAATAAAATATAATCGTTTGTGATATCTTATATATCATAGACGGCTAATACCAAAAACCGTCTGTGATATGTTGATATCACAGATGGCTAATACTATCTAATAACCATCTATGATATCGACATATCACAGACGGTTTGGTGTTACAAACCGTCTATGATAGCTATTTGAAAAGCCATATTATTTTTTATTTTTTCAGTTAGCCTTAGAAAATACTAGTCATGCCCTCTAAAGATAAGCAAACAGATCACATATATATAGCACAGGATAATCATTACACAGATCTCACAAATAAATTAAACAATACAAGCAGATGAAATTCGGTCGTCATCTTCATCTGCACAAAGGCCCCCATATTTCCGGTGACATGAAAGGATACCTCGTGAAGGGCGTGCAATCCTTGGTGATGTATTGTGTGACAAGCGTACTCTTGAAGTTCTTCCATACTTTTCTCATCGCGAGGAGACCCTGTTGTCGTACGAGTCCCTGGATTTCTGCTGGGATCTTGAACGACTCTGTTATTTCCACCCACAGTGTTGTTTCTGATCCTTTATCAAATCTTTGTATCTTGCTGCAGTGATGGGGACCCGTTGACATCCAATTATCCCGCAGGTATATATAGAATCATCTATGATGTATAACATATCGCAGGCGGTTCATACTAGAACCTTCTATGATGTATTACATATCACAGATGGGTTTTGGTCATAGTCATCTCTGATAGTTGACATTTACAGACGATTTATACCACAAAACTGTATGTAAAGTTCATTATATACCTAAATCTTTTCTATTTATCAGCTAGCATTAGGAATTGCAAGCCATGCTCTCTGAAAATAGGCAAATACACAGATATCATAGATATATCATACAATACACAGATATCACAAATATTAATCACAAATAGACAGATATATCACAAAGACTGAATGTATTGTTTGATGAAGCACAATTGAATCAAATGTTTGACTGAATGTATTGCTTGATAAAGTACAATTGAATCAAATATTTGAACATCTATTATTTCTTTTTGGGATTGAGCTCTTTATTTGGTTGAATGACCTCCGCTATCAAGAAGCCGCACAATAGTTCTCGAACTTCAACAAGTTTGTCAAGATCGAATGCTCTTTTGTCGATTTTGATGCCCTGTCGCTCGGAGTAAAGTTGTAAGCATATATATATATATATAATTACGAAATAATTATTACCAAATTGACAAACCTCTGGATTCTTCTTATTAGCGCCCATGATTTCCTGCATATAACAGAAAACATAGAATGCACATATGTTACCTTGTAGCTGCTGATGGCACTACAAAAATAGATTTACGTACATATGTATAGTCAGTTCTAGAGGCATTATTATGAAGTGTGATGTAGGATTGTTGTGTTGCAGTGGGTACCGAAAATCACATCCTGTGTTGCAGTGTGGCACTGGATTCCTTATGTTTCCCTCCCTTGGCAACGTAAGCGTTGAACAACCTATGTGATTCCAAAAAATTAGTCTTAGCCATTGCGACCAAAGGAAAGACTACAATAGAGTTATGTATAGAGCATACCTGTTATGCACTGGCCTAGCTCATGAGCGTTGGTCAATTCTAGCTCCGTCCCAGATTGGAGCACTGCTGTTGCACCAAGAGGCCATCTGTGGAGTCAATTGAGGCCCTCCATCGTCATCGAGCCGTCGCCACGATCACCTTTCTTCCTTATGTTGGCCATCATCGACTACCCACTCCAAGAAGCTTCCAAGTCCCCTAACCCTACTCTTCCCCTCTATCCCCTCTTATTTCCCACCACCATTTTTTGCCCTTCGTTGTCCGAGTTCCCCTTTGTCATTTCCTAACACTCCGCGGTAGATGTTGCGTCCAATTAATTGCCAACAAGCTCCCTTCACCGGCTCCTGTTGTCTTATCCGTGCTCTTCTCCACCACCTAGCACCGTCGTTGTTCCCTCTCTCAAAAATGCCAACAAGTCATTAACAGGGAGCGAGGAGAGTGAAGAGAAAAAGAGAGGAAGAAGAGAGATGACCTGGAGGGCCAAGTGGCAAAAGAGATGACATGGCGAATATGGTGGCAAAACCACCTTTAAAATCAACTTGATGAAGATATGGTATTAGAAAATTCAGGGGTTAAGAAAGGCAATTTAAAGTTCATAAGCTGAGGTCCTTAAAGCTCGGCTCCCTTTCATTGTACTTGCACCAACAGATTCTAAGGCCGCTCGGTTGGGCTGTATTTTGGTGGCTTATAGCTGAAATTGCACTGTAGCTAGCTGAAATTATACTATAGCTGACGGTGTTTTATTTGGCGTAATTAATTTTTTAAAAATCTAAAAATAGAAAAAAAACAGGTTAGCCCATCACTTATAATGCAAACAAATATAGAAAAAAAAAGAACCGGTAAAAAAACTAAAAAATGCCAAAAGGTCATAAAAAGATGAAAATTATAAATAGTAAAAAATAAACAAAAAATCAGAAGACTAAGCCCAAATAAGCGGAGCCTTTTATCTCATCTCTCCCTTGTACGCTTCCCTGTGTTCTTGTGTGTGTATGTGTTCGGATTGATTCCTACTAAGCACCACGACCATCCGAAAATGCTATAATATAAGGGTAATATAATAACAACAAGCTTTCCTGACCCGGTTTCATACCACGAGAGAGCGATAGTTGCGTGTGCTCACGACTTTCACCCGAACCACACAGATAGATGGTCTGATGTTTGCGCCGTCGCCATTGACTCCGTAGCCCCTACGGGGACAAAACTTGGCTAGTACAGTAGTACGTACACGCACCAAAGGACTGATTCAGTATCAAGTATAACAACTTACATAAGTATATAGTTAAAAAGCTTAAGACGTTGAAGACAATGAAGCAATACTGGCGTTTCCACGATGTCTAAACTGTCACGTCATGATCGTATTCTCCAACGAAGAGTGATCGTATATACACAGTATGATCGTGCCAATTAAACTTCGGAGCCGTCCGGCAACAGCTGAACACCAAGCAATTCAAAGACTTACGTTACCTTACCACTGTTGAACACTGAGCAAATTAAATTCACAAAAAAGAAAGCAAATTCAATGTGTTTCTCTTTCATGAACATCATCGAAAGCTACAGCATTCACATTGGTTTTCAAGGCCAAATTTACGCAGCCAAAGTACTATGTTTGACCTGCTAATAAGAATAACCGAAAGCCATTGCCACTCGTGACTTACCACGCATCAACGATTAACGCAATCCCCATGGCCGTCTCCAGCCTAGTACTAGTACCTTGCCTCCTCTTCTTCCTTCTGAGCCTCCTCCATTGCCAGTGCCATGCCATCGAGATCATGAACTACTCCTGCAACAACGGCAGCGCCTACGCAGTCAACACCACCTACCACTCCAACGTCCGCGCCCTCCTCGGTTCCCTCGCCGCTAACGCTTCCCGCTCCAACGTCGGCTTCGCCACTGCCGCCCTCGGCAGCGCGCCGGACCGAGTGTGGGGCCTCGCCCTATGCCGCGGCGACATCAACGGCACCGACTGCGCGTCCTGCCTCGCCCTCGTGCCGGGGGTCGCCTTCGGCGACTGCCGGGGCGTCAAGGACGTGACCGTCTTCTACGACCGCTGCCTCCTCCGGTACTCCAATAAGGACTTCACGGCGATCCCCGACAACACCCAGGTCCTCATGGAGGGATCCAGCAAGGAGCGCGTCACCCACGATGCCTCCCGGTTCGACGAGATCGTGGCGGCCCTCGTCGCCAAGCTGTCCGACTGGGCGGCGTTCAACTCGACGTCCAGGTACGCCTCCGGGGTGGCGACCACCAACCAAGGGTTCACGTCGACGACGGAGGACGTGGTGCACAACGTCTACGGGGTGGTGCAGTGCGCGCCCGACCAGGCGCCGCGGGCGTGCCGGGACTGCCTCGAGGCGCTCAGGGAAGAGATGCCCAATGTGTTCAACGGCAGCGTGGGAGGGCAGTTCAACGCGGTGTGGTGCAACCTCAGGTACGAGACCTTCGTGTTCTATGACAGCAATCCGGTAGTGGAATTCGTCGCGTCGCCGTCTACACCCCCGCCGGCCCCGCCGTCACCGGCGGCTCCAGAGAACCGTCCTAGTACTGTGACTTTTTTGCCCTTTTTGTTCATTTGAGTTTCTATACTTTGCATCTATCTGCTTCAAACCATTTAGTGTTAATTTGGTCATTTTCGCCCATGTGCTTCCCTCTCAATTTTTTTGACGGGACCTCTCGAGAAATAAAAAAGATCCTCATTAGGTATTGGCCCCGATAGTCCTGGTTAATTATTGAGTCTTGCATGTATTTTTATTTCCGAAAAACTAATGGAATTACACGCACAATTGCACTCTTGATATTGAAATAAATTGTATTTATTATATAACTCTAAAATATTTCAAAAATATAGTTATGTTTGTTATACAACTGTAACAGATGTAATATTTATCTATGATTAATTTAGAACGTTATATCTAGCCCCACTGAAATAAGTAATGTATTTTCACCCATGTGCTTCCCTCTCAAGTTTTTTTTGACGAGATCTCTTAAGAAAAAATATCCTCATTAAGTATTTGTCCTGATAATCCTAAATATTGACTATTCCACGCATTTTTCTTTCCAAGAAATTGGCAAAATTACTTGTGAATTGCACTGCTAGATATTGAAATAAATTGTATTTGTTACGTAACTCTGATACCTTTAAAAAATATAGATGTATTTATTACACAATTGTAACAATTTGTAATATCTATCTGTGATTAATCTATATTGTTATAATCTGCCCTACCGAGATAAGTAATATCACTTTCGCCCATGTACCTCCCTCTCAACTTTTTTGATGGAACCTCTCAAGAGAAAAGATCCTTGTTATCTATTTGTCATGATAATCCTGGTTAAATATTGACTATTGCGTGCATGTTTCTTTTGAAAGAATCTAGCAAAATTATACGTGCAATTGTGCTGCTAGATATTTTTTTGACCTTGTGCATTGTTAGATATTAAAATAAATAATATTTATTATATAACTCTAATACTTTTGGAAAATATAATTGTATTTGTTATACAACTGTAACAGTTGTACTATTTATTCTGTGATTAATCTACACTATTATAATCTAACCCCATCGAATAAGTGATGTAGATTTTCTCTTTTTCTCTTGATTAATGAGAATTTCTACAAATTTTGCTTATTTCTGATTTAAAGGTTATTATGGGATTTTCTAGACCTCTAAAGCGAATGAGGTACCTTAAATATCACCAGTTACTTATAGATATATAGATGGAGAAATGGAAAAAGATGTTGCAAATATAATATATTTTCTTTGATTTACATGTAAACAATTGATTGTATGTACTGCAGGAAACAGGAGAAGACGCCCAGAAATTGCAGCAAAAGTAATTGCAATTGTACTTGGTGCTGTAGTTATCTTTGTGTTAATGTTCAGCATTTACCTCTGGAGAAAATTACAGGCAAAACAATGTGAGACATATCCTTGATCCATCTCCTGGTTTTTGCTTTTTCTGTTCGACAGCAACGATTTACTAACTTAAACACATATCACATTATCTGTAGTCACATGGATAGAATAGAAGCAAAAGTTAGGATCAACAGATCTCTTCTTTGCCAGTGAAAGAGAGTTGCCCAACTGATCAATGGACTGAAATGACCAAATCAACACTAAAGAGTTGATATGTTGAAGTACCGTATGATTCTCTAAGTCAATTATTTCGTTCAAAAAGTATCAGACGCAAAGCATAAACAGGGGAGTTAAAATAAAAAATGATCTGAACAAATTCTACTCTGACGATGATGAATGCATACATGTTTATGCGCAGATGCCAAGAAAGATGACGATCCGGGGTCACTTCTTTTTGACCTGCCAACATTGAGAAAGGCAACGGCAAATTTTGCTGAAGAGAATAAGCTTGGGCATGGAGGCTTTGGAGCAGTATACAAGGTACTATCACTAGATGACATCATTTCTTGAACATATTGAACTGACATTATGATTTAGGAGACAAATCACGAAATAAATTCTTATTTGCCCAATGAAAGTCAGGTTAATATGTGGTGCTGCTATTCCAGGGGCTCTTGTCGGATGGACGGGAAATAGCTGTAAAAAGACTGGACAAGGCCTCAGATCAAGGTCTTAAGGAGTTGAGAAATGAACTCTTATTGGTTGCCAAGCTTCGGCATAACAGTCTTGCAAAGCTTCTAGGTGTTTGCTTGAAGGGAGAAGAGAAACTGCTTGTCTACGAATACATGCCCAATAGAAGCCTTGACACCTTTCTTTTTGGTGCTGAACATGTCTTTTCCCCCCGAATCAACAACTTGCTGAATTTACTGTAAACAATAACATTTTTTAGAACCTAAAATATCATTAGATTTCGTTAATTAGCATGGCTTGCATGATTTTGCAGATACGGAGAAGCGTGCACAATTAGATTGGGATACGAGGTTCCAGATCATATATGGAACAGCACGAGGTCTCTTATACCTTCATGAAGATTCGCAAATAAAGATCATACATCGTGATCTGAAGGCCAGCAACATCCTGCTAGATGCCGAAATGAACCCAAAGATCTCAGATTTCGGCCTGGCGAGGCTGTTCAACAGTGAGAAAACGACTACCATCACAAGCCAAGTTGTTGGAACACTGTAAGCTGATCATGAACTCACTTCCTTTGTTCTTCACGGAACATTCCATCCTCTGAAGTCTGAAATCCATTGTTGTTTTCGTGTCTGGCATGCAGAGGATACATGGCGCCAGAGTACGCAAATCTCGGGCACTTGTCGGTCAAGTTAGACGTTTACAGCTTCGGAGTCTTAGTCTTGGAGATCCTGACTGGAAGGAAAAATACTGGTATGTTCGAATCAGTCGAAGAGTCCTGCACCGTGCTAAGCTATGTGAGTCCCAGTGTCCTATTTTGCAAGTCATAATAGCATCACAAGCACTGAATAGTAAAATATTAATGGAGACGAAGTAAACCTATTATGAATGGTCGTCTCTTGCTAGGTATGGGATCACTGGTTGAAGGGAACGCCATTGGAGACCGTGGATCCATCGTTAGACTGCCAAGCCCCGGAGAGTGAGGTGCTGAAGTGCATCCATCTTGGCCTCCTCTGCGTCCAGGAGAACCCGGCAGCCAGGCCGACCATGCTGAGCGTCCTCGTGATGCTTCACGGCGAGGCTTCGAGTTTTGCAGCACCATCGAAGCCGGCGTTTGCCTTTGCGTGCGGGGAAATGAGCCCCAACAAATCGAATGTATCTGGTGGTCCAGACAACCAAATTGTTTTCTCTGTGAACGAGGTGTCGATGTCGGAGTTCCATCCCAGATAGATAGATCGATGCATGGTTCATCTAAAGTCGGATGGCTCCGTGCGTAAGTTCATCTAGATGATGCAATTACACAAGAACGAATTAAAAATGTAAGTTCCTTTTTAAAAAAAGGAAATTGTAAGGGGCGGTCTTGAGGCCTTGACACCAATATGGAATTCAGCTATGCAAAGGTGGACTGACCGATGACCAGTCTGACCAACCCTGTGTGACTGTCTTATCGGTGGTAGTAGGATGGTCTGACCGATTTGGATGTCGTGGTCAAACCTATCCCCAGTTACTAAAAATGTTTAGGTCTGTTTGGGGCAGTCTGACCGTCCGGTGATTGGCAATCAGACCGGTCTTTTATGAAATTGGCTGAGTTATGAGTTTCAGCGGTGTGAGTCATAGCAGGAGTCCATACATGTGGGAGTGAGTCATGCCGTAAGTCTATGCTTGTGTTAGTTGGTTAATGAAAGTCAAGTGCATGTCATTTATACTTGGAACAGTTGTTTGGTCTTTAATGTGCAAGGTGCATCCTTAGCCACGGCGGCGCTGGGAGGAGGCTTGCAGCAACAGCAACGGGTAGAGGTTGGTGTGGGCGAGGAAGGAGTTAACGGCACTGCTACCGTTGTGGAATAGGAGCATGAAATACTTGGACAAGAGGAAGGAAGGAGGAGAAAGAAGAGCCGTGGTCTTGTGCAGGCTTAAGGGAATAATGAATGGGAGTATATCAAGTAGAAGATGGAGGGAAAAGTGAAGTTGAGGAAGCGGTACATTAGAGAAATGAGGCTTCAGCTAGATTACAGAGTGGCTCTCTGAGTGGATGAGATGTTGAACATCTACTCTGTATCAATTCCCTTTTAATATAGCTGGACCTAAATGAGGCTTCAGCCGGATCATGGAGTGGCTCTCTGAGTGGATGAGATGTTGAATGTCTGCTTTGTATCAATTCCCTTTTAATATAGCTGGACCTTTTGTTCAAATCCAACTCTCACTCTTGTCTATTGTACTAGATAAATATATAGAGTAATACAATGGTCGATGGGTGCCGTGCAATTCTATCTTCCCTCACAAAACTACTATTTCTAGTTCGCAAAGCATGAAAATTGAAAACCTTTCCTGTAGTACCACGCTGGGTACCGGGTTTCAGCGTCGATCTCTGCCACGTCTCCGTCCTTTGTTCAACATCCAATTTCCAAGTGGTTAGTGGCACAGAAGGGGGAAAAGGGATTTCTCGCATGCTATCATACGTGTAGAGTCCTGCTGCATCACATTAGAAGAAGGGCAAGAGATAGAGAAGAAATTAATTAGGAGAAAGATAACGGAAATAACTTAAGAAACGCCAAAGGTGATGCAAGGAAATGCATGCTGAGAGTGCTCGTCATGCTTCACGGCAAAACTTTAGGCCATGCAGCGGTGACACAGCCAGCATTTGCCTTTCTACATAGTGAACTAATCTCCCACGACTAAAATACCTCTGGGCATCAAGGCAAACGGCGAGCACTTGCGATTTCTGCAAACGAGATGTCCATGTATCAGAGTTCCATTGGTGGACCGGTTTAGAGAGACGGAATCGCAGTTTGTGCCAACCTGCGCGATCCGGTCGCCGGGCATCACCACATCCGAGTGGTTGAACAGTATGATCCCCACCGGGCCACGGTAGTCCGCGTGGATCACTCCGGCGTCCACGTCGATCGAATGCTTCAGCGCCAGCCCTGACCTCGGCGCTGCAACAATCAGACATGCATTTCATCAAACATCTGCGGCGCAAACGAGAAACGAAACCCAAACGAAGCTGTACGCGTGTTTCATTTTCATCGAAGGGCTTGCTCACCTATGCGCGCGTAGGTGGCCCCCGGGATGACGATGCTGAGGCCGGTGGGCACCAGCGCCTTCCCCCTGGCCGGCACGGCCTCCTCCACCGCGCTGAGATCAAACCAGAAACGGTTAAGCAACTCGTAAAATTAACGGCGAGGCTTTGATGTAGACTTCTTGACAAGTGCGCTCCTGGAGAGGTCGTAGCCGGCGGGGAGGGCGGAGCGGCGGGACGGCCTTGTCGGACAGCTTCTTGACCTTGAGCAGGGGCGAGATCTTGGTGATCTTGTGGGGAGGCTCGTAGAAGGAGTCGGCGGCAGCGACGCCATTGGAGGCGACCATGGCGACGGCAGGGAGGGCTCTTGGGTGCTGGTGATGGGAAAAGGAGAGGAGAAGAGGAGTTGGAAGTGAGCGGAGGCGGCGGCGGTGGCGGCGGGGCGGGAGCAGATGGCGCTAAATTCTCCCGCTATATATTTCCCGTTCGTGCAAATTTTTTGGGCCGGCTTGGTCTCCAACGCGTCGACGTTGCACGGGCCGATGGGCAAACGCGGAACACGTGCTCAAGTGGTTTTACTGTACAAGTGTACATGTTTTCGAGATTTGATTTCACGGCCTCTTGGTTACCAGGTTTTAAGGATGACTTCGCGTATGGTTTCTTTGATAAATTTCTACACTGTATCTATCTCTTATGTTTATGGTTGCTGCAAAACAATAAATATGTAGAAGATAAATGCTATCCCCATTCCTATCAGGACAAAACATTTACCAAAAGTTCAGTGAGATTTGTATTCATTTGTCATTTAGGATCATTTCCCATTTGGCACCGCTCGTTTCGGCATCAACTTCTGATTTTTTTTAGCTTTTAGTTCACTATTTTTTAATTAAATCTTTTCTTTTTTGGGTTTTTTTGCCTTTTCTTTATTTTCCGTATTTCTTTATATTGTCTGTGATGGGCTAACTTATTTTTTTATTTTTATTTTTAAATTTAATTAGGCTAAAAGCTACCGGTAGCTACAATGCAAAATAAACCAATTACAATGGAAAAATCACAAACCATAAACTACACATAACATATAGCATATAAGCGACCACTCGGCCCCCCTCCCCCATTCGATCCAGCGACGCCTCTGAACGAATGAAACAGAAGAGGAGGGGAAAGAGAAAAGAAAGGTGAGGGAAGGAAAGAAGAGGAGAGAGAGGAATAAGAGGAGAGGGAGAGGAAGAGGAAGAAGGAGATGAGAGGTTCTGCTACTTTTGCGAGGTAATTTTTTATGTTTTAGTTAATATTTTTTATAAAGTAAACTGTTGGTCGATAGGTCTCAGTCATCTAATCGTTAGGCGACTGAAGCCTGTCATCTAACGGCCCACCGATTGCCTGTGTGTCACGTGTTCATTAGACGATAGGATCCAGTCATCCAACGGTTGAGCGATTAAAGTCTATTCCTGTAAAAAAAATTTGCACATGTATATTTTTATAATTTTGAATAAAAATGGATTATTTAAAAAAATTCTCCAAGAAAGGATGGAAAATTTCCCATGTCAAATAAAAAAGAGGAGAGGTGAAAGACACCATAGCAATATGGTATTAGCCACCCCCCCCCCCTCCTTGGAGTTGGATCTCCAACGTTTTGGAATGTTTCAAATTCGACTTGAGCATCTAAACGCAAAAAGAAAATAAAATTTAAATTGTCCTACTGTTTCCTATATTTCTCTTTTGGTACATCTCGAATTCCGTAAGTTGTTACTCATGAAATAATTGCTGATTGGTTCTTTTCTTTCCTATGTATATTCCCTTTTTGGATTAGCTGATAAAAAAAATCAAGTCGGTTTCGTAATGTAAACCGATGAAAAAACACGAGTTCACATCCAACCTGGTTAGCTGGAATCTCGAACAGTCAGCAGTGAAAGTATCATAGATCAGAAACGTCAAATAACAACTTTTTCCCGAGCAAGTACCCGGACCAATTCTCATGTCAAATTCACATCGGCTAACAGCTGTGCAACCTGATAAAGCAAAATAGCAAATGCACTACACGTGCACACGACAAGGCAGCTGATATTCCTAACTCGAGAGATGGACAAATTGATAATTGGTTCCAAAATGCATATGTCAAGGTATAACTTTTCTACAGCTAAAATAGTTGTACAAAGAAAGGGCAGAATAGATCACATGGGTGCTGACTTCTGGTAGATAAACAGTACGCTAACTTAACAAGGTACATTTTTACAAGAACATCAGGACACGCGTCTTGCCGACAAATTGCATTTTCCATTGGACATAAGGCATGATACAGAAGATTGTATACTACAGAACCAACAACTTGATCTTCAGGAACCTGTTGAGTTGGCCGCCATTCTGAACACACAATGAGGTACATACAACACGGGGAGAAAACAGCCCTTCAAACTATTTTGCGGTGTGCACTGAAGGCCCAAATCTGAAAATTTTCAACAGGTAGCAACTTGGAAATCAGAATGCTGAAGTTCACTACAAGTTATTTTATTTCATTCTCTCTAGGAGCGTACATGAGAAATGCTAAACTCAAAACTTTGTAATTCTCTGGGATCACCATTAGTGATAAAATACCTCATTACGAGGGAAAAACTATAGCCCACTGGAAGTATTGACATTGATAATGGACAACGACAATGTGCAAACCAAAAGGAATTCCTCGTCAACATTGTTAGAATAAGCATATTCCTTTTATATTTACTTGTATGTGTAGGATTATCTTTCCATATGATCCTTTATACTCTCTATATATATTGCCTATTGAACCTTATAAATATACATACAATATTCATAACATGGTATCAGAGATAGGGCACTAACTTAGTTCCGTCTGCTACCATCCCACCACCATTGCCGCCATCATTGTCGGCTGCCGCTGCCGCCCGGATCAGACTGCTAGTCGCCGAGGGTCATCGTCGTCGTTGAGGGCTACAAGGCCATCGTCACCATTGTCGTCCAGCACCGCCTCCAGCTGACCGATGGTTGCCTATCCCCAGCCGTTGCGATCGCCGCCGCTATGGTCACTGGTCGTTGTTTCTGTCACCGTCACCACGCGCCGAGGGCTGTTGTCTCCCACCGGGATCGACATCGATCGCACCGCCGTTGTTGTTGTTGTCTCCGACGCCAGGACCCCCCCTCTGGTATAGAAACTAAATTGGTTTCTATCTATTTAGTATAATGGCGCTCATTCCCTAAAAAGCGTTCGCTTTGAAAAAATATTTTTTTACGTTAATCTAACCACCGCGTCGTCCAGCACCGCTTGTTAGACTTCGTTGCCTTGGTCGCCATGTCGTCCAGCGCCGCCTACCGATGGCTTCCGTTCTATCAGTTGCGATCCTATTCTCAGAAACAAAACTCCATGTGATGAACTACAGGTTGTGGCCTTCCCGCATAGAGATCACGCTTGATGGTCTTCTCCTCTAGGGACATGTCACTGGTACACGACCTTATCTGCTATCGCCGGTTCAGCCACCTCATAAACAGCCAATTTCTACACCTCCTGCAGAATATAAGGCCGCCAAGAAGGCAGAGGCTGCTTCTGACGCTGCTGATGAGGCCTTTTAGTATGTCATTGATGCTTTCGAACGCTGGTGTGCCAATGAGGCCTGTGTTTGAGCCTTCTTGGTGGCCAGCGTCGGTGACTCTATCCAGCCAGACATTGTTGCCCTACGTTCCACTCATCAGATCTAAGAGTACTTGCGTGAGTAATACCAGCAGAGCAGCGTGATCAGTTCTTTTCGCTTCAGTGCGAACTAGAGATGCTTCGCCAAGAGGACTCCTTCGTCGACGACTTCTATCGAGCCCTGGCCAATCTGGCGCCAACTGGACAAGCTGGCTTCTTCGCTTTGCCAAGAGTGTTGTAAAGTGCAGAAGACGGATCATGACCGCCTTCGCCTTTATGACTTCGTCTGCCATCTTCGCCCAGAGTTTAAGCCCGTCATGGCTCAACTGCTGAGCCGCTCACCACAACCGACTGTTACTGAGGCCCTTTCGACGTTGCGTGCTGAGGAGCTTCGCCGCGAGTTAGCAGCACAATCTGTTTCAACTGTGCTTGGTGCCCGTTCTTCGACTACATCAATGGTGTTTTGCATGAGGTCTATATGCAGCCACCACTTGGGTATTATGTTTCAGATGGGCATGTCTGTCGTCTCCGTCGTATTTTTTATAGCCTCAAACAGGCTGCTCGTGCCTGATTTATGTGTTTTACCTCAGTGATTATCACTATCAGTTTCACTGTGAGTTCCCATAATTCTGCTATTTTTGCTATGCTTCACCTCGGAGTAGGACATTACTTCTTTTGTATATGGATGAGATGCTCATCATTGGTGATGATTCCTCATTTACTATGCCTGTGAAGAAGTATCTGAGTGAGCAGTTTCAGATGACTGATCTTAGTTCTCTTACGTACTTGGGATTGATGTCGCTTCCATGCTTAAAGAATACTACCTCTTCCAACAAAAGTATATCTAGGATCTTTCTGATCGTTCTGATCTCACTAACACTCGCACTGCTGAGACTCCTATGGAGCTATCCCTTCAGATTCGTGCTACTGATGGTGATCTTTTCAAGGGTCCTATTCGTTATCGCCATTTTGTTGGGTGTTTGGTATATCTTGTGAGCATTTGTCCTGATATTGCTCATACTGTTCATATCTTGAATCAGTTCATGGCTTGCCCTACCCACCTTCACTACAGTCACCTTCGTGATCTTCGCCTCTTTCGTAGGATTCTCTCATCGTTTGTTTTTTCCTAGCTCAATTCACTACAACTTCAGACGTACTACGATATGACCTAAGCTAGTGATCTTTCTTATCATCGTTTTCTTTCTACTTATTCTTGACTCCTCCTTGATACCTAGAAGACAGAGAAGCAGACTGCAGCTTCTCGTTCGAGTGCTCAATGTTCTCCTAGGTGGCCGCCTAGGCACTAAACGCACGCCGACCACCCCGACTCGGGTAAAATCGCCCCCATGGGAGCTCAGCCCGCCTAGGAGGTCAACGTCGGACCCAAGTAGAGCTGGGCGGGCAAGGCGTTGGGCGGTCTGCAGTGCCTCTGGGCAGCACGAGGCGAGGCTGGGTAGTCAGAGGCGGCGCTTGACACATGGAGAAAACTGAAAAGGTAAGTGAGGCTCTCACCGTGTGGTCAGAAACAAACCCTACCCGGTTTTATCCCCACTCGCTCTGCCCCCCCCCCCCTTGTGCGCCGCCGCCTCCTCTAGTTCCTCGTCATGCACCGCCTTGGCACCTCCTCCAGGCGGTTCCCCGTCATGCGACTCCTCCTAGCTCCTTGTCGCCGTCGCGCGGCTCCTCCTCGGCTTCCCATCACCGTCGTGCCTCCAACCCTCCCCGTCGTCGCACCTCATCCAGCCGCCTCCTCTACTCTTGCTCTACCTCCCTCTGGCCCTCGCCTCTGTCTAGCCCTCTCTACTCTGTTTGCCTCCTCTCTGCTTTGCTCTTATGTGCAGTATGAGTCCGACCAAGAAAAGGTGCTTCCAATCAAAAATTATGAGGAAGAAGATGACTAGTCATTTGCTCATTTGATCATCAATTTATCATACGAGTCTATTTATATTTGGCTTACTTGTTTTATTTGTGAGACCTTATGAACTATTTATATTTGGCTTTGCTTGTTTTATTTGTGAGATCTGAAAACTATGAGTCTAAGACAATTTGATGTTACTTGTTTGGATTATATTTTAATTGCATGAAGTCATCAACTCATCAAGGTCATTACATCAAATCATCAAATATATTTGCATCACACCGAGGTAACATCTCTTCTTACATAATTACACATATACATACATGTAACATAAGATTGATGCTTGCTATTCAAGATTGATGCTTGTTATTCTATGTTCATCCCACTTGCTTGGACTAATGCTGGAGGCAATGATGCTTGCAATTATGTTTGGCTGCCTAGGTGGTCACCCACCATCCGCCTAGCGCCTAGGTGAACACTGTGAATGTTGAGGCTGAGTTAAGAGCTATGACAGCAATGACATCATAGGTTACTTGGTTGAGGTGACTACTCGTAAATTTTAGAGTGCATGTAATGGGACCTACGACTCTTTTGTCTGACAGTACATGTGTTATTAGTATTGCCTGCGACCCAACGAAGTATAAGCTCACCAAGCACATTAGTGTAGATACTTCATACACGCTCTCACAGGTGCAGGAGGGGGGTGATTGCTCTCACAGACTTATAGAGTACTGACTTATTCACGAAGCTATAGACTAAGATACAACATTTATATTTTTCTTAATAAACTTATTGTGTGTAATCCATCATAAATTTAAGGAGGTATTATAGTAGGCATATTCCTTTTGTATTTCCTAATATGTGTAAGATTATATTTGTATATAGTCCATTGTACTCTATATATATTGTCCATTGGATCTCACGTATACACACGATATTCATAACAAACATCAAGTAAAATTCAAGCATGCAGGATTCCCAAACATAACGAACAGCTAAACTAGAAAATAATAGCAGATTCAAAGTATCCCTTTATATCTTAATATTGAAAGTGTTAACCTAAGATACATGTACCTATTCAGTTAGGACGTCAACTTGATACTGCAAAGTGCACAAAGTTATTTCAAATGAAAATTCAAGCAATGCACAGGCAATTAATTTGGAAATAACAAAGAGCATAACAAGTGCTAATTCCATTATAGCACAATTATTAGTGTTGAGGCAGAACAGTTCATGCGATGCAATTGATCAAGTAGTCAACGAGAATCTTTTCATATCAAAAGCACCTTCCTTACCTTCAAATTTTTATCCCAACTTCCTGTACACAATGCACTCCCATCAGATGACAGCCCAAGGCAGCTTATACGGCCCTCATGAGAGTTTTGGAGGGTTCCCAAATTAAGTACCACCTGAGCCGTTTTTAAAATTATTCACAACTCAACCAATTTTCACAAGCAGTAGAAGCAATACAGAAAGATGGTGCATGATGTGAGGCAGGCGCTATATATTTCACTGATCCCCACAGGCCTAGTCCCTACTCCTAGTCGCTTGAACTCAAAAAAACTGCAACATGCTGATATTCAATTAAGCTTTATGTTGGCCCAATCTAAACACTATTCTCTGAAGCCTCTTGGCCTATAGCAGGAATCTTTTAATATAAGGTGATTTGCAATAGCATCCTATAATGCATGAATACATAGATGCTGCAGAAACTAAGAACAGATGACGTACAAAATTACAATCCTTTGTAACTCACATGCTTTTCTCCTGTGGCTAATGTTCACTTGATAATTACAATCAAATCTACATGGCTAAATTACTGAGTTAAGCTTATGCAATTTAAAGATCAAATCAGTAGTGTTACTATCCTGACTATGATATTTTTTTACTGCCTCTGACTTTTATATGTAAATAAACTGTACCTCAAAATATGTTTCCTTCTCAACAAAAGGAAATCCCAACTGTGGTGATACAGTAAAGTATTCCACATTAATTTGATCAATAATATTTTTAGTGTCTAGTTTTCTTCCCACTATCTAAGCTGTGATTAAATTCACGGAAAATGACCAAAATGCAAACCTCAGCAAGAAGTGTGTCCCACACATAACAGTCACCATTGGAGTATCCAGCAAAAAGAAGCCTTCCTGATATTGAAAATGCAATAGATGTAACAATAGGGAGTTCATTATCATTTCTATCAGGCTCCCGACTGTACGCTTGAAGTTGATGCCCTGTTCTCATGTCAAATAATCTACATGTGCGATCATCTGAACCAGTACCAAACCTCTGGCCATCAGGGAAAAACTTGACACTGTTAATGTCACCCTCATGTCCATGATAGGTTCGAACTGCCCGACTTGCAATTCTGATATCCCACAGCCTTACAGTTGCATCACATGAACCCGAGACAAACATATTCGTGTTTAATGAGTTGATGGACAGACTGAAGGGGCAAAAGAAATAGATCAGAACACTCGAAAATCAAACCAGTATGCAAATAAAAGTATATCGACTTCGATATTTCAAAATAAAGACCAAATTAAACCAAAACTTTCAGCAGTACATGTTAAAGCTGCAGCACACCCATGCTGGTACATTACTAAGAGGTTACTGTATTTGCCTCATGCAAATGAGCTAATTGATTAATAATTAGTGCCTCAACTCTGTTCAGGCAATTGTATTCACCATTGATGATTCATATCACCAACCTTTAAGAAAATAGTGTCAGACCAAACGCTGCCTGTGCTGCCATGTGATTACTAACTACAACCAGCGCTGGAAAGCAAATTTGCGTCTAATTGGTGTAGCAAACAAAGGGAAAACCCATCAGTTCTCTACATAGACTGGCCAGTCGGAGATGGTGCAGAATTAAGGGTTGATGCTTTCACATTTATACTGTGAAACTTTGTTCAACTCCACATCGATAACATTCAATAAAATTTGTACAGCATTAGCAGCGTATTTTGGTCATTAAATATTCAGAAATTAGTAAAGATGTCAACCTAGTGTCCAGTAGCTGAAGATGAAAATGTAACATGTGAGAAGAAGATTTCAGTTAACTGCAAGGAGAAGAGTTAAATGTACTGTAAGCATGATGTGCAAATGAACAAGTCGTGAAAGAAAAACAAATACCTCAAAACATCAGCTGTATGCCCTGATGGAAATTCACCTCCAAATATTGATATCCTTTGGCCAGTAGTAACATCCCACAGGACACATGTTTGGTCACCTGAGCTTGTAATTAGGCGGGTTTCCTGATCTGGTATGTACTGACAGGACGAAACATAGCCTTTGTGTCCGGTAAGTATTCTTGATACTGGTATGTTCCCATCTCTGTCGACTTGTGAATTAAGATTGAAGATAGAGCATGCACTATCAAGACCGCCACAGGCAACAGATTGGCCATTGGGTGCAAAAGCACATGTCATCACCCATGGACAGTGTAGCTTAATGGCATGTGTTTTCTGACTTGTTAAAGCATTCCATACAATTAGCCTTCCATCTTGTGAGGCGCTCACTATCCAATTCTTTTCAGGGGTCCAATCCAGAGAATATACCTGTGTTGACTCATGAGTTAACACTAGTTATAAAACCACGAAGCCGTTTGACATAAGTAATTTTGCAAACAGCTATCCTAAAAAGAAATCGAAGGTGCTCAATTACCAGAGCAAAGTCACATAACTTAAAATTAGGTATTAGAATAGTTGGAAGCACCAAGATATCACAAATTCTTAGCATCATGGTTTTTTCTGTTCTTTGCGATGTTCTAAAAATAGGTAATCAGTATTTGTTGGTCACCCACCAAGTAGTGATTATACTGCCCATGCGGCCCCACCATGCGGCCTAACTGGCAATTGTATGGTAAAGGTAGGGGCACCCTTACTAGTATATCAGCCTAGTAGACCCATTTTTAGAACACTGGTTCTCTGCGAATTGGCAACAACACAAATCTTATCCTAAGCTTGATAATGAATATCAAAGATCATGAGAAACAAAGACTTTTTACCAATCATGTCTGTCACCTAGCTATGACAAACAGGTTACATAAGATCCTCAGAAATGAAGTCTTTTTAGTAGGGACGCAGATCCTCTGCAGTAGCAACTGCAGAAGCACACTATTGGTCATTACGGGCATGCTCCCATCGTCCAATCAAGACCCAAGGGCTCATACCGAAAGCAGTAATAACTATTGCAGTAATAGACACTGCATTGCGTTAATAAACAATGAATGCGGCAGTAATTACTGCAGAGGATACAAATCCAATTAGTTGTTGTGCATGTATCTGTCTTTGCTTGTTTTATCTGTAAGCATGCATTTAAAAAAATACCAAAATAGTGAAATAATGAGCCGAAAGAACAGCTTAATAGTTGCAGTGTCTAAATATAGTTTGGTAAAATGGGTGTCTAATATGGAAAAAAACAATTTCTAAAAGACCAAATAAACCAATGCGCCCACGGAACCCCAGAGTTGCAGGACAATCTTTTTCTATCTGAACACAGCATCAATTCTGTACATGTACAAAAATGTAAAGTTTTTCTTTTACAAATAAAGATGTATCCTGGAATCAAAAGTAATATCACTCAAGACAGTTTTCTAAGTAGAAGAGCATCAGCAAATTTTTTAAAAAAACAACATGCTTCTGATGAACTAATAAAGACTGTAGCAAGCCTCAATAAAATGGATTGTCACAAGACCCAATGAATGAATCACTAAATGTTACATGTAACACTGACTAGAGAGGACAAACCAACACCAAACTATGCTCCTAAGAGAGTCCATGTTTGTAGCAGGCTAGCAGCAAACTAAATCATGCATGATGCATCCCTGGCCATGTGTGCCAACAAGCACAAAACAATACCATGAACAAGTGGCAACCATGGGTGTCTACACCACTGCTGTTACCAATTCAAGTAGTTTTGACAGTTCCCATAAAAGACACACAAACAGTATACGTGCACAGGAAGCATCTTGTGTCATAAGCCCAAATAACAACAACAACAACAACACCCTTGAAGAGGTTTCATTCCTAGCCTACCCCAACTTGTTTGGGCAAAAGGCTTTGTTGTTGTTGTTGCTTCATTACTAGTATCTGACTGATTCGATAGAATGGTCATATGCTAAACCATCTCTCTGGGAAAAACAAATGGGGTAGGAAACAAACCTGCCATTTGGTTAGATGAATGATATCTAGTTTTCCTACATTATACATTCTGTACTGCAGTTGGTTTTCAAACAATAACATGCCCTTAAATGTAAGAGGGATTTACATGATAGGACTAGATTATAGCATAGCCACAGTACTTCATAACAAAAGGAAAGCCTTTCATGGAGTGGCAATAATTACAATGCTTGCATCATGCTTGGTCCTGCTTAACTCCAATCCAGTAGTGGCAGTGAGCATCATAGATTGCTAGTGTTGGTATTGAAGCTTTGAAAGTAGTGTTGACTAAGGGATGGAACAACGGAAGGAACAGAGTAAAATATATTGCTAATACCCGCTACTCACTTGGATTTAAAATCCTAACAGGTGAATTATGATTATCATAATTGCAATCCAATTCAACCTAACTACACATTATGTCCATGGGTAGGATTTTCTGATTAGGAATGCAATGCCAAATCAATAAACTAAGGACTAAGGCATGCCTAAAAACTGCAAATCACCCATAATTTTATGGAAATTTTGCTCAGAAGCATCCCAAAGATTGATATTTTGCTAAATAACATTGCACTTGTCTCAGACTACAATAGTACAATATAATATCCTAAACATGTAAAATTGTGCCAAATGACATTGCCGTCGTCTTTTCCGTTCAAGATAGCCGTTAGTAGGGTAAAAATACCAGTTTGCCCTTGTTCTTTTTTTGCTATTGGCACCAAAATGCAGGAGCGTTGGAGTCAAAACTTTCTTCTCTCCCCTGGTATAAAGCTATGTTCTCCTCTAATATTGTATGTTCTTATAAACCATTTTACCTATCCAAATGAGGGAAACTTGGGCCTTTCCATTAACTTCTCTCACATAATTACCACGCACCATTGGTTTTGGATAAAAATGTGAGGGTAATGTCATATTGTCATCTGGCATAATTTCATCTGTTTAGGATGTTCTAGTCCAATCCAAGACGATTGCAATATTATCTTTACTACTTAAAAGAAGGAGTTGGTGGTTGATGAGTCCTCCCTCATTTTTTAGCCATTCGATCTGATTATGAGATCCAAACCGTCTATTTCGCAATCCCGCCCTCCCACCTTCTCCCCCGTCTCCGCGCCGCCTCCCAAGCGCCGCGCCGCCTCCTCCCCTCCCTCCCTCCCAAGCGCCGCACCGCCTCCTCCCCTCCCTCCCACCCCGCGCGCTGCCTTCTCTTCCTTCCCACCCCACGCCGCCGCCTCCTCCTCCCTCCCACCCCGCGCGCCGCCTCCCCCTCGCTCTCTCGCGCCTCGCCTCCCCTCGCTCTCCCGCCGCCCCTCTCTCCCGCCTCCTCCTCCCACTCCGCTCCGCCCCTACCCATGCCGCCGCCGCCGCCTCCTCCCCACCCCGCGCCGCCACACGCCTCCTCCCACCCCGCTCCGCCGCTTCCTCCTCCTCGCACCGCGTCGTAGCGCCTCCTCCTCCCCACCCCGCTCCGCCGCCGCCTACCTCCTCCATGAACCGATCTCGGAGTCCTCCCATCCGATCTTCCTCGCGTGTGCGTGCGGTGTTGTTTCTTGGCGTTCGATCTTTGAGTGGGATCGGCCAGAGGAGCTGCGATGGTGAAGGGCGGCGCGTACTACGACATCTTGGAGGTCGACCGCGCCCGTGGCCGAGATCAAGAAGGCCTATTACCTCAAGGGCATGATCCTTCCGCGGTCAAACGCGATGCTATTTTCGCGCAATGTGTTGTTGGTTCTTGATTTCAATTTCTTACTCGTATGGCGATGTTTGGGTTTCTATAGGCCAAGCTCGTGCACCTGGACAAGAATCCCGGGAACCCTGATGCCGCGCGGAAGTTTCAGGTAGATTTTTCGCTTCTGTTATATTGCGTTTTGTGTTTTTCGTTTCTGTTATTCTTGATTTGAATGCGATAGATAAAGTGTGTTATGGTTTGTAGAATCAATGTTCTAGGAGAGGAAATAGTGCGAGCAATATTTTTAGATGAAGGAACAAATGAGATGGTCGCTCCGTTACGTTTGCATTTACGATGATGTTTCGTTTCATAATTGGATTCTTTATATTGGAGTGCGTTTGGTGATGTGAAGACTAAACTATGTCATAATTGATTGAGTGATGGAAGATGTGCCTCATTGATGCACCCTATAATCCATTATTTTTGTAGAGGTTAGCTCGCTACAAATCTTGACTCAAATTGGTTACTTTTGCAAGGAACTAGGTGAGGCCTATCAAGTCTGAGTGATCCTGTAAAAAGGATTCTTATGATAAGCATGGAAAGGAAGGTCTTTCCCAGTAAGTCTGAATTTGTTTATCTACTTGTATTCAAATATTAACCTCCAAAAATCTATTTGCTATTACAGTAATGAAACCTATTTGCTATAACATAGAACTAGCCAAGTTTTTATGGAAAATCCAATGTCCGCAGCAATCTGAGTTTTAACTTGCATATTGCATATACATTGTATTAACTAACCATCCTATTTGTTAGACTTTAAGTTGATGTTGCCAATGAATTTCTTTTGTGACGACATTTTCGTGGATAACATGATCGATCCAACTTTGTCTTTGGGATGCTTTTTGGGAGTGACTATTTTGAAGATTATGTTGGTCACTTGCACCGCATCTATAGCTTCAGAGAGATTGGAGTAAGAATCGGATAGTCAAGAGTCAAGGGTAAGGATTCAAGAGAAGATAAAGGTGCATTGCTCACATAATGCTCGATTACTTGCAACAAAGTTGTTTTTCGATATGGGGCCTGACCTACTAATACCAATCACCTCGGAGTTGGCGGTGGATGCTTCACTCTTAGACCTTAATAACTTCTCCGGATTGCAGGAGTTGCAAACCGAAAGAGAGCAAAAACTTTTGAGCCTTAAGGATCGACTTCAACCGTACATTGATGGGAAGCATAAGGAATTTGGTGATTGGGCAAAGTCACGAAGCTCGGCGTTTGTCTCAAGCCGATGATACCCTCATCTTCATCCCCACTCACACTACGTATTTTCTAAGAAGCGTAGACATTGCATTTAACTTTTGATTCTTGTTCTTTGTATATATACTCATATTAATGCCTTTTTAATCATGATTATACCGATTTGCTTTTATTCCTTTGTGTCTCTGTTGGGCCAAAAACTAGAAATCTGAATAGCTAATTATAGAATACGATTCCTTTTTAGTTCTCGGTGATCACCAAACTCATCATCCAAATGAATTTTCAATAGTCTCTTAATTATGATCCGATCTAACAATGATTGGTCCATGCAAGCCCCACGAATGCATGTAAATACAATCTGTGCCAAGATACATGCAATAGATGCAGAAGGTTGATATGTTGTATCTTTGTTAATCTGTCCCGCCTATCTCGGCATGCATACAACACTGACATAGTACTAGCGGTGGTTGGTGAGAACCAACGATGTCTCTAGAACTGTTCATGATTCATTGTTACATCATTTTCTAATAACGAAAATCATTGTTACATTGTAGCATATTTGATCTCTTTTATAGTGGCGGCAAAGGCGTGTTGGGGCTAAATGGGAGAGCTATCACTTAGTTATACTCTGTGACTCGCATGCTATGTTGCTGTGCAAGCCCTGTGTGTCATATTTTTGAGTTTTATTACAGTCCATACATATGTAGCCATTCGAATTTTGCGCTTAATTGTATGGTTGTAGTGCATTTGCTTCATTCCGATGTACATGTACACAAGGTTTATATACAAGAGCAGGTTTTGAAAGGCACATGTGGTCATAAAAAAGGATTGCATTTATTTATTCTTTACTACATACCATTTTTTGTTATGCAAAGTTTGAACTACCTTCGGTGGTAGAATATTTTCTGAATTTTTATCAGGATGTAATTGAGAAAATGACAATCTTATCTTTTTCATGTTTCTTTCCTTCACATGTGATCAAAAAGGGCTTCAAAATGCTTTATTTGACTTGCTTCTCTGATTTGAATTTTCGTTGCAACGCACGGGCACCTTACTAGTCTAGCAAAATATCGAGCTTTGGGATGCTACAGAGCAAATTTAACCTAATTTTATTCACTTTGTTGGGTTGACCTCATCTGCTAGAGGAGTATAATGATATAACTTTTATGTGAGCAAACACACACATTGTTGGACCAATTGTTGGTAAATGTTCACAAAGTTTGACCCTCAAAACGCATTAAGGGCCTTATATTTTGAAACAGAGGGAGTATCAAACTTCCTCAAAATCAATACATCTATACCCCATATTCTTTAATTTATTGACCATTCATAACATAACGAAACAAAAGAGCGCCAAGATGGAAAAAGTGTCAAATTGGATGACAACCAAACCTTGCTCTTGCTAACGGCATCATGAATTCAAGTTCCTCCAACCACCATTCCCAAACACAAGCTAACTTCACTCTAATCTACAGCACTGTGCCTCAAGAAAACTTAAACAATGGTAAATCCACACCAAGTTAGGCCAAATCATCAACATTTGTCAAACAAGCGTTCTAGAGCCCACTCAATTTCAAGGTATGGAACCGGAGGCGCCAAACCTCATCCAGGTGAACAAACTTGCATCTCAGAGGTCGACCCTATGACCAAATCTTACTTGACGCGAGCAACCTTGCAGTTACGAATTGTTCACACTACCACTACCTAGTTCCAATTTCCACTATTTCCAATGGCAACAAGTGCGAAACCTTACCCATCTCTACTTCCCAATTCAACTTCCAAAAACGTGCAACTGAAAGAAAAGTGGCAAAAGCTGCGCCGAAATTGAGGAAAGAGACCAAAGTCAACCAATCAACAACCTTTCCGCTGTGGCCCTGCAGCGTGCGGCAGCACACCAGATCCGTCGTGTTGAAGCTCACCGCCGTCCACCCCTGCGCCTTCGAGTACCTCTCCACTGCACGCCCGCACCCAAAACAATCAGCAAAAGTTCCAAAATTCCCCGAACCCTCGAGAGCTCCCTGCCGGGGGAGGGGAGAGGCCCCACCGTCGGTGTCGAGGAGCGTCTGCCGCCGCTTCCGGATCCGCTCGCGCAGAGATTTCACCGATGCCGTCTTCTCCGCATGCTTCTCCTTGAGCTCCGCCACGGAAGACATGGCCGGCGGCGCCCCGCAGGCCACCTCAGGATTTCGTGCGCCGGTGGGGATCTACAGGGCTCTGGGCTTGGAGGGAGGAAGACAATTGGCTTCGTTTAGGGTTCGGGGAGCTCGCGAGGAGGAAGAAGAGGCGGTGGCGGCGGGAGGAGACGAAGCGGTGGTGGTAGCGGCGGCGATGACGACAAACCGTCGAAGGCAGGGGAGAAGGGGTGGGGGTGAGTTGCTGGGGACGCGTTGGGTTTAGGAAGAGGACTAGAGGAGTGGGGTGTCGCCTACTGTTTACAGCATGACATGTGGGGTCGCGAGTACGAGGGCTCAGTTGCCGTAGGATTGATTTATGCACAGCCTGGGATGTCAGTGACCGTTGTATGCAGCGTTCAGGCATGTTCACAACCCAATAACTTTTGCTGCGCTCAGATCAGCTGTGACCTGTGGGCGATGGCTTGGCTTCTAGCGACGGATGGGCTTCTCAGGTATTGTATATTTTTTCTTTTTTAGTTTTTTGTGTTTTATTTTTTTTTCTGTATTCCTTTGTATTGTCCCTTCAAGGTTAGCATATCATTTTTATTTTTATTTTTTTTAAAAAATTTAATTATACTCAATAAGCCAACTCAGCTACAGTAAAAAAATAAGTCAGCTACAATAAAATTTCAGCCAAAAGTCATCGCTATTCCGAACGCCTTTAAAACTTTACAAGAAACTTCGATTCTCGCAGAAATTTTTTAAAAAAATTGCTATACAACATTCGTATATTTTTTTAGACTTAAATCAATTAAATTTTGGGGTGCTGGATCTCTATTCAACAGATCTCTCTATACCCACTCCAAAAAAATAAGTGATGGACGTTGAATCTCTATCCAACAGATCTCCCACCTCACTCCAAAAAAATGAGTGGTCCGAATCTAGAGCGTTGGATCGGAAATCTAATGCCCCTAAAATCTGACTGATTTGAGCCCAAAAAATATACGAATGTTGTATAAACACTCTCGTGCGGTTGGAGATTTGGTAAGGTTCACTTCTCGTACCACAGTCTTCAGATGCGTCTGGACTCATAGGAGGAAGACCCATTGAAGATCATATCAACGGTGTGCTGTGGCTCCTGATAATCCATCTCTTCATTGCTATCCTTGTCTCTTGGAGTTCAATTTTTCGATCTCCTAAATATAAGGGAAATGACCCTTACCTAATAGTCTTTCAGCTTCTTCTGCCAGGCGCGGTAACTACGTAGGTCATGTCCTGCCGCTTGATGAAGTAGACACCTGTTCTTATTCTTCTTAGATTCATCGATTGGATCTTTTGCCCTATTTCGATTGGAATAATCATTCTTACCCTTAGTGTACTTCTCTGAAATCACAAGAGCATCTTTAGTGTTGGGTTTGTTACTCTTCTTACCTTTGGAAGATTTCTTGGGCTTCTTCTCTTTCTTATCCATACCAGGTTGAGAAATTTTCTCTATTCAATTGATATCATTGTTCCATTCAATCGCCTTGCCAGAGGCTGTATACCTATCAACCATGTTGAATAGCTCGACAATCATTCTTGGAGTGTTCATTGATGCCCTCTATAAACCGTCGGTTCATCAACCCAGTTTAAAAAGTCTAGTTGATAGAGGAATCTGCAACCTCTAGAATAAAATTACAAACCTGACTGAACCTCTTGATATATTGTCGGAGAGTCTCATCGGGTTCTTGCTAGATTTGGTGGAGGTCATCTTTTTTCCCAAGGCAACCATACGTCTCTTGAAAGTTTGCAATCAATAGATCACAAAATTGCTCCCAGGTGTAAATTGATCTAACCAGTTGGTTAAGTAACCAAGACTGAGCAGATCCTTCAAGGACTATGGGTAAGTAGTTTGTCATCATATTATCGTTGCCTCCTGCAACTCTGATAGCAGTGGTGCAAATCTAGAGAAATTCTAATAGGTTCTTAGTTCCATTGAATTTCTTTAGATTTGTTGGTCAGAACCTATCTGGCCAACGTATTGCTTGAAGACCTGCCGAGAAAACCCAACAGCCTATAATCAAGTCATTGTGCCTTCTTTGGAAAGGGGCTAGATTGTACATAGTGGGAGATCGGTTCCTTCAGTAGTCATACTAAGCAACTGGTGCTCTAACCTGGTCGTGGACACTTACGTGGTGTTTCTGACCAGCTGTTTGGTTCAGGTGATACCACAGATCACCTGATCGAAGTGTTTGTCCCTCATAACAAGGGGAAGGAGTGACTTCATTGAAGAGTCGTCTTCCCTCATGACTCTCTTGTTGGAATCTCTGAGGGGCTTGTGAGCCATACGTTGAATTATTTCCAATCCAACCACACTGGCTTCTATTAAGGAAGGAATGTCCGAATGAAGTCAATGTATGACTTTGTAACTTCATCTACTTCCTATACATCTTTGCACAACGCATGGTCTGTTGGAGGATTTTCGACACTTGACCTACAACCTGAGCATATCCTGGAGTCTCTACCAAACCAAGATCTGGGTTTTTTAAAATATCATGGACTCATTACAAATTCTGAATTATTATTGAGGGCTTCGAAGGATTCCCATTTGTGGAGGGGATGCAATGATCCGAGTTCCTTTCCGAGCCCCCAACATACCCTATTTGACTCGTTAGGCATGGTAGGGTAGAAGCGAGTGGAATAGCTGATCGATATCCATCAGCTCTGCTACCTCTGTCCTCTCGGGGTGACGCTGGAGCATTTGCACCATTTCGGCCAATGAGTCTTGGCGAGCCCAATCGTGAAGAATTATACATTGCATCTTGATTGATATCACCGATTGCGTTAACTTCATACCTCTAGTATGAATCTCCTAGCGAGCTCCCATCAAAACTAAGTGAGAACCTTCCACCACTTCAGCAAGAAGCCTCCATGATGGGGAACGATAAGAAATTACCACCTCTGGTGGGCTTTGTGATGGACTCAACCTAATCCAACAGATTGTCGATCGGATGCTGAGCGTTATCATCTTCACCTGACTTTCTACCAGGGGTAACTTCATCGATATTGCGACTAGGTGTCGGTTGTCTCCTGAAATACGTAAGAGCCATTAGCGAATAGTAGTCGCCCACGACTGTATCGAGAGTAGCCTGACCCTCAGATCGTGGTGTCGGGTTTTTGCCACCGCTTTTGCCGGTTGGAGCACCGGGCTTGTAGAGGTGCTTGGGCATTTCAATCTGGTCGAAACAACCGAACCCTCTATGAGTGTTATTGATGGGGGCAGCGAATCTTCTTCCATCTGGTAGATCTCACCAGTCTCAATGAGCGACGAGCCTAGAATAGAAGAGAATGATGACATGGCATCATGTTCCATGGATGTGTGCATCCATGTCGAGGTTGGCATAATCTACCTAGTTAAACCAGTTCTCCTCATCCTAATTCTCTGCCATGATCGTATGAGCGATGCCAATAAGGAATAGAGAAGGATGATGATTGCTGTATAAAGAAGAACTTTAAGGATTCAATGCCTTCTTCCCCTTGGATGTCGCCGACTGTCGACCATCGAGTTATTGATCTTACGAAATAAAAGGAGAGAGGTGGCTAAAATCCTCGAGAGAGCGAGAGAGAATAGGGTTGCTGAAAGCATCTAGGCCCCTATAATTAGGGTTTTGATAATTAATGACGAATTATGGATATGGGACTAATATGTGTGCTAAGATTTTATAGATAAAATCTCATATGTGCAGGGTGAAGAACAAGCTGTATGGAATATTGACGTCGAGAAGTCAAAGATGAGGTACATAAAATTTAGGGCATCTTTTCAATTTCACCGGTCTTAGGAGTAAAGGCGAAAGACCGGATTATAGGTTAGATGCCGTACTATTAAGAGGGATCTGTGAAAATAGTTTGATAGCATATTTTGGTGCACATTGAATCAATCTAGGATCATACATGTATTTGAAAATAAGTTTAAGAACTCACTTTGCTCTCTTAGGAAAATCGGTAGCACCGCACCCACCTGCGGTATTACCGCAGTGCGGTAGTACCGGTTTTCATGCGGTATATTTTTTCCAGAAAGCACCCATCCGGGGACTTCAACTCACCGAAATCGGTAGTACCAGAGTCTTAACGGCGGAACTACCGCAGTGCGGTAATACCGCAGGGTACTGCGGTAATACCGATTTCCGGAATATTTTTTCCAGAGAGTACCCGAGAAAATACATAACTGGCCAGAAATCGGTAGTACTGATATTAGCACAGCGAAACTACCGCAGTGCGGTAGTACCGCACTAAATTCCAACGGCTAGTTCTGAACCGTCTGACATAGCCATTACTATGTGCTACAGTAAAGTGCGGTAATACCGCACTTTGTACGGTGGTAATACCGATTTTTCTGATTTTTCAAAATAAATTTTTGTAACGGCTAGTTTTGATTTGTGAGGGTATAAATACCCCTCCACCTGCCCAAGCGCAGGTTGTTGAGCTTGCGTTGATCATCTTGAGCCCTTAAGCATTCACTCCACTCACTTTTCTCATTTGTGCACTCATTTTGAGTAGTGGAGAGATTTTCAAATGCATTAAACTCTAGCTTGATCCAATTGCACTTGAGCGTCGTCAAGCGGAATCATCGGTCTATTCTCTTTGTGCTTGCTAGCACCTAGACAACGAGAAGGTTGTTTGCACGGTGACTTATTCAAGAAGGTTGTGAAGAAGCCCGAGCCGATTGTGAGTGGTTTAGAGCTCGCCATCTCCTGAAAGGAGGAAGAGCTACCCTAATGATCGAGGAGTAAGGCTTAATTCGTGGAGCCGGTCCAAGAGCGCTTGGGTTTTCCTCAACGTAGACTAGTGAAGATCGACAAGTCTTCGATACCACGGGAAAATATCACAAAAGCCATTATGATCTTTTTCTTACTTTTATTTAGTATTTCTATTATTAGTGAGCAATTTGATACTTGATATATTAACTTGTGCTTGTGATTGAATTGTTGCTCAAATTGTTTAGAATTATTAGACTTGAGTAGGTGTGTTTTATTTAGCAACTCTTGCATTGTGTTGAAATTGACATAATTTGTTTAATTAGGCAAGAATTTTAAAATCTCCTATTCACCCGCCCTGTAGTCGGTTATCCTTGATCCTACAGTTGCTCTTTATTGTTATGAACTGTTTACATAGTGCCTTTAATAAGACATAAGACTAGCCCTAATTACACTGAAGTGAATGAAAATGAATTTGTGATCGAATGTCTGGATTACTTTGACTGTCTGATTCCTTGTCCTCCGGTCTTTTCTTGTCTAGCTTTAAAAAGCAATAAAGAGACATCGATTATACGCTAGGGAAGACGCCTTATAGAACCAGATCGTCAGTTGTTGTCAGTGGGAGATAAATGTGGGAAACAACAGTATGGTAGTAGCTGCTAGAGACTCAGTGCTAAAATGTTATTCTATTTGGAGTGGATAAGGCACGCGTTCTATCCACCACATAGAAGGAATATCCTGAAATCGGGTTGAGGTACCAATTCACATAATCTCCAAGCGATCATCTGGTAGAGCAATACGCACAATGTATCTCTGACCAAGGTACTCGGGGAACAACCCTTGGGACTTTACGACCACAAGGGTACTTTGGCTTTAATTAAATATTAAAGTTGTATTTAGGAATTTATTCAACCCTTATCAGCCATGGTTTGGTGTCGCAGTAGTCAATAATAAGCAATAATTGGAGAGTAGCTATGTGGCAGAGTATTGCATTAGAAAGGGGTAGGAATTTAGGGAGACCGATCAAGAATTAGGTTTGCTATTCAAGGTTGAAGCAAAAAATTTGTGGCAGCGAGAAGAGATTTGATGTGGTAGCCTATGTGTGAGGGAAAATAAGTTAAGGTAGGTTGCCCATGGTGGTAATGGTGTATACGTGGGCAAGATACTTTAATATCATGTAAACTAATAAGATAATTTATCGTACACATAATCAACATATTGATTACATTAAATAGAGTTATATGTGCATGCATACATTTTGAAATATCAAGAATAAGGGCATGCAGCTAAATGAATCCATGTATAATAGAGAGTGGTTACGTTTATAAGAGCCCTAACAACAAATTTTGAAACAATTTTAGCCACATAAATGCGCGGGCCACCCTACTAGTTCTTAAAAAGAAAAGAGAAAAACATGTGGCACTTAATTTGGTGGGCCCAATTTTAAAAGACTTAGATAGAGATATATTAATTGAAATAATACTCAAAAAATAAAAAACACCTAGCCCTTACTTTGGTGGAGTCTAATTTTATAGGCTTGAATTTAATAGTTGGCTTAGATATTTATTAATTTGACAACAAAGAGAAAAGTAGTACAACCTATTATTCAAAGTGTGAGAGTGTGTGAACTTGCTAGATGGGCCTATCCAAATGTATTTTATTCGCGACATAGGAATTTTAAATTTTGAAATTTGTGAAGGAATTTTTTTTATACTCATACTATATCATATTACACAGTGCAATTGTGTGGGCTAATCGTCTAGTTGAATATAAAACTTACATGTATTTGATTTATAGCTTTGCCGAACCTCAAAAACAAAGCTTTGTGTTTCTAATGTATTTGTTGTGATTGGTCTCTCATGCTATGGTAGAGCATCGGTTGCAACATCAAATATTTGACGATTAATCCCGTGGAACGCTAGAAGGACATCTTAGGCATCTCGGTGTTGCTCGCGGTGCCCAGCAATGCGGCCGCGCTCATGGTATCAATTCACACACGTGGGCACCATCGAGCCTGCAGATAGCAATGATCCTAGCTAGCTTCGTGACACTTTGTACAAGTGGTAAAGATGAAGTGCAAGCAGAGCTTGGCTTGCCTGCCGCTGGGCCTCGCTTGCAGCCGCCTTGCCGTTCGTTGCTATCTAGGTTTGAATCAGCAACACCAACGTGTGCGAGCTGAAGACCGAAGGGAAAAAAGGGGGATTTCTTTCTGTTGGGTTGAATCGAATAAAAGAAAAGAAAAGATGGGTTCCGTCTATAATTGCATTTATATATCTAAATATGGGTTCCATCTAGAATTGCATTTATATATCTAATCAATCTCCACTGTTATAATATAAAACCACCATAATTGATGGTATAGATTTTTTTCTTTTTTACCGATTAACATGATAATTTCTGTCTCTGAGAACAAACGTGATGACTTCTTTTTTTTCTTTGCTTTAATAAGATAATAAAAAGATAGATATACCGATTTCATAGGAATTATCATGGGCTATTCCTTTGTTCAAAACAGATTCATAGGGTTTATTGCTAGAGGATTCAAATCCTTCGAAAATTCTTTACTCTTCCTTTAGGGTTCGTTTGATTGGTGGAATCCTCCAAGGATTTCCAAAAATGCTTTAATAATCCTATGATATTACCTATTTGGTAAAACAATCAACAATCTGAACTAGGAATCCAAGATTAATTTGGAAACCAGATTACAATAGTTCTCAGGAATTACTTTTTTTTTTGTAGAAAAGGGTATCTATCTTGGATTACTAAGGGAAAGGAATCTTTGCTATTGCATTTTCATCATTTGCTTTAATATCCCATATTCAAAATTTGAAATTTCTAAATTCAAAATCCAAAATAAAAAATATTTTTCCAAAACATGAATTTTGAAACCAAAATATTGAATCTTGAATTTTAGAATCAAATCCAGGCAATTTAAATTTCAATATTCAAAATTTCAAGTTTGGATTTTGAAGTTCCATTTTTTTGAAAATTTAAATCTTAAAATCTGAAATTTCAAATCCTAGATTTCAAAAATTCAAGTTCCAAAAAACTAAATTTTTATAAATTAAAATATTTTAAAGTTCCAAACTCAAATTCTAAATTGAAATTTTTTAAAATATAATTTTGAACTTTTGAATCATAATAATTAAATTTTTTAATGTTGCAATTTTAAATTGAGAGAAAAATAATAAAATCCAAATTTTAGTTTTCAATATAAAATTTATAAATGTTAACATTCAAGATTTGAAATTTCAAATGTGTAATTTAAATTTATGGACTTGTTGGTTCGAGTTAGGAAATATCTGAATTATTATACACACCACCTTGTAGTTTCTTTTCAAACCAACTAAATATTATAATCTTCTATTACTGGTAATGTGTTACCATCTTACCGATAATCAGATTAAGAGAAATATTAAATTATAGGGAAATGTAAAATTATGCATACCAAAATCACCTTTAGCCTAAACAGGCCGAACGATTTAGCCTAAACACGTGGCGAAATCGTGGAAGGTGCCTCACCTAACGAGCTTGTGCCGGAGCAAAATTTCTTCCGTCCCCCTCGTGGCCTCCTCGTCCGCTGAACGACTTTCCCCGGCTCCCCGAGTCCCACCGCGGCGTGGCGGAATCCAATTCCAACACCACGCTCAAATCGAGCCAAACCCCGACGCACCAAATCGCCCGGCTCGGAGATCCAGAAGGATCTAGAACAAGCGGAGGCACCTACACTAGAGGAGGAGGAGCGGGTAGTGGGGGTGGCGAAGGCGGCGGCGGCTGGGGTATCTGCGATGATAACCCGGTCGAAGCTGGTGGAGCAGCTGCGCGACTACCAGATCCGATCCCAGCACAAGTATGTCCCCCGCCCACTCCATTCTCTAAGAATCCCCCCGAAATTCCGCCTAGGTTGTTGGTGATTGACTACTCGTATGCTCAGATCTCGGGCTCTCGGATGCGCAGGGTGTTGTATTGGATTAAGTTGTAATGCGATTTACTCTGCCCTTATAATCTCGTGGAACGAGTCTGCTTAGCAAACTACGAAATCGATGATACTGTAGATGCGCGCAGGCATTGTTATTTTGTAATTTAGATCCAAACAAAAGGCATTGTACAACAGTTGTCTGCTCTAGTGATTCTTGTCAAGATATTGCGGTTTCTTATGAGTGGCTGCACTTTGCAAGTAAAGAAGAATATGCAGGTGTGTATTGTGCTGCTTTCATCATATCAAAATTACATGCATATACTCCATGTTCGAAATACTATGTAAAGAGTTATGCTTTACTATATCCATCGTCGAATTATGTCTTCACTTTACTATTTGGGAGACTGTACGTTACCTCCAATACACCATTACAAAGAGCTTCTTACCCCTTTGGTGAGTTTTATGACAAACTACATGCTTGATGTTTCTCGAATGGGGGGTGCCAAACCATGCTAGCAGATCACTTCAGCTTGTTTCGATGAATTTATGTCAATTCGGAAAAAAGTTGATAGTACCGATACTCTTAAGATAGCGTGCAACTGCACGATATATTTTCTTGTATTCGATCCAAAATCATTTCTTCTCGTTGTTAGTCATCCTCTATCAAATAGATTTGCCTCTTCAATGATCTGAACATGGCTCCTGCTTTCTACATTCTGCAGACGTGACATTATTGGCGCGGTCTCATGGGGCTTGCTGTGTTGTTTTCTGATAATATCCTCGTACATGACGCTATACTTCAGGCACTTCTGGCTATCTGCTGTTATTATCTCCATTGGTATTCTTCTGCCTGCCAGCCTGTATATTTTGAGGCAGAGAAAGCTAGCTAAGAAAAGAGAGAGAAGACTATTGTTGCCTCTCTCCATGTAAGGTTGTTGGTAGGTTCCCTGATTTTGTGGTTATTCTTGGCTAGATAGAATCCACATTCTTGGCTTGCCTAGCAAACATCCAACATTTCATACATTTCTGCCCCCCGGTATTCACCCCTGTTCCTCTACCAAAGTGCTAGAAGAGATATCATCATTTTTGGAGCTCCAGTGTTGTGCGAGTAGATAATCTCCAATGCTTGTTGGGTATAGTAGCTTGTGTTTTCTGCTACAGTTTGTTTCCTTTTTTGTTTAATCATGCTTGCAGCATGAAAAAGTATCTCAATGTGTCGGACAGCACACACTTTTGTAACTAAATACTGATTGTTTTGTTATTCTAATGGAATTTGCAAGCTTCATATCCACCCTAGTTGCTTTCACTCCACTTGCTTTCTGGATTAAAATGGTGACGCTGGATGTTTTTTTTTTTTTTGTGTCCAGTTGATGTTTGTTTTGACAAAATTGTATCTCACTTTCTTATCAGAGTACCGAGCACTTTCTTGCTCCAGAAATACATTTGTACCTGTAGTCCTTGCAATATACATTGCTTCTTGAATCTTGATGCTAATCCTTGATAACATCAGCATCATCTGGGCTTCTTAAAAAAGGTTGTGTTTTCCCTATGCAGAGACTTGTATCAACTCTTGGAGAAGAACTTTAGAAGGAAGTAACTTGTCTTACGTTCCAATCTATTCAGATTTCCTCGGAAGAGGAAACCCCATATTTCTTTGTTGCTCGTGCTAAGCATTACATGTTATAGTGTTATGCACGACATATTCCAAGACGATCGACCGCAGAGTTTAGCTGTGTTGGAACTGCGGGGTTCGTGCCGCAGACGGTGTTGTGGCAAATAAAGTTCGGCATTCAGATGCGGCTTGATGAAGCCTTTTTTTTTGGAGGAGCAGATTGCCAGCTTGACTAATTCGTTGTCATGGATACATCGAAATACGCCTTATTCTTATCGGTTATCCGCCGAGCGTGGAGCCAACTACCTTTCTTTTCCTTTGTTCGTAGTACTCTTCATAGTCATTTATCGACAAAGCTAAAGATAAATTGTACATATATATGACCCCACAACTTGTGGCCACAAAAACGCAAGAGGGTTATATACGGCATAGATAAGGGCCTCGGGCGTCATAAACCGTTTGTTACATGCCAGACGGTTTTCTCTCTCTTCATTCTCTTATTCACGTCATCAGACCATTCACAGTCTCAATGCTATATCACATAGGTGCTAAATTTGCTTTTTTTTTTCTCCGGTGGTTTGCATCACCTTCCCTCTCCTAGTGGGACTGGATCTAGCTCCTCTCTATCCCCTCTACTGATTCCTCTCATTGGATTGCTCTGCTACCATGTAGATCCACATCAATGCCAAACCCTAACTGTAAATGAAGTTGATCTGCCATAACAGTTACAATGTCGCCAAAAGCAGTGTTGTTCGTATTTTCGAACTGCATATACTGGTCAATCATAAATAGAGGATATTGTGGGTGGATAACCCACCACAACCCTAAAGATATGAGCCAATACTTAGCTCTAGTCTGCCATATAAGAAAGTTCGGACCAGAAAACCTCAGGTTTTATTGCATCCAAAGTAACAATCATTGTTGAATTACAATAAAGTTCACAATAAGGTTTCTAGATTGCTGAAAATGTGGATAATATTTTAATTCTAAATTTTACTAAAAAGTAAATATCGCAAATAACCAATGATGCAAAGCTCAAAATTAACAGCAATAGGCAAAGCATATTGTACTTCAAATATATGCAAGAACATAATTATATTAGAATCAATTGGTTAGTCACGCAGATGTGCGCTGCTTCGAAATCTTATTGCCACCCTCATGAGGTCTTCACTACAGTAATGGCTCAGAGATATCACTTCCTTCCTTCACGATGCACGCAGAGAAGAAAAGTCGACGAGGTTCAAGCAGCGCAATACAAACAACACATGTTTGCAGGAGGAATGAAAAAGAAGCGGAGGAGGCAGTGATTCTGAACTCTCTACTCTGGACGTCTCCAGGCATATATATATATATATATATATGTAGACTGTTAATTGACGTGATTAACCAGCCATTTATTCGCTGGCAACTGACACAATTAACAAGCCATTTATCCATTGGTAACTGTCTGGCATCAATACCCAATAAAGCCTCAAATTCAAAAATTTGAATCTAATTCAAATAGAGAGATATGCATGATTCAACAAAAATAAGATGGACTTAGTCTCCCAAATAGCGCGCCATGTCACAACGTGATCGCGTGTCTCAAGTCACAAGTCACACGATTTACCAGGTGAAAATACGTGAATACGCTCACACATGCGCGCTCGCATGTGTGTTTAGCAAAAGTCCACTCATGCCATCAGTCTCAAGCTTTTAGGGAATGATAAAAATCTAACATTATAAATTGGGAAACTTCGTCATATACCCTCCTCACATTTGAGAGTTTCGGGATTTACCCTCCCGAGTCACTGACACGTGGGGTCGGGATAAGTCACTGACATGTGGGCCGGAGGGTAAATCCTGAATTTCAATCTAAGAGGAGGGTATATGATGAATAATTCCTTATAAATTAGTCTCCTCCATCTTGCGTTAGTAATATGATACTAAACCATTATAGCTTTGGAATTATAGAAAATGAGCCTCATACTCATATGGACCTAATTTCTAACACATTCGTCTTCCTCTCTTGCCTTCGTCTTTCTCGTTTCCTCAGCACGACAACCCCGACCGCTTTGCCTATAGTGAGCTCCTCCACCGCCCCGTTGGCCAACACCTACCCCTCTTTTTTCTTCCTCTCCGATATCCAAAGAGATCCACACACCTCCACCACCACCGTGGCCCCCACCTGCGGCTAGTGGCACCCATGCTGCCACCTCTTCCCTACATCCATAACCCCACTCCGCCCACCCTAACTCATCATTGGGCTCGTCGCCACTGCCCCTAACCGTGTCCACCGCCCCCCGACATACCGCAGCTGGCGGTGTCCTTATCGCCTCGCCGCCCATGCTGCACACTGCGGGTCCTAATGCCACCTATGGTCGGGGGTTGGGGGAGGTTGAACCTCAACCTTATTGGTGTGAGCTCTAACCCTAATTAGGTTGAACCTCAACCTAACTGATGAAGGTCGCTATTTATAGGGGAAGCAAAGGGGCAGAGGCTGGCGGGCTGCAGCCACATAGGGCTGTAAACGAGCCGAGCTCGAGCGAGCTTGGCCTTCTAGGCTCGAGCTCAGTAGAAACTCGAGTCAAACTCAAGCCGAGCTCAAGTTGAGGTCCAAGCCTGAATCTAGGCTCGAGCTCGGCTTGGTCTAAGCTCGAATAGACTCGAGCTCGGCTCGTTGAAGCTCGATAACAATTAAAATAATTTATTATGCACTAATTTTTAAAAATAAGAAAGATTTGAGTTCGAGCTCGACTCGAGTAAGCTCGATAACAGTTAAAATAATTTAAATATACACTAATTTTCAACAATAAGGAAAGCTCGAGCTCGAGTTCGGTTCGGGTATGTTCGATAAGAGTTAATATGTATCACTATTTAAGCTCGAATCGAGACTCGCGAACTATTCGAGCTCGGCTCGGTGAAGCTTACGAGCTCGATTTAGCTCGAGTTCAGATCGTTTAAAGTTCGAGCCGAGCTCGAATCGAGTCTAGAATGAGGCAAGCTTGAGTAACTCGCGAGTCTTGATCTTTTTTACAGTCTTACAGCCACGGCCGACGTCAAAGCGCCCGGACCAATGGCACCTTCGTCACCGCACTTGCCGCCATATCCAATCGACCGAAAGTCCCAATCTGGCCGAAACCTCCCCCACTGCGCTCGCCCGAGCGGGCTTTGGCCCTATCTCTCATCAGTCCGATAGACAAGTGGGACCCTTCTCCTCTTTTTTCTTTTCTATATCAAATTGAAAAATGATCAATTCAACCTTAGGAGTCCTATAAGAAGAGTGCATATTTCTTTTATAAGTATAAAATAATTGCTTAAATTATCTTACAAAAACTATTCGAAATTGTTTAGTGTGACATAATATGGCAAAATTATGTTTAAACATACCTTATTACCAAAGCTTCTCCTTGCCTATTTGAGAGAGTTTGCTTGGCAAGAGACACATGCCATTGGCTAGCAAGGTTTGATCGGCAATCGCTTGAAGGGCATCAGTTCTGAACATGCAGTTGCAGTAGAAGTCACAAATAATATTTTTCAGAAGACCCCCCTTGACGTGTAATAATAGCGCAAGATGCATTTTAGGCCCATTCCTCCATCCATTCCCCCACTTTTACTTCTCACCAAGACACCAGCACGCAAGCGAGAGGCCCCGGGGAGAGAGGGGGAAAGCGAGAGCGAGCAGCAGAGACGAGGCAGATAAGCCAATCCATGATGGCTTGACCTGACCTGGTGAAAGAGGAACGACTTGCTTGATGCTAGTAAGCGCTAGTATTTCTTGTCACCTCCATACATCCTTCATTCTATTTTGTGCTAGTCCTGATTGCAAGAATGCATCGTACAAATAGATCAGGCAATCAAGTAGGATCTATCTTTTTCTGGACTAGTTCGATTCAGGTTACATCGATGACCATACACCTTTGAAGCTGGGTATCAGTTTGGATTTGGAGTTACTGATTGCTGAGATCGAGTTGTTACTAACTGCAATTACCACGATTTAAGCCATGGGAAAGAGGAGGAGGAAGGCGAAGAGAGCTGTGCCGTCGTCGTCGCCGTCAATGAGCCAAGAACCAACCGAGCCATCTGGCGCGGCGGAGCCGGTGCGGCGGAAGCGCGGGCGGCCGAGGAAGATCATCGACGCGCAGAATCACAAGAAGGGAGAAGACGATGGTGAAGAAGAGGAGATAGAAGAAGAGCATCCGGGCAAGAAACAGGAAGCAGAGGCAGCAGAAGAAGCCTGTAAAAGCGGTGCAGCAGCAGCTGCTGAGCCGAAGCAGGAGCAGGAGCAGGAGCAGGAGCAGGAGAAGCCTAGTCGAGCGAGGAGGAAAAGCCACAAGCCTCAGAAGAGCGCTTGATCGGAATGGCCTCTCAGGATGGAGGATCAAGGATCTACTGGTTCATGAGGATTGCTTTTGCTTTCTTTTTGTGGTGTTTGGTTGATCCAAAACCGTCTTGGGGTTGATCAAAACACTGCTGTGCGAATGCCTTCTCTACTCCCCTCTGTTCACTCGCTGGCTGACCCCTTTCCTTTTTTTTTCAGTCTTTACTCAGTTTACTGGTACTACTAATGTTAAGTAGCAAGGCTCACTTTCTTCGGTCTTTGGTGCTGCTGTTTGGAACTGTGGATGATTACCTGCTTATTGCCTGTCATAGTCATCGTTGTGAACTTGTGATGGTGATGGGAGGGAGGGAGGATTGTGGTTCGTGAGAGGGTGTCTTCTTTTTTTTTTTGCACTACTACAGAACCTCTGTACTCCATCTGTTGCGGTGATCATGCCGTCTAAAGCAGAATTCAGCCCTCTTCTGCACAAATGGCTTAAATAGCATACCGGAGGAGTTACTAAGCAGGATATTTTGTTTTCACATTTTTCAAAGTTTGATCTATTTTAAATGAACGGTAAAGCTTCTACCCTCTTGCAAACATGTGCTGAAACTTTAATGCCATCTTGCTTAAGGGGGTGTTTAAAATGAAGTTGGTTTATGATTATTTTTATTCTAACTGATTTATTTTTTACTATGATTTTGTTGATTTATTTGGTATAATTAAATTTAAAAATAAAAAAATATATTAACTCATCACGGATAATACAAAGTAATACAATAAAAAAGAAAAAAATAATCAGAAAAACAGGAAAAAATAAACAGTAGAAGAAAATACCAATCGCAGACACGCAGCTGAGTGCGGCTTAAGTATTTGACATTGATTACATCTACTCAACAAGATCCTATTTGTCATGCTTTTATGAACCCCGCTTGGCAAATGGATTGAATCTCTTACTAAAAACACACGCAAAATAAAATAAGGAAAAAAGATGTCCGATGAAACGCAACAGGTAGGGGTCTAAACTAGGGCCTTCTGCTTAGGAAACAAACGCTCTATCCAATGCGCTACAGGCGCTTTAGATGAGAAATGGGAGAGAAAAGCATTAAATAGGGATATATGCACCATAGAAGGGCATCCTCTCGGTGCATTTTGGGGAAGCCAATTTTTTTAATCACTATAGCTATTTTTTTTCTCAAATTTAATCCCAAATGTTTTCACAAATATGGCTCTCTCCATAGACCTACCGAGCTCGGTAGGTGACATGTCGGGCCCCTCATGCACGGCATCAGGCCGTCGGCCTGTAGAGGCATTAATCAGTACTAATCATAATTAATTAGTAAAACTTGAATTTTATTTCATGAAAGATTTTTAATTTTATGCAAATAAAATATCAGTGCTCACGTGTATTTTCAAAAACCACAGCAGTAAATCATCAATATTAGAAATAAATTCCTAAAAGAAATATTGAAAGTGTAGATATGGACTGCGATTTTCTCGAAGAAGTACTCATTTGTTCAATCACTATAAAATACTTCTAAATCTAATTAAAAAAATCATTATGCAAACTGTGATGTGAGAGGTTCACAAGATTGGGCACCACTTTACAAGTGCAATAAAATATTATGTACGCTTAATTAACGTCATGACTGTAATAATTAATTGGGATTAATACTTATTAAATGCATTTAACACTAATTAAAGCACTAAAAAGTGTGATTAATTTAGTGCTTTAAGTGACACTAATTAAATATGTTTTGTACTAATTAATTATAACTACTACTAATTAAATATAATTAGTACTAATTAAATATGCTTATCGCTAATTAAAAGCGCTAATATATGGCTGCACAGTGCCGGTCGACACCTACTGCGTATGGGGGCTCGGCAGGCAACCTGCCAAGCTTTCATAGCTCGGTAGGTCCACAGAGGATGCTAGATTTAAAAAATGAATGTTTGAGAGTCATTTTTTTTAAAAAAAATGGATACAGAGATATTTGTGTGGAAAGTTCCATTTTGTGGGTAGGCAATGTCAAATATTCTGTGTACCCAATTTCCAATCATCATTTTCCACACAAAACAAGTACCCGAATTTGCAGGTGATGACGTTGTATTTAATTTGTGGGCAAGCCCCCAAGGCAAATTGCAATTGACCGGAGGCGCAACACATTCACAGCACTGCATGCGAGTGGTTATTTCAGCTGGGCCCGTAGCCTGGTACGACAGTGACAGCACTGCGGACACACTGTGATTCATGGGTGGTGCTCCCTGGTTCAATTGTCTTGAGCCCATCCATATCGGGTCCTGTGGCTCCCATCCCTTCCCCGGTCCGGCACCACCAGTGTGCCCTTCGCCAAATCACATGATGCCACAAAAAGGCCACAGCTGCGGGGGTTCGAGCGGTCTGGCCTGCCGAGCTCGATCGATGCAGCCAGTGGGTCTGGGTACGGTTGGACCGTGCTAGCTAGGGCGATAAAAAAGGTCGAGATTTACGAGTTATTCGAGCATAAATCGATTCAAATTCTGTTGGAGTGAAAATCAAGTTGAACTCGAGCTTACATTAAAGCTCACAACTTTGCCGAGCTGAGCTCGATACGGTCACTGAAGGATGGATAATTCTTGCTTCCCTCCACTAAACTTCGATTTCATCTGAGCGGCATGGCCCAATGCCTAAATTGACCAAGCCGGAAAGTCCCCAAGTCTGAGCAATCTCTCCTCCTCTCAAATACTTCGGTGCCGACTGGTGGGTCTCTCGCTCACAAGGCACAAAATCGCACTGTTCCGAAGAAACGCGCGCCACGTCTCGTTCACATGCGCGTGAGAGGCAGCTTCGACGGCACCCTCGCTTCGCATGTGGCAGTGTCGACGGATGGCTGACGCATCCTTACCTGTCCTATGCCCGTCGTGCTGTGTGATGGCCGTCACCAGTGCTGGTCTCCACAAGCGCCTCTACATCAAGGTCAGCGAAGGATGCATGTTTGATGAAATGCTCCAATGGCTCTCCCCCTCCCCACCAAACCTCGTCCTCCACCTCGCGGGCCACCGGTTCCCTCCTTCCAGCTCTCCACCTTAAACGCCTAGCTCCTGTTCGATAAAATGTGTAGCTCGGTTTATACCTGTTCACTGTGTCGATGGATGATGGTAGAGGGAGGATGGGAGGGATGAGTGGGGTGTTGGAAGGTGTTCACCATTTCTTGCCTAATCACCTTGCCGACTTGCCTGTTCTTCTCGAAGCTGGTTGCGTACAGGTTCTTGTTCTACTTGGTACACTGGTATGCCCTGTAATCTTTTCCATAAATTGTTGCGAATTGATCGAAATTTGGTGTAGTGTATCACAATGTCAAATTGGATTGATACGATGGCGAACAGGACATCTTAGGTTATTTAATGTTATTGGCTTATTGCGCGCTGCATCTGTGCATGCTGTAATACTGTGCACCGTTGCCTACCAAGTGTGTAACAGACAGCCAGATAAAAGTCAAATTTTAGCAGGAATTAATGTTCTGCTACTAGAGCTTATAAATTCATCCATACCCTAGCTACCTTGTACGTGTTTTGTGTATGATTAGTCAAAGTCGGTCACTGTTTGATCTCTTGCGAATAGAATAATGCTAACATGACCCCACATTGTTCTTCTTTGGTGTATCTGATTGCCGTTCATGCCATATGGAACTCTGTCATGCATACTACATAGTAATGTGTCCGGAGTAGTCTCCTAACCAATTTTCTGACATTGCTTATCCTATGTATGACTGCCACTTTATTAGTCAAGCAATATCATTTTTCCAGTAATAACTGCAGTTAATTGTTTGCACTGAACGTGTTCTTTAACATCTCTGCAAAAATAATCCATCATTTTTCTGTTGTTTCATGGCTAATTAGGCATCTCTGATCCGTCAAAGAAAATGCCAACTAGGAAGATTTTGGTAGATTTGATTTGCACAACCATTTAATCGGGCTATCTATTAGCTTGGTGGCTCACATGATACCTTTGTTAGCTCTACTTGATAGAATTTTCACTCTTTTCTTGGATAGTCCGATCCAAGTACTAACACAAATTTTGCTGCAGGATGACAGCATAGATCGGTACAAGAATGGTGGCCTCATCGCCTCAGTGGGCTCACCAGAGCAACAGAGGTATCTCAGTACAATGTAATTTTCATATCTTTTATTATTCTTTTAGCTCCAATTTAGCGCCTTTATGTGTACTTTTCGTGCTTGTATATTACTTTCAGCTTTCTCTCTATATATAATCACAAGGCAATCTGGGATCTGTTTCATGCTTCTCAATAACGCAGGTGCTATCAAACATGCTTTTGTTGTGTGTGTTTGATCCTTTCGCAAAGCAAACTGAATCATGATGTTTACTCCATAGGGAAAGCAGTGGATCGGACACTTCATGACGGCTCCGGTTGACGAGCAGACCAGGGGTGGCATGGTTCCTTCGCTAACACTTGACAAGGAGAGGGTAGTTTTATGAAGGTTCATCAAAGCATAAGGAGGTTTCATCAGTCTTGCCAATTGTTTGTGTCGTTGATGCTATGTTCATTCCAAAACATAGGGCAGTTTGTTCATCATGAAATATTATTTACTGTACTGGATTAGGGAATTAGCATGCAAAATAGAATTTTGTGATGCCATAGTTGCCAAGTGAGAATTGAACATCTACATCTCAAGAGGACAAGATCTATTTAGAACACACAAGCTTTTAGGATCAGGTTGGTTTCAAGTTCAATTTATCACCATTACATCATAATTTGGTCATAAAAAATTATTAGAAAATCATTAGACTACTTGATTGTCTGTTAGTGTGGCGCACTTGTGTAGCCTTAATAACAAAGATTTGAGCTCTTTGCGGTTGGACCACTAACAACAGAATAAGAAACCTATTTGTAAGATCCACAACTTGCTTATGTGAAGGCTGAAATTTATAGCAAAGTTTTGTAATCCAAATTCATAATATGTATATAAAGACATTTGTTTTCTGAGTTAGCTGATAAGAAACAATCTTTATAATATAATGATTTTTTTTTACAATGTGTCTTTGCTTACAAGATGATTGTGCAGCGGACCAAAAAGTTCAGCTTGTGGAGTCGCGCAGGACCTGTATATCTTCAGGATGAAACAGACGCCTGATTGATAATCTCTGTCTGGCCTCCTTTTAGCCCTCGCTTTTCTCCATTTGTGTGCGTTTGTAGTACCCCGCTATATCTCTGAGAACACTCTGTGTTTACTCTTATCCGCTTCTTGGTTGTGTTTTTCTCCTATGTTAATGCATTAAAAAAGTCCATGAATTGTGTTATATTCTGTTTCGAAATAGGAGTATTGTTCCATATAATGGAATTTTGTTGCATATTCTTTTTTTTAAGTGAGTACAATAAAAATACACTCACACACACGATACCACACATATACTCATGCACCCATATGGGTGCATCCAATACACACGCTTTAAGGCGAGATGGAGACCCGAGAGTCTTTAGGAGCTGATCACTGAAAGCACCCAACATGCACGTGTGCTCAAACATACTATTTAAATGAACAGTACCTATATAGTACTGTTTAAATGAACAGTACCTCTGACAAATGCAACACACCGGGTTCGAGCCCAAGCGGGGGCGGCACGACGGCGCGCCTCACCAGCCGAACAACTGTCGGTCTGCTGTTGCATATTCTGCGGACATACTTTGATTTGTCTTTCGTACTTGCATTATTTTGTTTTCTACCATTTATGACTTTTGTATTATTTATTTGAACTCCGTTGAAATGCGAGAGCACTTTAAACTTCACTAGTCAGGATAAACACGGAAGCACCAGCCACCAAGTCCCCATCTGGCGTTGCTTCTTCCTCCCAATTCATCGCCTACGCTGTATGTCGCCACCACGCTTCCACTCCACCCCGACTCCCCGTCCTTCCTACGCCACCAACCATGCGCAGCTCCAACACCGTCACATCGGATTTGAGGTCACCTTCCACCTCCCCGACGAGTGACGACTTCGACCTCAACGATGGAGGTGGTGAGATCAACTTCGATCCACAACCGTGCCAACGAGACCTCCTCGATCGACGCCGCTACCTGGTCGTCTCCCCTCCCGCCTCCCGTGTGGCCACCCGCCAACTCCCCCATGCCACCAGATCTGCATATGTGTGAAGATTTCTCTGCAGCTATGTTTCTTGGAATGTTTAAGACCTATGTGTTTACTGTGTCTTATTATCGACCTTAATCTTTTCGAGCTGGAGTTTGTTCTAGCTTTGGACGAGCTGAGTTCAAACTCAACTCCAAGCTCGAGGCCGAGACTAGGCTTGCTCGAGCTCGAGCCTAGGGTAACGCAAGGGGTTGTAATAGCTGAATGCCTATGGAGAAAATAAATCATATTCGGAACCACCGAGGGATCATGAGGTTTGTGAGTTTGCTCGCCACAGTACCTTCGCGTGCTCCGGTCATGTGGATCATATCCGGAGCACCCATGGCGCCCCAGAACAGTCTAGGCCGCAAGGTGTAGGGACCTCGAGTAGCTCCTGTGAGACCATCATACTACATACATAGAAGAGAATATTAGATCGGACCTTACAATTAATGAAAAGAAGAATGGCTGCATGCACCTTTGAGTTGATCAACAAGATGTGTTGGATGCGCCGACGTCGCTGTCTTCTGGTTAACTGCCTGGCCGCAGCACTTCACGTGAGTAGCAGGGCGTCTGGCTCTCCTTGTAGCTACAACTCTGCCTTCCTCTCCTCAATGCCCTAGTGCTCGACCGAGATTGCTCCCCAATACGCTAGCCAATAGGTCGCTTCTCTCTCTGCTGGAGAATAGGGTGACCTTTTGTTTGTTGGATTGTTGGTAATGAAGCCGTATGTTGGAGAGAATGAATGAGGATACGCAACAAAAGGGGCATGGGAATCGTGGGTGAGGAGAAGAGGAGGATGAGTGGATGGTCCGTATTATTAATTTTTTTAAGTAGTAAAGATATATTATAAAACTAGTTACAGTTAATATGTCTTATTTTTTAGGAACAGAATGATGAGAAAGTAGCGAGTAAACTGATTTCCAGATCGGCTCTAAAAGCAGCACTTAGTCTCTCTCATCCCAACTTTTGGTACTTCAACAAGGGCGTCTTACTCCGCGTGAGAATTGATTGCCTGCGAGTTCTGTACAAGCTATAACGTACTTCACAGACCAAGCAAGCATCAAAGGTCCCATGGTCTAGCGGTTAGGACATTGGACTCTGAATCCAGTAACCCGAGTTCAAATCTCGGTGGGACCTTGTTTTTTCTTTTTTTCCTGTCCCTAAAAATACTATCCCTGTGCTCTTTTTTCAGAAGACACAGTCTATATCCTTTCTTAATTTTCTTTTTTTCTCCAGGATAATATTGTTTTCTATTCTTTTTTTCAGAAGACTCACTTTATCCTTGATCATTACTTTATTGATAAGGCTTTGTTATTCCATCAGAATCTTCCCCTCTATCAAACCATATCATTATTCATTTGGCCTAAATTATATATTTTCCCCCCTGAAACCGACCTATAATGCCATTTTATTTTGAACTCATTTTCTAATTTCGCACCTGGCCTTTTCATTTCGTTTGCAAGTTCTTCATTTCAAGTCGCCAGATAAATTGACAACAGCTTGGACCTTTTCTTGTCTTCTCAGATAAATAATTGCTTCACTAACCATTCGTCATGTGAAAGTAAGTACGGATAAACAGTGCAATTTATCCCATTACTTTTTTAATACGTGTCACCTTGGATAGCATTTCGTATATGATGCTTAGTTTCGTCTTCAGCCAAAGGAAAACTCAATACATGAAAAAACAGTGTGGCAGAAAGTAGCAGAGCTTAGTTTCGTCTTCAGTAGGGTTGTAAATGAGTCAAACTCGAGTGATTCCTCAACAGTTTTGTCCAACAATTGAAACCATACAGTGTGGCAGAAAGTAGCAGTGCTTAGGCCCCGATCAACTTGGCTTCTCGTCGCTGGCGTTGGGCGATTAAAACATCAGGCAGTGCATGTAGCTACAAGACTGCACTGCTCTGAGAAAATTATTTTTCGTTTTTTTAATTTACTTACACTTTTTTCGTTTTTTGTTTTCGGTTTTTTTACATTTAATTATACTCAATAAACCAACTCAGCTACAGTGTTTTTTCAGCAAAAACCAAAAACCATCACTATTCCGATCACCCCCTTAGTTTCGTCTTCAGCCAAAGGAAAACTCAGTACATGAAAAAACAATGTGGCAGAAAGTAGCAATATTTAGTTTCGTCTTCAGGCAAAGAAAAACTCATTACATGAAAAAACAGTGTGGCAGAAAGCAACAGTCAGCCAAAGGAAAACTCAGTACATGAAAAAAACTGCGCAGAGGGCTGCCACTGCTTTCGTTGAGAGTCGAACTCAAGACCTCCCGCTTACTAAACGGGTGCTCTAACCAACTGAGCTACGAAAGCCAGCTTTGCTTCCCTTTCAATGCAAGTCATCTTTTCGTTTCATACTTCTTTGAATACCAGTGAAAATCGCTCAGATACGAACGGATAACAGCTCTATCATAATTGTTTTTCATTTTTTTTCTTGGATATAGACACGAATGTAAATACCTTGGATATGAATAATATCGAATACGAAATGAATACAGTCACAAATATTTATCGAAACATAAAAACCCCTTAAATTGTACATCTAAAATCAATGAAAACATATAAATAGTTGATCAGTACATAGTATAAGTATCAAGCACAGTGCAGTTCATATAGTACACACACAATAGTAATTTGAACATACATAAAAACATACCATAAGTATTAATAACGTGCAGTTTATGGAGTACATATAGTAGCAATTTAAACAAACGTAAGAACATTGCTAAGTACTAACATGTCAACAAGGTGAGTGTGCGCACAGGAGAATGAACAGAGGAAAATCTAAAACAAAGTTCAGAAACTTTACATTGTTGGATGCCGCAGGTCATGAAGATGCTGTTGATTAGCATCTTCATGACCCATGTGGATGCGGTTAGATATGTCGCCATGGTGTAGTCCATGTGGATGCGGGCTACTGGGCTAGCTAAATGGCCAAATGGCGATTTGGTAAATGGGCCGTAGCCAAATACTGTTTAGAGCCAACCAGTCGAATGTATCCATCGGATAATGTCATACTATATCTATATTCATTTCCAATAAAAACTATCTGTTTCTAAGCCGATTCTAGACGAAGGTTATCTAAGATGGTGCTAACCAAATCTGAAAAAATCTAGATCGACCGCCAAATATCCAACCCGTTTTTACCTCTAACCAAAGTTAACAACAACGCACCTTTTTTAGTTCTTTTCGACCAACATGAACCTACAGTTGTTAACATACTACTAGCTTGGATAATGGTAAGCGAAGATGCCGTGGAATTAGCGAGTTAAAGAGCTTTTTTTTCTTTTTCTTTGACTTTGTTTACAATGTAATGCCCATAAGCATCAGCTTATCATCAAATCTAGTCGTACTTTTTGGTTAAAGCCATATAGAGACAAAATAGTACGATAATGGCGGTGGCTAGGTGCAAAGAGTACATTTCAACGTCAGAAATGTGTAAGACATGGGGCAAAAAAAAACACCTTTCCAGACCTTACTCACCAATTTGAACAATTTCAAATGAAGATAGATTCTAGCTCGCGCTACCTGCGTTCGGTTTTACGAAGGGTTTTCGTTTAAGTGATTTCTGATTTTTGGTTAAAATTTTATTGTAGTTAGCTTTTTTTACTGTAGCTGATTTAACTTTTTAGATATAATTAAATTAAACTTACTGTTTTGATCACTACTTTTTTGTAATTTTACATTAAAATATACTGATAAAATTATAATATTATAAAAAAATTTAACACAAATCTAATGATATAAATTTTATACAGCTAATCTAAATAGTTTTAAACTATTGGTGGTCAAAGTTTGATCATACAGATTCTAGGAAGTTAAATAAAAAAGAATGAAGAAAGTAATTATTTGTTGTAAACATGTTTTTTGTAGCTTCACCTATAATTTTACCTATAAGGAACTACTATCTATATTCTATAGTACTCAGATATCGATATTTTGCTTTAAATATGCACATCTTGAATTAATTCCAATACTTCGTATAATATTCCGTCTAGTGGTGGCCTGATATGGAAAAAAGAAGGGCCAAAATGCTGTGTGCAAAAATCAAACAACACCGCCTGAAAATTTCATTCACAATCTAAGTAACAACAGGAACAAACAATCTTCAAAACACAAGTGTACAACCGTAACAATCTCCGTAAAGACCGAAGTTTCCAAAGAACACCTCATTGATGAAAGAAAAGTAATCCATGAACAAATACGCAAGTAATGCATTCCAGTACATTTGCAGAACTTTGTGTGGTAGATTGCAATCCACATTATGGAGCAGTTATTACTTCAACCATGACTAAACTAGTCCACTAATCGGACCTGAATGGATTGGAACACTGAAGTAGCAGCACAAGGTCGGTTTAGATCAGAGTCGGCCACGACCAAGACAGTGTCTCCAGGTTTCACCGAACCCTTGGACTTCATGAGCTTGATGGTTTGCTTAAAGTTATCTTCCATGTTATTTGATAGCGGTAGCTGAAGTGGAATTACTCCCCAGTAGAAGTTCATGCTCTTTCTTGAGTTGGCATTATCAGTGAATGCAAAGATGGGAGGGTTGGGCCGGTTGCACGATAGAAGCGATGCCATGTGACCGTACTTTGTGTAAACAAATATGGCATCCACGGCAAGGTTGTTTGCTGCAGAGAGAGTAACCATGGGAGAATTTGAGAGAACAACAGATATTTCAATACGATGTTTACACAAGAAAAAAAAACATACCCATTTCTACAGCACTGGTACAAATTTGCTCTGAGATCCGGTCAGGCAGAGCTATTGCAAGCTGATATTGCGGAAGAAGTTTCTGCCTATTTTCCTCGCGGCTCCATGATTCCATCCTCTCGCTAGCTGCACGAAGGACAGATAGAGCTTTCTGGGGATACGCACCTATAGCTGACTCAGCAGATAGCATCACAGCATCTGCGTATTGCCGCACAGCTTCAGAAACATCTGCCACCTTCATAAAGGTAATGACAGGTCATCAAAAGGGAGCAGGAAAAAAAAGGTTAGGTAGATGAAATGAAATTAGATTTTGTGAAGTATATTTTTCTTATAGAATAGTTAGGTTACCTCCGCACGAGTTGGTGTTGGATATTCAACCATTGATTCAAGAAGCTGAGAAGCAACAATCACAGGCTTGTTCAGCTGTCTACATAGTTCAACAATTGCCTCTTGGATGGCTGGGATTTGTTCTAGAGGAATCTGAACTCCGAGATCACCACGTGCTACCATAACTCCATCAGATGCCTCTATGATGTCTTTCAGGTTCTTGAGAGATTCAAGACTCTCAATCTTTGCAAATATTTTTATGTGTCTGTTAGACACCTAGATTGTATTAGACTAGCAGTTCCAAAAAGAGATACATCTAACAGTAACATAGCTGCATGTCCTAAAAGAATATACCCATCTTTTAATGAATAGAGTTGCTTCACTTGCTAAGTTTGACATCGATACATTAGTATCAAGCAGAATCTGTAAAATTGGTATTTCAGTTGCATATATTCAAATAGTTGACTTAATATGCTCCCTTGTCAAACAACATCAGTGCCTACATTGGTGCACCCCTTGCTGCTGGTAATTTCTAGGACTCTTCCATTAGCACATAGACAACACCTAGACATTATAAACAATTTGCACATATATATTACACTACAATTACAACTCCTGTGCAAGAAATAATGAAACACAATTTTGCAACAACAAGCAGCAAATTATGTTTAGGAAATCAAGAAATGACTTCATATGTCAGTTATCTGCTTACTCTAATGATTTTCTGGAGAGGTAAGTCTTCAGGTGCTTGATGTCATTAGCATCTTTGACGAATGAAAGAGCAATGCAATCAACTCCTTCAGCTATCCCAAATTCAATGTCAGCCCAATCCTACGAGATAACATAAGCACTCAGCAAGCAAGAAATGAGTACTAGTTTCTTATTAAGACTATGAAATTAGATAGATATTGATCAAATAAAAATAGCCAGAAATTTATCATCTTATAAGGATTTTGAACAAGGAAACACTATCAAACTAATAATTCAATCAATAAAAGTACTTCATGAATTCTGCTACATTCTTAATGAGCAAACAAAATGCTGCTTTAAAAGGGAACTACAAAAAAAAATGCATGAGCTCCAAGAATAACAAGTACTGCGTTCTAAGTTAACCTTTGTTGACAATGTAGGAAGCCCAAAGTGCCTTTCAACTAATTTTCCATTCCTCCAGAATGACAACTTGGCTCGAGGAAGAAGCAAACCTGGGTCTGTGCACTTACAGCGCAAATCATTCCCGACCTTCTCAGTAACTTCAAATGTCGCCATTCCACCATCTATTACAAGCTCATCAGCAACTAGAATGCCTGTAAATGTGCAGAAAGTAACTTGTGAATAAGCAATGTTTAAAAGTCATATTATGGACAATCAACAAACAACTCATGTTCATCTTCAGACCTTCAGAAAACTTATCAAAGTTCACATGCATCGTAAATGGATGAGCCTCATCAGTTTTTTTACTCGTAAATAGCCATTCAGAGCCATCCTGCGATGTGCCATGAAAATAAGAAAACATATCATGACTTTTGTGAAAGAGAGAGCAGAGAGCACCATTACACATATGGAGATCTATGAGGCTTTCGAAGTGTTAAGTATCCTTTTTTATGACTCCACAGATGATTTTAGATGGAAATATCAATTGGCAATTGCTTTGGCAAATAAATGAAGAGTAGCTTCTAGTCAAAACTTAAGTGGGTGTATAATTATATAGATCAGGGGCAATATCAAGGCTCAGAACTCAGAATTGAGCTGTCATCTGGTTCAATGTACGTGTGCAGTTGTACACACATTGTACTTACCAAGATCGATGTTTCAGTGAAATGTCATAGTAACACACATATGCATCCTGTCTACTAAAAATACCAACTCAACCCAAAGGTTTCAGGGAAAGACAACAAAGACCAATATGAACCTAATCCAATCTATTTGACACTGTCATGCTCTGATTTAACTGAACTTATGAACACAAAATAATTCGTTGTTACTTACTTCTAGTAAAACGACAAGCCCATCAAAATCTATAGGCATGAACACAGTGTCTTGTTCAATGTAACACTAGCACAAAATTCAGTCATACTACAGGTCTCTCGGCATTATGAAGACACAGAAATGAGAACTCCTTTTCTTTAGCATAAAAAAAGGGGGTGCAACGATTATCTAAGTGATTCTTGATATCTTTCTACAATCTAAAGGATCTGCAAACTAATCCAATCATACATCAAAATAAGTGAAACACCAAAAAGATGATTTGCTAGACGAAAGGGAATAATGATTTCTTCGTATAACAATTGCCATGTATAGAAGCAAAACAATACAAAACGAGGTAATTGTTCTTGCACAGACACACCCAACCAATGGTCATCCTATCTGAATATTATGATTCTAAATTTCTAATCTAATCACACACAGATACACCAGATCCTATCAGGATGGTACAGTTACCCCCAAAAGGATCGTTTCCTCCAACAAACCGAAACACCAAGTTGGAAGCATTCTAAGCTATTTGAAACAATTTAATCACACTTACATCCGGTTCGCTGCACAATCAGATCGCTCCACAACAACAAAGACAGTACAGAGATACCACATTTTCCTAATACGACACGAGCACGCCCAGATGTGGCGCCTGGAACCTAATCGACAAAGAGAAAAGGTCAAAGAACAGCACACCTCAGCCTTGATGGAGGCGGCGCCGCCGTGGTCGGCGACGAGGAGCTGGGAGCCCTCGGTGTCGACCATGAGGGAGACGCAGAACCCCTCCTCCTCGTTGAGCCTCCGTACGGCGCGCATGGCGGTGCGGTGCCAGTCGCGGCCGCCGTGGCAGAGATTGACCCGCGCCACGCCCATCCCGCCGCGCGCCAGCGCCGGCAGCGCTTCCACGCACGCGGGGCCGACCGTGCATACGAATTTCGTCTTGCGCAACCCCATGAACCCCTTCTCCCGCAGCTCCGCCTCCGACACCACGTCCATCACCCCCTCCCCCACCCCCGGCGCCGCAGGCGAGAGCCCCGACGACGAAGCTCGGATCCGGTGGGCCCCGCGCCGACGGGAGGCGGCCGCGGCAACGAGGTAAGGTAAGGAGCTAGTGACGGCGGCGGCGGCCATTAGGGCTAAGGTTTTCGGGGTGGCGGCGGAGGAGAGGAGGAGGGTGGTGGCCCGTGGGCGGACGATACGAGGAGGGAGAGGAGACTGCTTCCTGCGGGTCGTTGTACTGCTTCTTGCTCGGAGATGACGGAGATGACACGTGGGTCCGACCTGGCAGGGACCTGTTGGATTGGGCGACTTGGGTGCTGACGTGTGCGGAAGGTGGGCCTAACCTTTGTTCGTTTGTTTTTTATTTTTCTTTCCCGCCTCTGGGCTCTGGTTGGGTAATCCAGTTTTTTTTTTAAAAAAAAAATCCTGGATACAAATATTTCAGTAGAACTTCGAATTTTTGCTGCGAATGGGTCATTGCAAAACTTCGTATTTAACTATGTGTAGTACCAGGCTACCAGCCAGTGAGTTGAGACACCCTGACGGCCGGTCGGCAAAAACCAAAAGGTAGAAGAGATTATTAGGTTGATTTGAAGCTCTTGTCGATTCAAAAATTATTTGTTCACAAATTAAGAATGATTTTTTGAAGTTATACACACTAATCATTCAAAATTGGAGGTGGATCACCCTCAAATTATTCTCAAAGCATGATAAAGGCCGCGCTCATATCAGCGACGATTCCCAGCGTTCGGTGACGATTTTACTGTTTAGCGATTGGTGCATTGTTCATCTATTTTGTTTTTATCTGAATTTTTTTTTGTTTTTTGGTTTTTTTATGTTATGTTTTTTTCATATTCCTTTGTATCATCTGCTCTAGATTAGCGTGCCGCTTTTATTTTTACATTTTTTAGATTTAATTATGCCCAATAGGCCAACTCAGCTACAGTAAAAAAATCAGCAAAAGCCAAAAGACATCGCTATTCCGAACGCTACTAAAGTTTTTTTTGTTTTGGAATTGTAGAGACAAATGATTGATTAAATTTAAATCTGAGCAGATTATTTTACGTTGTATACATTTTGCAGCCACTATGGCCCTGTTCTTTTGCGACTTCTAAAAGTCGCTTTTGGTTTTTGCTATAGTAACTAACTTTTAAACGGAGTATTTTTTTAAGATGAGGTCTACAAGTTAATTGTAGTACACGTTAAAAAACTAATATCTGTACCATCAAAAATCGCAAGCGAGCATATCTCTTTTCGCAATCTCCGTTGCAAACAGACAAAAAACCATCAGCCGTAGCCAAAAGTCATCAGCTACAGCTAAAAAGAACAGGCCCTACTGACGCAAATGATGGTGGTTTGCTCGGGATGAAAATACACCAAGGATAAAAGAGGAACCTGAATGGCTTGTTCATTGAGTTAGGCAGAAAATATGAGATCGGTTTGGTTCTAATTTCAATGTGAAATGTGTAGGTAAAAGTCAGGAGCACAAACACGACAAACACGGTCTGTTTGAAGCTGCTTTTGACTTTTACTACAGTATCTAACTTTTAAACAAAATATATTTTTTTAAAACAGAGCTTACAAGTTAACTGTAATACACATTAAAAACTCAATATATGTACTATCCAAAATCACAAGCAAATATCTCTTTTTCCATAATCTCTATCGCAAACAGTTAAAATTCAAAAATTTCAGCTAAAAATTATAAACCACAGCCATATTAAATAGGCACATATAACATGAAAAATTCCCTACTACCAGCGCTCCCATTCCTCCAAAAGGGATTCAAATGGTCATGAAAAATTCCCAAAAAATTTCATAGATAGAGGACAATATAGTCCATCATACCACGAAATTTCAAAACTAAATTTGGTCTATTCATTGAGAAACAAAAAGGACAAAATTTAGTGAATAATAGCTTTATCTTTATCTTTTTTAATTTCAGATTTCCTTTTCAGCAGAATTTACTTTTTTTTTTCTCAATGTGTAGATCGAATTTAGATTTGAAATTTAGATAGCCTACAGATACACCACACTAGCTTGACTGTTTCGAAGCAACATATAACATGACCATGTAGCAAACGTCTCCAAAAGTTAGCTAAGAACGCATTTTCACAGTAATGTATTAGAAATGACAACATGAAGCATCTGAGCAAAGCTATTTACTTGCAGGGATACAAACTGAGAAGATAATTTTGATCTTATCGACGGACCAAAGGTTTGTGAAGTGAATACATAAGAGATAAATAGGTATCTGATATACTATTTATATCCAACTCCAAAAAAAAATATAGAATAGGATATAGAATAAGCGATATCTTTCCGTATGTGAACAACGTCAGGTGATACAAGGAAACCTATTATGACTTCACTTAGAAACATGATATCAGATAGACGGATTGCCGCATCTGAGCAGGCAAAGAATACCTTCCTTCAATATCTTAGAAATTAGTTTCTCTATGATCGCTTTGATTATACTCTAACTGTCCAATATCATGTGCAGAGATGCATAAAAAAAACTCTCCATGGTTGTTTTGATTGCACCCTGTCCATATTCTGTGTAGAGGTGCAAAAGAAAGGAATAATTTTCGTCTACTCGACAGAAGGTTTACGGTGCAAATACAAAATAGAGAAATGAGTATCGAGCACTATAAATATTTGAGTTCAAAAAAATATGAAATAGAATAAAGAACTAGTTATCTAATATCAGAGTAAAAAAACACGCAATCGAATAAAGAATGAGTGGTATCCGTATGTATTTTTACTACTAGGTACCTAGTAGTAGTACTAGATGTTTTAGTCTGATGTGTCAAATCTGCTCAGCTAACAGAAGTGGCAAATCTGGAACTGAGTGCAGCTGTGAGCGGGAACTACAATACTCCCAGGATCCCACAAGCAAATCATACCATAAATCTGCCTCATATTACATACAACCAGCAATACTGCTTAGATCCACCCCAAGGCAACAATCCTAGAAACACTTTCTGACATTAAAAACAGGAACACAACAACAATGCACAGTGGATAATACAGATTCGCATCTACATTCAAGTAACAAACACAACAAAGCTGAAGAAGAAGATTCTTCTCAACTAGAGAACAGCAGAAAATAACAGCATGTCCACAATCACTTATGCAAACTTAAGCAATTTCAACACTAAAAACCAAAATCCTAATCGTTTTAGAAGAAAATAACAGCAGAAAGCTGTTATTTATCAACATGCATCTGTCCAATACCAAGGAATTGAGCAGCACCTAAAGTAGCAAGCTACCCTACAAAGTAGTTAGAGCACTAACTGCCCATGTTAGGCCTCTGGTGATTTAACTTGACTCCTCAACCTGCTGGAACGTCTAACTGGGGTCATCGCTTCATCGTCCTTGTTCCCCTGCATAACAAGTTCATAAAAAGGTTACAGACAGCAACAATCGTATACGAATGAACTAGTCTGAAAAGTTAAAAAAAAACAGTTGCACCTTACTTTCTTGGCAGGGATCTTCTCATAGGTGGTGAAACTACCATAAGATGATGCGGAATACGCCGTGGATTCCCTCCTCGACCTTGGCTCAAGGCTCAGACTCTCTTCCTCCCTGGCCTTCCTCCTGCTGCCATGCCCAGACGACAAGCTGCTGCTATACATCGAAGCACCAGAGCCACCATATCTCTCAGTTTCTTCTGCCACAGGATTCTGAAACTGTGAACCCTTTGCAAGAAGATGGCCCTCGCTGCTCCCTGAACCAGATTGGGTTTCAACAACCTGCTCGGCTTGCTCAGCTGGTGGATTGGTATTCATGACAACCTGAGCTTGCTTCCGCCTCATGTAAAGAAAGGCCAGGGCAGCTGAAAGAATTACAGCAGCAAGAGCAACACCTACTTCAGTGGGCTTTGAGATTTTGTCTAAGTAGCCTGGCCACATCCCCAATTCCGACATCAAACCATGATATGCCTCCTGATCGTTCTTGCCATCAGCACAATCACCCGGGGAATCATCACTCTGAACATCCTGCTGCAAGGAAGACTCACTGCTTTCCAAGTTATCTACTTGCTCACGCTCTCCTGTAGGTTGAGAGGCGATGTCAAGATTCTGACTGAAGGATGCCATCTCTTCACCATTGCTACCTGGAACTTCTTCTGGCATCTCAACATTAAGCTCCTCCTCTACTACAAGGCCATCACCATACTCACTTGCCTCCTCTATGGCGCTTGCTCTTGCAGGGACAGCTTCTTGCACCACTTTAGCACTATCAATTGGTTCTTCCCTTTCAATATCACCCACTTTTGCCATTTCTACCTCTGCAGTCAACTCAGTATCACTAGCTGAAACAACATCCTGGATCTTCAACTCCTGCTCCAAGACACTGGCACCAATAGGCTCTTCGCTTGGCATTGGCCATGTTTCAGCAAAGTTGTAGTAGAAATCAACATCATGGTCTGCATCTACAGCTGCAACACTCAAATTGGCTGCAAAGTGCGGACCAAAATACTCTTGTTCTCGCGTAGACGCAAGAGCCTCCCAGTAGGATGTGACCAAATCCAACGAACTGCTTGACCATTGCTTCAGCCAAGCAGCCAACTCCACAGGATGCAATTCTTGAACTGACAGAAACTGTGACACCTTCGATAAGGTGGTGTTTGACATGGCCGGAGAATCCAGCGGCGGCGGCACGCAGACGAAAGCAGCAGCCATGAACAGAACCAAAGCAAGGGGAGCAAGCAGGAACCTCAGCGAAGATCTCTTCTTGGCACGTGCTCGCGCGGAGCTCGCCGCAAGCTCCGGCTCCGGTGTCAGATCACGAGCTCGCGGGGAAGTCGCACTAGGCTCCGGTGTCAGCACACGAGCACACGGGGAACCGGGCGCAGGCTCCGGCGGCAGGGCGCAAGCCTCTACCGGAACGGCAGCCTCAGCTCTGGCCTCGGACTGAGCGGCCAGATCCGATGACTCCTCCGGCAAGTCATTTGGCACCGATGACGGCTGCGCTTGCTCTTGTCCTTCCTCCGTTAGCTCCTCCGTAGTAGTAGCAGTGGTGTCGGTTTCCTCGCTGCTCTCGGAGTCGGAGGCGAAGCCGTCCTCGAGCCGTCTCACGCTGCTGCCGCCGTGCCGGTAAAGCTCGATGCGGGGGTTGGGCTTGTAGTGCAGGAACCGAGGCCTCGGCGACAGGTAGTTGGTCTTGGGATCGTACGGAGCCGCCGAAGCCTGGGACGGCTCCGCGTCCTCCGAAGCAGCAGCGACGCCGGCCGCGTGGTGGTGGTGGTTGTTGCACACGCGATTCTCCGTCCTCGCCTCCTCTCCACCGAACGAGTGCCTGGAGCCGTGCGAGGCCGCGGGAGCCCCATCGAAGGAGAGGCGCAGGCGGCGCGGGGTGGAAACGGCCAGCTCGGGCGGTCCCTTGGGCCTGTGCGCGAGGTCGGCGGGGGACGAGGGTACGGGGTGCTGCTGCTCGTTGCGCTCCCCGAGCACCTTCTTCCTCGGCGAGGCCTTGGACGCGGCGGAGATTGTCGGCGCCATGAAGCCCTTGCCGCCGCCGGCGGAAGCCTTGGGCGTCCTGGACGCCTCCCGCTGCTCGTTCTCCTTCTCCGCGCACCACGCCCGCAGCGAGCCGCCGCCGTTCTTGCAGACGGAGGAGCTCCTCTGTGGAGAATCTGCACATGCACAAAAGAAAAGAAAAGAAAAGCCCAAAAAGAAGAGGATCAAGAACTCGTCTCCGAGCAACATAAAACAAAGAACCAGTAGATTTACGGAGAAAAAATCCCCCAAAAAGATCAAGAGACGCAAGAAGAAGAAGAAGAAGGGTATCTGATCACAAGGAGGAAACACGCCCAAGAAAATCTTAAATCCAACAGAAGGGGAAAGAAATCAAGATTGGACGAGCAAGGAAAGAAGGAACGTTACCGGAGGTGGCGGGGACGGGCTTGAAAGGGCTGGAGTCAGCGCTCCTCCTCGTGGGGCAGCAGGGCCTCGCCGGGCCCGGGGACGGAGACCTCGCCGTCGTAGCCATTGAGAGAGAGAAATCACGGCGAGGGGGAGGGGGAGAGAGATTCGAGATGCGATGGGACGGATCTGTTTGGCGTTTGTTTGATCTTGGGAATGGGATGGAGTTAAGGCGGAGATTCGAGAGGTTTTGGTTTCCTGATCTGCAACGGCTAGAAGAATCAAGGCCTTTCTTTACTCTTTATTGCAAGTCCGGTGCCCGTTGGCACCGTATCCTATCGCGAGAGCAGCAGCTTGCACAAAAGAGGCAGCCAAAGTCCAAGTGACCGTTGGGTTGGGATCCGATTAATGCTATGCTGCAACTAGTTGCTGGATTCTAATTTTTTAATTTCGTATTTTTTTTTAGTTTTTTTCCTTCTTATTTTCTTTGTATTCTTTATAACATTTTTTCTTTTTATTTTTAAATTTTTTAAATTTAATTATACTGAAAAAATTAACAACGACTACAGTATATTTTCAGTCACTGCAATACAGAAAAACAAAAATCTAACCTTAGAAGCTTAAATGAGAACTATCTATACGAGGGAGGGGGGAGGACCTCACTCGGAGATGGATTCCAAGGATTCTGCCCGTCGCGTTTTGCCTCAGACGACCGTTAGGTTAGCTACCTCCCTACCAAGTTAAGCTTATGTTCTTCTCAATTATGATTGATATCTTTTGATTATAATTAATAAATTTTTTCTATTTTTTTAGAGGACGGTTGTTTAGAAAAGCAAGAGCTAAAAACCACAAAAAAAAGTAAAAAAAAAAACAGGAGCGTAACATTTTATGTGGAGAGGCTACAACTACGCTATATCGTACGACAACTGTGGATTACTGGTTCGCCAAGCTACTAGAGCTAGCTTGCCATGATCCAAGCAGCATCCATCAGAGACGCCAGAAGAAACCAAGAGTCCGCTGTGGCACTTTGAAGTTCGAACTCACTTTGGGAGAGCATCAGGCAGTCGAGACTCAAGAGATGTCTCCTTCAAACACAGAGGGAGAGAGAGAGAGACAAAGCGAGCCCATTATCTGCGAGGCCGGGTCTCAGTTTCTATTTTCGTCCACCAGCGGCCCGACGGTCCAAATCTCCACTGCCAGACCGAGCAGCCGGCCCAATTTCACATAGGGAATAGCGCGGCCCAACGGGAACCCTCTTGCCGTTCCCCTCAGCCCAAAATACTGCCATGCGGCGTGACTGCGAAGAAACAAATTAGGGCTTGCACGCAAGTGTATTATCTCTAATATTTTCTATAGTTGCCACATCGTAGACAGACACTACTGAAAACATTAGACCACCACTCTAATAGATCGACTGTAGCACACTCTTCAGCATTATTTTTTAAATAACTTTCGTTCGTAGTGGTCCCACCTGCCATTTATTTTGACATTTAGTTTCATACTGGCCAACTTTAATTCAATATAACATAAATAAGTGTACTTAAATTACAAGAATAAATTAAAAAACCACAACAGACTTACATATTTAGAAATATAATTTAATTTTTATATAAAATATATACTCTTTTAAAAATTTGATAGAATCGTGATTCTACGATTCGATCCTATGGTCTAATCCCGTTAGACGAAAAACAATTCTACCTTATAAGTTATATCATGATCTGAAAATCTTGACTGCAAGTAATCGGTATAGTCTACGGCTTCTTGAGCTTCACGATGTGGGCGGAGATGGAGGCGATGCGGGTCCGTAGGGATGGTGTCACGAGAGGATGCCACCGACCACACCACCTCTAGTCACTCCGCCTATGCCGTCACAAGAGGTTGGATCCGGTGCCTACAGCTCAGATCCAATCGGATCCAAGTTTTCGTCAACCAGATTCGACGGTCATTCGTCACCATCGTTGTCGTGTTGTGGTCAGTGCTTCATCTGATTCGTCACCGTCGGCGTGCTAGTGGCCATTGCCTCATCAATGTCTCGGGTGCTAGCTTGATTCTTTGGTTACTGAACGACTCGTCTCTTCGAACTTTGTGCTCAATCTATTAAGTTTATATTAATCTTGTGTTGCATTCACATTAGTCTTGTATTTATATTAGTCATGTATTTCCATTACCCATGCTAGACTATATATATGTAACCCTTTTGTAACTTGAATTAATGAATTATATAGCATGATTTGGGGTATGAAATGGGAACACATGATTAATGTGAACACAAGACTAACATGAACATAACATAAGATTAATATGAACTCAAAAGGTTGAACACAAAACACAAAAAGATATACATTCATCGGTGTGTCAATGCGTTTCGCAGAGGCCCCTAAACCGCGTCGCGAGAGGATGACACCCTTGCAACAAAGTTTTTTCGCCGTCACTTAGCCTAGTTCGCGCGACAGTGTCGTCATGCTAGACCTTCGAGCATGCCTTCTCTCCTCCCTCTCATCCAGGTCGGCGATAAGAGACGAATTGCGTGGACTTGGAGAAATGCCCTCAGGACGCGCGCAACGTGGGGCAAAACTCGAAGCAAACTTTTTTTTTTTTGGCCCTTAGACTTGAGAGAAGAGAGCGACAGAGGAAGAGGAGCCAAGAAAAATTTCTGGAGTTGGCCCTAGTAGTGTGCTCTAACGGTCTTATAAATCCAGTATTTTGATTAAAAATATATTATAGCTATTGATAATTTTTCTATGTAATTAAATTATATATATATTATTAAGAAATCAAAGCAAAAGTTTATTGGAACAAGGAGCCGAGTCCAAACAAATTTAAAAAAAAAAGCAAACGAGCACGCCTGTCAGCGCTGTCGGCAACCGTCGCTGCCATAGGGACTTGTGCTCGCGGCCCAGCTTGAATTCCGCGTGGGCGCTGCGGCACTCGTTGGTGGCGATCGAAGCGCCGCGCGGCACGCTCTCCACGAGCGGCGGCGTAACGGTAGGACAGGAGGCTCCCGCTGCTCCTGCCGGAAGCCATGTAGGAAGGGAAGAACCTAGACGTGATCTCCGCGCGGGGAATTAGACGCCGCGAGGAGGGAGTGGCGTGGGCTTTTCACTAGCTGGTGAGGTGAGAGCAGCTTCTACAGAAAAAAAAAATGACAACAATCTGGGCTAAGTAAAACATTCATGAGATGAATGCTTATCTAATAGCAAAATTCGGTGGTTAATGTGCGGTACACGAAGATGCTTCTTCTTGCAGTTTAGTCAAGAAAATTAGACCTAATCCAACAAATAAGGCAAGGATTGGCTACGAATCTTGATTCTTCTAAGAATGTTTTCTTTCTTTCATAACAGATTATCTACTATTCGATTTTCTATTTAGAAAATGGATTCCTATTTGAAGAGTGCCTAACCGCATGGATAAACTCACATTAACCCATCAATTTTGGATCCAATTCGGGATTTTTCTTAGGAAGTTTCGGGAAGATATTAGAATGGAATAATATTGGTTCATACTAAGGAAAAGGTTCTCTATTGATGCAAACGCTGTACCTAATGTAAGCTAAGTACATACAAGGTGTACCAGTTCGCATCTGGCATCACACGTAAAAAGGCGTTTAGCACAGAATACAGATGATCCCGCAGTACACAGTAGTAACCTGCAAATGTGTTGCCCAGGTAGCATTTTAGTGACAGAGGAGCAACCCCAGCATTGCATCTGATGGCTGACACTCCTCATCTGAGAAGGTGCAAGGTGTCTGTGCAGCAAGCACACTGCAGTGGAACCCAGATTTTGATTTCGTTGTGTGGAGCCATACTGGTTCATGGATCTAGCAGTCTTCAGTTCTCAATGTGTGTAGTGTGCCCCTGGTTCTGTCAAGGGACAAAGGGATGAGCGGCGGTCAGAAATTCAGAATTCCGACTTATTTTCGTGTACTGATACCTACCTGTTAATTAAACTTCTCGCGAAGTGCTTTCCAAATGATATAAAAGTCTGCAGTGTGGTGAATATGCTTCATGCAAATAGCTAGATGACATACCAAACACCTGAGACACTGTTGCAGGGGTGATCTTCCTGGTCACTGTGCAGATGTCTTCCACCAGGCTCCAGAAACAATCCATATGGATGAAATTTTCGCCATCGTTCCCGAAGGGCTGAAAGTTTCCAACGAAGTGCAAAGAAACTGAAATCAATAACGCAAGACACTGAAATTACGTAATGCTAGAATGTAGCAATGAACAAATTAAGTGCAAAAACTACTGAATCGGCGAGTATCTAGTAACCAAATTAGTCAGAAATTTTCTGAACCCGATAAATATGACGGCAGACCCTTTCAGGAAAAAAATAGCAATAAACATGACAGCAGGCCACACAGTACCTTTTTTTTTTAAAAAAAAAAGAAAGGGCAGGTGCACTGCAGAACAAACGTGGCGTGGTCTGTAGGGGTGGAAATTTGGCTTGTGGCTCGCGGCTCGGCTCGGCTCCATACAGGCTCGGTTCGGCTCGGCTCGTGACATTAACGAGCCGAGCCGAGCCGGAGATTGAGCTCGTGGCTCTTAACGAGCTGAACCCGAGCTGGCTCGTGAGCCACTCGTTTGGCTCGTTTAGCTCGGTCGGGAGGCTCGGGCCGGCCCATCATCAGCGGCTCAGCGCGTCGTCTCGCACTCTCGTTGGCGCCTCGGCCCATCGCCCGACTCAGGACTCGGGAGTGAAGACGCACACGCGGCACACCCTACGCACACGCACCGACACATCCAAGAATCGCTGTCCGAACCGAGCCCGATCCCTATTCCCCATTTCCCCTTGTCTTGCGATCCCGACGCCGACGCCGACGCACTCCCGATCCCCTCTCAACCCTAGATCCGGCACCGCCGCGACGGTGCGGAACCGCACCCTCGCCGTCCGCCGGCGCCGGCCCCTCCCCTCCTCCTCGCCTCAGCCTTCACCGCCCTTCCCATCTTCCCCTCACCCTAGATCCAGTGCCGCCACCACGTTGCCGCACGGCCCGCACCGCACCCTCGCCATCCGCCAACACCGGCCCCTCCCCTCCTCCTCGTCTGAGCTTGCACCCCCTTCCCGTTGGCCATCGCCTACCTCAAGTGTCAACCCTAGATCCGGCCGCCACCACGGTGCCGCACCTCCCCTCGCCGTGGGCCTCTCGTCGGCGTGTGGCGCATGGAGCGGCATGCGCAGGCCAGCATGGAGTTGAAGAACCGCGGAGAGAGGAGGTCCTCCGGGTCCGGGTCCGCCTCGGCATCGACCTCCGTGGTGAACCGCGTCCCCAACTCCTGTCCACGGCCACCTTGCAGTGGCAAAGCAGCTCTGACCCCGGCAGCCTCGGTAAAGTAGCTCCTCAACCCTAGCAGTATGTCAAACTTGTCCAGTATAGCACATGACTGTCAAAATATTCAGGCACTGTCAAAATCTATCTTTTAAAATCGAACTGCATCCTTGGCACTGTCAAAATATTCAGGCATCACAAGATTTTAAACTGCCAAGGATGCAGTTCGATTTTAAACGATAGATTTTGACAGTGCTTGAATAAGGATGCAGTTTGATTTTTCTGATATGTGCTGATTACTGCCTTATTTAGCATGTGTAAGTGTAATGGTATATAAAATAATGTTTGTTATACCACTTGATATGGGTGAGCACATATAAAATACTGATTACTGCCTTATTTATCATGTCTAAAAGTGAATAACGCCTCTAATTTTGTATAGTTGTTGGGTGAGCAGTGCGAGCAGCCTGTCTCGTCGGACACGCTTGATTTGTCAAATGACAGTGAAGGTGCGCATGTTTCCCTAGATTCTGCAAGCGAAGATGCGCATGCAGTAGATGATGATACCAACAAAAGAGTGAAAAGGAAGAAGGGAATTGAAGTGTTTCCCACTAAAAATGGTAGAGGAAAGCATTCGGATTGTTGAAATGTATGCAACATATGTATTTTGGCAAATGGCAATGTATGTATGCAACATATGTATTTTGGCAAATGGCAAATGGCCTGGCCGCCTGGTAGCTACTGTGACTGCTGTTACCGCTGCTGTATGTATGTTCACTGACTGTTGTTTGTTGCTACTGCTGCTTTCTTATTACATTGTTTATTGTTTATTATTCTTGCTCTCTTCTGCTGCTTAGTTAGTCATTATTCTTGCTACTATTCTTTGCCTTGTTGTTACTCTGAACTGGAGCTCATTGTATATTTAATCTTTATTCTTCTTTGCTTTGTTGTTCTTTGTGTTAGACTAGCTTTTATCTGCTGCCTTGTAATTTGAAATTGTAGTCATGTGCATCATTGGTTAGTTTTACCTATGCTGCATGCTGAATATTGGAATGTTGAATCTTTAATGCTTGATTTCCATCGAATGTCTTCTGGAGTAGCGTGTAAATTGCTAACGAGCCTAACGAGCTGAGCTCGAGCTTTTTACCGAACCGAGCCGAGCCGAGCCTATTTTTTTAGCTCGTTAGTCTAACGAGCCGAGCCACTATTTTACTGAGCCTTGCCAAGCCAAGTCGAGCCAGCTCGATATCCACCCCTAGTGGTCTAACCGCCAAACACGCCAGCACAAAAGCCAATGATCAGACCGGCAATTAGACAATGGTCAGACCGGCATTTTAACAAAATGAAAACTTTGTTAAATTTAAATTTCAACCCTATAAACTTGACAATAATTCATTATAATAATATCTTAGATCATCTCACATAGTCTCTCAGGCAGCTAGGAACATGCTATCGCTAGTGAGGAGCACGTTGCCACCAGTGATGGTAAGAAAATTTTTCATATAGTTAGATAGCAACTTATAGCAGACATACCAGTTTAAGTGAAAATAGGAGATCGTCACAGTTAGTGAGACAACTACAATGTTGAGTTGATCAATGTTGAAAAAAAAGGAGCACCAACATTAGGAAGAGGACATCGAGCACGTATAACATTATGCATGCATCTGTACGAATTTAGCAGCGCAAATGTGTGGGGCAGTTGGGCGTTCGTTTTAGCGATGGTTTCTGGTTTCTGGCTGAAATTTTACTGTAACTGCCTTTTTTTACTGTAGCTGATTTGGTTTTTTGAGCATAATTAATTTTTTAAAAAATAGAAAAATAGAAAAAACATGTTAACCCATTAGAGACAATACAAAGGAACACGAAAAAAAAATACAAAAAAGCCTAAAATATCTAAAAAATTCAGAAAAAGATGAAATACTGAATAGTTTAAAAAAACAGAAACTAGAAGCAGAAGCAAAAAAAAATCGAAACGAGCGGGGCATTGTGTCCCGACATTAGCATCATAGCATGCGAGATCTGAGCATAATGCTACTGGTTTACACAGCCGGCTTATTCTGAATGAGGACCTACGGTTGAGGAACTGAAAAAATTGAGTTCCTCAAAAAATTACTTCAGGCCATATTTGAATCGAAGGAGCTCCGGAGGAAAAACTAGAAATCATTCCGTGTTCTCATCACGGCTGAAGCTCCCAATTGATTCCAAGGAAAATGAAGGACGGAATGAAACTACAGGTGATCGAACTTGCCTTTGCCGGAGTAGCCTCTGATCTGTGCTGACTGCTGCGAGGCGGGAGCACCTCCCCATGCTCTGGGGTGCCCGCGGCTTGTCGCCGCCGCCGCCGCCGCTCATGAGTCAAATGACCCATCCGTATGCTCCGCCCACCGTAGCCGCACTGTGTCAAGAAATTTTCCACTGGGAGAGAGATCAAGCACAGGCCCACCAAAGCCCATCTAACTAAAGTCGGTAGACTCACACATCCAGCAGGTACGATCTATCGGGCCGTTCCAGTCAGGGTTGCAGCGCTAGAAACTCAAACCATGGTCTAAAGCCTAGGTAGCTAAAATTCAGGTGACTCCAGTTCATGATAAAATTAGTCGTACGCTCTGGTCACATTCATGCCGCCGCTGTCGTTGGGCCACATGTACGAGTGGAGAGATCAAGAATGGTGAAAAAGAACTAAACGTGAATGGTGATAAACCTTGCAGTCATCAGCAGGAAGCGAACTAAACGTGAAAAAGAACGCGCTGCGGCGAGCGGCACACCGGGGATTCGATCCATCGATCGATGGGTCAGGCGGGCACGCATCCGCAGCTGGCTGGCCTGGCTATCGACGTACGCCCTGACCAACTCACATGCATGGATCCCTGTTTTCGCGAGGGTAAGGCCAACTCCAAAGTACATGTAAAGCATACGTACGATACAGCAAGCGCATTTCCCTAGCTGCATTTCTCGTCAGGTAAAGTGGTAGCTGCACCGATCGATTAACGCACATCAAGAAACCACATGTACGCAGCACAGAGCGTAGCGTAGCAGGGCATGCATAGTGACCAGGCCGATTCAAAAGGCCTTTTCTCTGAGCTGACCCGAGAGGTCCGGCCGGCCAGGGGGGGCGACGTGACCGGACCAGACAGGACGAGACTAGACAAGACCCAGATCAGACGAGATGTGTCTATAATTTGATCGATCCATCGGCAGGACACCAATTCGATGGGTCCAAACTCCAACGCCCCGTCTTGTTTAAGTGTAGTTTGTAGGCCAGCCAAGCCGCTGCTTGAGCAATCAGCTGCGTGCCTCGACAGTGAAATTTCGATGGCTGAATGTTATGGATTTTTTAGAAATAATATATTTTTTATTAATATTATAAAAAATATAGCACCATTTTAAAAATTACATAAATAACTATCTACCACCAACTGAAACAACGACAGAGTACCATGTTGGCATCATGAGTTTTGTCGCCATTTTAATTAGCCACCGTGAGACCAATTGTCAATTAAAATAGCAACAGAAGCTCCTGTTGATTCAATTTTTATTTCAAATGGTGACAGAGACCCTGTGCCCTCTGATGCCATTTTATTTGATGACAGAATCTTTATCGTCATTTAAAATAGCGACAGTAGATTATTTTTTGTAGTTTTTTAAATGATGGTATATATATTTAGTATTAATTAAAAATATACTATGTAAATCGAATGTTATGCATCAGGGCGGATTGGGAACCATCATCTATATCAGATTTTAGACCGGCCGGCCGATTGTAGAGTGAAGCAGTGCGTCCATAAGTGTATGATTTGTGCCGTTAATTTAGGCCGCCTTTGAAATACCATGATTTTTTTTCTCAAATTCCTCCGGAAACTGAACTGCTTCACGTGAAATTTTCTGTGTTCCAAATAGAGCTTTAGTGGCGGGCCTACAACTAAAACCATGTGGCATCGTCTCCTTTGAGGGTTTGAAGTGGGAAGTGCAGGTTGAAGTCGAGAAATTTCCTTTGCAGTTTGAAAATGGCTTATGTGGATAAATTTTACTCTTGAACAGAATTTTGCCAAAATTTCTTTGCAACTTGAAGTTGAAAGTGCAGGTTGAAGTATAGAAAATTGCATTGGAAGTCTCTAAAAACCGTCTGGTATGTCTAATAAGCTAGCACCAAAGTATCGCTTGGCTAAACTATAAACTAGGATATTTCGTTGCTGTTCAGACACAAGCACCACACCTATGGCTCACTTCGGAAGTACTTATAGTTTATAGCTTTTATATAGATAAACAGTAGCACGCTGTTAAACTATGCATTTTTTCAAGATGAAATCTACAGCTAAATTATAATACAAACTGTATCGAATTTAGCTGTACTGGCTAAAATTACATGTGACTATTTCTCTCTGCATACTGACTATCACAAATAGAGCAAAATTCAAAAAACACATCCATTAACTATATGGCTCAATCCAAAAAAAAATCTACCCTACATCAAGTCAAATTTCTAACACGTAGATTTTTTTTCTCTAGCACATACGATTTCTTTTCATATAAGTTTTGCAGGACAACCAAGGACATTGGAAAGAGTCATCAGTGCAGTGCAGTGCGCTTACTTTAACGTGCACACCCCATAGGCCAGATCAGTGGCACCCACCAACACCTTGGATTGGAATGCCGAGTACTGAACAAGGCCATGCACAGTGTGACCCAACAGGCCTTTCCATTTTTCCTTTTGGAGTAAAACCCTACTGCTTTTCACCTGCCACCCATATACTGTAAGCCTTTGCACAAGGAATGAATCACAGCTTTCAGATCGGCAGCTAGCTGCTGCAGCATGCAGCTTGTTTTGCTTCCTTGCACATAGTAGTGCTCTCTCTCTCTCTCTCTGGTCTGTGCTATTCTGCAATGCTATGGGGAGCTATCATTTGCTTGCAATGTTAGCTGTGAGATACGAAGGAGCAGTAGTTTGTACATTCTGGTTGGCTATCATTTACTTGCAATGTTAGATGTGAGATAGGAAGCAGTAGTTTGTACATTCTAGTTGTGCAGTGAGAGCACGAGAAACCGCTGCTTTTGCTTGCCGCAGCAGCCAGGAACGCCCTCAATTGGACAAGACAGTTCATGGGGCCGGCCAGGGGCTGCCTGTGTTTGTCCGGCGGTGGACAGGACATGCATGACAAGAGAAAGAACAAAGACTAGCTAGCGACCAAACCTAGCTTATCTGCCTATATTAGCACCACATCCACATGGCACAGAGCTTGCATCGTTGAACACCCTCTCATGCATGCCACTGCTGTCTGCAAGAAGCTGTTGTTAAATGACTACCTTTATTAGTCCTTTCGTCCATTTCTAATGGAGGTTTAACTCCAGGCTAGCAGTATATATATGGATTTTATTTCTAGTGGAGGTCTAACTCTATGAGGCTAGCAGTAGATATATGAATTTTTTTAGGACCGACTGATAATTTTTTTATTTCCAATATGAGCGTTCATATGAACTAATTGAACATTGATAAACTGATTCTGTAGAACTAGAAATAAGAAAAATAGCACACAACTATACGTATCCTTGTATTGCTTAATGTATATATAGGCATACAATGGCACAACATGCATACAACAGAATAAGAGAGAGGTGGAGGAGAGAAGCGGAGCTAGACGGAGCAATCCGGGTGACGTGATCGCATGTAGTTCGAGGATCAAGTCATGTGCTTAGTCGTTAACACCCCCTCCCTCAGCTGCGCGTGCATAGGTTGAGCGTTCGGTGCCCGGATGCACAAGCTGGATCTGTATCCGTTGAACGCTATTGCAGGTAGTTCCTTTGTCATTATATCCACGACCTACTGTGTCGTTGGCACATGCAACACGCGAATCTGGCCAAGAGCTATCTTCTCACGGACGAAATGTATATCCAACTCAATGTGCTTGGTTCAACTATGGTAGACTGGGTTGTTGCCATGTAAACTGTTGATATATTGTCACAATACACCATGGTAGGCTGGTAGCTTTGTCAATGAGGACGTGGAGCTCACCACGGAGCTGGCGCAACCTGCAGCACTCAGCAACGACGTTCGCAACCACCCTGTACTCCGCCTCCGCGCTAGATTTGGATACGGTTGCTTGGCGCTTCGATGACTAGGACACTAGGGAGTTGCCAAGGAATATCATGGATCCCGACGTCGAGCGGCAGGTTTCTAGACAACCTGTCCAGTCAGTGTCTGAGTACGCCATGATATTTAGACGTGAAGACTTGTTAATTTGTAACTCGTAGCCTGTCATGCCACAAATATTTCGAAGTATTTGTTTGACGAGGGCCAAGTGACAATCCTTTGGGACATGCATATGGAGACAGACCTGTTGGATAGCATATGTTAGGTCGGGCGAAGTCATGGTCAGGTATTGTAGGGCGCTCGCTAAGCTCCTGTATTCATATGGATCATCCACTTGATTGCTGGATGTAGAGGACAACTTGGAGCTTGTATCAACTGGTGTGGAAACAGGCTGGTCGTGAGTACAATGGTCCTAGGTCCTTGATTGAAAACTCTTGTTGTAGTCTTGTAATGATGCCCCCAAGTAGATCACTGGAAGAGGTTGTGAGTACAATGTTGTCGATGTAGAGCAGTAACACCGCCAATTAGTGCCCACGCCGTAGGACAAAGAGGGAAGGGTTAGATTTGGTCAAAACAAATCCAATCGAGTGGATGAACATTGCAAAACATTCATACCAAGCCGCGGCACCTGCTTCAGCCCATAGAGAGATTTGGACAAGAGGCAGACATTGTCCGCACGTGTACTGTCGACAAAACCAGTAGGATGTTGATAGTAGACACGTTTATGAAGAAAGCCTTGCAAGAAGGCATTGTTGATGTCCAGTTGAAGCACAGGCTGGTCGCTGGAGGAGGCAATGCTGAGCACTGTTTGAATGGTTGCCGATTTAAGCATCGGCTAAAAGTTTTATCAAAATTGATCCCTCGATTGCTGAGAGAATCCAAGGATGACCCATCTTGCCTTGTATCGCTCTAGAGTGTCATCTACTCATTTCTTATGTCAAAACACCCACTTGCCGGTCACCACATTCGCACCTAGAGGTCGAGGGACCAGAGTCCATGTCCTATTCTACATCAACGTCCTATACTCATTTTGCATTGTAGCAAGCCAGTTAAGGTCACGAAGGGCAGATCACACTGATTTTGGAATGGGAGAGATTCTTTTCCTTTGCTCATTGTATCCAGAAAGGGAGGCGTGTGTAGTTGAGTCCACACAAATTGCAGTGCTCTGTGTTCTTCCATATTATTTGTTTTCTTGTTCATTTTTCTGGGCTAACAAGACCCGATCGTATGCCTAAGTCCAACCGGGTTTACTCTTCGGACCACAGGTCTAAATGGGCTGAACACAACTAAGCCCACGGAGCAACGGAGCAACAACCTTATAAGTGATATTGGGCCTTCTCCCCCCCAAAAGACTAGTCCAATGGGTGGGGGCTCTCTCACACTTATAAGTTGTGTTTTCTTTTCTCCCACAACCAATGTGGGATTAATCCTAACTATCTCCCTCTCACATATTGATTAGACACTTCTGTAACCATTAGTTCTAAGAAGATGTTAGGCGTCTGGGTTCTGATACCACTTGTTAAATCGGACGCTGACCGTATGTCTAGGTCCAAGCGGGTTTACTCCTCGGACCACAGGTCCAAATGAGATAAACACAATTAAGCCTACGGAGCAATACACTTATAAGTGGTATTGGGCATTCTCCCCCAAAAGACTAGTCTAATGGGTAGGGGCTCCCTCACATTTATAAGTTATACTTTCTTCTCTCTCACAACCAATGTGAGATTATTCCTAACACCAATGAGCTACTTTGAAAAGACAGCTAAAAATTATCTTGTTTGTTTATTCAGGAGAAACTATAAGTCATAAGTTAAGAAGGAGCCATAGAGTCTAAAACAAAAATGGGAGCAGAGATGTTTTTAATCCCAAATATGAGCATTTGTACGAATGAATTGAATATCGATAAGTGATTTAAAAATGTTGTTCTAATAAGTTATTTTAAAAAAAGGTTAAAAAATCATTTTATTTATTCAGAAAAAAAATTATAAATCATTAATCATAAACAGAAAAAAGAGTCGTAGGGTCTAAAATAAAAAGGCCGCAGGAATCCAATGGATATTGACTATATTTTATTTCTTTCTTTTAAAAAAGTACGCACATTGTCCGTTGGTATTTGGCTATTGCCCGGTTGAGACAAAGTCTAGTCAAAGACGAACAGATTAAACTCGAAAACCAAATCAAAACCTAGCTACTTAGCTAGGAATGAAAGCAAAAAATAGTATAATTACTGCAACTCTTATATTGGAGTATATGTATTACTTTATTAGGAACAGTTAGGCTAGTAAGTGCTCAGCCTCTGCGTTATACTTTATACTCCCTTCGGTTCATGAAAATAAACAATTATAAAAACAAGTCATTTAGTCACACTTTAGAACCTTTGATTATTGATATTTTTAAAAATATGTAGATTAAATACTTGAAAATTATATATGTAGATTCATCTAAAAATACTTTTATAATATTATAATTTTATTGAGTTTTAGTTTTATAAATATATTATAATAGTAATTAATGGTTAAAGTTGTATTTTGATATCTTGAGAAGTACATCGATGTTTTTTTTTTTGTTTTTGTGAACAAGAGGGCACTATTTGTCAACATGGCAAATTGGCAACACATTGGCAACTCACATAAGTACATAACTAAGTAAAAGATAAAGTAGCTCACATATGGCTAATCCTCCGCATCGTGAATGAAGAACAAGACATAGGAAAAGCAAGTTCACCGGATATCACAACAGGGAAAAGGATTGATGCTTTCGTGCTCACATCATGCCAAACAAAAGGATCACTCATCATACAAGAAAGTGAAAGAAGCAAGTCAAAACAAGAAAACCCCAAAAGGTCATCTTATACTATTATATCCACAAATTCCTTACAATTGGCGCATTTCATGGGTTCAAGATCAAGCCCCCACACTTGCATCTCCAGCTCAATGGCTTGTAGTTGGAGTGGTCATCATAGGAAGCAGGCATTGTTCTTCCACCAGTGGTAGTACCAGTATAAGCAGCAGCTCTGCCGCCATGGCCGAGCTTCTTCTGATCACCTTCACCTCTCTTCTGCAGCTCCTGGGGGCTTATAGGTACCTGCACTGCCTCACAGTGGCCGCATGACCTGCACCTCCCCTCACAGCTCGGCGGCCTCGAGCCTACGACGCCTCTAATGCCTGCAATGCTCTTGTCCTACAGGAGAGAAGAGATCAAATCGGAAGTAGCCACAATCATATATGCAATAAATGTGGCCAATAAGCATGTGTGACACTTTGTAGCTAGCTTGATTGCCACTGACCTCAGTGAAGGCAGCTTTGGCATGGACGGTGGCATGCTTGGAAGTGAGGAGGAGAGCTAGCAGGAGCAGGAAAAGATGGCCCATTTGATGACGGAAGTTGGAAGTAAAAAAAAAAGGCTAGTGGGGGGGAGAGGAAAGGGAGGGGATGATGGGGGAGGGAAAGGCAAAAGTTGGCGACCAGCTGAGGGCTTCAGGCCGTGGCAATGCGCGTGCGGGCGTTTTATGTGCGCGCGCGTGTAGCCGGACGGATGGATTCTCGCAGGAAGAGGACAGCTGATAGAAAACAGCCGGGCGCTGGATGCTTTCCCTTTTGTCAGCTTGCTTTCGGCGTGCATGCATGTGCATTGACTGTACAATGTATGTGCTCCTTAAGCTTGCTTGATTGGTTAATTATGTGCTGCATAGTACGTGAGGTTAGGGTTCTGCTTGCTGATCTTCGTTGTCGAGCACCATCGATCGTCCTCGTTCATCAAGACATCAGCTGATAAAAAAAAACGACGCAGATATCTGTTCGGTCACCTTGGTTTACTACACTTCGACAGATGTGCTCACAAGGGGTAATATATCAATCAGGTGGTATCAAGTCGTGAGAAATTTACGCATAAAATATTAAAAGTTCTCAAAAAAATGAATGGATGGATGCTCTGTTTGAGACAAGGCCGCAGCCCGTCGTGAGAAATCCTATGGGCTGACATAACCGGGCTGTGAATCTCGGCCTCTCCGGATTCGGCTAAGACGGGCCAGATCCCACTGGCTTGGCTAGAGCAGAACACGTCCACCCGACCCGAGAGCGTGCGAATCGAAGTCACCGAACGGTTTCTGCAGAGGCTTGGTGATCCTGTGGCACCGCGCGAGGCCGTCGTATTGCGATGTGATAAAAAATTCTTGTGTAGCTTGCATTGCAATCCCAGGCACATCTCTTGTTTTGCATCGGTTCGTTGGTTTCGCGTTATCTTACTCTCGACTTGCGAATTGCGATCGGTATATATAGGTGACCAGTTCTTGGCATTAGCCTCAGATTAGCCAGCTCGATGGACTGATCACCAGTAGTTCAGTACTTGACACAAGCTAGGCTAGCACTGAAGAAAATACATATACACATACGTACTTGATCGGTGCGTAGTGCAAATGGCGATCGGTGGCAATGCGGGCGCGTGTCAGCGACGGCACCACCGACAACAACATCATCCTGAACCCGGAGTTCGACGACGGCCTGGACAACTGGACGGGGAGCTGGTGCAAGATCGAGCCGCACGGGTCGCTGGAGGACGGCAAGGTGCTTCCCGTCAATGGCAAGTACTTCGTGGCGGCGACGGGGAGGACAGCCACGCGGAACGGCGTCCAGCAGGACGTCACGGCGCGGCTGCTGTACGAGGCCACGGCCACCGTGCGGCTGTGGGGGACCAACGTGTCGCCGTGCGACGTCCGTGCCAGGCTCGCCGTGCAGACGGCGACGGCAGGCAGCAGTACATCGGCGTCGGCAAGTAAGAACGACTAGTTGCAGGCTCTGTAACTCTTTTCGTTCTTGCCGGATTGTGATAATTGTGATCAACACTCAACAGTGCGTTTTTCTTGGTTTCTGACGGAGGAAGCTACATGTTTTTTTGCTTGCTGCAGGTTGCAGGCGTCAGATAAGGACTGGGTGCAGCGGCAGGGGAAATTCCTGCTGAATTGCAACGACGCCAAGGCGGCCATCTACACCGAAGGGCCGCCGGCAGGCGTCGACTTGCTGATCGACAGCTTGGTGGTCAAGCACGCGCAGAAGGCCCCGCCGGCGCCGGCACCAGATTTCGAGGTAAACGTCCTTGTGTTGGCATTGAGCACATCTTTTGACTCTAGTTTTAGTGAAGCTCTTTGGACACTAATGCAGTTTTACTCTGAAGAGAAAAGAGCTGTCCCGATTGCATGGTACTAATTTACTGAAAATATGTATCATGTTAATGAGATAATCAAGACAAGTACTGAAGTACAGTCCAAAACATTGCAGAAACTAAGGATGTGAGATTGTGAGCATTGAACACTGGGTGAACAAAGCAATAAATATAGGCTAGTTGTGCAGCAACCTGCAAGTATACATTTTTCTTCACGGATTTCTATGGAGTTCGATACACACAACAATTTTTAAGTACTGCATCAGATAAGCTTCCATGTCACTGTTCCATTGGATGAGGCTATCCAAACGTTACCCGAAGGCTGAAAGTGTGCTGCAATAGTTCTTACAATGAAAGTAGCACCCCGTCAATTCCTGAACCGATGTTATTCTAGGATTTCGCACAACAATCAAGACAGATATACAAAAGACCTTCTTGCCCTTATTTATTTAGTCACTTATTGCTATTAGTTGTTATGTATACTCTAGGCCATAGTAGTAAATGACCTTGACGATAAGAATAAGAGGGGTATGTAAAGGAAAAAAAATGGTAAAATATTACCTCAAAAGTATAGAATAACATACTCCCTTTGGCCACAAAATAATGTCGATTTGGGTATATGCAGTCAACCTTTTTAACATTTGGCTATCGATATTTTTTTAATATTTAGATTAAATACATGAAAATGATATGTATAAATCTATCTCGGAAATAACTTCCGTAATAGTATAATTTTATTATAGGTTTTACGAATATTATTATAATAGAAATTAGTGGTTATAGTTGTATTTTAGGGATCATATTAATATTCAAAACGATATTCTTTGTGATTGGAGGAAGTATACGGAGAAACAAAATTGCAAACTAGAATGCCATGTATGATGTATTTGAGAATGGAGGGAGTAGCCACTAAGCATGTGCTCTGCGAAGTAATGCTAGTTAACGCAAAGCAAGAATAGTGATTCTATGCTAGTCACGGTAATTAAAGTTAGCACAGCGCGACCATGATTTCCGGTACTCCCCCTGTCCACCACTGAGGAAATAAGCCAGCACGCATCTTAAAGCATTGGCGGTAAGGACAAAGGACGATCTGACTTACGGTGGATCTCGGTCTCGTCACGATCCAATAAGAGTTAGTGTAGATCGCTGATTTACATTATGATCACGGATGTTCTTCCTGCAGAATCTTGAGTACGGTGCGAACATCATCCAGAACAGCAACCTGGACGACGGGCTCAACGGCCCGTGCACTCTCCCCGTCCACGACGGCTCGCCGCGCGTGCTCCCTCCCATGGCGCAGGAGTCCCTCGCGCTGGGCGACGAGCCGCTCAACGGCAAGCACATCCACGTCACCAGCCGCACGCAGACGTGGATGGGCCCCGCGCAGATCATCACCGACAAACCGACCCTCTACGCGACGTACCAGGTCTCGGCCCGGAAGAGCCGGATCAACGGGCTGCTCACCCGTTACAAGGGCAAGTTCCGGCACTGCGACGTGAACAACGAGATGCTGCACGGCTCCTTCTACCAGGACAAGCTCGGCAAGGACATCGGCGCGCCACCATGTTCAAGACGGCGAGCGAGCGCGACCCGGACACGCTGCTCTTCGTCAACGACTACAACGGGGAGACTCGAGAGCATGTGCGACGCCCGAGGCGTACATCGAGCAGATCATCGGGCTACAGGAGCTGGGCGCGCCGGTGGGCGGCGTCGGGCTGCAGGGACACGTGAGCGACCCGGTGGGCCCGGTGATCCGCGCGGTGCTCGACCTGCCACTCTGGTTCACGGAGCTGGACGTGTCGTCCGCGAACGAGCACGTGAACGCGGACGACCTGGAGATCATGCTGCGGGAGGCGTACGCGCACCCGGCGGTGGAGGGCTTCATGGCCTGGGGGTTCTGGGAGCTCTTCATGAGCCGCGAGTGCGCGCACCTCGTGGACGCCGAGAGGGAGATCAACGAGGCAGGGCACCAGCTGCTGCAGCTGAAGCGCGAGTGGCTCACCCGTGCGCACGGCCACGCCGACGAGAACGGCGAGTTCAAGTTCCGGGGGCACAACGGTGCGTACCACGTCGACGTAGTCACGCCGACCTGCTAGATCTCTCAGGAGGTCACCGTCGACAAGGATGATTCGCCCCTCGTGCTCAACATCAGCGTGTGAGCAATGCACGCATTCGATGGATATATATGATACAAGTGGCGTCCTAGCTATAATGCAATACTTATGCCAAGCTAGCTAGCCCGGACTAATGTGTAAGAAATAAGGGGCTAATCAAATTCGTGTCTTTATCAGTTTGATCGTGAAATGCAACAAACATGTGATATGTGAATCACAATTCACAACCGATTTTCTTTTTTGCAACTACAAGGAAGACTTATACGCGCACACACCACCACCATGCACACACATGCGAGTGCACCCTTTTAACACATATCTTGATAGACAATTGCTAAAGATGAATATGCAATATCACAAAATTCCTACTAAAGGGTACATACATTAAATCTGTAGTGTATTTTGTTTCCGAATTTGATGGTCAATTCTTTACCTTGGAACTAAATACTCATTTTACTTTATTTACTTGGAAGAATTTACCACCCGAAGGTTCTATGTTACATATCTTCCATTTTTTAGGGCTCAAAATATATCGTTCATTTTTTTAGTTTTTAAAAATACTTTGGACAACTTGGAAGATACATCTCGATCTCTAGAGAAAGTATTCCTTCAGCGCCTATACATAACGAAATAGAATGTAATTGGTGTACGTTCACCTAGATATATTTTAAAGAACAATCATTATCTTGAATAGCTTTAGGATAGCATATCTGAATCAATTAATATGGTAGCAGATGAATTATGGTCTTGTATTTAGTATAGTACCCTTTGCATAAACGTTTTTTTTTGGGGGGCATAAACCCCACCTCGAGTATCAATACAAAAAGGCCAATTAACACTCAAATCAAAGAACTTAGATTTTGCATGTGCATGCATTAAAATTTGATACAAGTAATTGTTTTGCGAGGATGGTACATGTAACTATTAACATAACTAGCAGATTTATCCACGCAATTGCGCGGATAGATATTATGATACAGTTGTCCTTGATATACAACTCTACTGTTTATAATTAAAATACAATTTCACTAGCTATATAACTCTAATATACGTATATAATTAATCTACACCGTTATAATTTGGCCCTATCAAAATAAGAGGTGGAGATGCTTTTCTTTTTTCTCGATTAATGTGAGAATTTCTAAGATTTGTTCCTTTTTAGGATTATTATGGGAATTTTTTGCCCTTAAAACGAAGGAGATGCATTGAATCTCACTAGTATTTTTTATTTATATAGATATTGCAATAATTATATAGCTAGCTAATACTCCCATCTGTCCACAAAGGTAAGTTGTTTTTGACTTTTCACGGTCTCCATTGCACCACTTTGACTATGGTTCGTATCATAATATGCTAGCAAAAATAATAAAAAGTATATATTCTATGAGTATTTTGCAAGATAAATCCAATGATTAATTTTCATGTAGTCAATTTATATAATTTAACATATATTGATGGGATACCATAGCAACCTATATTTGTGAATAGAGGGAGTAAAAAATTATTCCATATATAAGAATATATCTTGTGTCTAGCTACTATGAATTTTTGGGGAAAACTTAGGATTTGCACTAAATTAACAAAACTCATTCAAACACCGGAAGTGCACTTCAATAATTTCATAAAACTTTAAGAAAGCACAATTTTGAAAACAAAATCAAGAAAAGGGCCATTGACCCTGAAATATATGCTCATATAATTAGCCCAGTCTATTCACTTCAAATAGTAGTAATTTCCTCAAAATCTAACTGAACACAAATTAAATTGGTGTAAGCACAATATGAATGTATGAAACTACATGAAGAATTGTACCCCTATCCAATGGCAAGTTTGCCCTAGCTTATCAAAAAATGACTTCAACAGTAAAATAAGAGTTGGTTTAGTTCGCTCCAAGTTTCCAGCAACTCTTACCCCCAGCTTAATGCGTAAAACTTATTAACAAATTTATTTTAGCTGTCTTCAGTTTTCCAAAATTTGAGCAATAGCCATCGGTGTATAAAACTATTCGACATATGGAAGTTGTGCATGCGAGCATTATGTCTTAATGCATGAAACTCGTTTGTTGATGTCGTGTCTGCATGAACTGAGTCCAGCGGCGGAGTGAGAAGGGGGCTGGTAGCGGCTGGCTCCTGTCAAGATCTTAAAATTTCTATTGTCCGTTTAACGAATTTTATTTACATTAGGACCTTTTCACGTTCTCATTAAATATTATTATATTGTATAAATTATTTGCCCACAATTTAAATTTCTGGCTCCACCCTGACGGAGTCTACCTAGCTTCTTGTCCTTGCATCACTCGTGCGTCTAGCTAAGCTAGCTAGGCCACTGGCAGGCTCCAATGCCATTATGCCAATGTTGTGCTACACCTACATTCGAGGATCAGAATCGTAACTTGAAGGAAAGCCATTCTTGTCCGATCAAGGTAGTGCGTTGCCACCACATATATAGGGGCGTTATTTTTATCTATGATTTATAATTTATAATTATAACTTATTAATCTAATAAATAGTAATTACTAAAAGAAAACATAAAACCTGAAAAAGATCTTTACAGTAGCTCCCGTCGACAGTGACAACTGTGAAGACACACCAAATCCTGCCTACTGCCTCCGTAGCATGCATATATGCAGCTTAGATATACCTACACACAAGCACAAACAGATAAACATCACGTAGCACTGCTCTGACATGAGACAAAAGCCAATGATAATCATTACTTTGTCAAATTAGTCATCGATTACAAGGCACAAATGTCTATATATGTAAATCCATAAATCATTTACCAAAGTGCACTGTAGAGCAAACTGACCATGCAAGGTAGGTAATGAAGCAATTAAGGTTACACCCCTTATAACTGTGGCATTAGCTCTATATATATATATATATATATATATATATATATATATATGAAATCGAATCGCTATATAAGCACACACCACACCCACTATATATATGCACGGTCGGCCGGCACCGTGCAGAGACATGAAATCGTCGATCGCGCCGCGCCATCACGGGCCACGGGGATACGCGCTTCCTCCGGTGAAGTACTGCCCTTCCATGCGGAGGGCGGCGGCGGAGCTGCTCGAAGCGCCGTAGGTGGGCTGCAACCTGTAGTCCATGGCCGGCGGCGTCGGCTTCCAGTGCCGCTTCCGCTGGTTGATGAACCAGTTGTTGATCTGCTTTGCGTCGAGCCCCGTCGACTCCGCCAACGCCGCCTTCTCCACTTCCTGCACCGCCATTATTGTTGCAAAAGCTGTTACACACCAAAGCTAAGGTCTTTCAGAATACACATATGTATGAACCATGCGCATGTACGTACAGATGGATACGGCCATCTGTAGTGCAGCTGCCACCAGTGCAGGAGCTTCTGGCGCGCGTCCCTCGGCAGCTTGCCTTTCTTCTTCTTCTTGGAGAGTTCCCTCCAGAGGCTGCTCAGGTAGCCGCTGTACTTGTTCAGGAGGTGGTTCTTCAGCTCCTTGTCCTCCACGCAGGGACTGGTGATCTCCGGCAAGCCGGCCACGTCGCCGGTCTCTTGCTCATCCTCGGAGGAACCGCCTGCTTCGCAGCTGTTGTCATCTGCTTGAAATATTGGCGATGCATGAAACAAGGGATGATAGATAAATTAGGTACTGCATGTAAATCAATCAACATTACAGAGAAATAATGAAGCACTTGCTCATCCTCACGAATATGCCCAAACTGATCATCACTCGTAGCATACAAGACAGGCAAAAAGAATTCAAAAGAAGCAGATTTAACTGAGACAGCAGAAGGGCTCTTAGCATATCAGTTACAAGTACTATCGACTACGACTTGTTCTTGCTAAAGAGTAAATCGATCTCATAAATTTTCAATTTTAAATAATATTTATCTAAGAAGAGTTTGCTCATGGCAACAATGTTATTGGTAGAAGTGATTTTCAACTCCCAAACTGACATGTCCAAGACTCCAAGACTTGGCGTACATTTTCAAAGTCTGGATAGACTACACCGACAGAATGCAAGTTATTAAGGATCTTATGAAAGCGAGCAAAAAACTCATCCAAATACTCTCTCGGTCTCATCTTAAACTTTTAGTATTCTTTCTTAAATAGGTTCTAACGCACCTCCTTCATAGCTGTACAACCCTTATAGTAACCAGTGAGAGTCTAATAGATATTATGTGTCGAAGTGAGATGAGACATACAATCAAACTCATTTATTCTGAGTTCCTGAATGAGGAGGTTCCTAGCTTTAATGTTTGCCTCTACATCCGAAAGATTTGCAAGATAGATATGATCATTGGTAAGGACAACATAGGAACTATTGACTTTTTTTCAGACTATATAGCCTTGAGTCTAAATATATGTAGTCATTCTCACCTTCTAATATGAGAAGTCGACTCCCTCAAAGATGGGTGGTTTGGTGGAATACTCGTCTAATGTTATGTCTCTTAAGACAAGTTAAGAACTATGAGAAAGAGCTTAACTAGACTTTGATATCACTTGTAGGACCGATGCCGGTAATCAGATGAGGGATGAATGATTGTTCAAATTTTACCCCCTAATGGTATTCAAAATTTTCACTCAAGTGACCATAAGATTTACCAAGCTCATTTCACCAATTATAATTTACAAAACAAGGCTAGAGACCAAAGCCGATAAAGTCAACACCCTTCAGCCTAAGGCTTGTTAGACCGCCATGAATGAACCGATCTGACTACAACCACAAGGCCAATTTGACCGGTGGACCTGGTCTGGACTGGTCTAATCGATCCTCTGTTTCCAGACCTGAAAGCATATCGGGACAAAACTCAAATATCAAAAACTTGTTGAAATTTTATCCAAACACTTTTAAATTTTGCATGAGACTTGTCTAAGACATTAGGAGCCTAAACTAATTAAGAATCACAAGGTTCTTGGACTTGAGCTCACTAGATTGAAGAGAGTCGAATCTAGGTAACAAGAACACTAAAAACCCTAAATCTCGAATGACTTCTTGCTTGTGGGAATTTAAGGCATGAAATCTTTTAAATCTATTCTCACATATCCATGCAAGGTAATTTGATCAAGACACCGGGCTAGAACTCCCACGAAATTATAAATCTGGCTTAAGAACAAGTAAAACCAAGTAAGAACGCAAACAAAAATATGATTGAGACAAAGCTTCAATCTATTTCAGTGGATGATGAGGTCTATAAACTCAGGGATGATTACAAGGTGCTGTCAAAGAACAACTCTTTTCTCTCTTAAGTTCTCTTTCTCACAACCATGGACAAAGACAATGTAGTAGAATAAAAGCATAAAACCTAGAATCCTTACACTCTACCACCTCCTCTCCTCCCATTTAATTACCAGCAACAACCCTAATGGTTCCAACCCATTAAGCCTACTTGAAAAACCCCTCAACCCCACTAACACGGGTTTTAAATACTCACGTATGCTTCTCAAAACATTTACAAGACTTAACCCACTAACCCTTTAGCAATTGATTCACTTGTTAATTTTAGCTCTTCTTGACCTAAACCACTTCTCTTTTGCATTTCCCCACTCTGTAGTTTTGATCAAGACACCAATCCAATATTTGGCCAACTACCAAAATATTCTCAATGAAGCTTCTGGGCAATTTCGCTTATCTCCGTCTTCACCTTCACCTCAAAGCATCTTTACATACTTTGACATATAGCATGTAGTGCTCAATGACTAGTAGTCACATCTTCACATATTCGGATTCTCTCGAACCGTCTCTACATACATCGGCCTTGTTACTTGGCGCGTCACATACACTAACTCTCCTCATCACCATCTTTGTCTTCTCTATACTTTCCGCTTGAACCATGTAGCCTTACTCGAACTTACACTACTACTCGGACCTTAGTTCTTCTGTCTAGTCTTAGTCTATTGCCATCGACCGCTAACTTTCTTCAAACCACCTATATATCCAAAGACCAAGCAATCATTTCAAATATAAGTTTTATGCATTTGACTCACGTTTGTCAAAACCATGCATCATGGAATACCACACAACCAATCAACAGTACCTATGCTATGCACACACTCATCCAACTAAAAAAACCAATGTCATTATTCATTGGCCGCACTCATCAATCTGGTCACACTTCACAATTGAGTCATATTCATTAGCTCCAATTCCCAATTCCAGTGTAACAAAGTGCAAACTCACATTCAAACAAGCCTACACGCTATTTAGTGTTCAATTTCTCAAAAGTCCATAGCCGGTCTGACCACTTGCCCTATGGCGATTAAACTATCGACCACCTATCAGACAGACCGCCTACCCTATGGCGGTCAGATTTATTGAACCCTAATAGCACAAATTAAAATTGAATTTTCTGAAACTTTAGTAAAATTCAAATTCAACTCAACCAAAGTGTAAATTGTTTACCACAAACATATACTGGACCTTTTACATGGTCTCTCAACAACACCATCATAGTATGTGCCCAACATAATTCACAGGATATATCTTTTTGTTTTTTCTTTGATTAATTTGGGAATTTTTAGACTCTATAAAACTTGTGTAATTGCATGAGGCTAGCCGTATATATTAATTTATATTTGAAAAATGAGTTGTATTCATATGCAGCTCTAACGTCTATTATTTTTTTCATAATCTAGCATCTCAACTTAATTGTTTTCATTATACAAATAGGAAAATTTCTATACATACATCTGATAAGTAAGCACCATAACTGATGGTGTAGATCGTTTTTGTTTTTTTTTCTCCACTCAATGCGGAATTTCTAGTCTCTAGATCGGAATGAACACGGTAGTTTTCTGTATTAACACGTTTTAATTATATTATAGATAGACCTACCAATGTTTACATCACCTACATGGTTATAAATCGATTGAAAACTATTATCCTTTTGAAAATTTGAAACCATTTTAGTTTGAGTACCAATTCAACATGAAAAATCCCCTAACAATTTGAAGAATGTTCTTAATTTAACAAACGCCCATTTTAATATTTTAAATTAGAATTCAGTTTGTGTTGGGAGAAATGAAAGAGTGAAAATCCTAAACTACTATAGTTAAAATAAAATGGAAAAAGAGAAAAAAAGGTTAATTTTCACATAAATTTCTCTTTTTTTGTTTCTCTTAACTCATTTTAAGTTTAAACTTGAAAATTTAAAGGATGATGTAGTACTATATGGACTATATATATCTGCTCAACGTTTTTTTGGAGAATTTGGCACATTGATTTGGTGCTTAAACCAAAATGTTTTCTGTTTTAAGAAAAGATGGTGGTTTTCACTAGATATGTTCCCCAACATACTATAACCAAACTAAGCTCTAACTTTGATCTGTACGACCTTCTCTTTCTGGTTCTGTTTCTACATGTTTCTTTCTAATGGTTCAGACCTAGCAATAATGCATGGATGTGATGGAACTGGCGCGATCGAGATATATAGCCAAGTTTGTCCCATGCATAGTACATTAATAACATTGTTAGGATGCAATGGTATTATATGACTCGGTTCGTGAGGTCCTCATATAGATAAATGCGAATGATATAAACATCAGTTAGAACTAGACATATAGTATTTTTTTAATAGAAAGTATTCGGGAAGGATCCTATATATGTATATGGTTAACTAAGTATATACGGTTATGGGCAATCTTCTTTGAAATATGGTTCTGACAATGTTCTCCCTGAATGATCAGCTGAACATCAATTATTACCAGTACTTTTTTTTTCATTTTGTAAAACACGCATGCCACATGCAAAGAATGCATGCACTTTGAATCTCAGTTCAAACAACTTCGACTAGTTAATTAGTAAACTAGCTAAACTAGGTATCCAAAAAATTCTTAGATTTTTCGCATGCGATATATATGGAAAATATTTATTTTAGTTCTTAGTGCTCTGACATTAAGGTGTCCCGGTTAATAATACTATACATATACACGTGTATATTACACACGTGCTGGTTTTGAGAAACACTACTAACTGTTGAAGCGTGTAAGACGAACTGCTACAATTGAAGCATGGTACGGTATGTACAATATGTAGTACAAGTAAGGCAACTAGCTAGCTAAAACCACTCCATTTCAGTTACTACACTCCGTAGCGCATCCCTCTCCGCTAGCTAGCTAGCTAGATGGCGGCATATGATCGTTGTTCATAACCACCCAATTATTCCGTCCAAACCCCGCCAGCTAAACACAAAGCGCGCAGTCCCCACCACCGCGACCATCCATACCATAACCACCACATTATGTCCTCCTAATTAAGCTAGTCCGCTCACGCAAAGCTAGCTAATAATCCGGCGCGCAGCTACAGTCTCAACCAGGCCGTCACATGACCATGCAGAGCTGACGCAGCGAGTGACCTGCACTGTGCTCGCTGCCCCCATCCACAAGGACAGAGAAAATACAATCGCGCGTGATTTCCTCTGCCGTGCAGTTCAAACGGCAACTGCGTACATGTAGTAATCGATCAGACGAAATGCACACGCATATCATATATATATATATATACACACACTCGATCGGACACGGCGAAGGAGTAGAGGATCCTAGCTCGCTGACGGGGAGACCAAACCTAGTGAACTCCGGCCGGCCTGGTGCATCTACTATGCCCTTTTTCTGCAGTTGTTCCTAGGACTTTTATCCGGTGGGTTCCTGACTATGACAACCGTGGTACACTACATCTGACAGAAATTAATAGCTGGAGCTGCTGTTGGCATGGTCAAGTGTGGTGCGAGTGCTGCCGCTGCAGCATCCTTTGGCCCCATTTCCTGAGTACTCTCCACATGCAAGCCAGAGAACCAGCAAGCAAATTAATAAAAGGAATATGCTCATTAGTTCCATGCACGCAGTGGGATCATTAGCCTCCTTCAGAACAAAGGAATGCCGTAGGAGATCTAGAGGAATTATTGCTCTGCTTCCTATAAAATTTACGTGGAATTTTTGCGCTCCAAAAGGGTGGTAGCTAGTCCGAGAGAAGCAGGTGCTTCTGTACTCTAAAGGTGAACACGCATTTCTGCGCCTCTAAATCTATTCAGGGCTATCATCTACTCTACTATGTGTTTTGTGGATTAAACATGGGGCGGTGCTGTAGGGACAATGGAGCAGTCCAGTCACAAGGGTGCGATTCAAACGGCGCGGGCCATGCATGGTGGCGTAAGTGCACACTTGGTCTAGCCACAAAATTACCGCAGCTTTTTATTTCTGTAAGATAACATGCAGGGTATTGAACTTAGGACCTCCTACTTCGTACCAACTTAATTATTATACATATTACCAATTCGTACACCATAGCTTACTATTGTATTGGGAAAATCAGCCATTTTTACTCATATACCAGGACTTTAGTATTACTAAGAATTTAACTATTATAAAGTTTATGTAACATCCATTTCGTCTAAAACTGGTAACTGATCATGATTGTATTTATTCCCTTGCTAGGGCGATTAGTTAAAATTGTGTGCAGAGAGAGAACACCTCACACGGCAGGCTACATGCCCACATAGCCACTAGATTGTTTGGTTTCTTAATTGACAAATAAGCACGTACTAGTTATACCTGCTCTGCAACAGTAAGAACTGTTCCATTTTCTGAATCTGGAAAAAAAATCGTAAGTTTAAGCATATGCACCTATTGCAAACGAGTCCATCTGCGCCTCCATGGTCCTGAAGAACTCGTCGGCTTCTTGAATTGGTCTTGTGAGCTCCTGTCTGTACCTCACCAGCACATCACAGTAGGTCTCCTGGGCACAAAAACATACACATCCGCGCAGGGTTAACAATTTCACCAAAATTTCGGTGATTTTGATCCCCTCTGAAATTACTTTGTAAGACCGAAATTTAGATTCAAATTCAAATCTTGAGATGAACTTCCAATATTAGAGCAAGTTTTATCTATATCCAATATCTAATTCATCACTACCATCTTTGATAACATTTTTCTCAAAATTCTAGAGTTTAATCTAAATTCAAATTCAAATAACCGAAATTTGACCTAAATCAAAACTGAAATTACCGAAATTTCGATGATTTCAGTAATTTCGGCTGATTAAGATACCATGAACACCCATTGGGAGTTGCAGAAATTTCATTACTACCATAAACTCGTCGAGCTCTGGGTCTGACGGCTCTTGGCGCCGGTCGTCCGAATGAGACTCGAGCTCACCGGCGAGGGCAGATAGCCGGCCGACAACTTCCGGCGGAGCTCCAACCTTAGGTAACACAAAATCAAGTGTATTTGCACACATGTACAAACACAGGAAAAGAAAATAGAAAGAGAATAAGAACATGGTGATTTTGGGATGCCGCGAACGACCATGAACTGCAATATTACATGTGTTTGGATATGTATACGCACCTTCTGGCACTCTATGAAGGCTCTCAGGAGAGCAGGATAGAGAGGGTGTGACATGATCTTGGCTTTGATTGTGTCCGTTCCCCTCTCGTGGTTGGAGTGTTTAGAAGGTTCCGAGGCCGGGGACAGTGCCACCGCCGATGACGGCGGCAAAGTGGATCGGGAGATTGTGTTGTCTAAGTTGAGGTACGGGCGGGTGGTGGCGGCGGTCTTCGTGCCACTGCCGAGAAGAGGGAGCTGCTCCATGTGTATATTTATCTTCTAGCTGATCCTAATTATCTAGTGAGGGTTAATTGTGGCAGCTGGAAGGGAAGGCGGAGGCCGAAGAACTAGCTAGGTCAAGGGAAAGCTAGCTGTGCATTTGTTGGATTGTCTTACAATTCTGGATCGAGGTGTGTGTGTGTGTGTGTGTGTGTGTGGGAGAGAGAGAGAGAGAGAGAGAGAGAGAGAGAGAGACCAGGATGTGGCTTGCAACTTACAATCCACATACAGTAGCTGGCCAGTAATGCAGGTGAGAAAATGGGGCCGACAATGGAAGGGAACAATGGTTGTTACGTGCATTGTTCTTGAAGGAAAAAAAGCATGATATAAATGCAAGATTAATCCATTTGTTAAGCTATAAGGAGTAAAACAGTAAAAGGCATAACTTAAAGAAAATAAGAAATAGTACCTGCGTGTTTTTTAGATTGGGAAACTTCATCATATACCCTCCCCACATTTGAGAATTTCAGGATTTACCCTCCCCACTCAATGACATGTGGGGTCGGGATGAGTCACTGACACGTGGGCCAGAGGGTAAATCCTGAATTTCAATCTAAGGGGAGGGTATATGATGAATAATTCCTTTTAGATTAGTACATGCATGGTTTTGGTTAGTTTAAACTCAAATGCGAATGACCTGGCCTTTTTTTTCCTTGAACTAAAAAAGTGTAATATCTAATCTAAAATTCTAAATGGTCTAATTAATAATACCCAAGGTCGTATTGTGAAAACAGTGCTTTTAAAAAAAACTGTATGGAGACATACCATGCATGTTAGGGAAATTCTTATCTCCCAAATCACAATTCTATAAATCCATTTCACCCCCTCTAGTAATAACAAGTGCCGGCCTATAATGTTTGAAATCAAATTAAACTATGTTATCTTTGACCAATAATTTTCTATGAATATTTAGATCAATTAATTGAAAATGATATAGGTATATTTATTTCAAATATATTTGTGCAATATTACATTTTATTAGTTTTACAAATATATTATAATAGAAATTGGTGGTCAAAGTTATGTTTTGAATACTTTATCAATGCCTAAAATGATACTTATTTGTGACTAGAGGGAGCCATTTTAGACGTTGAGTTCTAGCTAGGTAGTTTAGGCTTAGGTTTATTTCGTATTAGGATTAATTGGGAGTCCTAAATTCCTCTATATAGAAATTGACGTCTTTTATTTGATGGTTGGGTTGTTGTAGAACTGATGGTGGAGATCAGCTGGGGTGAATGATTTTTTTTCTCTTTTTCAACTATTACAAAATCAACCCTCTTTATCTTCTTCACTAAATTCGCTATGAAAAACTAATAAGCTCAAATATACAACAAAAATAAGCACAAAGCATAAGTTAACAAGCTAAGGGAACCAAACAAGCAACAAACAAGGCAAGGCATCAGCTGGCCGGTCTGACCGTAAGCATCACAACGTCTGATTGGGCCTGGGCATCACAGTGGTCTGATCGGGCTTGGGCGGTCTGACCGCTCGAGTCACATCGGTCTAACCGGTCCCAGACTGTCTGATCGCTTGGGTTATAGTGGTTTGACCACTCATCGTTCCAGAACAGAGAACATCCCGCCACAAAGATCTCAAAATGGCCTAACTACTAATCTACTTAACCAAATGAGTTGAAACGTGAAATGTATCTTTCTCAAGGTCCTATGAATCTATTCCATTAATAGATCGATAAGCTACTCAACAATGTTTTGACATTTACCAAAAACAAGATAGCTTACATCAAAACCAGGCAAACTAAGTTGCTATAAAATTGACTAGACGAATGGGATCTAGCCTCTAGGAGGTTCTTCCATCATCCACACATTCTTGGAAACTAGCAAGATCATGGAGAGAAGAAATCCAAACAAGAAAAACAAGCAAATTAAAACCACAAGGGGAAATCAATGGTAAAACTCACTTGGATGAAAATTGGATATATATTTCACTTGAAGATGGATGTTTAAATCTACTCCACTGTTGGAGAACAGATCTCCCTCTCCATGGAGCACACACAAAGTTTCCTCCTTGAAAATCTTAACTCTAACTCTCAAAGGCTTAGACAAGACCCCCTAAGCTTAGCTTTTAAGCCACCTCTCTCCCTCCTTATATATGGAGGCTCATAAGAAACCCTAACAAGCACTTTTAGTTAAGTTTTATTCACTTACATGAGTTAACCCGTTAACCCAACACAATACACATGTATGCACGCTTTTCAAAAGCTCATCCAAAGGGATCTGATAGCCCAAATGCCAATCCAATCCATCAAAACACCTCTATATGCTTTGACATGCAATCCATAATGTATAATGACTAGTCGTCACATCTTCATATATTCGAACACCCTAGAACCATCTCTACATGCATCGGTCTCATCATTTGGTATACTATATGCATCAACTCGTCTCATCGCGATTATTCTCTCTTCTATGCTTGCCACTTGAGCCATGTAGCCGCATGTACCTCAGCTTCCACACCTAGTCTCAGCCCATTGTCATTGATAGCCACTGTTCTCTAAGCCACTTGTACATCCAAAAACAAAACAATCTGATTCCGAGCACAAGTTCTATGTACTTAACCTACATTAGCCAAATCATATATTATGCAACTCAACACAACAATCTAACAGCACCTATGACGTGCACATACTCAAACCACTCAACTCAACCCAAAACTCACTCTAAACCTATAGTGCTAGTCTGACCATCAACCACAAGCTAGTTAGACCGCCCAACTCCTCGCAACCTCTCCCTGACAACAGGGGACCGGTCAGACCGTTGGCCCAATGTCGGTCCTACTGCCAACGGTCTGAAAGTTGACCACAGACTAGTCTAATCGCTTAAGACCACTAGAAAACACTCTTTCTAAAATTTCAGTTAAACTTTATCTAGTTTCAGTTCAGAAATACAAATTGAGTGCAAACACATTCTCAAACATGCCTACATAAGTGTTTGGTGTCTATTTTCTAAAACGCATATAGTCGGTCAGACCGCTGCATAGTCGCCGGTCAGACTAATTAAATCCTGACAGCAAATGTGAAAACTAAAAGGCTTCAAAACCAAACTCAAGCATTAATAAAACTTGCACATCAAAGTCAAATACTCATCACAAACATAGGATGATCTTCACATGATCTCACAGTTGTCTATGTTTTTACTTTCTAATCGATTATGGATTTCTGTTATGTTTACAATATATCAAAGCCTTTTTTCTAAGTGACACAATTTAGTACGTAGCCTGCAAATCCATATATTATTCCTATATAGTCCTCATATTCACAAATGTACGTTATTTTGGATAAAACGTGTAGTTAAGCTTTTCTCAGTTTGACTAGTGGCATAAGCAAAAGTATGTAGGTTAATTTGCCACATGAATTGTATATATTTATATGGATCATTAAAAATATTTTTGTAATAATACATATTCTTATAACTTTTTACCAACATTTTGGGTAGAGATTAGCTGTGAATGTTGCATATTGAATAACATGCTGTTTTTTAAGCTTTGCAAAGATAGATGCCGTTTTTCTTTTAACTTTGCACAATCTGCAATACCCGGCTTTGGCAGCAAGTTATCATAGCAATATGGCAATGAAAATAGAAATGTATATTTCTAAAGTAGCTTATGCTTTCTTCAGTATAAGTCATACTTTTTAATCATTGGATTAATAGAGAGTCAGACACATATGCATCACAAATCGAATCCAAAGGCCAAGAAAATCGACTTAGAGTTACAAAAAAAATCAAGCAACTTAGAAATAGCAAACCTGGAAATACCATGAAAGTTCTTTTTTGTAACAAATCTACTTGTGTCGTTCATGTGGCTAGCTGATCCAAATACTTGAAAAATACGAGAATGGTCAAATTTTGAAAACAGAAAATTCACCGCTCGGCACAATAGCGTACCATTATTTTGAACATGAGGTAATATATATTAGAATCTAATTCAAAAGGCAATAATATATATTAGAATCTAATTCAAAAGGCAAACAACTGGAGCAACAGGCGCTAGCTCCGTCAGTTGGAAAAGCACATCAGCTGAAAGTTCCAACGCATCGCGTCAAAGAAAAAAAGGAGAGGAGTACTGCACACGAGCTGTTCGGCTCGACATCGTCGAGAAGGAATGATGGTTTTTCTTCGTTCTTTTATTTATTTCTCCCGCCGTTGCGTTGTTCTAACGCTGGACCAGGGTTAACGAAAATGGTTTTTCTGTTTCTGTTTTTGTGTCCCTCTCCGTGTTCTCTCGATCTAAACTACTCATTACGATCAACGAACGATCCAGATCGAGAGAACACGAAGAAAAACACAGAAACGAAAACAGAAAAACCTCACTCGGGGTTAACGACGTACCGCGCGCTGCGCATTTACCCGGCTCCAGGTAGACGGGCCATTCATCACGCGTCGTACGGCGCGCAAGCAGAGGCGCCAATCACACGAGCCGTGGATTTATAGAGCGAGGACAGAACTGAAATATTTGGTCGGTCCATTAATTCCCGTGCGGCTCGCGGGTTCGGAGCTTCCGCTCCCGTGCGCACGTCTACGTCGAACGAACGTACGGGCGTGCGATTTTTTGCGCGCGCCATATGCATGCATGGTTGCAATGCCGAGCTGTCTTTTTTAGTTCGTGTTCGTGCGGACAGGTCAACCGCATGCACACTAGAGCATCTATACGAGCAATTCGAGTTTTGCTACGTACCCTAGAACTCAACCGACAGGTCAGATATCCCCGTACGTATTTTTCTTCGGTGAAGTAATTGCTCCTTGATTAATTGCTGGAGTCAACTGGCCTTCTTGTATATATGCCTGTTCGTGCTTCTAATGATTGACCAGTAAATAGGCCGCACAGTACCCTGACCTCGGGAGACATCGCTGCGTGCGACCCCTTTCTTATTTTCTTAAGAAAGAAACGAAATATCATATCCAATCGGTAGGGAACACAACAAAGGATAGAAGAGCAAAAAATAAATGGCCAAGTCGGCAGAAATTATAAAATATTTAAAAATCTCGTGAACTCGATTTAATCCGATGCTTTTTCATTTTTCCTGCATGGCCATTTCCTCCTCTCTTTTGTTCCTTTCCTTCCCTTCTTCATCCTCTCATCCTCTTTCCTGTGCGCTGCTTTATTCCTCCTCTCTCCCTCCCATAGCTTCTCCTTCCTCTCCTCTCTGACTCCCTTCCTCTCTTGAAATGAGAGACGGTTTGTCTATGATCAAATCTAAACTCAAAAGAAGTACTGCTTATGTACGATCTTAAGAAAACCCTATTAATCACATAGCAAGCAGTAGAAATTGTCTTAGCCTAAAACTTTCTAGGGGTGCTATGCTCATTTAGTATGGTTCTAGCCATCTCCACAAGAGTTTTATTCTTTCTCTCTGCAACCCCATTCTGTTGGAGGATTTTAGGTGAGAAGAACTGGCGCTCTAATTCTCTTTCAGTGCAGAAAGTGGCAAATAATGAGTTCTTGAATTATGTGCTATTGTCACTCCTAATGGCTCCCAAGGCTCCTAGGAGGTCAACTATTAATCTAAGGGACAACTCTCTAAAGCAGCCAGAAGTCTCATCCTTAGAAACCAGAAAGTACACCCAAAAATACCTAGAGAAGTAAAGTACACCTAAAAATACCTAGAGAAGTCATCTACAATGACAGACACATAATACTTTCCTCCTACTAACCCCCGTGGTCGCGGACCCTTGTGATCATAGACCCCTGTGGTCGTGGACCCCTGTGATCGTAGACCCCCTTTGTCATCTTTAGATGTTGCTCCCCGAGTACTCTGGTTGGAGAAACACTTTGTGTATTGCCCGGCTAGATGATTGCTCGAAGAAGTCTATGAATTGGTCCCTGGACCCGATTTTATGATATTCGTTCTGTGTGATGGATGGAACACATGTCTTATCCACTCCAAACAACACGATGCTTCAACCTTCAGTCTCTGACAACAACTGTCTTGTGGTTGTTGCCCACGTTCATCTCTCGCTAACAACAACTGACGATCGACGTTCTCCCTTTGACAATTACCATCTCCCTGACCAGGCATGTTGCTTCCATAAGACGTCTTTCCTGGCAGATAACTGGTGTCTCTCCATTAGTATTTAAGGCTGGACGACGAAGGCATCATAAATCACTCTCAATTCCAGACGGATTCAATCTCATTCAATTCGGTGTAATTAGGGCTAGTCTCCCGCCTTGTTGAAGGCACCCCTGCAACTAGTTCATAAGCAATAAAGAGCATCCATGTTTTCTCCAAAGGATTTTAGGTATTTTTCTCATATTATTTCGTAAGATCGGTGACTCAATCATCAATAATTTCTTTACCTTCAAAATGAAGAAGGTGCTTGAATTTCACTAGTCGTTTGTATTTACAGAGATAAGGTAAAAAAACTTTTCAAAAACAAATATGCCACACAAAACGTGGATCAATGAGATCTTCAAGGAGTCCATCCAGGCAACAAATGTTTGCAAATCATGCATAGCTACCCTCAACTAACTAGACATTTGGCCTTTGGCTTGTACACTTTCTACTCCCTGTATTTAAACTTATAGAAAATTACACTAGAACTCTCGAAACTTGTGAGGTTATACCACTTAGCTCTCTCAACTTGTATTTTATTTTCTAGGCCCCTAAACTTATGTCTGTTTGCATGGTAGGTCCATTCGGTATTCTCCTAATGAAAATTGCTGAGCTAGAATCCTATATGGCATTGCAGTCTGCTAAGATGGAAGAGAAAAGGGCACACAAGTCATAAAAAAATAAAAAGTCCGGTTCCATGTCATCTCCCTCATCATTCTCCTACTACTCTCCTTCCCCCTCCCTCTCTCTTTGCTTCGCACGAATTGAGCTCAGCCCAAGCCGATCACCATCGGTGTCTATGGCCACCTCGGCATCTATCTCCCCACCTTCGTCTCACCTGGCCATCCCGCTGGCCTTGCCGAATCGCGGATGGTGGCGATGGCAGCACTAGCTTTAGATCTGGCCATCTTCGATTTCATTTGCATCAGTGGTGTGTTGTGGTAGAGTTCGCAATGACGGAAGGGGAAAGGATGGTTTCCATAGGTGGTGCTGCAGTAGAGGAATGGTTGCGGCTTCGGTTTGGGGCAACAAAGAGGCGGTGTCCAGGAGTAGCGTGACTATGCCGACAAGCTTGGGTCGGTAGGCCTAGGACATCATGGCCTAGCTTGGGTATGAGAGAGAATAGAAAATAAGGTAAGGGAAGGGAAAGAAAAGAAAAAAAGATTCTTACTAATAGGTGGAGCCATCTTCATTATTTATTACACATCTGACTTGTTTGGCTATGTCATCATCTTCCTTAACATTTTCCATTAGGCAACAACTAAATAAATATATGGTACAAACGAACGCAAATTTAAGAGATCAAGAAATTAAAATTCAAGATGAGGGAGTCGTTTAAAGAGCTACGTACAATTTTCTCCTAAACTTTATTACTTAGATGCATTATTGCTTCCATGCACGACTTTCTGGTCTTCACACGCAGCCAGTCGAGCACATCGGTCGCAGTACTAGCTGTCCTACTCCTATATACGACTAAAACAGAATACTGAATAGTGTCGGTGCAATGGGGAAAGGATCCGAGAAAAAAAAGAAATAGCACATGACACGATGCAATGGCATGACGTAGACAGGGTGCAACAACGCATGCGGTATGCATGCATGGGTGAATTAATAAAGCCGGCGAAGTTCTGCACACTAGGCCAGAGGCCCTGCAGCTCCTGCCCGCTGATGAGTGGTTGAAGAGAGAGACATGTTCCAGACAGGGTGATTCAATGCATAACGATCTCTGCGCCCTAATCAATGGTATTATAGGAGCCAGAGCTAATACTCCATGGATGGGCCAGCCCCATGATCGATTACTCCCTCGGTCCGTAACATAAATTCAAACCCTACCGTTGTACGGACAAGCAAAATATTAAATTAAAAAATTAATATTACTAAACCATACATACCGTTATTAAATTACTACACCTTTAATTTTTGTAATAAATTTATATTATAGAATGACGCTTTTCAAGAACGAGTGAGTAATTCACTGGATCTGAAGAAGTACTACTCACTGTTTTCAATTTCACCTAGCTGCGGGCAGGTTACACTATGGGGGTGATTGTTTTAGCGATGGTTTCTGACTTTTGGCTGAAATTTCACTGTAGCTGACTTTGTTTTACTGTAGCTGATTTAGTTTTTTGGGCATAATTAAATTTAAAAAAAATGTAAAAATAGAAAAAAAAATATGTTAGCCCATCACGAACAATGCAAAGGAACACGGGAAAAAAAAGAAAATTGCAAAAAAAAGCTCAAAAAATCTTTAAAAAAATTCAAAAAAGACTAATTACTGAATAGTGAAAAAAAAGATGAAACTAGAAGCTGAAGCTGAAAAAAAGCTGAAACAAGCAGGGCCTATAGTATGGATCAGAGCACAGGTAAAATGGAGCTGGCTAGAGATCAAAGGAAGCATATAGTTTTTAAGCTTAGTACAATTTTCTGTGGTGTATAGAAGCTATTACTATTTCTAAAGTGGAGCCCACAATTATAATTAAAAAACAAAAAATCCAACTCCATCTGCCATACATGTCCCCGGTCCTTAGCTCCCTACTCTTCTGTCATTCCTAGCCAAAAAAATAAATGCCACCGCCCAATCCCCATCTCTTCCAACGGCGGGGCAGGAGGACCCTTGTTTCTTTGGCCTCTGGCCAGATTTGGCAACTTGCCAATGGCTCAACAGGACCTGAGAGGCAGCGGCAATGCAGATATACCCAAACAACAGTGTAGATTTGGTTGCAGCGGCGATGCAGAGGTGACGTCGACATCAGCGGATTCAAGTGGTGACAGCAGTGCAAGCGGACCCGAGCAAAGAGTGCAGAGGCGATGACAACGGTGGTGCGGGAGTTCCCAAGCAGTGGTGGTGCATAGCTGATGTTAGCTCCATCGAGCTCGAGCGATGACAGTGCTCAGATGGACTAGAGCAACATGACAATGTTTCTCTTTTGCTCTCCCACACTATGTTTTTCAATTTTTTATTCTATAGTGACCACCTCCAGAGGTAGAGGTGGCCTCTATATCCTTGGTGGCCGTCAAGCCTCACACAATAGTTGGTGTCTCCTCCATGCCTCTATCTCTCTTAGAGGGAAAAAAAAACATCACACAATGTGGATACTCTAACAGTACAAGTAGGATATGACCATCTGGCAGTGCGTCCTAATTCACAAAAGATCCGCGGGGCGGTTGGCTGCGTGCGCGTGTGTTTGTGGATGCAGGGGTGATGGCGAATGGGGCTAGCATGCATCTGGTCCAGTTCGCGCACGATGGGCGGAGGCAAAAGGTGAGATATGGAGACGAGCGCGCGATTCGCGGGAGCTCGGTCTGCTCTTCTTCTCTTTTCCTTTTGGTCACCTCGCGCATCATTTCCAGTTCCTAGCAGACACGAGCACATGAGCCGTGCCTTCCCGGATCTTTCTTTATCACTAATCTTTCTCTTCCTCGTCTCTTGCTTCTTTTGGCTCAAAATGCATAATGTCGCTAGCTAACACAGTATATGTCTGTATATTCTAGCTAGAAGACAGTGCAAATTCGTGCTGGACATTCTCGGGAAAATGTAAAATTAAGGCGCGTGACCTGGTGCTTCTTTTAACGACGTTTTAGTCTTTTAGCAATATAGTAGATCGGCTTTTCTATTAATATATGTCGACGGATTTTTTTTGTTACCTTAAGATCGATTTTCCTGTCTTTGGATTAGTCTTGAGATCGATGTGTATTTCTCTTATTTTAGATTGGTCGAATAGTTTAAAAATATAACATACACTTAAAAAAGCATAGTCACCTTAGAAATAGACATCTCCATATAAAATATGGCAGCTGGAATGCATTATCGTCGGCTCACTAAGAAGTTAATGGATTATTAGTGCCTTATAGACTGATCGAGAGGCCATCTGGGGCTTCAGCTTTGCTTGGAGCCGCTTGAAGCTTAACCCCTTTCAAACAGGTAGTGAACTTAACTCTTTGACGTTGAGAAGCTGATGAAGCCTGCTCTACCAGGCCACAACCAAGCCACCAGCTCATTATTGTAGCAGGATCCCATGCAGGGGTCCCAGACTTTCCGAAAATAAATTGTGGAGCATACATTTGTTGTTATCCCTGGCTCCCACCCTAACAAAAATCAGCTCGAATAATTGAACGCGCGACGGGCCATCAACTCTCGACCGATCGATAGAGGCTTCCTGCGAAGCAAGCTCGACGGCTAGCTAGGGACGGTTGCGTTGTTGAAATCAATCACAGGGGAAGGATGGATGGATAAGTGTCTTCGATCTCTAGAAGCTAGCTAGCACTGGCCAGCAGCAACAGCAAAGGCGCCGCCTAATCATTCCATTCCGGTCGGGAGGCGACGGAGATGGATGGGTCGACGCGCCACCCGCCGGTGGGGCCGTGCGCGCGGTAACAAGGAGCCTGTTCTTTTGTTTTTTTTTTTTACCTTCTCTTATGACTTTGGTTTATTCATAAGAAGATATAAAGTAACAAAAATTTATTTACAATTTTTATCGATATAAATGAAGTCGCTATAGTATATACTACAATTAATTTATAAATTCTATGTAAAAAATACTTATTTAAAAATTAGATAAATCAGAAAAAAAAATAGCTTTTTACTAGCCGAAAAGATGAGACCTGGTCCTTGGAGTTCGTGTCCCCGTTGGGCGCCTGCGGTTGCACCACCATAAAGGAGTGCGTACGAACCGCCTGTTTCACCCGCCTTCCTGCGTGTTACGCGAGTGCACTACCCACCCACTCTCATGGTGCTACAATATTACCATTCTCAAAATATGATACAAATAGTTATAAAAAATTCTTTGAAAAATTGCTTACATTAGGTCATGATATGCGGAAGGGTCCTACAAAAATTCATTTGGAAACGTAACATACATTATCTTTATCTTTTTTCTCCTTTTTCTTTTGAGCTGAATTTTTTTATTTCTCTATGTATAGATCGAATTTAGATTTAAAATTTGGTGGTACGATAGATTAATTTTTTGTCAATACTACAGATTCCGTTTCTGATTTTCACGATCATTTGTGCTGTGTTTTATACAAGGTAACATTGTAGCATAGTAAGAATAGATGGCACATTAATATCTCCCATGGTACGCGTCCCTCTCAGCGCTGCAGGCCCGGGCTTCCTTCCGAAAACAGAAACTGGACAGCAATGTGTACCAGCACTTGATTAGTCCCTTTTGATTTTTTTTGTCTCTCTTTTGATTAGTTCGTCACGTACTAGATCATTGCGTTAAGTGGGCTGTACGTAAATATCTCCTGATCCTTCAATGCTTCACGTTAAATGGGTTGTAATGTTGTTAGGCGTAACCGGGCCCAAGAAGCTTGCCGCCCATGCATCTGTCAAAATCCCCTTCCATCAACATTGATGCATGGCTCATGGCTGGTCATAGACCTACTCAAATAGGCCGTCCGGTACGGGCTTTATAGGACACTATCCAATTAGATCCGGTAAAACTAGCTCAAATAAGTTACCGTGCAATGTTATACTAGCTCACGTACTTGCTATTTGATCTAGGCATGACACGAAGATGGGTCGGGCCATGCTGGGTCGGCTTAGGCATGTCTAGCCAAATGGGTCACCGATGATCCATTGATTTTACTGTTAGTCGTAAGTAATTTTCCTGACAGTCACGATTAATTTTACTGATAGTTACTGAGTCACAAGTATTTTTTACTGCCAGTCGCAAGTAATTTTACTGCCAAGTTGCCCGCCTGTGCTCAGAAAAGTATAGTAACCCTAACATAAGTAATTTTACAGATAACCACAAATAATTTTACTGCATTATCACAGAAGAGTTAATGTTCATACTGTGGCATCTGAAGCACAACACAACCAATTTGACCAGGCCGATACGGCTCGTTTATTGTTTGTATCGTGCTATGTCTAGACTCTAGACCGGGCCAACAATATATCGCTCGGTTCAACATGTTTGGCTCAGCCCGTTTGATCAGATCTAGCTGGTGATGGGTCAAAAAAAAAAAAATGCGGCCTGTGGCCATGCAGTTGCCACTTGCTCAGGTCGCACTAGCTTTTGAAGAGACCGCCACTGAAACGGTCTTTAGACGCAACCATAGCGTGGAATTGGAGAAGGTGCGTCGCGTCCTTGATTCGAGAAGATGACACGCAAATTCCAATGCTTTCGCGAGATGCCTGGTAGCGTCAACGTACTTGTAGATTTTGGCCAGGGAAACGTACTGTAGAAATTGGTGTTGGTTGGTTCGCATCACGATGAAAGTTCAGAGCACTCTATTTCGAAAAAGAGAAGAACCCGGGCTAGTTCCATTAATTATCTCGATCAGAGTCAAACAAGTAACAACTACTACTGGGGAGAAATAGAAACCCCAGCCAGCCCAGCTGATACATGAACTTACAGTTCTTTTTTCTTAGAGGAAGACATCATCAAATGGCACGCAGGCCCAAATTAACACGAAACAGAAACGGTCTAGTCTCTAAGACATCATATCTACCTACCTATTATCTTAAAGCAAAGAGAAAAGAAACCATCGATCATATTCTTTCTCGGCAGAGGACCACGACGTCGACAGCACACCACGCATCCGATGGCTGCCTGCCTCCTTAGAGCATCTCTAATAGTTCTAGCTAAATACTATCTATAAGGATTTCATATCATCTATAGAATATACACTAAAAGCTAGTATTCCAAAGAACTATCTATAAGGATAACTATTTGATGTTTACATGCACACACAGTCATTTATAGAACCTACCTCGTTTTGCGTTATAGACTAGAGACGAAATAGTAGCTAACTGTTTGTGTTTTGCATACTCTCTTTCCTTCACATAGGATATATGTTGATGTGTACATACAAATAGCCAGCTGACTCAGCACCATTAGAGATGCCCTTACTGCTTATAATTCATGCGCTGGAGATTGGATTCGATTCAATGTCCCATGTCTGATTGGTGGATCGATGCAGATTCGGGAAGAGGAAGCAAAGCAGAGAGTAATTTTGGTGGGAAGGACTACGAGGGATATGTAGCTGACATGCGGGCCCATGGGTAAAAAGGAAAAAAAAGAGAGAGAAAGATTATCAAGAGACTTCGGAGGGCGCTGTGATGCAGGAGATTACCGATTAATGACTATGCCGTGCATGTCGATCGGCGAGGTCGGTAGTCAGCCGGAAGTGCTTTCTCTAATTCTCTCTTCAAACTTGCCATGGCACGTAAGTTCTAATGAGATAGTGGCCGCCTCTGATGACCAATAAGACTAATCAAACTAATTGATTGGATTGGCAAGCACAACATGAGTTCAAGCGGTAGGTAAAGTTTGGGGCTGTGGAGCCAAGTATAAGTTTTATTGTTCGAAATTGACTTACTATGATTTAGTACTATCTTATTTATAGTTTAGAAGAAATTTTAGTATCGAACGAGCCGAGCCTGAGCGTTATTTTTTTCATTCTAAATCGATTCATTTTAATTTTGAACAAAAACAAGTGAGTAATTTTGAACCGAGCACACTAAACCAGCTATTTGTGAGCCCTCAGGCATACCACCGTACCACGACATACACGCGCGCACAAGGTAGATCAGGTTTAGATAGCCTAACATGCTGAAAGCCGCCAAATCATCTCAGTGATAGCCAAATATGTGTGGGATTTTTTTAGACTGATGACTTATGGTTTAAATATTTGAATTCTAGTTGTTTGTGAGAGGTAGTATATATAGGAAAATAGTCGCATACGATTTTAGCTAGTACAGCTGAACTCAGTATATTTTTTACTACAACCTTCCTATTAATCCTGCCTTGAAAAAACACACAGTTTAAAAACTAACAACTATAGTCAATACGAGTATAAGCCATTTAAAAGTCCATCCGAACTCAGTCTATAAAGACCAAGTGCATGAGGGTCGTACGAAGGTACCAACAAAAAAATAATTTAGGCTACTAATACATCAGCTTGATGAAATATATAAACTTTTTTTTTGAAAATATGCTACACATAGCAAACTGGAAAGTCATTACTGGAAAAAGTTTGAACATCAATTGGCAAGTATAATATAAATTGGAAAGAAGCTCAACTTTAATTTCTATTGACATGCAATAATCATCAAATGTCTTTGAAGTAAATTCTACGGTGTTGTCCATTCTGATGGACTTTATGTGATGATCAGGGAAATTATTTCTAATTTGAATTATCTGCGAGATCAGTTTTGCATAAGCATAATTTCTCGTAGATAATAAATATACATACGATCATTTTGAGGAAGTATCTATGAGAATCATAAAATATTTAAATAGCTATGACAAATATTGTATAGGACTGCAAATGTCTCCTTGAATGTGTTCCAAGAATGTAGGGACTTCATCATTCACTTTTAAAGCAGAAGATTTAGTAATTAATTTTTCGGTAGTACATGCGGGGCATACAAATTCTTTCTGATTCAAGAAATTCTTTACATCGATATTATGTCCCTGTGAATTATTAATTATATTTCTCATCATCCTAAGATCTAGATAGTCTAATCTATCATGCCAGAGATAGAAAAGTTCAGAGCTTCTAAATATAGTTTTTAGGACAGTATAGGTTGCATGTGCCATAATATTAGTGTAGTATAACCCAAATTTAAATGAAGTCTTTCTATTACCCTTTTTTCACTTACTTCACGCTTTGTAATGAGTAGGTATTTGTTACCATACTCTTCTTCAGTCTTAACATGGAAACCGTCGGTGCAAATGTCTTTAAAACTTAAAAGAGTTCTAGTCGATTCTTTAATGACTAAAGTTGTGCCTATCGGGAGTATAACTGTGGCTCTTTCTGATCCTATTATACAGGCGTTGCTATCGATGATTGTCGTAAGGCTGCTAGCATCTTTACTAATCGACTAAAAGAATTTTGTCTCTCTCAAAATGGTATTTATTATGCCATTGTCAGCTAAGTAAACTTCCTCCATGGGGCGCCATACCTATTCTAATATAAAATACTTTATTAATAGATTGTAGAAGATAATCAATATATAAAATAAAATACTTCGAATGTCATAATATATCATGTTGTATTGATTGAATAAATGAATGAATTAATATCATCCAATTATCACGAGAATGAGTTGTTTGAGTATCGTTATTGCAAGTCTAACTTATTCTTCTCATACATAAAATGAATGATAATTAAAGTCTAAAAGTATTCTGTGCATTAGACTGAATCTGCTAAGAAATCTCTAAAACTTCGACTACTATCTTCTTAGGGGTGAGATGCTCTTCCTGAAAAATCATGGCAACGACTGCAATGTCAATAGGGGGTGCGGCTGCAGGCGTGGAGTCCACCTCTATTGGTGCAAGCAGCTGCTCGAAAATGTTCCCCTCGATAAAAGCAAAGTGGATTTCATGCTATCCTTTGCCACACCTCTTCTTTTTGGTTTGGAAGGTATCAACGATGTGTTGCGGCTCTTTACAGATCTGCAACCAGTGCCCCTACCTTCCACACTTGTAGCAGGTTTGGTCTTGATGACCATAGGGTTTGTCAACGCGTTTTAGTTTGCCAGCCTTATTCTCTGTGGAGCATTTTATTTACCTTTCTGGGCTACGGCTTTGCCTGTCCTTCCCTTTTTCTTCATTATAGCCTTTTCGCACCCTGTAGCTCCTAGCGTTGGCCTCACAGCCAGCGGAGCTCCTTGGTGGTTGTGCAGCAAAGTTCTTGCAAAAAAATTCATCTTGAGTCTCTGCAACCCGCATGATATCGATCAATTTAGCGTACTCTTTGTAACCGTCTTGACGATAGTTGCGCGCAAACCGCACTGCACTAGGGTGGAAGATGGAGAGGGTCTTCTCAATCTTCTGCTTATCTATGATTTGCCTGCCATAAAGTTGAAGATTGATACAAATTATGTGCAGAGCAGAGTTGTACTCTACAACCGTCCAAAAATTAGTAAATCTGAGTCGAATCCATTCCAGGTTTGTCTGAGGAAGGATGGTGTACTTTGGCTTCTCGAACTGCTTTTTGAGTGCAGTTTATAATGTTAGCACGCTCTTATGTGTCATGTACTCATTCTTGAGAGTGAGACAGATGTGGTGCTAGAGGAGGTGAAGTGCCTGATCATTTTTCTCAAGTGTGCGTTTGGCATCCTGCTGTGCACCATTCCCAATGGCAGTGCAGAGCTTCTTAGCTCCAAGTACGATCTCAATATCAGAAGCCTAAGTTAAATAGTTTTGTTCATGCTGGACTAGCTCCTTGAACTCCCGGTTTGTAATGCCTGTCATCTACATGTGTATGAAGGAAATATATAAATTTACTGCAGGTAAATATGTATGAAATAAGTTGCATAATGATACAAAATATTATCATGATATTTCAGAATTTTCTATGTATTTTTTTTATAATTTTACTGTTAATTTTAGTAATTAAAAGTAATTTAAATAATTATGATTAATAAAAAAAGTAAATACAGAAAAAGTATAAAAAATAATAACAATTGTGCTAAACAAGCTTCAAATACAAAAAATAACTCAAAATTTGAATTCCCGATGCCCTTTTATTCTATAATTTATTTTTCAGTGAATTTTCTAATTTCCAATGGCTTCTCTGCTAATTTTCAATTCTGAGAAATTTTTTGCATAATTGTTTGATTTTCTGATGGTCTATTTGCATAAATTCGAGCGCCCCCTCTCCCCCGCAACCCGACTAATCAGATGGTCCAAACTGTTTTTGGCTGATCGGACGGTCCGATCTTCCCTTGGCCGATTGAATTGGTCCGAACTTGCTATGGCCGATTGGACGGTCTGTATTCTCTTGACCGTTCGGACTGATCTGAACTTGTTGTGGCCGATCGACTGTCCATGACTGATCGGACGGTCCGGATTTCTCTTGACCGTTCGGATTGGTCCGAACATCCATGGCCGATCGGACGGTCCGAATTTCTCGTGACCGTTCAGACTGGTCCGAACCACCATTGTCGATCGGACGGTCTGTTGCTAATCGGATGGTCTAGATTCTTTCATGACTGATTCAAAGAGGGAGGGTAGGGTTTCCCTTACCCCTATTCACCTATGGCAGCCATGGCTCAAGGTTGGCTCGTGCGCGCGGAGGCTGGCGGCGCTAGCGACAGCAAGCTGCGCGGTTACGTTCATTCAGTCGACAGCGCAATCACATTCGGGAGACGCGCGTGGTGATGATTTTCCTCCTTTTTTTAGTTTACAATGCAATCAACATCTACTCTTTCGTACAAATCTACCGATTGGTTTAGCTGGCGACTTCAAGTTTGTTCGTGGTAAATTTAGAGCGGATTTGCATCGTAGACGATAATCTAGTAAGCAAAATTTGTAGAATTTAAATGTTCTATATATTTTAATTTACGAATGATTACCTTCGTGTTGAGGAACCATCACTGGTTAGTTTAGTTCGTGCGATTCCTCTCGTATGCAAAATAGATGAATTAAACACAGAATATTGCAAACAATAAATTAAACACAGATAGATGAGAAAGGAACTCCTTTCTTTATTGCTTTATCTGTTTTCTTATGTATATTATCATGAGTAGGACTTTTATTTATAGACTAAATAAAGGATGCCCCTAATAAACCAGAGTTAGAGATCTAAATCTAGATTTTTCAACAAAAAAGTATAAAAAAGAGATGAATCCCAACCTCCCCCTCTCTGCTGCAGCGGGGCCCGACACAACCTCGGCCCCTCGTGCAGCGGGCCAAGCCACGGGACCGCGACCAGCGCGGAGCCAAGCGGTGCAGCACGAACCGAGCTGTCGCCCACTTGGCCCACATGTCATAACAAACCGTGCCCTCGGCCATGGCCACCCTCCGCGCCCACGCCTCCCCACCTCCTCCCACTTCCCTTCCTCTTCACACGCCCAGGCTAGTTTCGAGAAGGCGAAGAGAAGGGTTCGCGCGTGGTGTGCAGCTGGAAGGCGGAGGAGGGGAGCGGCGGCAGATGGCGGTGGAGTACCACTGCTGCGAGGCGGGCTTCTTCGAGCACATCGTGCTTATCGTGGTGCTGGTGCTCTTCGCGGGGCTCATGTCGGTCAGCCTCGTCGACCTCGAGGTCCTCGCCAAGTCCGGCGCCGACCAGGACTGCAAGCACGCAGGTGCGCCATTCCCTCTATTTGGCCTTCCGTCGTGCCCGCCCTTCCCTGGCGGACGGAGCCTGTGCCTGGCTCCGGTTGCGGTTTCTCGGGGCAGCCAGTGTCTCGGGCTCCATTCGTTCGCATGCTGTAGTTGGGGGTGCCTGATTTGGATGGGTGTTTGGTCGGATTCTGTTGCTCTGTTACCAGGATTGGCTTCGCATTTCGTCGAAAAGCTTGTAGGCGTACCAGTCCATGAATATTAGAAGCATGTTGTTGTGAGGAATGGGTGAATATAAATTAAATTGGTTGCGTTCTTCTCTTGGAGATAGTGACATCCTGCACTGGCTCGGTTATTGTGAAAGCGAGAGTTTGTTGGCATAGTAGAAGGAAAAAAACCGTGTGAGGTACTGGCTTTTTAGTACAAGGGAAAAAATGTGATCTTCATCTAGTTAGTTTTTATCTCTATGCCGTGCGATTACTGAACACTGAAATAATTGGAGAGTGATGGATTCTAGGCTATTTCTTTAGCTGAATGAGATGCAAAAAGCTTCACCTGTTCTATGGGAGCATGTGTCAAATGCAAATCTTCACTCTGAACGTCTGTGTCTGTGCTACTACCGATATTATTTTCCCCCGTTTGCTTTCAGCTAAGATATTGCCTGTTGTGAAAAAAGCACCATCTGCTATGTACTCTTCTGATCTGCAATGCTACATCCATGGAGGTCCTGTTCTTGATTTCAAGTGATTTGTAGATAATTGGAGTTTAAGATTCTCCTGATAAATGAGTTGTGATGACATGCTTCTGTATATGTATCAGGCTTTGCCCATATTCCTCGATAGCTTGGTGACTGCTTGGGGGTGCGATTTTGATCTCAGTGACATTGATTCTGCTATTTGTTGAGGTGAGCAATAAAAATTTCACTTATGATGCTCAGCTGCAGGTGTCTAGCTTGGTATCATATGCTAATATTTTGGTGTAGACAGATCTTACCACAATCCATCTGCTCACGTTATGGGCTGGCTATTGGTGCCTCAGTTGCTTCATTGGTCCGTGTGCTTGTTTGGATCTGCTTTCCTGTTGCATATCCGATAAGTAAGGTACTAAGTGTAGTCCCAGACTTAGTGCATTATCATTACAGGACGAGTTCTCAAATGTACATGGATTGAACTTTTACCCTTTCTGTTTCAGCTACTGGACTATGTGCTTGGTCATGGTCATACAGCTCTTTTCCGTAGAGCTGAGCCAAAAACACTCGTGACACTGCATGGAAATGAGGTAAATAGAACTGATTATCTTATCTTGTAAATTGAAACAAGATAATGCCAATGTCCTTTGTATTGTATGTGAGACTACATGGATCAAAGACATTTTCATAGTGTATTTATTTGTCTATCTAAATAGGTATCTTTGAGGCCCAGTTCTTTTTTCCCCTAAGTCCTCTATAGGAAACAGGGTACATCGGTCATGCACACAGTGACTACCTAGTAAATGCAAATTTTGGAAGCCTTTATTTGAGAAGTTTGTTTGTCATCTTAAATGAAGTTCTCATTCTTTAGTCACTTAGAGCATCTTATTTTTCTGATATGAAATACACATAGCATGCGAATATGAACCATGAAGTCTGGGATAGCTGTAATGTGCAACACATGGTTGAGCTGCAGTAGGATATAGAGGGGATCACATTCACAACTAGCTATAGGTTGATGTTATTCCACCAAGCATCATATCCAGCTTATGATAAGTGTGATATTGATGGTGATAGGTTTTAGAGGCTGTGACGTGTGACTGCTATCTTGTGTTGCTATTTTTCTTCATCAAGGTTTAGTGATCTTGTTGGATGCCTTACCTATATTGAGGACTGAGGAATAAATTAAAAAAATAGAAAACCCAAACTCATTTCCCCTGCTATTTTCTTCCTTGTTTTCCTGGCTGTTTAAGATGTTAGTTTGTTGATCCATCATATGAAGTTGTGGTTAGCTTGTAAGAATTTTGGTATTAAAACCTCTATCGATCATCCAATCTGTGGTTTGATTAACCCATGCAGGGTTTCAAATCCTGGTGGTAATTGGTCGATAAAAAAACTGAAAATATGTAAATGGAAAAGAAAAACATAATGGAATCCACTGGTAAGCTGGTCGTTTACTGGCCGGATGGGCTCTGGGATTTATACCGGAACTGGTGAACTGAACTTGATTCCAAGACAATCTGATCACCAAGTAACTGGAGAATAGATGTTGCATCTTCACAAGAAACATCTACTGTTGAAGCATAGCGTGAACATGGGTTCATCTTGACAGAATCTTACCTTCTACTCTAAAACTAATACAGATATGATTAATTACAATTACCTTGATGTATTTTATCCATGCCACTGAATCGCGTCACTGAGTATATCCTAAATAACCCCTTTTTACCATAATTTTTTTTCATTAGGCACGCCACTTCATCCTCCCTTGGCCCCATCCTAGGTGCATACAACTTTGTCCTCAATCTTTGCATTCCCAAGCTGGCTTACTAGATGCATATCACCTTTTCCTTTCTTTCCTCCCCCTCCTGGCTAGCTGCGTCGGTGTGTGCTCCGTCCTGCTAGCCCAGTCCTCCCCAAAGGCTTAAACTAGCTATTCCTACCATGTGTGATACATGCTATACCACATTTGACATGCATTGAGCAGTATGATTTACCTGAGGTGAATCACTCGATTGACATTGCACACATATTTTTGGTAGATTTTATTTGACCAAGGTGCAGAGGCTGAGCTGATTAGGAGATGAATGCATGATGCAACAAAGTATGAATCAAGATGCATTTGTCACTGGACCAGGATTGACATAAAGTGTATTCTAGTGTGTTTATGATTAGGAGAGGATCAGCTGAATGATTAGCTGGTTTTTCAGTGGAGGATAAGAAGTGTTGCCTACTTGGAATATCCAACAAATCCCTTTCTATTGGATGTGGGGACTATTTAGCACAGGTCAAGTGCCACAGCTGGGAGCACAGCAAATTAGGTTCTATTAGACACAATCAATCTGCTTCTTGCTACAGGGCAGGTGTCATTTGGAGGTCATGCGCATGCTGGAATATAGCCAATGCCAAGTATTTGCAGTAAGGCTTTTAACAGAGCTGGGGCATTTTGCTGAACCTAGTTGAGACTATTTTATTGTAACTGTTTATGCTGAAGGATAAGGTTTTACCTTACATATATGTGATTCAATACTCATTGATTCTACAGGGATCTATTGGCTTGTTCATTTGTTTGACTGATTAGGATACAGATCTTAGATATTCTAATGCAGATGGCCATTTGTTAGGTATTCTGGTTATAGGTAATCCACACTTGAAATCCTAGTCAGGTTTAGTGGGGCAGCTAATGGTATTTTGTGCGGTGCCATCAATTGACCCAGAGCTGTGTCAAAAAAAATATTGACTTAATGTTTGGGGATCTGCCTCTTAATTTCTTGCACGTGTATTAAATCTCGTAATAAAATTTAGGTTGCAAGGTTTTTTAACTGTGTTACTTCTCTTATAATTTGAACAGGCTGGTAAAGGTGGAGAGTTAACCCCTGATGAAACTACTACAATAGCTGGAGCTCTTGAGCTCACTGAAAAGAAAGCTAAAGATGCTATAACACCACTAACACTAAGTCAAACATTTGCGATTGATATAAATGCAAAACTTGACAGGTATTGGGTTTGGGTTTTGTTACAGTCTCAGCAGTTTTTTCATTGAACAATGTGTTACAGTTATACATAATTTTTTGTTAAGCGCATAGTCCAATCATTTGTGATCTCTTTTGCAGAGGGAACTAATGCTAGAGGTCCTTGAGAAAGGTCATAGCAGGGTGCCAGTTTATTATGAAAAGAAGACAAACATTATTGGATTGATATTGGTAATGCTATCTTCTGTTTTTGAAAAAAAAAACAATTATATGCATTTTTGTAACCAGCTTCTGTTTCCTCATATTTGGCACCTACCTGTTTCTGCCCTGTTGGAGAATGATATTTGAGCAGAATAGGATTCACAAATCCGGCCAGGATCACCAGTTCCTGACCAAATAAAAACCCATGATAGATTGTGACTCTAAAGGCAGGAAGTTGGTGACCACTGGGGTTGTCAACCCTGGATCAGAGTAGATTGATGGCATTGTAGTTGTATAGTTGTATTTTGAACTAGGATAGCATATTCTCTGCAGAATGAGGCAATTGTGTATTAAGGTGCATAAGTGAGCATAGTTTGTAAAGGAAGAAGGCATTTATATTTACATGCTGCCCTGGCTATCATGTAGCAATACTGCATAGATTTGCTAGTAATTAGGAGTAGTTGAACTTTTGATGTATATAAGGTACAAACATGTAAAATCTGTAATTAGATTTTAAATCAGCGCAAACGAGACTTGAGTTTGCATCATTTACAAGAAATGCAGAGTTAGCTGTTTTGTCTTGTTTCTGCGATCAATAATTCAATATGCTTCGAAAGCATGCATGCGTTAGACAGAGTTATGATGTGGATATAAATTTTGGTGGCTATTTCATTTACTTTTGGTATGCAAATTCATATTTCTGATAATCTTTCATATGTGTAATTGTACTTACTGTACTTGCATACACTTTGCCATATTATCCAGGTGAAGAATTTATTATCCATTAAACCTGATGATGATATTCGTATAAAAGAGTGTAACTATCCACGAAATTCCTTGGTATGGTATAAAACTATAAATTGTTCTTTCTGTGCATATTTTAGTGGCGATATGTCTTTTTTATATAACTGAATAACTCCCTGTCTGTGCAATTAATGACTGTTAATCACCGGCTGATCAGTATAATTGAGGATACAAAGGAAGAGATGTCACCCTTAATTCATAAATATGCGCATGTAATTAATGACTGTTTCACTGGTTGATCTGTATAATGGAAAATACAAAGGAAGAGCAGTTATACTTAGTTCATACATGTTATGGATTAGCTTCTGGTGGGGTTTTCTGTGGACAGTGAGAGGAGGAAGTGGACTGGATCGAGACTCGGGATGGGAACACAAGGGATAGCAGAGGGACTCGTGCTCGCCCCCGTGCGTACAGCGGGATTCGTTCCCAGCCAGCAGCGAGGCTTTGAGGACTGGAGGTAAGGGAAGATTATTCTTTATTGTTGTTTCCAAGTTACAGGATATCATCATTTATATAAGGACTGTAACAATCCGAGCTAGAACTCTTGATTCCTATTAATAACAAACTCTTAATCCTAAATAATGTCTAACTCTTATCTCCTAACTTGTAACAATTTAATACTTTCCCAATAAACTAACATCTTCCATCTAAGTACCTACGCCTGAACTCTTGTAATCTTGTTTGTCACAGCCGCACTGCTGCCCGTCACGGCTTGCCGATTAGAAGGCCTCACTGTATAAAACTTTCCCCAAAAAGAATCTACAACACTTCCCCCTTCCGCTGAAATAGCTCATCCTCGAGCTGGAAATCAAGTTAATGCTCATGGAAGTCCGGAAGAAGTACCCATGAAGCTTCAAATGATGCACAATACTTCCATTGAACTAACACTTCCCAACAGCCACGCTTGAGACGAGCACGTTGTATCACCAAAGGCATTGGAATAGCCCGGCCATTTTGTGTATCTAGTAATGTAGGTATCTCAACTGGAGGATCACCATGGAAATTCTTGAGCAATGCCACTTGGAAGACATCATGAATCTTAGCTCCTGCAGGTTGCTGAAGCCGATATGCCATTGAACTAATGTGTTCGATGACCTTAGAAGGTTCATAGAATTTAGGAGCCAATTTTGATGCGACACGACTAGTGAGAGACGTAGAAGGACGATGATGCAACCGCAACTAAACCCACTGACCCACTTCAAACTCCACCGCACGATGATGACTATCATGTTGCTGCTTCATGATGCTCTTAGCTTGTAGCAGTCGCTCGCGTACTTCGGCCAAGAATTCATCACCATCCACCTTCTATTGTTCTATAGCAGCCACCCGAGCCGCACCTGGCTCACTAACCAATAGGGCCGGTGGATTACGCCCATAAACAACACGAAATGGTGTGGTGCGAAGAGCTATTTGATACGAGGAATTGTAACAATATTCTGCCCAAGGAGGCCATCATACCCATTGCCTTGGACGATCACCACACAAACACCTCAGATACATGGTAATGATGTGCTTAACCACTTCAGACTGACCGTTGGACTGTGGGTGTAAGGCATAAACTTGTTTTCCCTTTCTCTTAATCCATAGTGTAAAATGGGTTCCAAATTAATAGATATGGTCTATATTAGAATTGAAGGCTAGGTTTGTTTTGTTCTCGACATCTTACAGGCATGATGTTGAAGGAACATGTCATGTAGAAGTTATTAAGTGGAAAATTTGAACATAGGGAAATGGATTGTTGTTCTTTGGAAATTCAAAAGTTAGATAACTGCTAGAGAGCTTCAAAGCTGGAGTCAGAAAAGTGTTGGTCTTGTTAAATTGCAGCTTAGTCTTGCCAGGGAAGTGCTTCACCAGTTGGAAATCGCGCAAGACATCCGGAATTTGACGGAGGAGGAAGACTGGTTGCGCTGCAACCTCAAGAAACATTTCCTGGCCTTATCTTCCCTCTCACGCACTATTGCTAGATCCTGATCCAGAATTGGCTGGTTGCATGAGGGGGACACAAATACTGACCTATTTTATGCGTATGCTAGACATCACAAGCAGAAAAATTTCATAGCCAAACTAGTTAATGGGGAGCAGGTAATTACAAGCCATGCCGAAAAGGAGCGAGCAATGTATGAGTTCTACAATGGGCTCCTTGGATTGAGCCTGGACAGAGAACACACCATTAATCTGGAGGAGATGAACATCGAGTCTCATGACCTTGCAGCTCTTGAGAGCCCTTTCTCTGTGGAGGAGGTTTGGAAAACCATCTGTCAACTTCCATCGGATAAAGCGCTAGGACCAGATGGTTTCACAGGTCGTTTCTATAAAGCTTGTTGGCCTGTTTTGAAAATTGATATTATGGCAGCTGTATCAGCAGTATGGAGTAGAAAGTCAAGTAATTTTGGGATGCTCAATTCAGTTTACATCGTTTTAATACCTAAGAAAGATGAGGCAATACACGTCAAGGATTTCCGACCCATAAGTTTGGTACACAGCTTTGCTAAATTGGTCACCAAAATGCTTGCCAATAGACTTGCTGCATGGCTTCACCAGATAGTAACTCCAAATCAGAGCGCCTTCATCAAAGGGCGGTCTATTTAGGATAATTTCTTGTTGGTGCAACAGATGGCTAGGTTCCTGCATCAACAAAGGCAGCCTCGTATCCTCCTCAAGCTAGACATCACAAAAGCTTTTGATTCGGTCTCTTGGCCGTTTCTCCTTGAGGTTTTGAGGAAGTTAGGTTTTGGACCCATTTGGTGTGACATGGTTTGTGGGTTGTTGGGCACGTCTTCATCGCATGTTCTCCTGAATGGAATCCCCGGCGAGATCATATTTCACAAGCGTGGATTGAGGCAAGGGGATCCCCTCTCCCCGATGTTATTCATTCTTGTTATGGACGTCTTAAGTAATTTGTTCTCTCAAGCATCAAGTGAAGGTTTGTTGCAGTCCCTCTCTTCACGAGCTTTACAACATAGGATTTCCCTTTATGCCGATGATGTAGTCGTCTTTCTTAGGCCGAGCTCCATGGATTTGGAGGTCACTATGGACATTCTCAATCTCTTTGGTGAAGCTTCTGGACTTAAAACCAATATGCAAAAAAGTAACATCTTCCTCATCCAGTGCTCTGAGACAGAGATTGACATAGTGCGGGAGCATCTCCCATGTGAAGTGATGAATTTTCCTTGTAAGTATCTTGGGGTGCCCCTCTCCCTACGACAGCTTACAAGAACTGAAGTGCAACCTATTGTTGATCGGATCGCCGATCGTCTTCCGGGATGGAAAGCAGAGTTGTTAACAAGGGCAGGTAGAAGAACATTGGTGCAATATGTGCTAACATCTATGGTGGTCTATTTGGCCATGGCAGTTGACCTTCCCCTGTGGGCTATCAAAGAGATAGACAAAATCCGTAGGAAATTTCTGTGGAGAGGTAGAAAAGACATTAAGGGAGGTCACTGTCTGGTGTCATGGGTCAAAACCTGCCGACCTAAGGAACTTGGTGGCCTTGGCATCACTGATCTCCAGCGAATGGGATGGGCCCTTAGAATGAGATGGCTTTGGCTTCAGAAGACTGAACCTGACAAACCGTGGTCCTCCTTCCCGATCCAAGTTCACCACTGCATTCGATCCTTCTTCTCTGTAGCAACAAGCACAGAGGTCGGTGATAACTCCCGCACCCTCTTCTGGAAGGATAGATGGATTCAGGGGCAAAGGATTGCTGATCTTGCACCCCGCCTTTTTGCATTGGTTTCCAAGAGATGTGCCAATAAGCGCACGGTAAGGGAAGCAATCACGAATCACAATTGGATTGCGGATATGCTAGGAGCGATGTCAGTTGGGGTAATCGCTGAATTTCTGGATCTTTGGGACCTCCTATCACAGGTGGTGCTGCAACCTGATACAGAAGATAAACACATATGGCGCTTCACTGCCAATGGAAAATACTCGGCAAAATCAGCTTACGAAGGCTACTTTCAGGGGGAATTGTGTTCAGCCCTTGGGAGCGAATCTAGAGAACTTGGGCCCCAAATAAATGTCGCTTCTTTATGTGATTGGCTACACATGATAAGTGTTGGACTGCGAATCGTCTGGCACGCCGAGGATTACACCACCATTCCCGATGCTTGCTTTGCGATCAGGAGGAGGAAACCATTAACCACATCCTGGTCTCTTGTGTGGTTGCCCGCCAATTTTGGTTCGAACTGCTACAAAAGGTGCAGCTTCAGAACCTCTCACCTCAGCCGGGTGAGCCCTCCTTAGAAGATTGGTGGTACAGAACACACAATGCAGGGGATGGCCAAGCGCGGCAAGGCCTCAACTCCATCATCATTTTAGGGGCATGGTCTCTTTGGAATCTCCGCAATCGGTGTGTCTTCGATGGGACTGCACCGGATGTTAGGGCTCTGTTGTCATCTGTTAGTGAAGAAATGAGAATATGGGCACTGGCTGGAGCAAAGGGTATTTCATACCTAACTACTCAGCCACAGGCCTTGGTTTAGATCATGTCTCTGGTAGAGGTCGATCCTGTCTTTTGTAACATAGGCGAGTAAGCAAGTGCGTGTGGTTTTGGGTGGTGAGTTTGTAAAGCTTTTCTCTCCTTCTTAATATAAAGATACGCAGTTCTCCTGCGTGTTCGAGAAAAAAAAGATACCAAGTATTTGTATATTTAGCTTACACATCTACACCTTGTTAAATGTCAGTGTTGCAGGAGACAAGCTCCTCTATGACATCCTAAATGAATTTCAGGAGGGCCACAGCCACATGGCAGTTGTCATAAGGCAAACCAATCCAAATTACCCAGCTGAACAACCTGTCAATGATGGTGGAACACTTGGTGAGCTCCAAGGCAGTTCTTACTCCTTAGTAACTTGCATGTGACGTATATAATCTGCTTTGTAATTTTCTCATTTGCTCCTTGTTTTGCTTTATTTCAGCATGGAACAAAGAGGTCTCCATTGCTATTGATGATAAGTGTAGCGAAAAGGTTATGAAGAAACTTCCACCACTGCGAAGATGGAAGAGCTACCCCAACTCTCAGAACTCTAATCGAGGAAGTAGGAGTAGAAAATGGTCCAAAGATCAATCAGATGTTTTACAGATACATGAAGAGCCATTGCCTACACTGTGTGAAGATGAAGAGGCTATCGGTATCATAACAATGCAGGATGTTATAGAAGAGCTTCTTCAGTTTAGTGATTTGCAAACAGTTCAATTTGTTGAACTTGTAGATTTAACTATTTCGCCATCTATAACACACGCTCAGTGCATTTTTTTCTGACCAGACGCTCAGTGCATTTGGGTCCGAATGCTTACAAATGACAATCCAAATCAGTAAGCATTCAAAATAATCATATAATAATTATAGTAACTCATATTTATCGTAATCGTGTGAAGTCATAATGAAGGTTTGCTTGTTCAAAACCATAAGATGTGCTGAACTTCACTGCCCTTTGTTCTGTGGGAAACATTTGGTCAGTAGCATCATTATCGTTGTAATTATAAGAAATAATTTGCGCTCACTTCCAAATGACACCACAAAAAACTGAATTTTTGGAAAATAATTAGTTAACCAATGTGATTTAGATCAAGGTTACTTTACGCGGATAAATATTTGTTCTCGTTGTATGAAGCATGTTCAAATCCACGCGTTTGAGCAATTACACTGTTCTCCTATAGGCTATAATTATAGCGGATCTATGTAGAATGAAGGTACAGAGGATCTTTTCCAATATTATATTTACTGTTTTCCCTATTTTCTTGGTGGCACAGGAGGAGATATACGATGAGACAGATGTACACATCGAAGAACGATGACACCGCTACAGTTCACACCGCTTCCCATTCTGGAGCAGAAAAGAAGCGTGTCATGCCAGTTTTTGTGCTGAGAGCTGAGGGGTACTATGCAATATTGTAATGTTGCACTCCATGTAGATAGACAGATTGATCGAAAATTAATTCATTTGAATGGTAGGTGCGAATGTCGTCAGCAAATTGGTTGATTGCTTTTGGTTTAACTTATAAATAGTAATAGCTTATAGAGAAAGACTCATATACAATTTTAACCGATATAAATAAAGTCACTGTAGTGTGTACTACAACCGACTAATAGATTCTGTCTTAAAAAAATACTTCGTTTGAAAGCTATATATTGTAGAAAAAATATTTATTATAGAAAACAACTTTGAAAAGACAAAATGAGTTGGCCCCCGCTCGTTTGGGCTTAGCTTTTAGCTTCTCGCTTCTTAATTTCATATTTTTCTGATTTTTTTGGTTTTTGAGGGTTTTATTCTGTATTTATTTATTTATCTATGATAGGATAATTTTTTTCTAATTTTAATTTTTTAAAAATTTAATCACACTAAAAAATTACCGACAACTACAATTAAAAAAACATCAAACAGCGCGGAAACAAAAGCAAAATCACGTATTTAAGCCCGACCGAGCGATGCGCTTGGCCCTGAAACTGTAGGATCGCATGGTCCTGAAATCGTATTGAGTATCCCGAGATTTTGACGAGGTAACAGTGCCGCTCTGAATATCTGAAGTTTTCGGTTGCTTTCGACGCCTCACATCACATCACATCTGCACCTTGTAGTAACAATCTCTCAACCTTGGGAAACATGCAGCCTCGTACGATCTACAGAAGCAGCGTACAGTAATATCACTGTACACTGCAAGCTGTTACTATTAGAAATAAGTCTATTTTATATCTTAGATTTTGCTTAAATCCAAAAATCATCCTTTAACTCTAAGATCAAATATTTTACACCCTTAAACTTTCGATTGTAAACCAATTGTTCCCCAAATCCAATTCTAACAACACTAAGCAACAAAAGAAAGAATAAATAACCCACAAATTTCTACGTAATCTCATTGTTGTGTTCCCAAATTCCACTGCGACCCACATACATACAAATATGGCAAAGCTCTGCTCAATTTCTCACATGACGGAGAGGAGTGAGGTAGAAGAAAGGGAATTTAGGGGAACCTCACCGGTGAATTGAACTGTGCTGTGGCGACTCATCGCCAGTGAGGTGGAAGCGCTGGCTGCTCGGGAGGCAAGTTAGAGGAGGCGGCACTATCTTTCAAGTGAGAGAGAGAGAGAGAGACGAGGAAGGGAGGAACGATGGTACGTACGCTTGTCGATTCCATTTCTATTGCTGAGTCAGCGCGCCATATCTGCTTGTCTGCTGAGTCAGCAGCCGCGTAGGCCCAAACCGGGGCGGAAAGGCCACGCGCGCGAGAGCCCACGAGCGGAGCAAGCCCATAGGCCATGGTAGTACGTCGCCCAAGTTCTCCCGCCCGCCCGGTGCGCGGGCCGGTTCCTGCTGCGGCGCCTGCGAGATGCCGTTCGTTGGGCCACCTTCGGACGTACGCGCGCGTTCCGCCTCGTGCAGCCCCGAGTATTACTGCACTGTACGCGACGCATACGTGCACATGCCTCGTCGTAATCGTACATGTTCGTTCGCATCCCCAACTGAAACTCACTAGCCCGCGATTCGGTCTACATGAATCCTCCAGCAGCTAGTACTACTGAAAACGGACACGCACAACCCAACCCCGTCGGAGGGAGCAGCGCAACGTGACACGAATTTACTCCGGCCAATACCATCTCCGTGCCTGTCAGAATATCTACGACAATGTTACACCGCATCAACTTGGCTTCCCTCAAGTTAGCTTATGATTTTTACTTTTTTTACTCTTTTTTAATTTTGTTTTTTAAGACTTTTTTGTTATTTCTTATATTTCTTTACATTATCTAGATTAATATATTTTTATTTTATTTTTTTAAAATTTAATTATATCAAATAAACTAACTTAAACTACAGTAAAAAAATAAATCAACTATAATAAAAAAAATTATACACAATCGCTATTTTGGAAGCCCTCTAACCGCGCGCCTAAGAGTACACATAAGCCGGGAGTGAAGCACTGCTCCCCTTCGCATCAGATGTCAAATGGCTCATTTAAGCCCAAACACGTACGTACGGTGCATGCGAATCTGTCCGATTGCTCTTGGAAAAGCTGTACGTCGAGGTATCCAAGCCAAAAAGAAACCGTGTACACGCACCAGCCGTTGATGATCGGCTGCCCGGTTGGCTGGGCTAGCTAATCTAAGATACGGGCACAATTACAGTCCTGTAAAAAATTGAAACCCACGGGTAAGTACGATACCGTTCCATATATTTATGCGCTCCATTTACTCTTACCCATCATCCACGAGACATGGAGAGAGAGAGAGAGCTGCTGGCTACTGTTGGTTGCCACATGAAAAATCAAATCACATTGATGGTGCTGTACACAATTACGTGCATGCATGCACGCCAGGTACGTACGTGCCGGCCGGTACCGCCCTCGGTGAAATAAAAACCAATAAAAGGCGCCGGGGCGTACCCAAACATGCCGTGCAAGGCTCTCTCGAATCTCTCCATCCCAACCCCTCTGTCCTGTAACACACACACACACAGAGACCAAAGTCAAAGGCAAAGGCAAAGGCATGCGCGTCTTACACACGGGTCCCACGTATCGCCGTTCCCTGAATGCGCTCCGTGGTAGAGAGAACACAGCCACTGTACCTTGAGGGCGCACACACCAGTTGTGCGTGTGTGACCCCATGAGTTGCCAGTCGTAGCATACATAGGACCCATGCATGCGCTGATGGGTGCAGTGGCAACCCAATTACTACTACGAGAAAAACATTCGTCGCAAGTCACACACATCGGTCAGGGCTACTCGTCCACTTGCATGTGCTTGGACCCCCTCCCCCTTTCTCTACCTGCCATCGACCTAGCACACGACTAGTATGCTACAATGACGAGTTGGCTTCTCCTACTCGGCTCGTCGAAAGTTTAAAACTCCTGTTAATTTGGCTGTGGCTTTTGACTCTTGATTTTTTGGTTGAAATAGTACTATAGGGGCTACAAGAGACCACAGTTGAAGTTGCAGATGTTCAATTCTATTGTTGGCTTTTTACTGAGCTGATTTTCAAAGTGTTATTTTGAAGACAGAAAAGGTTGCATGTAACGAAATCATTGAGAAGCACTGAACGCATATTTAGGGACATAATTAATAACAATAAAGTCTTTTATCCCAAACAAGTTGGATAGACTATGAATAAAACCTCCTCTAGGTCAAAGCAACGAGAGTCTTGCAATAAAACCTACAAGGCTAAAACCGTAAACCCTACATCCTGTCATCTGACCAAGAACTTAAAACACCGCCCCCAAAGCCTTATTCGTATGTCATGCTTCAGTACATGGATCGCCAACTTCTATACGCTCTTATCCAAAGCCAACTCTTTGGATAAATTGTAATTCCTCAAATCTCTGTTAACTGTTTCCTCCCACATCAGTCTTGGTCGACTTCTGCCTTTTCTTATGTTTTCGGTACATCTTACAATTTCACTATATACCGGTGCCTCAAAAGGTCTCCATTGAAGATGTGTAAACCATCTCAAGCGATATTAGATAAGCTTCTCTTCAATTGGTGCTATCTCACCTTATCATGTATATCATTATTGCGGATTTGATCTTACCTCGTGTGACCACAGATCTACTATAACATCTTCATCTCCGCTACACTCATCTTCTTAGTCGTTCAACATTCCGCTCTATATAGCATCGCGGTTTGATCATCATCCTATAGAACTTACTCTTTAATTTTTGAATGACTTTTTTATCACACAAGACACATAATGCTTGGCTCCATTTCACCCACCCCGCTCTTATCTTGTGGCTTACGTCTTCTTCAATCTTGTCGTCCCACTATAGCATCAATCTCAATATCGAAAAGTGTCCTTCCTATGCACTACTTGTCCGTCTTGAGTAACATCTCTATCATCTACCCTAACACCGTTAAAATCACACCTCATATACTCAGTTTTAATTCTACTAAGTCTAAAACCTTTCGATTCTAAAGTCTTTATCTACAACTCCAGTTTCATATCGACATCTATCATACTCTCATCAGTTAGTACGACATCATTAGCGAAAAACATACACCAAGAGATATCTCTTTATGCGTGACCTCATCATTACTAGGGCAAAAATATATGGGCTCAGTGCTGACCCTTGGTGTAGTCTTATCTTAATAGAAAAGTCATTAGTATCGTTACCACATACTCTGACGTTAGTCACAACATCTTCAATTCAAGAACATAATAAAATTACAGAAAATGCACATGGCAATTGGACATTTTTAATATACATAGAAGCATAATCAGTGTGACATATACGTCAAGCTACCAGTGACGCTGCAATCGTATTACGTGTCATATCCATATCCACAAGGTCTTGTGCTAGACCTGCACCCTTTCCATTCTACCCTACCAGGTTTGGAAAATCTGCACCCTGCATTCCATAGTCTAGAATGAAGCTATATAATGCTATCATTAAGACAATTATGACCTTCTGTTTTTGTGCCTTATAGCTAGGAATGTTGTCCAAGATACACCATTTCATTTTACATATGCCAAATGCCCACTCAATAGTATTGCATAGGGAGGAAAGATGGAAGTTGAATACCTCCTGCATCCCATTGGGTTGACTACTATCTTGAAATTCTGAAATGTGGTACCTATGGTTTCAATAAAAAGCTAGGTACCCCAGTCTGTTTGGATAGCCGAAGTCCATACTTCCCTGCACGAACCATGTGAGGTATGTGAAGTTATAGTGCTACATTTAAAAATGAGGCCATCAAAGATTATGCATTGCAGGGTTGCACCTATAGGTGAAATAGGGAAACGATCCCCATATTTTGCGACTGTTTCATGCAATATGAATGTGTCGTGTACAAATACAGGCCATCCAATACACACAAACGTGAAGTAGGCATTGAAGTCGCACACCGCAAGAACATTGTGGCTGGTGTACCCGTTCTTGTTGAAACGCTTAGCACGCACCTCGAATGAGACTGTAACCTGCATAGGGATCCCATCGATCGCCCTAATGCAGTTACGGAAGTGGGGATAAAACCTTAGCTGCAGTAGCCTGGGATGTTACAAAGCACACGCACAGTGGTTGTTTGTGCCCACTACTAGCTGTCGGGTAGCGATGGAGCCAGTTTCCGGATCAACCCCAAGGTCGGTGGTGTGCTGCTTCAAGGTCTTCCATGTGGTGTAATTCCATTTGAGGCCATCCCACTCGTTCTTCGTTTGCTTCTAAAAGTATGTGCGGTTGCGCTCGACCAATTTTCGGCAAAGGTTATCGTAGCCATTCGTGTTGAGACACCCTAAGGGATGGTTGTGTGCACAACCTCCTCCACACATATCTTCCAGAAAACACAAGTGCAATATGCACCCCAAGTATCCATAGCCCTGTCCATCTACGTCGATGTGGAAGGAGTTGTTTAGAACAAGAAATCAAGCAGCCGACACAACAAGCCAAGTAGAACAAAACCGAGTAGCAAGATGCATTCTCAATAAATCAGATAAAGAAATGACATTATTGACAGTATGAGGCAACAAACCCGAAGCAACGACCGAAGCATACATGAGCAAGCAACAAATCAGAGGTAACAAACAGCATGCCTAGCAAATTGAAATGACAAAATGAAAACTAACAGCTACAAACCTTGGTCCACCGGTGGAACGAGAGGTAAGGATGGGGGAGCCGGAGACGGGGATGGAGGCTGCAGATGAGCCGGTTGCGGGGACAAGGGAGGTGGACATGGGGACGAAGCGAACTGCAACGGGGGAGCCGGAGGCGGGGATGAAGCGAATTGTGATGGGGACATGGGGACTTGGGACTTGGAGACCGAGCCGGAGCCCACGGAAAAGATCTACCGCATTGGATCCGATGGAGGCAGCAAAGTCAGAGGGAGCGGTCCACCAAGTGGGTGAGCGTGCGAGAGAGGAGTGGGCAAAGGTGGCGAGAGAATGCATGAGGGAGCAAAGTTTTGGTGCTCCCTGGTGTTATCCATTAGTTCCATGACGCACTGGCTTCGATCGCACGCTACCGCTTCTTAGCAACTGCGACACAAGCCAACCCTTTCCAAACTACGTCCCACTTCGCGAAGCCGAAAGTCGACGTGGCTTGGAACAGGGCTTTAGCCAACCAAGGGCTAGTTCATATTGACTTCTATTTTTAACTTTTATTTGAAGAAGACAAAAGCTTATATGAACACTCAAGGCTAGGGGACCAATTACCTTTTCTAATCGGGGGCGAAGCTAGCTAGGTGCCCTAGTTTTTTTGGAAATTAATCACATATCTTTAGTACTTGTAGCTATATGTTTCATTTGAACTTTATGCAGTTTGATAATACTTTAGTAAATTAGATGCAGATTGCGTTCCTTACCCATCATTTAGATTTTGTAAACTCTAGCACTTTGTTCTCGACCAATATGACACCGTGCGAAGTATGAAAGTACTTTATTCTATTTAGTTTTTAAGAACTTTTTTAGTTTATAAGTAAAAAATCAAGTGTCTGATTCTTCATCCGCTTGTGACGTTGTGACCAGTATAATAAGTATAATGGTTTAAAGCTAATATTGAGTATCTTATACAAGACATTTTACTTACAGAATTATATATGGTTTACTTGATGCTAATATTTGATCAACTGATAATCGCTTAATATATATCTTTTTATCTTATCTTTAAACATCAATAACCTATATCTAACACAAACTTTCTAGCTCTGTCGTTGCATTCAACTCACGTGATGCTTGCCAGCTTGAGAGAGACATGTCCATGTAGTATGTATGTGTGTGATTCAAAATACGACAAGGCAAGGTGTGATGTGTTATTAAGAGGAGAGAGAGGGAGATAATAAAGATTCAGCACTTGATTCGGGCGGTTCACGAATACGAACCGGGCGGGATTCGGGTACAGACGCGTGCCGGCGAGGAAGACGTACGGCTTTTTAATTTCAGTTTTTTTATTTTTCGTATTATTATAGAAGATATAGCGATGTTTTTTTTTAAAAAAATTTCTCATGTTTTAACTTTGATAAAACGAACAGCTCTTATCGTACAACTAGAGCTAAAACTGTATAGCAAAAATTAAAAAGACAAGATTTTGAAACCGTTTGAGACACTACCTAAGTTTGCGTGCCGCGCGGGCAGGGCAACGCTAACAAATAGGATGGGGGCGCAATGAATGAAGCCCCGGGCCCCGGCCTTCACCTCAACCTCGTGACCGCGCAGCTGCTGATGGATGGGCGCGCGGGCCTCTGCGTCTGCGGCCGGCAGCCCTGCCTGCCAAAGCGCCTGTGCGCGCCGTACTTTGCTATTGCTCTGCTTTGCTTGGCTCGCTCGCTTGCTCCCCAGTCATGCGGGGACACCGAGTTCGTGTCGTGTGAGCTGTGCCAAATGTCTCTATGTGACTCCCATCTACCAGCAGTCCAGTCCAGCACAACCCAACCGGTGCCCGCGGCTTATCCTTCCATTTGGCTGTGGATTTATTGATCTTATCATGCTGTTGGCAGCTGAGACTGGAGTATTTTTCTTTTGCGGACAATGCTGAAATGGCACACCTCACCTCTGCGGTCAAGATCACTTTGGAACTATTTGATATGGCTGTGTTTTTTAGCTGAAATTTTTAGATTTTAACTTGTTATGATAGAGATTACAGAAAGAGATACTCGCTTGTGATTTTTGATTGTACAGATATTGAGTTTTTAACGTATACTACAATTAACTTGTAGACTCTATCTTAAAAAAATACTTCGTTTGAAAGTTAGATACTGTAGTAAAAGCCAATAGCTAGTTTCAAAAGCCGAAAAGAGCATGCCCTTTATTGTTATACCACACTAGTCAAAAGTTGACCTCCATTTGTACAAACCTAGGGCCTGTTCATATTGTCTTTTGCTTTCAGAAGCCGAAATCAATATGAACACTCCGGTTTCTATAAACCATCGACCACTACTATTCATTAGCCATTATAATAGGTGCTTTCACATATTGTAATGTATTTTGTGTTTTATTATATCACAATTCCATAAGTCATATAGCAGTTCTAATGTTGTAGTGATTTTTATTGCACTGTCTTTCTTTCATAATGCACTACTATTTATCAGTCATAACCAAAAGTCATCAGTAGACACCAATATAAATAGACCCTAAGTAGCAGAGATGCCTAGAGGTATATACCTTTCAAAAGATGTTTATATTCAAGATGTACCATTACATCCCATTTCCTTTGAATTAAAACCTTTTCTACCTTTTTTTTCCATAGGAAAGGACTATTTTGCCCCCGTGGCCCATTGCAATTTTAGAAAATAACATCCCACCCCCACTGTGTTAACATAGTGCAACCCAGCCAGCTTAGACTTGCACAGCAAGGGCAGATTCACACCCCAGACAGTCTAGGCTCCAGCCTGAGGTGTACGATATTTATCAGCGTAAAACCCAGGAAAGTCTAAGTAAGTCAAGTGTGGAACTTTCCCTTCCAGCTCAGGTAATAGTGACATCTGACCCTTTCTAGCTTGAAACATGGCAAAATCCTAGATTTGGTACTGCTGCACGATGTGTCCTAGTGCGAGCCAAAAAATTAGGCTCCCTCAATGATTCAATCTGTCGCCTCCTCCATCTCCATTCCCATGCGCCGCCTCTATCTCCCCATCACAGCACAAGTGGGGAATAGGGAGAGGAGAAGAGCACACAAGGGGCGCAGGAGTCGTATTTCCTGAAATTCGCGAGGTTGCTAGCAACTAAGGACAAGACAGTCCTTTCCACGGCAAAAAAAAAAGAGAGAGTGAAAAATGATTAATTCAGAAGAAATGGGAGATAATGGTATATCTCAAATCTACCTAGATGTATAGTACTTTAATTACCTCAGGTCTGTTTCAAAGCAAGCTACCAGGCATACTGTATAAAGCTCTGTCATCTGTTTGGGAAAGCATTCACTTGCAAAGATATAAGGGTTACTTACTGGGGGTACTTACATGGGAATTAAATGTGTATGTACCACCACGTAGTTATGGATCTGTTCTAGTCCTCAAGTAATTGCTCCAATTAATTTTCTTAGAAAAAGCTAGCTATTGTGGAATAGTACAACAGCAAACCCTTTTCTTAAGGTTGAAACAAGTAGTACATCATGCCGCACCAATAGTTTGCCAAAAACCAGTAGAATATAGGAGTATTTGAAAGAGTAGGCCGTAGAGCCAATCAGTTGGATCATATCATATCTAAGGGTGTAGAAGTGTAGAGCGACTCCTCAGTAGCCGTCACAGTCAGTACTCGCTGGTCATAAGCCTACGCTCAAAAACTCCAAAAAAAGAAAAACAATAGCTAAAAGAATGAAAGAACTCCTGCTATTTAAGGACCACCCCTAGTCTCCCAAAGAGCCACCACACTTCCGGGCTCCCAAAAAGCACACCCCCTTATCTCCCTCGCTCCCCTTCAACCACACTGTCCCCAGCAATGCTCACCACCCCCTCATCCACACCTCTCCCCTCTCCCCACATCTCAAATGTTTGCTGAGTTCTCTGCTGCCATGGAGCTTGGAGAAGTGCTGGGCTTGCAAGGCCTCACAATGCCATCCCCCAAGGAGAGTGATCTGAGTCTAATGAAGAGATCCAATGTCACCCAGGTTGCCTCCTACCCCTCCCCCTTCCTTGATGAACAAAAGATGCTCAGATTCTCCAAGGCTGCTCACACACTGCCCTCAGGTTTGGATGGCTCTAGCGCTTCATTTGCTCTTCAGTTTTTTTTCCACTAGCACTTCATTTGCTCTTCCATTTTTTCCATCTGTAATGTCGTAGAAGAATAGACAATATTGCATGGTCTTTCATCTGTTCTCTGCAACTCATGATAGCAATATTCTCTGTTGCTATGTTCAAAATAAAATGAAAAGTCAAAAGAAAACTCAAGTGCTGCATTTATGGAACTTGATGAGCTCTCATGTATGCTACATGGGGATTTGCACAACTCTACCCTTCACTGGGTCCCCACGCACCCACCCACACCCAAGGCTGTAACATTTCATTGCTTTTTAACTTTACACTTTTGTCTTGACTCAATGCCTCCTCCCGTAACCATGTATATTTCAAGATAAGTTTGTTGTTGCTTCTTTGAGCATTTCTCAGACTAAAACTTTCCGTGTTTTTATCTAGGTATGGATTTTGGAAGACAAAATGAGCAGATGTTCTTGTTGTCTAGGACTAAGAGGCCTTTCACTCCCTCACAGTGGATGGAACTGGAGCATCAGGCTCTCATATACAAGTATCTCAATGCAAAGGCCCCTATACCTTCCAGCCTGCTTATTTCAATCAGCAAAAGCTTCAGATCATCATCAAATAGAAGTAAGCATCGAAACCAAAAATCTAGATTCATTTTCATAAATACTTAAAAGCTCACATTTTCATAAACCGAGGTAGAAAAGAAAGCATTTTTACATGTATAACTGCACACCAAAACACCTGTTAGGATAGAATGTGAGAAATGGAAGTGTTGGCTTCTATGTAATATCTGAAACTATCAATCATGAAGTTTCAATATGTATTGTCGATGAAATTGCACAGATACTATCTTTTAAGTTTTAAACGTTTCCATAAACTGAAAATTGTAGATCAGACTATATCAGTAGATGTAACACAGATCTGCATATAAGCTGTCTCAACTATCTGTTCTAGTCTGTTTAGAATTAGTCACTACACAAGTCAACATACATATATTTATATAGAGCATGACCAAAAAACTATCTACTTTAGGATTTATATGCAAGCAGAACATGACATACTTCCCTATATAATGCAGTGAGTTGGAGGCCTCTCTATCAAGGCTTCACAAATGCAGATTCTGACCCAGAACCTGGAAGATGCCGTCGAACAGATGGCAAGAAATGGCGATGTTCAAAGGAGGCAATGGCCGACCACAAATATTGTGAGCGGCACATCAATAGAAACCGCCACCGTTCAAGAAAGCCTGTGGAAAACCAAACTAGAAAGAGTGCAAAAGAGACACCCGCTGCTGGCTCATTGTCGTCTCTTGTCTCACAGTGTAGCTTCAAGAAAGCAAAAGTTAATGAATTGAAGCCAGGCAGTGTCAACTATTGGACAGATAGTTTAAACAGGTTAATATATCCTGAAACTGAGTTTAATCTTCTCGTATGAAGCAGAAATATTTCACAGTGATAGATTGAATCACAGTATTCCTTTTTGTCACTTGTGCATCACATATTAATGGGTCAAGATTTTCTGATGCATTTTCATGACAGAAGGCCATAACTGTAGTGACGAATGAACAAAACCTAGTTGAAATTAGACAAAAATTATGACTGCTATATGATGAAGAATTGTGGAATTGGAATGCAATGTTGTATAGTATGGGACACAGAGAAAACAGCAAGATAGTTTCAATTTTAGTAGAAAGTAATTGTAATTTGTATTTGAATACTTGTACACATCTGCAGGACAATGTTGAGCAAAGAGAAAGCAAACAAACCTGCAGAAGACAACAATGTGCCCCTGCTAAATTCTACAAATCGACAACCCACGTTGTCCCTGCTCTCTCAACTGAAGCAACAGAATAAACCGGATAAGTTCAGTCCTACAGTAGATAGTGAATCGATCTCCTCAAATACAAGACTGAAGCCTTGGGAAAGCAGCAACCAGCAGAGCAATAAGAACGTTTCTTGCACGCAGCTGCACGATCGTGAGTGCCTCCAATCGGTCCTTCAAAATTTCAGTCTGCCTAAGAATGAGAAGATCGAGTCTCAGAAAAACAAAGCTTCCAACCCCATACAAGTTTCATCAACCTTCTATTCCTCTCCAGATGGTCCTCGCATTGGCTGCCTTACTTCTAACATGACACAAGTGCATGAGGATTGCATCTCAAGTTCTTGGGAGACGCCTCAAGGTGGGCCTCTAGGTGAGATCTTAACAAACTCCAAGAATACTGAGGACTTGACCAAGAAGTGTGAATCAAGATCATATGGTTGGTTACTGAATCTCGAGGACCATGAAATGTGAATCCTCAGTCAATGGAGAGCCAGACATAGCAAAACTCACCATAAAAGGGGACTATGGTGAGACAAGGAGGATGAAATAGCTTTGATGTTTGTCCCATCCATGCTTGTTTTTCTCTCCTTTCTATTATCAAACTTCTGTTTTGTAATCTCCAGCTAGTTGCAATTTTCAGTTCTTATGAATTTGGCTGTATCCTAAATTTTTTTCTAGTTTGCCTCGTATCAGATCTTCTTAGCTAGATCTTTAATGGATTGTGTTAAGCAGAATAAACCATAAGCACTCATTTCGGTATGCAACAAATTGTCAAAAACAAATGCTCTAATTTTCATGCAATAGTTCTAAGAAATTATTCCAAACAAGTACCAACTAAAATTATTGATTTGAGCTCTTAATATCAATGGGTCAGTCAAGTCACTGTCAGAAGCGAAGTCAAATTTATGATTACTGCACCAAAATGTAGCAGCATCAACGAGAAATGCAAGATCATAAATAGCAACTCTTTCACATTTTTTTTCCATAGATTGTTATTATAGAACAAGTAGATGAAGATCAATCCAAATAGTCATGACAAACATTAAGGCCATTGGACCTTCGAAGGACGTATTATGGGCTTAAAGGGCCCAGTCATGCGAGCAGTAGGAATTTCATAAGCCACAAACTATTTACCACAATCATATAGTCAATCTCCGAAAACTTATTTCTGATCACATATTCCAAAACTTATCTTGCTCGAAACATTAATATGTTCATGACAGTTTTGTCCAAACAAAATGAAATCCATCTCTGGTATGGTCCTTTAATTCATATTTTTTTAAAAAAGAGAGAAATACTAATCAATGGGACATTGTCTCAAAGTATGCAAAGAACAGTATGCTAGCTAACTAAGAAGGAGGATCATACAGCCTTTCTTGCATGCATGTTTCGTCGGATGGCAGATGACTCTACCGTTTTGTGAATTTCGATGGTTTCCTGTTATGAAGCATATTCCTAACAATGATTTGCACAATACCCATATTGAGCATCATTCAAAATAGCAATGATGATCTCAGTCACAAGTGGGAATGAAATAAGAATATGACAATGTGACCAGACCCAGCTGCTCTAGTTTGCAATCTCCCCCTAAAACCACATCTTTCAGACAAGCAACCCAAAAAAAGTTGAAAGGCTTAGACTGCGAAATGATTGCCCCTAGCACATTCCGTAATCGAGGAACAAAAACTTGAGCAAAACAAAACTCAGCATAGTACAACACAGAAACAAACAAAGATAAGACTTTTTCACACAAAAGAGCACGCAGAGAATAAGGTGCATCGGCTCAGACACAACCTAGAACGAAAATTTAGAGGGGGGGGGGGGGGGGGGTTAGTGGAAGAAAGCTAACACCCGTCATCATCAACTTTATGTGTAAACAGATTAATTAGTTATACTCCGTGGCGAATTCAACGTCCCTCCAGCCTAGGCTTTGCTGGCCTGCTGGCTCCTGGCCTCCTGGGCCTCACGTTTGTTGCTGACTTGCTGGCCTACTGGCTCCTGGGTCCTGGCCTGCTAGTGCTAGCTACTGTTTGTTCCAGCGTGAGGACGCCCATGAGTCTCTCGTCTCTCTCTATTGTCTCGTTCCCCAACCCCAACTCCTGAACTCCCCAATGCAAGCAGCAGCAGCGCCGCTAGGCCTGGGCGTGGCTGACGCACAAATGCAGTGACACGGCAAGGCAATGGTGGACGGCTCCAGCGAGACGGTGATTCTGGGCCTTCCAGCGGGCAGTGGCGGGAGCTGAAAGCGCACGTGTGCGCGCGGAGACTCTGGCGAGGCTGGGAGTCCTGGGACGACGATTCTGTGTCCAACGGCTGTGGCTCTAGCTCTCTAGCCAGTGGCTACATTAGGCCACGAGGCCCATGAGCAAGCAGCAACAGGCTGCGACCGGTGCCTAGGCAACTAGGTGAACACTGAGTAGAGCACAATCCTTGAGAGTTGAGAAATCTTTGCCCTTATGGATTGTTGTTTGTTCCAGACTTCCAGTAGAATTGTGGGTAACTTTGTTGTTTGTTCCAGTAGAATTGTAGAAAGAGCACAATCCTTAAGGTTGAGATTGATGTGATGAGAATTGTTAAAATTTAAGAAATGAGGAGGTTTTTGGTTGACTCGAGAATCTTACCACAACCGTAACCACAAGATCCACAACCAAGTGATGAATATGAACCAAATTTGGCTAATGATGAGGAGGATGTGTTTAATCTGGATGAAATTATGTGTGATCCTACTCTTAGGAAACAAATAGATGATTACCATTCGGATGTTCAAGACCAAGTGAGAAGAGCATACATTTTGAAGGGTCCAATCTAACCAATTGTGAATTTTCCTCGCAAACAATTGGGATGTTTGTGGAGGGCATTTTCAAAAGATTGGTATAAGAAGTATGATTGGTTAGAATATAGCGAGTCTCAAGATGCAACATATTGTTTCTATTGCTTTCTATTTAAGAATCTGGGAAATAATCAACGCTTTGGTCTCGAAGTCTTCATCAAAATCGGGTTTAGTTATTGGAAGCATGCCTACAAAGCATTGCCCGACTGGCCAACCATATTGGTGGTGTAAGAAGTGACCACAGCAAGGCAAGATTGCATTGTAATGATTTTCATAACCAAAGACAAAGTGTGTCAAGTAATTTCTCTTATGAAACCAAGGAATCCGAAGAACTATATAAAATCCGTTTGACTTCTTCTCTAGAGTGTACAACATTTCTCATTGGTCAAGGCATAGGTTTTCTTGGCCACAATGAATCTTCTACTTCATTGAACAAAGGTAACTTTTGTGAAATGATAGATTGGTACAAAGAAAAGAATGAAAAGTGAGACATGCTTTTGACGTGGCCCAAAAAATTGCAAAATGCTTTCTCCCGAAATTCAAAAGGATGTAAAATGTTGCACATAAGAAGTCATCGATGTGATCATGAGAGAGATTGGTGATAGACAATTCTCCGTACTTATCGATGAGTCACGCGATATATCCGTGAAAGAGCAAATGGCGGTAATGTTGAGGTTAGTAGTGCTTCATTATTCTATTTACATTTATTCCATTATTTTTTCATACTTTCATTTAATCTTGCTGCAATTGTTTTGTTATAGGTATGTGAGCAATGAAGGGAAGGCTATGGAATGATTTCTTGCTCTACATCATGTCTATGAGACTACATCAAAGGCGCTAAAGGTAGCTCTTGTTGGTATTCTAGATCATTATAAGTTATCCATTCATAGGCTACGGAGGCAAGGATACGACAAAGCTTCAAATATGAGAGGTGAATTTAATGGTTTGCAAAGAAAAATTCTAAACGAAAACAATTATGCTTTCTATGTCCATTGCTTTGCCCACCATTTGCAATTGGTTGTTGTCTCCGTTGCTAGTTGTTCCTCATCCATTCATGATTTCTTTGAGTATATCATCTTGATTGTGACTACAACAAGTGCATCTCGCAAGAGGAGGGATATATTAATGGAAGAACATCATCAAAATATTTTGGATATACTTGAGAGTGGTGAGATATTTAGTGGAAGAAGCTTGAATCAACAAACAAGTCTCACTAAAACCGGGAATACTAGATGGGGTTCACATCATACAACTTTGCTTCGTTTGGATCAAATGTGGAGGTCGGTGTTACATATGCTTAGTGCGGTAGATGAGGATGGGTATGGACCGTCTCAAGCGGCGAATTTGATAGAAAAAATGGAGAGTTTCAAATTTACTTTCATTTTGAAGCTTATGTTAAAGTTGTTTGCCATCACAAATGAGCTCTCACAACTCTTGCAAAGGAAGGATTTAAATATTGTTCATGCTATGGAATTAATTCATGATGTCAAAGCTCGGTTGACCTTTATGAGAGAAAGTAGTTGGGAGGACTTGTTTCATGAGGTCTAACAATTTTGTGTTGTCAAAAGTATTGCAATGCTAAATATGGATGAACAAATACCAGTTAGGGGTCATTTGAGGCGTGATGGGAAGACTTACACTAATTTTCATTATTACCAAGTTGAGGTTTTCTATGTTACCCTTGACCAGGTATGTACTGAGATGAATCATCACTTTAGTGAAGCATCTACAGAGATATTAGTGTGCTTCTCATGCCTTGATCCAAAGAATTCTTTCTCTAATTTTGATGTTAACAAGCTTGCTAGCCTAATTATAATTTGTCATGCGGATTTCTCTGGTGGTGATCGTGCAATCATAAATCACCAACTTGAGACTTGCATTCATCATGTAAGAAGGCATGTTTCCTTTTGTACTTGTAAAGATCTTGAAAGTTTGGCTACAAAGATGGTTGAAATTGAGAAATATTTGGTTTTTCCATTGGTCTACAAACTCGTCGAGTTGGCTTTGTTATCACTGGAGTCAATGGCATCAGTTGAAAGGGCTTTTTCGGTAATGAAGATTATCAAGTCTAAATTGTGCAACAAGATCAACAATGATTGGTTCAATGACTCGATGATATGCTACACCGAGTGGGACATATTTAAACAACTTGATGATGATGTTATTGGCCAACAGTTTCAAGCCATGAAGAAAAGGAAAGGACATTTACCTCGTAGGCCTAGGCATAATTAGCACATTATCGGTATGTTTTATTCTCTCCGATGTGAAATTTCTTCAAGTCAAAGGTATATGATTTACTAATTCATTTGTTTTATCTTATAGAGTCTCTTACTCTCTTTTAGTTGTGTGATTGGATATTTGGACTTTTGTTATTGACTCGTCGCAACTTTGGTAGTGTCTAGTGAGTTGTTTGTTATCATATCTCATTTTTATTTCTATATAAGCATCTTTACATGTGTTATGTATCGTATTTGTTCTTTTACTTTAAAACTATTGTGGATTTGCATGATGTGTAATTGCATATTTGTGTATCTGAATAACCGATACTTGCGGTTCTGAATAGACCATAATTAGGTACTTAGCTTGCGACTTTGGGAATTTTCTGGCTCCATGCACTAGTTATGCTAATTTTCTTTTGAAGAGCTACATGGCATATTATTAGAACATGTGGCCAATGTTTAGTACTTTTGTGATAATGAATAATTGACAATGTTGTTTATTGATGTTATTTGAAGTGTGTTGCATGTGGACTGATGTCGAGGTGTGGTGTGTGCGGACTGATGTCAATCAAGTTAGGAATAACTTATGCCGAAAAAATATTTTTTGGTCTTTGCATGTGAATGTTGAGTATGGAGGCGATTATAATCGATGACAAGATGGACCGAAACTAGGATGAGGAGATCCGAGATTCAGGTGGTCAAAGAATGTCACGAGATGGCCGGGCTCATGTTTGAGCACATGGAAATTAAGGGTGGATGATGCGCAGAGAAGATACAGGAGGTACGGTCCTAGAGGCTTCAACACGTGATGAATTGGAATTTTGAAAAACTCGTATTAGGAAAGGTTTCGAGTCTCTGAAATAGTTATGGGTTGAAAGCCTGATTAAGATAAAAAGATTTAGATCTAGTTGAGCAAGTTATATTAGGTAGTGTTCAGAATAGCGATGGTTTATGGTTTTTTTTACTGTAACTGGCTGATTTTTTTTTACTGTAGTTGAGTTGACTTATTTAGCATAATTAAATTTAAAAAATTAAAAATAGAAAAAATATATTAGTTTATCACGAACAATACAAAGAAAATACGAATAGTGATTTATAAAAGCCATCGCTGAGCAGCCCTTTAAGGTTTCTAGGGGGCCGTGACTTCTCAGGTTGAAAAAGAGGAGGCGGCTGGGATAAAAAGTTCTAGTCGTACGTGAGCCTTTCGAGAGAATTAGAGAGGAGATTTGGTGCTGGTATTTTCGGCGGCTGGTTCTAATGTATTAAGTCCTGTCGAGACATTGCATTGGAGGGAAAAAAAAGACGAAGGGCTGCCGAGACTTCGTGCTGGTGACGGGCAGGGCAGCTGGCGAAGAATAGATGTTGGCCTTTTGTTTCCATTGATGATTGCATGCTTGACTTTGAGGTGACGTGAGGGAGGCAAGGCTATTCCAAGGGATTAATCGCTGCATGCTTTGCATGGAATTTTCGGATGAGAGAGGTATGCATTGATGAGGTTAGAGATTTAGAAATTAACCTTGGCCATCACCCCGGCAACGACATGGCAGATACATCAAGTCTTAGCATGGAGAAACGGAAGTTTTTGTCATCACAGCCACAGCCAGGCAGGAACAATAGTAGCAAATACAACACAGAAACGTACAAAGACCATACCTGTCTCGCAAATGAACACAGAAAATTTAGGCTGCGTTGGTTCAGACACGCACAAAGCTCATCAGAATTTGGTCCTTGAATAAATCAAGTATCAGCATCGAGAAACGAAGCTTTTGTCATCACAGCCACGCATTAACAATTGAAGATGCCACCAAGAAACCCAGGCTTAACAGACGACCAACACAAAAGGAGCAAATTTGTAGATGTCCAAGGCAGGCCTAACCCAATAGCCAGCCATTTTCGCGGAACAGAGCTATCTGTACCTTGAATCAATATGAGAGTGACTGAGATTACAAGAAAAGCCAATATGAGAGTGACTGAGATTACAAGAAAAGCCAATAGCCATATAATGCAGATGCAATGGCTTGTCGAAATTACCAAACTCCCATGAACAATCGTTGGAGATCATCAATAACAAACCGCAAGAAATATCGGAGCATATAAAAAATGCCAATTCCTCTACCACACAGCAATCACCAAAAAGGCAAGAATAAAAAGCTGAGACAAAAATCAACATAGAAAAGTAAAAGAGACCAAACTTAAACAATTGCACACACAAAGAAGGTACATCGGCTCAGACACGCACAAATAAAGTCATCAGAATCGGGTCCTTATTAAGGTTCCGTATCAAGAAGTCATGTTTTCTGTCATCACAGCCACGCAAGAACAACTGTAGGAGTCCTAAAAAAAGGACAATCATAGAAGCAGTCCTAAAAATAATATACAATCGTATAAGCAATCCTGAAAAAACAGCCATAGAAGCCACAAGCAAAAACCCAAATTAAGATTGAGATTAAAAGAGAAAAAATGCAAGAGCAATAAAGTTATCAATGTGCGAGGGAGCGTAACCAAAAGCCCATCTTTTTTCTCGGGCTGGGGCTATTAGAGCCTCGAATTAATCTGGGAGTACTTGGAATAAGAAAGCCATGGCCATCGAATCTGGAGGCCGCAGCTCGTCGAAATGACCAAACTCTCGCAAACAATTCGGTGGAACCATCAAGATGTCGCGAAGAATGTGGAGAAAGAACAGGAAAATGCCGAATGGATTAGACGTCGGACTGCGCAAGAGAAAACTTCGCTAGATCTATTCGGTGGGTATAATAATTGGGGGGAAAGCAATGACCACCAAGTTGTTCGAATCGATAAGGCTCCAATGAACAGGTCGGCAAAAATCGCAGGGGATTGGGAGAAATTCACAGGGAATATGTGTATTTTGGGGTCGAATCAAGCGGCAAATCTGGGAGATTTGTATGGTTGCAACGGACGATAGGGTATCAGTTCGCAACACCACTGGCATTTGGGAAACCCTAACCTGTTGTGCTTCCTTCCTTAATCGCTGTGGTTTGGACTTTGGACTGTTTAAAGATTAGGCCCAATAAGCCCAGCAGCTTAGTGTATTCCTGTTCTTTGTCCCTTTTTAAATTCGTAATTTCCATGTTATAACCATCAGTACAAATTGCAGCGTTAGATTTTATCTATATCACTAACGAATTTAGTTTCAATACAATTCTTCCAGTTTTGGCAGAATTTCTATTGTTGTCCTAAAATTGTCCCAAATAGGGTGGGTTTTTTTTTTTTTTTTGCAAAAACAGCCCCGTCATAGGCTAAATCAGCAGCAATGGAGGTATCCATGTACCACTGTACCAGGCATCAAACAGTGGAGAGGTGACAAGAGGACGAAGGTGCAGCAGCAAACTTGCAGGTTTTAGAACAACCAAGAATAAAAGACTACAGCTCTTTGGGGCTGTTTTTGTTGTGACTATTGTTTTTTTTACTAAAATAGTACTATAATGACTGCTATGTTTTTTGAAGTATTAATTAAAGAAAAACATCAATTATAGCTTTACGAATAATACAAAAGAAAAAAATTAAAAAATATATATTCTAACGGTTTTTAACTTCTAAAAACTACGACCTTCGTATGCGCTGATCATGGAAAAAAGACGCTGCAATGAAGCAAAATCAAGAAGCACAGAACCATCGGTTGGTGGTGTGATGGAGTTGTGCTTGAACCACTTCCCTCACTCGCGTTTAAATTCTAGTGACTAGCTTTACGCACACGTGTGCTTCTATATAATTTTTGTGAAGTTATAAATTTATCTATTGTGTTGCGAGAGTATTTTGGTAATTTTTGAATTAAAAAAGAAAAAAGAGAGAAGATCCACTTGTCAGTGACGAGCTTGTGTGGATAGCAAATTATTAGCTATTGTTATTATATAATATAGAGCAGAAGTGTCCTTATGAGACAGACACATGTATTTTAATCAGTTTTGCAATTAGTAAATTGTTTATGTTTTTCTGAAAAATATTTGTCTGGGGATTGGTATAGTCGGTCATCATAGTCTGAACAGCCGGGCAAGAGCCACCAAAGCTCTGACAGATCGGTTGGGCTTAGCCACTGGTCGGTGGGCATGTGTGTTCGTTTGAAGTTTCGAACTGATTCCAACATAGCCAAAACTGCACCATTTGATCGCAAGTTTTGCGTGAATAGATGGGATTCTGGCGTTAATTAGTCGTGACAACGACTCGAACCAAAAGAAAACATGTTGGTTCTTCTTCATGTGTTATGAACATATCCTCTGAGAACGACTAGAACCAAAAGATTAACTATGTCATTGGTATAAGTCTGGACAATAAGTTTGTAAGCATTTCTGATCAGATACAACGACCGTCACAGATGCAAAGGATTCTCGAAGTAGTACAACCACTACGAAGTATCAATTCAAAAAAAGTATCTTAAGGTTACAAATGTGACCTCTCCTTTTCCATTATAAGGGGTCCTATTTATAGGAGGAGAGAAAGTGGTCTACACAATTAGAACTTTGCTCTTAGGGTTTAGTCTACTTCTAGAGGTATTTCGGTCATTTGCTCCGTATAGGCCTCGGGATCAGCCTAGGGTCCTTCTAGGGACGGATTTGTATATTTCGTTCAGAGTTAGCCCGGGGTTCTCCTAGAGACAGACTTGCATACTTCGCTCAGAGTTGACTTAAAAACTTGACTCGGAGTGATCTTTTATGAACCCGAGGTAACACAAAGACACTTTCCCAACAAACTGTGTCGTTCTTCTCGGGTTAGGAACATATCATCTGTCGTCTCGAGGCAAAGATCTCTGTGTGGAATGTGGATTCGTTGTACTAAGACGCCCTCCTAACCATATCAAAGTATTAGATTATACTGGAGCGCTAAATTTCTTCAGATATTGAAGAGTCAACATCAGGAGCATACCGAACTGAACATTGGACTCGATCGACCGAGGCGGCAAAGAACATGGTGAGCAACTAACGCCCCTTCGATTTCTGACTAATTCGTTGTACGACTACTTGTGGTAGTAGTATTATTGTATTAAGGCTGCCAAACAGAGTCACTTTCAGCAAAACCTACTTGCGCAGCGCAATCTTGAAACGTGGCCTACCTCTGAGTTCGACTTTCGCAATAGATATTCAGATTGTTTAATTAAACACCACAATGCTCCTAAAATAGATTTTTTAAAAAATTCACCAATTGAGTCCATGAGCAAATTGGCGTCGTCATTGTTCCCTTTGTTCAAAGCCGGGATAGGATTCTGAAAGTCACGTGCGCGCGGATCGCAATTAAATAGGCGTTGCTGCTGCTTTCGATGGTCATCCTGTGACACCCTCTTGCTTGTCTCCACCCTCCCATCTGCCAAATTTCTACATGTACGCATGGAAAGTCATGTGTTGCGTTTTGACTCTTGCGCTGTAACCTGGCGTCAAGGTCATGATAACATTCTCATGTACGCGAACACGATGAGACCCTTCATTCTACATATTTTCCCGCGATGGTCGGGTCGGCCTGAAGCACCGAATTTTGATCGTACGGGGTAATTCGGTAACGGGACAGAAATCGGTAATTCTGTTGGATGCCGAAAAGAAGAAGTGACACAGAAAAGGACGCGCGGCCAAGCCATGCATCCACCGCTCTTGAACGGCCGTTGCATCAGCGGGTCGAACCCTGCCCAACCTGGCACTATCCTGCTGCTGCTATAAAACTCCAAGAAACCGTTCTCATTTCTGGCGCACGTAGTACAACACATCAGGCAGCGATCACCGATCGCCCGATCGGTATATCACCAAACCAGGAGCCAAACGCCTCGCCTCCCAACCCCATTCACAGCTGCGAAGTCTGCGCATGCACGGCACCACGTCTCACCACTGCGACCTCCACTAATATTCCTCTTCTTCTTCTTCAGACCACGCCATCTCTTCGTCTTCCTCGTCTCCACAAGGACCTGAGTTGGCGTGATTCGATCAGTCCGTAGCTAGAGAGGCTTTACACATGAAGCCTGGAGCTGTGGCGAAGACGTCCAGCACGGTGGCCTTCTCGTGGGAGCACGAGCCGGGGGTGTCCAAGCAGAGCCCGGTCGAAGCAAAAGAGCCGGAGGGCAGGACGCCGGCCAGCGCGAACAAGGCGTCGGCGCAGCCGCATCGGCTGCCCGTGCCGCCGCCGCCGGGAGGGCCAGGGGCGCCGGCCGTCTCTCCGCTCGCGAGGAGCCGGGGCGCGCGGCCGGAGGACGACCCGTTTCTTGCGGCCTACCTGGCCTGCACCGCGAACAGCAGGAGGAGCGGGAGCGCGGCGGGGGAGCCCAAGGGTGCCCAGAAGCTGCTTTGGTGGGCTGGGCTTGGGCCTAAAATTGGGTTCCAGCGTGGGCTTGGCCTCTCTTGCAAGAGCTCCGGTGGGGTCGTGGAGAGCGTGGTCAGGCTGGCTAAAATCCCCGAATGAAGTGGATGATCATCAAATTATCCCATTCGATTTCCGATGCTTTGTATAGATCATGTTTGTTAGTGGCTCAAGTACGAAAGATATCGAGCCCTGAACTTCACTTCGTCCTAGCCGAAAGGCCGAGAAAAGGTGCTAGCAACTTCTATACTTAGTTGTGATAGTTTCCCTTGTCTTTTTATTTATTTCTTTCTTTATTATTACAAACAGAAAGACCTTACGTATGAGAAATGCATTAATATTGTATGAGTTATCCCCGATAATGTTTCTTTTCCTACGAAGTTCGTGTAGTTCTATTCGGTTTTGACCTTTTGGGTCTATCCGGAGCTCTTTCTTTCTATCTGTCTTACCATTTATTCTACTATTAAAATAAGACATGAGTATCAATTCATCTATATGCAATACCTCCTACAAAACACAGCTAAAAGAAAACTGCTGTAAAGTTTCTCTAAAAAAAGAAAAGAAACAATTAAAAAAACAGCTTGAGAGCTTATATATCTCTTCCTTTCCACACAAATACCTAAAATAACCGGAAAAAAACTTCGAAAAAAAATGAAGAGTATGTTTCCTTCACAATAATATAAAGCTCTGGTCATTTTCTCCATACCATCTCTTAATATCACTGAAATTGGTTTTTAACGTGCGGACCCGTCACTGGTAGGGTTATTTGTCAGCTGACGTACCTATGCAAAAGATGGGTAATCAACTCTTCGTTTTTTTTGTGCGCGAGTTGTTTTTATGTGCATCTTGTAAAACTTAGGTAGACTTGTAGGAGGAGGACCATTGACTCCATGGGTTTCCGTCGTTTTCGATTCTGGCATGGTTTGGCCAGAATCAACAACCTACCTCTGTCTAATTATCGACAAGCCTGCACTTAACCGTAAATCGTTCGCATATCGTTTTTTAAGATTAATCGTTCACACTTCTGACACGAAGAGCAGCTTCACGGGTTGTGAACGGAGGCACTATCTAGGCCTGTTTTTTTCGGATACAGCATAAGGCTTTTGGCTGCGCTGCAGTAGTTGGTAAAATAATAAGGACAACAAAATTGAAAAGAAAACAAGTGAGTCTGGGCCTTCCGGGATGGACGTTGGGCTCTCCTGTCATCTCCAGCCTTCCTGACTAGCAAAGAGGCCCACCTATATCAACTTGTAAGAAATATCAGGCCAACCCAATGATGACTCCTAGCAGCAGCCCGTAAGTCACTACAAAATTCCTATGGATCACATGTTGTGTACTACTATGACAGCACAGAGTAGTGTATGATAATTCATGTGGCACAAGATAACAAAAAATATTTCCAAGATAATCCAGAGACAGGTTGTTTGTATTCTATTTGTCTTGTTAAGGAGAGTTCATGAGGGTTTAAGGAGCGCATACAAACAAAAGCAAGCATATATACAGATTAACTGCCACTTCCTTTCGCTTCTATCCGGTGAATCCTTCTTCTCTTCCCATTTTTTAAGGCAGGAGGAAAATGTACATAGAAAAACAGCGTGAGCTAGACATGTGAAGATTAGGAGAAAAGGGGGCAAAAAAAAGATAGAAAATTGGACATACAACGGCCAACAGTATGCTGCGACTAGTAGAATTAAGGCTCATTTTCAACTTACAGTTTATGATTTTTTTTCTAAATAAATTAATAGGATAATTTTTAATCATCTTTCTGAAATAGCTTATCAGATTATCATTTTTTAATTTATTTATACAACGCAGTCGTCGAAAAGGACTCGCCTTATTATGCACGCAGCTGTAGCAGAGCAGCAGTACGTACGTACGTAGTGAGCGCTGAGCAACAGTTTGTTTTTTTGCTTTATAGCGCAGCACTTGGTGTTTTGTCCCTCTCGTGTCTGCACGTGTAGAGGCTGGGGAGGCCGGAACAGGACAAGGGCGGTTGCCGATGAGCATCCAAGGTTGGCAGCAAACAAATCGCAGGCTAGCTGCTTCGTCAGAGGATTGGAAGGACGGACGGACCCTGCAGCTGCAATGCCTGCAGCTACCTGTGTAGTACAACATGCTTGCATCCGTGGAGGAGGAAACCCTAGCTAGATCCTTGAACATCTGAAGATCTCACCTCACCACTTCTGGCAGGTTTTGATTAACTGATACATCTTGCGAGGGGTTTCTAGCAAAATGGCATTAGATGTTCTAACGACTTAAAAAAAGATAGAATTTGCTACCCTTCACCATGTTGTTCGACAATTCAGGCCCTCTCTAATCTCTATCCCGCAAGCAATATATCCAACGCCTGAAAGAACACAGCTCAAATACGTGGTCTATTGGGAAATCAAAGTGTTGAGGTGTAGGCCCTTAATTATATTACGTACCATTAGAGAATTTAAATCTCTCATACACCTATTTTAGGAGTGTCAATTTCAGCCGATCGAACAGTGGAGGATAAATTTGATTTTGCTAATCCAATTAATAAAACATTGATCTTGTTAAAAGAATGTGATGCCAGATGAACTTTGTTTAATTCAGACTCTTAAGGTAACAAATTACTACTAGCTATGTAATTTACATGGACTCGATCATGGGACACTATTCCTTTGGTGAGCATTCTTCTTTTTGTACGAACTTATTGCAAGTAACCCTTCGGTACTAGAAAAACCTTGCACAGTAGATCACCAGGGCCAAAGGCCGCATCATCAACAGTTCCTTCTAGCTCCATAGATCACCACAGTGCATGCTGCACCTGCAAAACATCTACCAGTAGGGTTAATGGCCGTAAGCTAGCCTGCACAGCTTCTGACTTGTCACTGTTGTTTACCTGAGAATCTGAGATCAAGTACAGGCCTCCAGCAGTCCTAGCTAGACGTGCCTCCTCCGGAATTCGATCTAAATTAACGACAGCCATGGCGGTATTAATGTACGTTTGCATTCGCTGGTTCTTCTACCTTGGGAACCTACCAGTATGCGGGTGTTGCGTAGTGTGTGTCGCCTCGCTCGCTCGCTTCGACCCCAAGCTTGCAACCTAAATGCGGATAACGAGTTAGTGACAGTACCGATCGACCGACCGACCGCAAGCTGCCTGAGCCTAACAACTGTTGCAAGTGGCAACTGTTGGAGCACATGACGCTGTTGCACTCGTCCAGTTATCCTTCGTAGGCAGTCAATTCATGCATGCAAGTCATACTCCGTTCCTCGGTACAAGTATATCATCTTAAAAGTGGAGTCTTTATAAGTGCATTGGGTGAATTAAAGTGTAGTTATTTTAATTTTTTATTATATACTATTTTTTTAGTGTAGAAAAGTAGTTGATCAGTTGTAGTAGGTCCATTAACAAGGGTATCTATGGTTCAATAATATTAATTTTTTTAGATTAAGTGTTTTCTTGGTGTATAGATATTGTAGGTTCGGACTTATATTACGGGACAGAGAGAGTATATGTTTCGGCTTCTTGACATGTATATATGCATTTTGTAGATATGAAATGGATGTTGAGAGATGTGCATCCAAAATTTCTTTCTCGACAACGCGTATGTGCGGCATCGTTTCAATTTGACACGTTAATTAGGACCACCAATAATTAGAGAATAGTCGTTTACTCTCTCCGTTTTACTATATTTATTCATGACTTTGGAAGTATCTGCGTCAATATATTTGTCAATTATGTTGATGAATTGTCGGTGACGAGTCCAGTCTAATTGATTTCTCTTAGGTAAAAGATATAGATCAAATACACGATAATATAAATAGTAGATTGAACAGAGAAATGATAGGAGAGTTCCTTTCTTTATTGCTTTTCTTTTCAAGTACATATTACTATATTGCTTTGCTTTTCTTTTCTTTTCTTTTCAGGTCTAGGCCTAGATTTTCTAACACTCCCCTTTGGGTACTCATCTGACATGTTTATGTCTCATCAAAACTCTATAAATTTCAGTAGAAAAAAATTGAAGAAAGAGTACATGATATATGTTATATTGTGTTGCACGAATTGTCTCATTAAAAACCTTGACCGAGAAATTAAAAAAAAAACTCGTCAAGGGAAAAAAGAATACAATTCACCCATTTTTATGTAATCTATATGATTTACTCTTTAGATACTCGATCGTTGTAATCAAATTTCGGCTTCTTGACATGTATATGCATTTTGTAGATATGAAATGGATGTTGAGAGTAGCATCCAAAATTTCTTTCTCGAGAACGCGTATGTGCAGCATCATTTCAATTTGACACGTTAATTAGGACCACCGATAATTAGAGAATAGTCGTTTGCTCTCTCCGTTTTATTATATTGGTCCATAACTTTGGGAGTATCCAGTCCAATATATTTTTCAATTGCAAAAATTTAGAGTGTAATTGTTACATTTCTCTCTCTTTACCCTACTTAATTTCTTTGAAATTGGCTAAATGGTTAGGATATTGCATTTAATAAAGATATATATAATTATTTCTCATTAAGTATTTATTAGATGTAGTTTTTTGTGGTCTATAAATATAGTGAGCTATGAATAAATATAGCGAGACGGAAGGAGGATAGTATTAGGCCAATCAATCGGTGTTAGTGTCAAAAAAAATATATACAGAGGTTACTTTATAAACACTCGCGGACAAAGGTACCCTCGACACAGGAGTTATCATCCTAGTACCCAGGACAAATCCACGAGCGGGCGGGAGACCCCCACGAATGATTGTACCGCGGATGGCACGGAGATGGCAATGGGGCAGCCCACCCCACAGGGATTTGCGGGCTGGGCTGGGTTGGGTTGGGTGGGGCATCAACATCACTGTTGTGCGACCGTGCGATCTGCCCTCACCGCCGTGCCATTAATGGGGCACATGGCGCCGTGACGCGACGCTGGGGCTGCCTGGACCCCCCCCCCCCCTCCTCCTCCGTGACCTTGTTTGTCCTCGCGGTCACGGCCATCCATGCTTCTTCCTCCTCTCCGTCCGACCGTACGGACGCCGCAGCCATCCGTATGCCATGTAAGCGTGTATATGCTGGTTAGCTTAGCTCACTTGCGTGTAATGCGACCCTGATCTCGATCATCTGATCTTGATGCTAGCTTCCGTTTAGAGCATGATGTCACTTCACTAACTTGTTAGGGCTAGCAGTACGTACTGTACGTACACGTACTTCACTAACTTGTTCATTGCCGTTGTGAGAGAGGCTCACTAAGTAACCATAGCCATGGTGCTGTCTGGACTTAGCTTCGCGATTACTCCAGTCTCCAACATGCACGGTGTACAACGGAAGAACGGCCAACTTTGATGATCTGCCTCTACTATATGTGTGTCTTGAATCCGTGTCCTGAAATCGTACGTCGACCGAGCTGCATGCTGCGTTTCCTAACTCGTCTGTCGTCTAGAGCTGTGCCTTTAGTAAGTTTTAGGGAGCAGTACTCTATGTAACTAACATATCAGAACGCACATATTTGCAGGTAAAAATGAGAGATTCATGGCTCCAGAAAACACAAACGAGGGTATCATGCTACAAGGTAAATATTTCGGCCTCTCTGTCCGGTGAACACTGCCCATGCACCACACATGCATGTGCATGCTGATGGCGAAACGCCAATAAATGGTTTTAGGCTTCGCTCGTTTCAACTTTTTTTAGTTTTAGTTTTTTTCACTATTCAATAATTTATCTTTTTCTAAATTTTTTTAGATTATTTGGGCTTTTTTTGTATTTTTTTTTCTTTTTTCCCTATGTTTATTTGCATTGTCCGTGATAGGATAATATATTTTTTTATTTTTACATCTTTTTTAAATTTAATTATACCTAAAAAGTCAAATCAACTAAAGTAAAAAGCCAACTACAGTAAAAAAACTAGTTACAGTAAAATTTCAGCTAAAAACTAAAAGTTATCGTTAAAACGAGTGCCCCCCAAATTTGTCCCCTCTAACTGCCGTCTGATTTGCTACGATGATCCCAGGTAGCTTCGGAGCTCCTGATCAAAATAAGGCAAGTAAAGTTTACCTACTTCTACATTAGTTTTGTTAAAACAAATGGCATATAGCTCCCTAATAAGTTCAGCTTTTCATAGCACTCGGTGTAGCCGTGTAGGTATCTAGTACGTGTACGTTATACCATACACTCCTACTTCGTATATAGACATTATTCTTTTTGTCTTTTAGCTTCTCTGAAGTCGAAAAGCCAAATGTTAAAACGGATTGGTCTCTTGAAACAGATTTTTTAAACGGTTTCTCGAATCCACAATCATGTGTATCGTCCATATCAGACATCTCCGCTATTCTCCGTCGTCTAAAAAAATACAAACAAAAACTATCATTAGTAACCAAAAACTATTAGTTGTAGCTTAAAAGAACACCCTAATAAGCTAAAGCAGGACAACCATCCTACAATATACTGAAAGGCTTAGTTCATTTTTCCCATGCCCTACAAGAATTAAATTGTTTACTAATAAAATTCATATGTTCCAAAAGGGCCGCAAAATTCAATTTGATATCATGCATTTTCCTTTTGCTGTGCTGCATATGAGCACAAGCCCGCATTTTGTGCCGCATTTCCCTGATCCAATCCTGCGAGGGAATTCTGAGCTTTCTTGAATTCTTTTTCCCAAGAGGAATCATTTCACTACCTGTTCAAGTTTCAGTTAGCAGTACTAGTACCAGTCCTAGAGCCTATTTTGATATAACTATGTTTTATATCTTTTGACTGAAATTTTTAAATTTTAACTATTTACAATAGAAATTACGGAGAGATATAATCGTTTACGATTTTAGATGGTGCAAATGTTAGACCTTTAACATGTATTATAATTAATTTGTAGATCTTACCTTAAAAAAATATTTCGTTTAAAAGTTAGATACCGTAGCAAAAGTTAAAAGTTATTTTTAGAAACCAAAAGGAACAGACCCCTAATCTCTTTAAACCATATTTCAAATAGCTTCTAGATTTTGCTTTTTAGAGGTTGGCTTCTGAATGGAGTAATTTTTCAGATGGTTTCTATAAATTACTTATAAAAATCACTACAGCAGCTATTTTAAATAGAGTAGTTTCTTATCACAAAAACATCACTTACTCGCATAATTTCTCTTGTAATCACTGAAAAGCCGGCACTTTTGAACTAGAGTATGCCCTAGTCCTCGACAAACTATTTTACCACATAGCATGGCGGCGATGCAAAGAAGGTACTGCCGGTGCCAGGCATGGGCTACCACTTTGACTGCCCTTAATTAAATATCAACTGCTGGTAGCAACAAAGGTGCAACCACATGAAGAAGGGCATCCTATACATGATGCTTGTCCTTTAGCAGAGGGTTTGCTTTCCCTCCCTCCATTTGGAAGCCAACCCCACCTCTCAGTGCAATGCTCAGACTCCAAATGTGGCGCGTGTTGTTAATTTCGCAAAATGGACAAATTCCATCACTTAATAAAAGGGGTAGGGCTGTTTCTTTATAAGGCCATGCAACCTTGATCTTCTTACTTTCAATTCAGACCACAGGTTTGTCTGCTGGTGTTTACCTAGAAAAATGTTTTGTTTGCTGGTGGATTTAAAATGAGAGTAATGAACATCCAAGCCCCCACTTTATCATGCTCCAACTGAACACTCAGTTGCATCTTTGAAGTTCTGAGGGTTTTCATGCTTACTAGTCTACACATTGATATGTTTATTAGTATTAGGCCTCTAACTGCTGCTCTATTAAGAAAGGATGGTTTTTCAGCTGCAACAGATTACCTTATGGTTGATAACTTTTAGCTCTAACATAAGCGCTTCTGTTAAGAGTTTAAAACCGTCTCGCTTATTTGTTAGAAGAAGCCATATGCTCAAAAGAAGAGGCTAAAACTTGTCCTTTTGTCATCTCTATCATATTCGCAGAATAAACAACATGGAACCCAAGGCACAAAAGAGACCAAGACATTGGAGTTATGGAAAAATGAATTCCACATCAAGCCTTAAATTATACAAATCCTCTACCATTTTTTTAACCACCCCACTCCTCAGTCCTCTCTCTCTCTCTGGTCAACAAGATGTTGCCTATGTACAGTGGGAGGCAAGCATGTCACAGACAGTTTCTCTCCTGATCTCCTCAAAGATGAGGGTCTCTATCCTGGTGCCAATCTCCCAGACCTCTGGCTTGAGCTCCCTCCATTGCTGAATGGACTGGGAGAAGTCCAGCTCCACCATCCTGGGGATCTTGGAGATGTCCCCTGCAATCCTCTCCCACGAGGAGATCTGCTCTTCTATGGACATGCCGTTCCTGACCATTTGTTCCTCCTCTTCTTCTACCTCCATTGTGCACACCTTGTCATGGACGTTGTAGGTGAAGCATGGAGAGGTAGGGCCAAGGAAATCTTCACATGGAGGTGAGCTCCCTGAGGTTGATGGTTTCTCATCCTCCCCTGTCACAAGAACAGAGAAACAAATCAACCTCACCTTTTAACAGCTAATATTCATTCACCTTTCGCCATTACAATTCAGAAACTCAAGAACATGAGACAGAGAGTCAAAGTCTTGGTGTACCAAAATCATGGAATCATTGCAGACAAGAAATCTTCAGATGGTAACAAGCATGCATAGTAAAAAAAATGCACAACGTAACATATCAACACGCTTAAACAAAGTACTAGATATGAATAGCTCAATTGATAATGTGGTAAATTGATCGGTTAATGATACTAGCGCAGAGGGCACCGAATCAGTAGGGGCCAGAGAGCTTACAGCGGGAATGCACGGGAGAGTCGTCGTCGGAGTGCAGCTCCAGGACGGAGACCGGGCTGAGCTGCCGCGACGAGTCCACCTCCATGTCTGTCCTCCACCTAGCGCGCTCATCCTCTTCGTCGTCATCGTCGAACTCCATGGCACGAGCATCGCACTCGACGCTGGACCGCCGCAGCCGGCGGAACTCGCGGTCAGCGCCGCCGCCGGGGAAGCACCCGCGGCCAAGATTCTCCCAACGCAGCACTCTCCTCATGGCCTTGCTGCACAGCACCTTGGTCAGCGAACACCTCAGGCCACCAATGCAATTCGGGCCAACACCGCCGCCGCCTCTCCCCTTCTTCAACCCGTGGTTGCAGAGCCTGAGAAGCCGGCGGCAAGCGGCCACGGGGCAGCACGTTGCTCCTCCTCCGCCGCCGCCACGGCCGCGCCGCAGCCTCCTGATCTTGGCAGCCTCGAAGAGGAACGGCTCCTGCTGCTCCTGGAGTAGCTCCGAGAGCCTCCTCGCGGCGGCCATTGCTGTTCCTGGCTCCCTCCCTCCTCCACTCTTCTCGGTGCGCGCGCGCACGCGCACACACATACAGAGAGAGAGAGAGAGGACGCAGCTCACCAATTAAGAAGGCACCACGAGCTCATCACAAGGAGACGGCCCCGTCCATGGGAACGGCGGTGATCGGGGATGGGCGGGGATAGGGCGCGAAGTGCGGTGCGTTGCGGGGTTCTTGTACGCATGTGAAGAAGCCAAGGGGTGGGGAGGGGAAGGTATCATAGTATTCTCATATGCGGGGGATGGAGAAGGAGGCGTCTGTGCTCGGGGTCCCCAGGATGGTTGTTGGGTAGTGGAAACGGAGAGCGAGGGAGCGAGTCATGCGGTGGTGGAGCGAGGGAAGGAGAGGCGAGCAGAAGGGAGGGAACGGCTGCGACACAGCGGGGGAGGATTGATCTGACGTGTCGCAGTTGTTGGCTGCCCGGTAAGGAAAAAATAGTTTCTACTATACTTTTTTACCTGTTATCGGGTCTCGAAAAAACGCAAGTAAATGGAAATTCTGATGGTCATGACTCACGAGAAATCATGGTTTCTCAAAGAGAGAGACAGAGAGAGTTGCTAACATTTAGATGTCCCATCTGAATGCTAGTATTCTATACTCAAGTTAAAATATTTTACAACAACAATTGTAAAATTACCGTACAACATATGCAACAAAATGTCTAAAATATGTGTAACATTATCATACAACGCTTGCAATATTTTACAATAAAGATGCAATAACCAACAAAATCTACAACAAATTGAAAACAATCGTGCAACATTAGAGGAAAAAGGCTGCAACAAAATAAAAAATGCATGCAACAACGAAATTTTGCAAAAATCAAACACATAGGCTGCGAGGTTGCAATATTTTAATTGAACTTGTGCAACAAATTAAGTGAATGTTTAAAATAATCCAGCAAACACCTATAACAAAGAATACATGCATGGTAGTAACATAGGAAGAACGAGCAAAAACTCGGGTCCAAGCACACAAACAGCGCAAGGGAAGTGACAAGCCCTACTAGCTTGTGGCTGCCATTATGGGCGTGAACTAGGTCTTCGTCAACCTCCTCCTCCCCAATTCCATCTTCTCCATCCGCCTCGCAATCGCCTCCTCCAACACGCTCTCCGCCTTTGATGGCACCGGCATTGTAGTCCTAGCCAAGCCATGCAGAGGAGGGAGCTGGTAGTAGCCGGCCAAAGAGAGGAGCCATGGGGCAGCGCTGGAGATGCGTGGTGGCCTAGGGCCGAGTCCAAGATGCAGGTGGCAGGAGGCGCCAAGAGGATTCGGCTGGAGGAGCAAATAAATCATAAGAGCGAGAATGGGGAAAGCCATAGCAAAGAGGAAGAAAAGATAAGGAAAAAAGGAAAGAGATATAATGTGTTGTTGCCAGAGCTAGTGACATAAGAATAACGTATGTTTGGCACAGCGGCTGATATTTTCAGTAGGAAGTGAGTCAAACAGGGCGTTTGGTTTTTTAGTATGGTCGTACGTACCTATACTATCATTTTCAAAAAAAGAAATAGAACTATATATCCTATGCAAATTTATTTGTTCTTATTTTGCTAAGTGTTGGGTTCTAACCTTCAACCACACTGAGTCATAAATATGGGAGCAGTGAACTAACAAGATTATAAGTAGTGAAATGGAAGCTGATATTGATATAGTACGAGTAGCATATCAGACACTGTTGGTAGCACATACTCTCTCTGTCCATCCAAGTTTATAAATATATTTTCTCTTAGTACATAGATAAAAAAGATATTGGAAATGACTAGACTACTCTTAATTATTATCTTTAAACACTATATTCAATACATACATGTAGAGAATATAAAATAAAGTGGGATATTTATTAGAGGCATATAGCAAATCTCACACCAAATTTGTATTAAAATATAAAATGTGTCATATATTTATGGACAAAATCATTCAAAAAATATACCTTTTAAACTTGGATGGAGAGAGTGCTAATTTGAAAGTGATGCATACCTAGCTGAATCTTGACATAATGTGGAGACAGTACAATTCCAAATTGAATTTTTTAAATAATTAATTTTTAATTCTAAATTACATTTTATACCTACTTTTTTTGCACTTTTGATCTTATGTTGCCCAAACATTGGGCTATTTGGACTAGTCACCCAACTGTTGTGTGATTTCTAAAATAATATTAATTTGACAAAAATAATTGTGGGGGTGGGGTTAAATGATAATTGTTATACGTAACACATTTAACAAATCTTGTTTGTAAGTTGTAAATTTTTTGAAATAAAAGGGCAAATAATGGTGGTTGATTTATTTGTGATTTTCGTAGATTGTAAATTGTACGAAATTTGTTAGACTCACAATAACATTTTGCGATCACTGTATGTTGTTATGGTGTAATAAATTTTCTGAAAAATTTTATGAGGACGATTAAGGTAACAACGATTAGTAAGTACAAAGATAAGTGATATTGGTATGCAATAAAGAATTCGTACATAGAGGAAGACAAAGCAAAATATGTAGACAACAAAAAATATACACAAAAGCGGGAGGAGGACCCACTACGCGCCACCAACTACACCACCCGCAGCACCTTCTCCGTCGTCACCATGTCCCGCCATGGGGTGTCGGCGTCCCAACAGGGTGAGGCAGTCAAGAGCTCTGCTGATCCATGCCTCAATGCCTCAGGGATGGACTGCACCTCTGGCTGTGTGGGAACTGGTGCACTGCTGAGCTGGGACCTGGAAAGCACCTCTGTCGGGTCCTCCGCGAGGTACTCACTCACGTCCACTGAGAGATCCTCGTGGCAGGATAGCCCAACTCCTGGCCGGTGCGACGTGTCTGTAGGATAGGTATTGTTTAGTCGTTCAATATATCGACGCAAAAAAACCTTAAGAGACGAAGCGTACCTTTTGCGTGGGCCATGGAATGCTGCCAATTGTCATACCCGCCGGGCCAGCCCAAGGCGAACAACGTGTGTTGCCCTACAGATGCTAGGTAAGGGTCCACAGATGACGACGGTGGCGATGTCTAGGTACGTGCCCATGTTGACCCTCTGACTTGGCCCAGTGGCAGTGGTGGCGGTACCCAGGTAGTCACATGGCCCTCCGGAGCCCCCTGCCTGAGCTGCAGGATGAGGCGGCCTTAATGTACGCGTCGACGTGGCCACCTCCGAGAGCGTCCTGCACGACGAGAGGTTGAGGGCACGCTTCACGCTCTCGTAGACCCGGTGGAGAGCATGCGCTAGCTCATCGCACATGACCTCAAAACCGTGGGCCATTCTGTCCACGATCAAGTCGGCGTCTCTCACAATCTCGCCGATGATGCCCGACTGCAAGAAGTACATGAAAGCATCAAAATAGTATTTGTGGTAACCGTACACAGAAACTTTCGAACATCAGAATACAAACCATGAGGGTGAAGTTTCCGCGCTAAGTGCATGGGGAACGCGTCGGTCAGTGCTAGTACATGAGTAGGGGAGGGTCAAACTCAACGACATGCACCGTCTCGATTCGTGTATGCGAAGCATACTAGCATAGGTACTCATTGTACATGCTGGGGTCATACCTGATGGTCTCCTGCACGAAGTCCTTGAGGGCCTCCATCCACTCTGCCACCCACGACTCCATCTTCGTGGCTCGAATTCTCTCGTGACTACCCCTCCTATTGTGCCTACGAAACATACAAATGCAATCAGAAGACATCGTAACAGAACTAAGAAAAAATGTAGGGGACGTATGTTGTATGTAACTCACGAGTGGACCGAGTCAGGCACCCGATGCCCGATGGAGACAGGAACAACCTAGCGGAGGCCAAGCTGGTGCATCACCCTGTGCACTGCGTAGTTCTCGACGAACACGCCGAAGGCGATCTTCTTTTGCATGAGCCAGTACGCTCGGTTGTGCGAGCATAGCGATGAGAGCTCGGTGGGGGCACGGTCCGCCATCTCAGCTCACGTCGTCAGTGATGAGGCAGTCAAGGTGCACGACGAAGTGGTCGTAGGCACAGGTGACATGCATGTGTGCAAACTATGCCTACGAGCCAGAACAGTGGTTACAGAGGTTGACCCGCAATACACATATAGTAAAAGATTCAGGAGAGTATGTATCCATCTACGACACCAAAGGGACCCGGTGGTAGGCCAGTCCACGGCGCCCCCATGGTACATGTCCGCATGGTATAGACCGCTGTCGGGCAGAACGGGCCGTCCGAGGGGAAGCACTCGAACGACCATAACTGCAGTAGGAGGCAGCAGCATGTGAGGACAGGGGTCGTCCTTGGCCTCAAACAAACATCGCACATGCCGTAGTACATTGCGATAAGTATGACTGATCCCTAACTATAGTGCACTACTGCATCCTTGTCGGTAATGGCCCTCGCATACCATATGAGGCGGGCGTCGACGGAGTCATCGTGGTTGTCAGTAAACAGCACCAAACTGCGACATCTGGTACTCGTTGGCGTCCCGGTCCATCCACTCGATCTATGCATAAAAAAATTAGTAAACCTATCACATGGCAAGAATAGTGTATCGTTAAACAGAAAAATAGATAGCATATGTACTCGAAACTGCGAAAGCCACCGCATAGGGGGCATGCTTCTATTGCGCTGAGTAGGCGTGGTACGTTGGTGCAGCCTCGACCGAAAGAACCACGCCAAACCTGTCCAGCAAGTCATCGCACCAGTTGGCAGGCGCATCCGGAGGTGATTTAGCCTCTCCCGCGATAGGCAAGCTAAGAAGCATCGCGACATCCTATAGAGTGGGGGCCATCTCCTCGAGTGGGAGGTGGAAGGTGTGCGTCTCAGCCCACTACCGGTTCAGCAGAGCTGTCAGTAGTGACTGGTCAAACGGGAATTGTTGTGACCGCTCTGGCCCAGCGTGGACCTCCCCGACCTCCTCGACTGAAGCGCCATCCTCATCAGTGGCCTCCACCATCCGCGCGAGAGGTAGAAGGCCGGCATCGCTCAGCCTGCAAAGCACGAAGAAGTAAGTACATAGCACAAATATTGTAAAAAGATGTGACATAATTTGTTCATAAACCTGTCAATCTAGCGTGGGTCTAGTCTCTAAGCTTCTCGGGGTGTCCTTTTAAGGACCACCTCTAACTGGCCTCCTCGTTCCCGTCCTCAGGATGCGTGACATGATGGCTCGCGTGGTGTAGCACGTCGACGTACTGGTCCAGCAGGCTGAAAGGCTTATCCGAACCAACAAGGTCGTGACCCATATCTGAAAATCAATATAAAATTAGCAATTACGATATAATTAGTGATTTAATTATTAATGGCGTAGCTTCAGGAATTATTCAAGTCATTCCTTGCCGATTTCACATATGCTATTACGCCTATTTAATTTATCTACCTGTCTAAATAATTTTAGATCTTAGCGTTAACTGGACTAAATTTCCCCCCTTTTTGTACCTATTCATTTCCATAATTAGTACACACGTGACGATTTACTTACAGATATAATAGAAAGTAAATCTTAAATAATAATTAAATTAATTAACCTAAGGCCTCGCTATGGGATGTCTGAATTTTATTTTTATCATTTGTGGGTTTTTATGACTTAAATACTATTTAAATCGTCGCGTATTATTTTAAATCGATGCTTTCTATTTTAATTGTAACGAACAGTTTTAAATCTTTTGATGTCTATTAACTATTCTAAAAATTAAAAAAAATACTTATTACAGCGTTTCTAAAATTTATAAATGACTAATAAAATTAACTGGACCTTCAAATGTACAATAGAGCAATCTAAATGATAATACAATTATTAACAACTAAAATTGGCGTTACTTTCTAAACTACAATATTAATGATTTCAGTTGTTATCTTGCCATGTTTGAAAAAAAAAACAAAAAGGCAAAAATTTACCGTCGTTGATACGTTGATCGCTCCTTCTCTTCTCCTCTTTCCCTCCCTATCCTCTCCTCTCCTCCCCTCCCTCCTATCCTCTGTTCTCCTCCTTTCCTTTCCTCTTTCCTCTTTTCTCTTCTCCCTTTTTCTCTTTTCTTTCGTCCGAATGAGCAAATGAGTAATGTAGGCTCGGGCACACCCCGCCGAGGGGGTTATAGCCCTAGCCGCCCATCCCCTAGTCGCCCCGCCCAATGGTTAGGGTCGCCCAACGATTGGGCGACTTAGCCACGTGTCACCCACGGTTGGACGAGTAGTCCAAGTTACCCAACAGTTAGGTGACTTAGCCACGCGTGACCCAACGGTTGAACAACAGATGGTCAGAACTGCAAAAAGTAAAAAGCAAGTATAAAACTATAATTTAGAATTAAAAATAATTATTTAAAAAAATCAATTCCAAACTAGACTTGTTGTTGGCTGGGTTTGAATTGGCTCATTGCTTTTGGTTTGTTTATTTTGCTACAGTAACCAGCTTCAAACGGTGTGTCTTTTTAAGACGGAGTCTACAAATCAATTGTAGTAAATAATGTATTGATTTCAGATATATTGGCTAAAATCTCATGCAACTGTATTTCTCTTCGTAATCTCTCTCATGAACAACAAAAATTCAAAAATCATAAGTTATAAGGCTCATTACAAAAGAACTCACCTTTGTATCACTGGCTCATTGCCACATATAGGAGGCAGCCATCATGTCTGCAGTGAATTAACATCAAAGTCAACTTTGCTAGATTAGATGGCACCTGAAGACACATCCGAAAAATGCCCAGAGCCGATACTGGTAAATGGCAACCGCAAAGCTCCAGCAAAACGCTCAGAGGTTGCCATGGCAGCGGCTCCCTCCTGGCAACTTGTTGCTGGTTGCCCAAATATGCATGCTGCTGTCTCGTACTCGTGCCATGCATCACTGCATGTTTTGCTTCATGCTTCCAAGAGATTCAAAACACAAGTCATCACTTGCAAGCTTTTTCACCTCCTCTTAAAGCTTTTCGCTAAGCTTACAAGCAAAGCATATTGCAAGTCCCATACTCTCACCAATGAGTCGCTGGGAAGCAGGTTCCACTAATTTTAGAATCACAGTACAATCAGCAACTTTGACCTTTGCCCATTTGAAATATGAGAATTTGTACTCAATTCATTCGTAAATCAAATTGCTTTATGTGAAATTTCTGTAACCCAAACCAGCCCTTAGTATTAATAAGTTTGTAGGTAATGCCTAGCAGTTTCACTTTCACACCCCAACTCCTTTATTACAGTTTACACAGTGCAATTGGGCGGCCAGGGTGTGGAGCCCCCCCAAATCTCTCGTCAGTCGTCACTGCCGCTCTCCAGACTCCAGAGGGACAGCATAAGGGAGCACAAGTGCTTTAAATTTTCTATGTGCAACTTCCTGCACAGGACAAGAGCTCCATAGTTGCTATGGTAGCTTGCAAATGATGGTATTGCCACTGCTATGCTAGTAGTAACTTTTGTGTGTGTGTTGTGAGAGAGAGGTCATGAAGCCTGTGAGTCGTGTGCCAGCCTCGTCCAGTGAGTCCTCTGCCGCCCCTCGTTGGGGGGCCTTTTCTGTTTGTAGCTGAAAGTTCCAAGGAGTCATGGACACACAGCTCAATGGGAGTCTGGGACAGGATAAAACACACGAGAGGTGGTTGCTGCATCAGTTGTTGTCTGGGTTTTTTTAAAAAAAACTGCAACGTTTGAACAGTGGAGCCTGACATTTCATTTATATGAAAATTGAAAAAGTAGGTTTAAATAGACGGTTTGTTAGTTTAATAAATAATGATTGATGAGAGAACTTAAAAGATAAAAACTGCTGAAAAGTAAAAAAGAACATAGCTACTAAGGTTGCTAGCTACCGTGTCAGTGTTGACCAATATTTTCTTTTTTTTAGTGCTGTTATTTACCACCGTTCTAATTCCATAGTAAAACTGAGATTTTGCAATCCTCCAAACAATGTTCAAATCTCAACTTGCAGGCAAAATGACTATGCATAAATGCATATACTAAACATATTGCGAAATCTCTTGACAATTAATGGAAAACAAAAATCTCTTAGCATCAAGAGTACATCGAGTGTACATCAATCAGTCGATGGCGCTACAGATTTCACAACAAAATAACAGAAATAAAATGCTTTATTTTAGAACATCTCTGATTCAGAAATTCTCACCAGCGTCACCAACTGTGCAAGAGCTTTTTTTTTTTAGTACAACGAGGACGAACTGTGCAACAGCTTGCTACACCGAGGCCGAGGGAGATCGGACGCCGAAAGGTGCATCTTTTTCAACAGTTTGGGGTGATCTGATCTGACGGTTCGCAACAGGAACGGCCACTGAATTGACTGGGCTCGTAGGTACAAGTGGCCGGAGACACGTAGAGCTGGCTATATATTTGACTAGTTTCTCCCCCACATCTTTTCTAGCTGTCTCTCAACCTCTCCACTGAAATCAAGAAATAAAATCCTGTTTCTTGCTCGCTCGCACCAGCTTGTTTGCTTACTGGTTTTCTTAACAGCGATTTACGGAATTTTTAAAATACCATAAACAATGGATAAATATAATTCATCTATTTATATACTTTAAGATTAATGCTACTTTGTTACATAGAAAAACATAGAGAGAACATAAAAGAAGCCTGTGATTGTCTGCACAGCGGGAGTGTAGCTGCCTTTTGCACCTGCTCGCCACAGCCACTGCCGCATGAGGTGCAGCAGCATGGCTCCAAGACGCTAACTTAGCACGGTATGGACCAAAAAAACCAAAGCTTACACTAATGGATAGTAGAAATTCGATTCTTTCGACGAGATGTTACTGGTGATTGATGAAGGCTTGTCGCAGGCTTGCAGCACTCACGAGAAGCTGTGCCACTGTCGGAGAAAAAGCTGAATGGGCCTACGAACTGTGCGCCCTTGGGAGCTTGGGCCAGGAGCTCAGGAAACAATAAGGCCTGTCAGTTGGGCCTTGCCGAATGTAGGTGGGCCAGGCGTGTCAGTCGAAGCGACACCCGCAGACCCGCAGCAACCCGCAGCCAACCAATCGAGGCGAACCGAAATTACGGTAGCTAACGACTGCTCGATCTGATCATCTGAACAGGTTCATCACCGAATCAAAACCACGATTTGGAGACGTACAGTGCGCCGCTTCCGCTTCCGCTTCCGACGTGGCGACCGCGATCGGCCACCCGCAGAATAAAAACCTAATCCCGCCTGAAAACGATATTAACGCCCAAAGCAGACAGCTTTAATTGAGGCGCATTAGGCCTCCTCTGCCAAATTAACCTGGAAAGAACATCTGATCTACCCACGCTTTAATCAGCACCAAACAAGGACGGACATGAACAACAGATCATGGCCCGTATCGAATTATTGATCATTGTACACCAATCTATATATCTATAAATAGCTGGTAATATTTAAGGTGTCTTTTTATTTTAAAGGTCTAAAAAATTTTATAATAATCCTTCAATTATAAAAAATTCTAAAAATGCTCACATTAATCAGGGGAAAAAGAGAAGATCTATATCACTTATTTTAGTAGGATCATATTATAATATTGTATATTAATTATATATAGATATTTTAACTATTACAATTGTAAAACAAATACAATTATACTTCCAAAGCTATTAGAGATATATAATGAACACAATATATTGCAATATATAGCCGTGCAATTGTACGGGGAGTTTTGCTAGTTAACTCTAATCACTGCGTCACATACTCACATCCAGTGGTCAAGCAATATCCATAACACCATCGGCTTTCAAAAAAAAAATCCATCTCACCATATATGATCGATCCAGAACGTTGCACTGCGCAGAATAAAAAGGTTTCTCTAAGTAGCGTGAGGACGTAATTCTACCGATTAGAATTGATGTCAGTGCTCATGTCGGAATGGTGCTTATGGAAACATAGCGAATAATTCATGAAAGAAAAAGGGGGCAATAAGTCGCACATATACGTGGTTTAGATCGAATTTGGTTTAGTAGCATTCCAATGGTTTTTCTGGCAAATTAACCATGCCGTTCTTTCCCATTCTTTCACTTGATAATATGATTATATCTACACGCTACAAGATTTCAGGATTGAATTGAAGTCCACTGCCTTCTCTTTTACCGCCGTTTGCCAATCAAAGATCGTTGACCTGCTCCTGTTCATGCACGGGCGCATGCATGCATGGCGCATTCGCGCTACACGATTAGAGAGGCAGCCGTCTGCTCGAACGTTCCGAGCCCGGCGGCCGCGGCGTACAGCTGGCCGAGCGCGAGCGCGCGGCGAGCGGCCGCGAGACGGCGGCTCAGGGCGGCGGCCTCGGCGCGCAGCCTAGCGTTGGCGAACCGGACGAGGGCCAAGCGGCCGCGCACGGTGTGCGCGCGCCCCGCGAGCTCACGGTTGCCGCCCCGCAGACGCGGGGCGCGAGCGCGGAGCTCGTCGAGGTGGCGCTGCTTGCGCGCGCGCGAACGGCGCGCGGACTCCCGGTTGGACATCTTCCGCCGGAACCGCCGCTCCTCGACGTCTGTATCTTCGATTGGAAACGGGTGTGGTGAGGTGTTGGATCCGAGCCTGTTATGTTGTAGCGCGATGGCTTGCAGGGCAGAGCCGGAGGGAGGCATGAAGGGCAGAATGGTAATTGCGAGCTTGTAAGAGGGGGAGAGGAGAGCGATGGAAAAGGGAGGGAAGAAGTGAAAGGCCGGGGTATTTATAGAGGATTTAAGAGGGGTGCTTTGGTATTTTCGGAAACCTATGTGGGCCCATGTTTTGGTGTCTGGTGACCTGGCCGCTTTTAATATTGCATATTTCTAATATCAATTTTGTAGAGAATACATGAGTAGCGCTGCAAATTGAGCAGATAATTTTCATTCGATTGACTGACCGAAAGCGTATAGAGTAAATACAAAAAAGGTAAGTGTATCCGTCACTATCTATGTTCAACTCCCACTCCAAGGAAAAAATATATAATAGAATATGGAATGAGTGATATCTATCCATATATATGTATGTCAAGTGATATGAGAAAACTATTGTGACTTCACTTAGGAACAAAATAATATATACGCGGATTGACACATCTAAACAGGCAGAGAATACTGAGTGCTTTTCTTTTGATATGTCGGGTCTCTCTGTATTCACTTTGATTACATTCTATTGTCTAATATTTTGTGTAAAGAAGCAAATAATTTCCATCCAATCAACCATCCGAAGTTTTATGGAACGAATACAGATTGGAGAAATATGTATCTAATATTATATGTGTCCAACTTCGATTCTAAGAAAAAATACGATATAAAATATAAAATAAGTTATATCTGTCTGCATTCACTCCGCTTACACCCTATGCATGAGCATACGCTCCAAGCCTCTAAATGTCCAGAGTGGTACGTTACTTACATCGCTCAAAAATAGAAGTATTATCGACTAAAAAAGTTTTATTAGAGAATGTGTAGTCGAACTTTGTATTTTTGACTACCCTGTGCATTGGGTACACGAAAATAATGTCAAGAGATTTCTCTGGAAATATATTTTTGTACTTTCTTATAGCATTTTACTAAGAAAGATTTTTGTTCTCGCCGTCTTGTTCTACCATCGAAAGATTGTGCCTTTCGTTCTTGCTACTCCAAATTTGCGTTACATTTGGTTTTTGGCACTACCGCCGATCTCCCTCAATTAACTAGCACTATCGGGGTATTTGACTTTCATTTTATCGTCAGTTTTTATTAGAAAGACAAAAATGTCATCTAGTCTTTTTATTTCAGAAGTGTTTCTATACTTTTTTTTCAATAGTGATTTACATAAATTTTAAAGTATGGTAAATGGCGCTATCAGGCTAAGGCAGATGGACAACAACGACGGAGCAAGCATGGTGTCTTCCCGGGGATAGAGAATCCATTTTGGACAGCAACGGGGAGGTCGGTAGCATCCGGAATGGGCCAGGGAAGAGGCAACGACCACAGAGAAGAAGGATGTGGCGGCGGCGAACTCCAGTGACCTCCAAGCTGGGTGGCGGGTGCCTGGCGAACTCCGGTGACCTCCACAGTAGGTGGCGAGTGCATAGGCACCGGCTTTTCAAGTTGGTAGGGCAAAAATGAAAGACACCGGTATTGGTGTCCCCTATCTTAGGGCTGGTGTAGGTGTTTGTGGCGTTTTCCTTAGGGACCGATGTTTATACTTCTCTCCTTTTTGAAATGAAGTGACTCCTAAATTAGGCCTGGTATAGATGTTTGTGGTGTTTTACTTGGGGACCGATGTTTAGACTTCTCTCATTTTTGAAATGAATAGCAGAGCTGCACTTCGTTTAAAAAAGTAGCATTTTACTAACATAGTATTTTAATAGGTATTAGTGTTCAAAATAGAATCTTTAAGAGTGTCAGTGTCTAAAACGACACGTACTAATTGATGGTAAACCGGAGCATAGGATAAGGTCAAATCGCAAAGGATGGCTAGATACTTAGTTCCTCACCAGCTTGGCCTGTAAAATCCTCAAATCAAACGGCTTATCACCATAGACATTGCAGTCTACGATGGGCGACCGACACCATCAAATTATTCCATTCCACCGCTGAATGGCAAACACAAAATTCTGGGAGTTCAACCCGACGAGCAACATTGGGTGCCCTGAGCAGAACCCTTAAAAATTGAGCAATGGTGCCGATGCCCAATGCCATGCATGTTGCTGAGCTAGTGAGATCGATGTAGGGTGATCTTTGATGGAAGATGCATGACCCAAACCGCAAAGGCTTTGAGCTTAATCACGAAGGAACGAGCGAGATCTTTTATCTCCTCTCACCTTCATGGTCTGGAGCCATAGGGGACCGGCTAAAGCAGATTCGGCCCGGCCATCCAGTTAGATTATTTATCGTGTCTGTGGATATACGTAATCGCTAACTACCATAGCATATCAATCGAGATCACGTCTAGATCAGGTGCAAAACAAGAGAAATCGACGGATTCTGAACCTCTCATCCATATGATTCACGGCTCATGATCGAGAAGCGGTATCGTATACATATATAGAAAGCGGCACGGCATTGTATACTGTATGGCAGTATTAACAAATTTGCATGAAGAGCGGTCTTAACTGGGTCAGTTTTTTACTCATCAGACATTCAGATTTTCAAGAGCATCCAGACATTCAGACTATTTAATCAAGTCTTTTCTTGACAGGAACTATTTAATTGGGTCTTAGTCTTTCAAAAGCTACATGTTACACAAAGACGTGCCTTTAGTGTAGGTTAATTCCTCGCATCAGTTATATGCCACTGAAAAGTTTCGAAATTCCTGGTTGTATCACTAACACGCGAGGTCTGGATCCATGAATCAGTGACATATTAAATGACATATAAGAGATTGATGCAGATTTTCGATGGCAAATAAAGAACTGCCTCGTAGTAAAACAAAAGAACTTTTATGTGAAGGGTGTGTGAGCCACTGGACAGCATGATCCCTCGCAGGGGAAACCCATAAAAATCTGATGCACACAATCCGGTGCTAGCTAGTTGCCGCAGTGTCACCAATCATTAGTCAGTGAAGGGGAAAAAAACCTGACGTTGGTTTTGATACCATACATTCTTCAGGAAACTGTAAAAGTACTATATATATATATATATATATATATATATATATATATATATATATATATATATATATATATATATATATATATATATATATATATATATATATATATATATATATATATATATATATATATATATATATATACTATTAAAAAGAAGGAGTTGGTGGTTGCCGTCACGTCCACCCTCTCTCACTTCTTAACCATTCGATCTTTCTCCTCTCTTCTCAGCCACACGATCTAATTAAACCCTAAAATCCCAACATCACCCCTCCGCCCCACGCCTACCCCTCGCTCTTCCCCCCGCCGCCCCCACGCCTCCTCCTCGCTCTTCCTCCCGCCGCCCCCACGCCTCCCCCTCGCTCTCCCCCCGCGGCCCGCGGCCTGCGGCCTCCTCCTCCTCCCCACCCCGCGCCGCTGCCTGCCCCCCGCCTCCCCCTCGCTCTCCCCGCCGCCTCGCTCTCCTCCGCCGCCCCGCCTCCTTCCCCCACCCCGCCGCCGCCTCGCTCTCCCTCCACCGCCCCGCCTCCTCCCCCCACCCCGCCGCCGCCTCCTCCTCCTCCCCCCCCCCCACGCGCGCCGCCCCCTCTCCGTCCCCGCGCGCCGCCTCCTACCCCATCCCTCTCCCTCCTCCTCCGCCGCCTCTCCTCCCCTCTCCTACTTGAGTTGTCCCCTTTCTCCGGTGGTAGCACAACATCATCTCCTTCACCTCCGATCTCGCGCCATGGATCCAAACCTAACCCTAACCCGACCGACGCCAAGCCGAACCCGAACCGGAAGCCCCGAGAAGAGGCTCACCGCCCTCTCCCTCCGTAGCGCTGACCTCCCCGACTTCGATGACAACATGGAGGCAGACGTCGATGCGGAGGACGACGACGATGACGAGGAGGGCTACCTCACGGCCGCATCAGAGGCGGGAGCGGCATGCTCTGCGGCGCGCTCGAAGGACGAGATGGAGGGGCTCGACGAGGACAAGGACGCCGACGGGCCCACCCAGCCCAGAAGCAGCGGCTACGCGCTCGCCGAGCGGGCAAGAGCCTCGCCTCTAGCGGCGGCATCGACAAGCCCGAACCCGAAGGCCACGCCGCCGGTGCCGAGGACTGGGCGCATGACAAGAGGCATCTCGACGAGGTCACATATGCCATCAATTTACCACGTTTGATACGATTGTGCTTATTGCTTTGCATATTTTACATGACTATGCGTGGTGTGGATTAAGCTAATCCCATCATATACTATGAATTCTTCACCCCCCCAATTGGCCAATTCCACTCCTCATCGGTAATTTGGCTCAATGTGTGACACCCATAGTTACCACAACTAACATATAGTACTAACTTTTGAGACGGCGCCCACATCTAGCATTGGTGCGATGCCTATTTATGTTCATTCTTATCCTGCGTATTTAATTACATGTACTAGCTTGTTGGTATTCTGCGTATTTTTCAAGGTTTGCACCATACCTGCTATTGCTGGAGGGGTGTAGGTGGTATGGTTTTGTGTCACCCTGAATGCGCTCCTTGATGTTTCAGGATGATATTTCACTTCGGAGGAAAAGGAAAAGCATTTCTTCATTTTGAGTAATTCCGTGAGCCAATATATTCTAGGTGATATCACTTATGCAAGACGAATTCATGATAAGAGTTGACCAAGAATGGTGCATTTTCTCAAGCAAAGATATAAGATTGTGCATTTTTTCATCTGTCAAACTTTGGGTATGGTGATGAGCACAAGCTAGCTGGGTTTTCTGCTACATTGCAAGCCACCATTTCCTTCATTGAGAACAGGTGTGCAACGATCTGATTCCACTTTTGGTGATAACAATGATTAGATTTTGTGGCTCGACTTTCTTTTTCGTGGGTTTGTCTAATTTTTTCTTTTAGTGACCTTTTTGCTTTCATCCAGTGGCGACCATATCAAATTTGTGAGGGCAGGAAAACATCAGGTGAGGTGGCCTTCCTTGCCAAAAATTTACTCTGTTCTTTATCTCATTTCAGAAGGAAAGATGCATGCTTTCTTCCATTGAGGCTTGAATAACTTGGTACAGCTAACATGGAAATCTTATGTGCAAACCTTTGTAACTATGAAATATAGTCTACTAAGTTGATTTAACACTGTCTTTCACATAGTTTTCCTCGTCAAGGGTCCAATATATTTAGTTTGTATAAGCTGCACTGAAGAGTTGTACGAATGATTGAGGGGACAACTAGAGCTCATGTATGGGCAGGTGCACCCACTGCTGCATTAATCTTAACACAATTAAATTTGATAGGTTTTCTACAAACTTATTCCTCCATTCGCATCCTGATTTATCTCTTTGAAAACATGGATTTGCAGATGTTGCTTATTCTGACAAAGTCGGTCAACAGGTGCTTTGAGAAGAATCCAAAATTTGATATGGCACCGCTGCTTGATGGCACGGATGCAATTTTCCAATCTCTTATGCATGCATTCATTGGTCGATTGTGTTTTTCTTTGCTTGTGATTCATCTTATGCCATATACATTTTTTTACTTTTAATGCTAAATTGAAATGTCAATTGAACTGTTCTACAGGAATCCTGCTACATATCTTCATGTATACACATGCCTTCCCCTTGCCCAATCGACAAGGCAGGTGCAAGCGTTGTTTTGCGAGGACATTGCTGATTCGGAGTTTTATTTGCACTGTTGATGTGTGAGCACAAGATCTGTCCAACTCTCTGCGCGAACGTATAGTGCGGCACTAATTTTATATGACCTTTTGAGCCATCTTGTATCAAATCCTCGCTTATCCGCTTAGATGTAACATCGATACTATGGTTAGTTCGGATACACTTGAGGTGCCACTTGAACCTTCTAGAGGTTCATACAATGGCATACATCTTCTTTTTGTCTGTTAATTAATTATTTATCTTTCACTGATCCATGCAAAGATGACATATCTCTAGAAAGTTCTATATAAGGCTTGCTACTTGTGTTGCTATGGTGTCACATATCTTTTAATTTCTTGTTCAGAGCAACCTTCTTCCATAACATGATTCTCCATATATGTAATGAATTCCGTTACAGCATACGGGTATATATATATATATATATATATATATATATATATATATATATATATATATATATATATATATATATATATGAAAATACTTTCTACATCTTGTAATTACACCCACCTCTAATATACCACCTAAACAAATTGAAATACTCCTTTATCATCTTAGATATACTCATATACTAATTATAAGATACTTCAATGCGAACCACATGAAAAAATGCAAGCGAGTCCATAGTTTTTAGCGTATTTTATAAATAATACCTTTATATACGCACATAAAAAGGAGTATGTCGAATAAAATGTACATACTACCTCCGAAAAAGTATTCATATCACCTAGATGGTCTTAAATACTCGTATACTACACGTACATACTCCCGTTCATGAGATACTCCCTATATTATAAGATACGACATAGAGTGTAATTACACCTGGTGTACAAAAGAGGTTTCATATATATATATATATATATATATATATATATATATATATATATATATATATATATATATATATATATATATATATATATATATATATCTGGTCGCTGTCTCACTAAAGTTTCCTCCTTTAGGCTAAAGCGTACTCCTAGCCATATGCAATTTGCATCTAGTGGGTGGCACGAGAGATGAAGCACCAAAAGAAGATGAGATGCACGTACGCACGTCTCTTTTCACCTAGCTCTCGAATTGAACATTCCCTATCGATCGCCCATGAACCCACTACGCATGGTTGCCTTTAGGCTTTCAGCAACCGGCCGGCAGTGGCTTTGTTTCGCCAATAGCTAGCCATGCATGATGCATCTTGCTCATAGCTGTCGGTTACCTTCAATTTAATGTCTATGTTTCGAATTTGAGCTGAGTGTTACTAGGTTGGCGATATGCATTGGCTCTCTCTCTTTCTTTGAGATGGCTAATACTAGTGCTAGACTGCGAAAGTCTGGTTGAGCTAGCAAAGTAGATGTTTAAGCTGCACGGAGAGCCCTCAAGTCACACACAAAAAGGTTGCAATCTTGCAATGGACAGATGGCATCATCCCAAGTCTAGATATACCTGTCAATCTAGAGTTCGTTGCCTGTATTATGATGAGTACTAGTCCATGGCTTTACATAGCTTTAGGGCCAAAAAGTGTATGCAGTGTAGCCAAACACATGGGATGCATAAAGGTTTGGGGATAAAGTTGCCTGCTTGTACTTTCGAAATTAGGTAATAATTGAGCTTTGAAATAAGTCTATTTAACGTCCCTAAACTATTTCCTGAGTCTGAAAATAACTATTAATTTCTAAATCGGCTAATTTTTACCCTCAACTTTTAAAACCACTGCAAAACATCTCCCTCGCCCAAAAACACCCAGATTTCAGCTGACATAACGTCCTAGCAGGCAAACATAGGCTGACGTGTCTAACAAGTGGCTTCTTAATAGCAACAACTAATAAAAAAAATCAAGTAGTAGTATATGCAAGTCTGGTCTTATTTTGAAAATCTTCTCGTAAGGAACACCATAGTTTAAAGGGATCATAAATTGGACGCCCGGTTCAAAATATATAATCATTTGCAGGAATCGTGCGAGCTTCTTTTGCGGCCCATGTGTGCGCCAGCCGGGGGTGAGCGATCGAGCGGCTTGCGCGGCGCACAGCCCTCCCACGTACGGAAGGCTAAAGCATACTCCTAGCCATATGAAAATACGTGTGTGAAACTTGCTCGTTCTAAACGGTTTTAATTTCTAACTTTTTTTTGACTTTCAACTTGTTTAACCTAGAAGCTAATTGTAACGTGCTGTCTTCTAATTTTAGTTTATTTTAGATTTTTGGGATGTTCTGGGTTTTTTCTGTTTTTGTCTTTGTTTCTTTGCATTGCCTTTAACGATATAATTTTTTTTATTTTTTAGTTGAATGACTCAAAAAAAAGTTAACAATCATTATAGTATAATTTCAGTAAAGGCTAAAAGCTAAAACTTTAAGCTTTTTAAAGCGGGCTCTAAATTGGACTAGTAAGACGCATAGTACAGTAAGCATGTGCATGCATTTGCATTGCACGGAGGATGAATGGTACAGTAAATCACTCTCATTTCACCTTGTCGCACCTAAACAATTAACCGACCCATAGAGACCCTGTCGCGATCAGTAATCCTATGTATTGCACGGAGGATGCACGGTTGGAACCAAAATTTGCGTGGCATGCAAAACAAAAGTACTTGCTCGTTGCTACCCAGCTCAGATTTGGCCCAAGCTGTGCTGAGTTGAAGCATGACTCGAAATGGGCTCGCCTACACTGTCATAAACTCACCCAAAGCAACGAAGGACAGCCCAACTTTCGAATTGCCACCTAGCCCAGTTACCACTTGGAACTAGGAGGGCTCCCACTCGCCCGGCAACCAGCCACGCGCCGCTCACATTCCGTAACTCGCATGTTGGGCCGACAGCGCAGTGAGTTCCTTTGCCAATGTAGGTACTGGGCCGGCCGGTCACACGGATATATCGTCTTTTTCTAATGTAGGCACAAGGTTTATTAAGTAGACACGTGAGGAATTCTGCTCGTGAGATCTTAACTCTGTCTACTATAATTTACCTATAAATTTATCTTAAAAATACACTATTTAAAAGATAGTTCCTATAGCAGAAAATGATAAGAGCATATACAATGTTTAGATAGCCTCTAAGTTAAGATCCAAGATAGCCTCTGAGTTTAACATAATTTTGTGTAATGTATGAAAACTATTACTATTTCTGAAATCAGGCTCACAACTATAATAAATGATTATATTCTCTCTCGTCACCATTCATGGTAGATGGGTCTTGCGAAATTTTTTATTACTTTGAGGCAGCCTCTAGTGCTAGAGTAGCGCTAAGCAAAATTAATTAGAAGCTATTATCTGCAGTATTTAGAAGCAGCTTCTAAGATACTCTCTCTCATTTCAGTGGCTAAAATTCGAGTACACCCTGGGTGCTCTAAGCCGAAGCCGAAGTCCACTCGAACCCAGCTTTGCTATACTGATTTAGTTCTAGACCGGCCTGCTTGTCAAGTTGGGCCTTGCGACGAGGCTGGCTCATATAAAAGCGGGTTGAGGCAGTCGGCCCATAAAAGCAGGCAACCGGTTCGGCCTGTGTTTCAGTTTTTTCTTCTTTGAGAACAGGAATACCGGCGACCATGGTAGAAATTCCCCGCTCATCCACAAGCCCTAGCCGCCCACTTTCCCGCCAAAACAAGAACCTTGCCTCCTGGGGCGATCGCCGGAGCCCTGAACCCCTACAAGATGCCGAAGAAATCAACCCCCACCGTCCAACCCACGGCCACTGCCGCCGCCGGTAATTACTGGCTCCTCAAGACGGAACCAGGGGAGTGGTCGTGGTCCGACCAGGCCGGCGCCCCCGGCGGCGTCGCGCCGTGGGACGGCGTCCGCAACCGCCAGGCCGTCAAGAACCTCCGCGCCATGCGCCTCGGCGACCGCTGCCTCTTCTACCACTCAGGCGCCGGCGCCGCCTCCCGCCGCGTCGTCGCCGTCGTGGAGGTCGCCAGAGAGTGGTACGAGGGTGAGGAGGCGGCGGCCGGAGGCGCTGTGGACGTGCGCGCGGTCGGGGAGTTCCAGCGGCCGGTGGCGCTTGGGGAGATCAAGAAGGCGGCGGGAGAGGTGGAGGGGATGAGGGACTTCGCGCTGCTCCGGCAGCCGCGGCTGTCGGTGATGGCCGTGCCGGCGAAGGTCTGGGACTGGATTTGCGAGATGGGAGGTGGCTTTGTGCAAGATGGGAAGGAGGAAGAAGAAGAAGGTTGATGCTATTAAGGTAAAGAAACTACTATTGCAATGCAACTGAGCCCTCGTTTTGTATTTTACATTTATCTCAGTAAATTTTCTGCTAATATTGTAGGATTATTCTATATGCAGGGTAACATATGCAATAGGAAGGCGGCATTTTGTGGTGTCTTTTGGGCTTCTACTCTGCAAGAGATTGTGCTTCTGAGGAGCATATAAGAGGTAATTTGTGCATCTTCTTCAGTGTTTGCCATCTGTGAACTGTAGTCTGACTGAATGTGTAGGCACTAGTTAATCTATGTAAGTTCAGTGGTCGATGTCTCAAGCACTCGTATGCTGTTCTGTTTAGCATCGTGAGTTATGAGTTGCAGCTCTAGTTGATCTGCTTGCCACTCTTTACGCATATATAGTTCAGTGAACTTTCAAACAGGTGGTGTCATGCTTCATGGATGATTCCTAGCTGTGTGTTAAATGATGTGTAGTTCATGTATGTGCTGCCGTGACTAAATTTGGGAGGGTGAACATTAAAAAATCTAAGTGCCACATTGATTCAGAATGCCCAGTTTCTGTGCACAAAATGTTCATTTGTCCATCCCTGTAAAAATGCAAGTGAAGGATGATGTGTTCAGTGATGAGTACCATCTCCATAGGTTGCAATACAAGCTACAGAGCCTTATAAATCAGATATTATAGGAGCAGGGAGCAACTGCAGAAGACAAGCTCAACTGCTCAAGTTGGATGCCTTTAATTTCCTCGGAAAATGATTCTTTTCAACTGAATTGCAGCTGTGTGGCTTTCATTATCTGCAGGGTTCAGGCAAAGGGTCCGCTTCAAAAAGCTTAAGCTTCTAATTTATAGTTTTGGTTGATAGCTAAAATTATACTGTAGAGACTGATAGTTTTTTCTGAGTTATTCAATTAAAAGAAAACTTAAAAATATCGTCAAGGATAATACAAAGGAATAATAGGAAAAAGAAAAGCAAATAAACTTAAATTTTGGTAAAATAAGAAATCAATGTATTTCAAATAATTTTTAACTTAAATAAATAAAAAAACACGAAGCTGAAGCGACCAGGGCCAAAGCAACTGGCGATGAGTTAACGTAGCACAAATGTGGTTGGTCAGTGAGCAGAGATGATTTTTGGCGGAGAATATGATCCAGATAATCTTCGCGATGTAGACTTAATGATATTGTTTCCAAAAACATGATACAGTATAAATTTAAGAATAAATAATATTAGCTCTTTTAAAAATAATACAGTTTAGTTTTAAAAGTCTCAGACAAAAATATTTAAAAGGCCATGTGGCCGAAACTACTTTTGGTTCGGTCCAGAAGGGACCGAACAGCAAACCCTTTTGAGAATCGACCAAAAGACTTACTCAAACACTACAAAAGATGTCTACCACATGGTAACTATGCTACAGACGATTTCAATTGCTAATTAAATATGTATCGTATATTGTTAATTTTATGATTAAATTAATATAAATTAGCATAACAAATTTAGAGCATATAAAATTTTAAAAAATTTCAAAATTAGGTCGATTGTGTCGGGAGGCTATATATAAAATTTTATGATTTTTGAGATCATTTGCTATATGTAATAACTCCTACAAATTTTTGAGCAACATTCAGATATGATAAAATTGTTTAAAAAAATTATACCATGAAATACATTATGTCGGGAGGCTGTGCATAAAATTTTATAATTTTTTGAACTCATTTGCTATATTTAAATAATCAAAGAAGTAGTAATATAAAATAATAATTATGATAAATAATTACTCTGGTATAATTACTTGACACATGATGGGCAGGTGGTATGCTAGGAGGTGTACGGTGGCCAGACAGCAAGTCACCTGCCTCCAGTGGCGGGGCTCTAGACTCCACATATCAGCTTCACGTCGATACCGCTCGGCTATCAAAGGCAGAGTACCATTTTTACTACTATAATGCATATTGTGATATTTTTTTATAAATATAGATATAAATAGTATTATATATGTCAAAAATTTCAACTACTCCTCGTGTATGTAGTAGCAGCCCAAAAATAGTACCTCACGCTGCAGCATGCACGTGAGAAACAAAACTCCCTTGCTGTACGGCATTGAGCTCAAGGTGAGCGCACATGGCAGCGAGGGCAGTCTAATGGCATGCATATTTGTCGGATATATTTCAGACTTAAGACTTTGTATCTTTCTCGTCCTAAATTGAAATATGATAAATAGCTTATCGGTTTCGATCGGCTCGATGAGATATTCACAATGATATCATTTATTTTAATATGTAACACATATTTCTTCTGAAGCTTTTGAATACATCTTCACTTTAGATATGTCATATGTACAGATTATATATACACCTGTATATAATTAAATAAAATAGTAGCTCTATATTTTCAAATATAATAAATAAAGACTTAGTTAAATTAAAGTTCACTATATAATATTTAATACAGTTTAATATTTTTTCAGTTAAAAAATATATTTAACTAAAAACACTAAACATATCAGTATCCATATCAGAATATCCGCCGCCAATTAGTGCAGGCAGCTGGAGCCTGGCGGTGGAGAAGTAGACTGGACCCAATTACTCCATGCTTGGTTTTGTTAACCTTTTCTGCAAGGATTTGGTGTATATGAGTATACCGTGATCTTGATTCTACGTAGGATCGAATAGGCCGTTAAATGTAGGATCGTAAAATCTTAAAATTTTAAGACTTGAATTGAGATTCTCACAATCTTATCATGATATCATCCGTTTTTGAGAGGATGTTTTAAAGCTTCTTGTAGAAAATACATGGCTATTAGAGGCTGCTCCAAACGGCTTTGGGTTTTTTTATTTTGGCTTTGATTTATGACTTATGAATGTGATTTATAGTTTTTTGGCTGTTCGTAAGAGATATTACGGAGATATAAATAATCCGTGTATAATTTTGACCGATATAAATAAAGTCACTACAGTGTGTGCTGTAATTAACTTGTAGACTCTATCTTGAAAAGATATTCTGTTTAAAAACTAGTTACTGTAGAAAAACCAAAAAACAACTTTTAGAGGCTAAAAAGAAGAGGTCTTTTAAGCCGTGGCTTCTAACTGTTAGCTTTTAGCTAAAAATACACTATATTAACGGTTAATGTTTTCTGAGTCATTTAATTAAAAATAAAAAAATAAAAAGTTATTATATCATGATAAAATAATAAAAAGTAAAAAATCAAAATTAAGAAACATATGTTCCAAATGACCTGCCAGAAGTCGGAAGCCGTTCGTAGCACAGCTCAGCTTCTCCGTAATTGACAGCCCTTGCCCATCCAGATTCAGATAAGCCTAATAAATGCGGCCAAGACCTGAAAGGCAGAAACCTGTAACGAGAGATCGAGCAGTGGGAGCGAGCTGTGTGCATGCAGGCGCAACACCGTCTCCTCTTTCGGCTTTAATTCCTCCCATGTTCCCTGTCGGCGATTTGCTCGCTCCATTTTCTCTCCTTTCTCTTCGCCACCACCGAATGAATGCCCTACACATGTAACGGACTAATGGAGCACGGTCAGAGAAGCAGGCCAAGCTGCCTGCCGATGCCCATGCACCCAAACCCAACCGAAGTACACGATCTTAACTTGGACTTGGCGAATCGGCGATGCCCTAATGGTTCGTGACGGTGTCTGAAATGGACGGGCGAAGCGAGTTTGCGAGCCTGTGAGGGCCATAAATGCGCACACGCCGAGGGTTTTCTACGTGCCTGACAGGTGCCGTGAAATTCAAATGCACTACTCTCCGTCTGGCTATACATGTCTGATGCCTATGGTCTCGCATGTATCCATTTCAATATTGTATATTTATTTATTAAAGGAATCTAAGTATAGTTATTATAATTTTCTCTCTCTTTATTTTTACTTAGATTTTTCGAGAGAAGTTAAGTGATTGTAGTATATCATTTAATATATATATATTATTTCTTATTAAGTGTATTTATTAGATTTAATACTTTTTGTCTGTGCGGACGATAAAGTGTGAATAAATATAGCGAAAGAGGAAGCAGTAGCACTCAACTACAGCCTACAGCATCTTGGGCACCCGCACCCATCGCGTGTGGGGGAGCTTCGGGGTCAGTGGTTTGTACCACGAGCTCCTGCTGCCGCCTGCGACGTGGCCAAGCGAGGATCATACCACATCGTCGCCGTTCCATGCCATCATCTATGCATTGTGCTCGCGATAGTACTTTTTGACAGATGATACGATCCATGTGTTAAAGTATGATTTGAATTTATCATCGTGGTCCTGTGTTAGACGTGATCTCGAGTGGCGTTAGACGTGCTAAAGGCAGCTATATCCGATCTTGATTTAGTTTACTTCTCTAGCAGAAATTCTTATTTTAGTTATATGATTTAGATATATCAAAGTTCTTTATACTTATAATTATATTTGTATAGTTAATTCCGTATTCGTGTATCCGTGATTTTTTTACAAAGATTTTCTATATTAAATCCATATCTTTTGTTCTTTTTATCCTTTATATTTGTCATGCGTTTTATAATAATTGGTAGCAAAACTTTGAGTTAGTGATCAAAGCTGTTACCTAGGAGTCCGACTACGCTAGACTATGGTGGAATGTCCCGTACAACTTATGGGACCCACTATTGTGGGAGCAACCTATATGGGTGAAATGCTAGAGAGCGAGGTATTGTAAAGACCTCGTGACAATCTTTTGATCTGCGTGACCAATATACAGTTTCTACAGAGTATAAACTATTCGAACAGCCATACCTACGGTCAAGGGGGATATGAGAACTTTCTCGAATTAATTCTTTTTCAAAATCCTTTGTGTATGGGTTGAAAACTTGTCACACGGAGGTACACCTGATTTTGATTTTTCCTGGAGGGAATTGTACTTTAGTGGTGAAAACTAGCATTTGGTGGAAGTAACCATACACTGTAAAAGGTGGATATAACTTGAGCTGCAATTAGTATTTCATTCTCATATCAATTTTAGAATATTGGTTTTAGTAAAACAGCTAAGTCTTAGGAGCTTTTCTATTTATTGTACCTTCAAAATAATGCTTTTAGCAACTAAAAGAACCTCAAGCCTCCCTTGACAGCTTTACATGTATTATTATTGCATCCTATGTGGTGGTTTGCTGAGTATTGTTGTACTCACTCTTACTTAATTATCGTCTTTCAGTTAGTAAGGCAAGAAGAACAGATCCTACTATGCGTTGAAAGGGTTGACATAGCTAGAAATCGATGAGGCTAAGAGCTAGGTTGCAAACCCCAGTTGGCTGCCTATGGGCAAGTCTTGAGGGTCCCACCAGTGTGAAGTTTCCGCTGCTGCATGTTATTGGTTTCAGCCTAATCGGCCCATGAGTAAGTTATTATTGTATTAACTAAGCTTCCGTATAATATATTTTTGATATATAGTAATGTATCTATGAGAACTATCTACTGATCTATGGAATAGTACGGTGGAATCACAGAGGATCTGGGTTTGCTAACCCAGGGTCTGATACATGCCTTGGCGCTATACTGTGTCACCTTTGCCGATAATCTTTCTTCTACGTCGATCGTCATCTTCCATTAAGAGGTTATGGTGTCAGTTCTACATATTTTTTGTTGGAGATGTAGTTCATTATAATTCAAGTCGTTGTTCCTATTATTGATGACATTCATATGGGATTAATTATTGATGATGTCTTTGACAATCCATCATCTTATATGGATTACTGCAGCAAGATCCGCAGATGAGAACTGTAAGGCAGAGTTGCAGGTTTTCAACACAAGTAGATTTTGAAAAAAAATCAATGTCAGTTGTGAGAACAATTAAATTTGGTGTTTCAATCACTATTTAGATATGTTGCAATTTTGGATCACTTATACGACCATTTAAGGCTTTGACAAGATTAATCTCAGAAATTTGGTGATACCCCGATGGTAGCTAGTATGATACTCTCTGGAGTTTTGGTGTTTAAAAGTAAAAGTTTTGCTTCAATTTCATTTTGAGATGATGTATTTAAGTGCAACAAGGAGTTTGTTTTTACGTGAATACCATAATAATTTTTTTCCGATGTTGTAGGTTGATACGAGGGGTCTACTGTAGTTTATACTCCATTGATAACACAAAAATGTCTTTCATTCAGAAAATTTTATAGGAACGTATTCAACCATATCATGGAATTCAGTTACCTTTAAAGTTAATAGTTTGATGTACGTGATGACCACACATGTGCAAGTTGCTCTTTCAATAAGAATTGTTTGCCAAGTTTTGTGTTCTAGGTAGAGCATGCTAGACTCCATGAGATGAGTTATTCGTTATCTATCCAACGCCACAGGTAATATTTTTGGCTTATACCGTTTGATGATTGAGCATTTGTTTTAGAAGGTCAGTTGCACAGACTGAGACTTTTGTCGATGACCAAGTCACCAATCTTCTAAAATAATATGAGCAAAATGGTCAAAAAAATTCTTCTGAGAGAACAGGGATGCTCTTTATTGCTACGAACTGGTTACAAGAGTGCTCTCAACAAGGTAAGAGACTAGCCCTAATTATTCTAAATTAAATGGGATGTGAAGGTTTATGATCACAGGGTCTGTTGGCCTTAATTATATATTAAAGACGTATTTAGGGATTTATTCAATTCTCATCATCTTTATTGCTTATGAATTATTGAAAACCCATATTTATTCATCTAATTTGTTAATAGCTATATATTTAGATCTGCTGGTGTTTGCTTAATTTTGTTTCACAAGAAGCATTTGACTAAGACTGTTACAATCTTTCTTGTTGAAGATTAGTCCAATAGACTTTCGAGACACAAGGTGTATAAAGACTTACTTTGAGGAGATTGATATTCGACTACAGGAGTGAATTCGTCTTAAGGTGGAGATTGTTAAAAGTGTTATCAAAATTAGTCATCATGTCCGTATCAAACACTGCGCCAGATGTGGCACCGCACAGTGTATGCGCCAAGCCGTTTCAGACGTGACAATGGTAGATGTATCCGACTCTAATTCGGTTTCCTTCTCCACTAGGAACTTTTGATTCCTAATCTATATATGTACCTTATAATCGTACGATTTAGATATGTCGAAGTTTCTCATACTTGTAATTCTCCTTATATAGTGAAATTTCGTCTTCGTACATCCGTAGTTTTTCTAGAATGTTTTTTCACATTAAATCCATGTCTCCCATTCTTTTGATTCATTGTATTTGTTGTTTTATAACACATGTGACCAAGCTTAATTTGTCACTTGCAAGTAAAGCTTGAGTAAGATTGATGAACTGGATCAAATTTTGGCCAAACAGAAATGGCATTTACGATCTATCTATCGAATATAAGATCCATAGTTAAGAAACAAACATAGTTTCTTCTCCAGTGATCAACGGTGGTGGCTAGAGTTAGGATTAGGGTTCACCTAATTAGGATATGGTTCACTGATCCCCCGATCCCGATGGTAGGTTGGACCGGTGGTGGGCAGTGCGGTGGCACAGATGTCACCAACTGTAGGTTTGCCGGCGAGCAGTGGGTGAGGTTGGGGGTGGCAGCAGCAAGCCCGATGGTTAGTTAGGGTGGCCGGGGTGAGATGGTGAGAGGGGAGGCGGTGGGGACAGCACTGGCCGTGACAGCGGTGGAGGATGCAAGCGCGCAACAGAAACAGCATTTCAGACCAAAACTCCCAAAATCGAACGAGTGGCGCGAACCGCGTGCAGGTGCAGACCGCCGGCATGCAGTGCAGCTGCACTGCAGCATGTTGGCGATCACATAACTCCACTGACCTCGAACTGTTGGTGCTACGAGTGCCCCAACCTCCCCTCCTCTCACACGCCTACCAAATTTAATGCCCCACCTCACCCATCCCTACCTCGCACAGTGCAAATCGCTCATCTCTTCTTCTCTGCAAGGCATTTGATCCCCACTACATAACATCCTGAACCCACGCGCTCCCACCAAGAACGAACTAACACTTCGCAGACAAACGCAAATCAAATCCACACTGGCCAAGAAAGCTGTAGCCATGGCTGGCATTCGCCGCATCGCCGCTCTCCTCCTCCTGCTCCAGCTGGTGGCCACCGCCGCCCTCGCCGCGCGCGAAGTCGTCGGCGCCGAGCTCAAGTCCTCCCCCGCTGGCAAGAAGCCCGGCGCCGAGCAGTCCGTACCGCCGGGCACCAAGCCCGGCTCCGGCGGCGGCGGGAGCACCGGCGGCGCCATCCCTGGCGTCCCAGGCTTAGGCACCATCCCCGGGATGGGCGGCGACGGGTTCAACGTGCCCGGGATGAGCGGCGGCGGGTGGGGCGGAGGGTACGGCGGTCCCGGCGGCGGGTACTCGCGCGGCGGCGTGGAGGCCCCCACGGTGGTGTGCTCGGAGAAGGGGCCCTGCTACAAGAAGAAGGTGACGTGTCCCAAGAAGTGCTTCTCGTCGTACAGCAGCTCCGGCAAGGGGTACGGCGGCGGCGGCGGCGGAGGCGGCTGCACCATCGACTGCAAGACCAAGTGCACGGCCTACTGCTGATCAAACAACTAGCGGCTTTGGTCAGTGGCAGCTTTTGGCTTGATCGCGTTGGTGAGCGTGCGCGCAGTAGCGAGATTTTCTGCGACTATATTATATATAGCTTGTGTGTGTGACGCAGGAGGCACATACGAGCGGTTCTCAAGTTTCTATAAGGTGCTTGTTTCCTGGTGTTTAATTAGCTGCAGGGTGATCTCGCTTCCGCCGTTCAGTTAGCCAACCTGTAATGTGGGCGCGAGCATCACTATAAATCAATAAAAGGAGCCAAATGTTGCGTAATATGGATGACGTTACTGACTGAGATCAACGACTACAATCACACACGAAATCAGTCACAAGTAGACGAAAACTGAAAAGATAAGAGAAACGCAGTCTTGAGTCTTGACAGCCTCTCTTTATTATCAACATGCGAAATAGCCACGTAAGTGTGTACAAATAACATGAGGATTGATTTCGAAAACCTCTTGTTTTCTTTTTCATATGGATGAACGCAAGATGATGGAGGATGTGTTGGCATGTGGCGTTTAGAGGAAAGTGCCCCCGTTGGTGCAGAACAATGATGATAATTTCTTCTTTTGGGAAGTCTGAGGGGGCGTTTAGAATAGTGTAGTTTCTAAGTTCTGGTTGAAATTTTACTGTAGTTGACTGATTTTTTTACTGTAATTGAGTTGATTTATTGGGCATAATTAAATTTTAAAAAATATAAAAAAATGGTATGTTAACTTATCACGGATAATACAAAGAAAGATGAAAAAAATAAAACACAAAATACCAAAAAAACAAAAAAAAACACTACAGGACAAAAAGGCTATAGTATTTGAGAAGCTAAAAGCCATCGCTGGTCGCTGGCTTTTGTCACTGCTGAGGAGGGCCTTAGAGAAATACCACTTAATTAGTTAAGGTTGTGCTCATTTCAGTTTGAAGTTTGCTTTTATTTCTGGTATCTGTTTTTTCACTATTTAGTAATTTCATTTTTTTTCTGATTTTTTTAGAATTTTTGGGTTTTTTTACTTTATCTTTTTTCTCGTACTCCTTTGTATTATCCGTGATGGACTAACATGTTTTTTCTATTTTTAAATTTTTTAAATTTAACTATACCAAATAAATCAACTTAGTTATAGTAAAAAATAAACTAGCTACAGTAAAATAGCTATAAGCTGATGTTATTTTGAACACTCCCTAGATAAGAGAAGATTTGTAGGCCAAAAAGTAAGAGGGTTTCAGAATCGAATATTTCAGGTAACTGAACATTAGCCTCTTGTGTAAATAGTGGTGGAAATTGGAGCGTCATGTAGGGCTATGGCAGGAAATTGTGGAAAAAAAAATACTTGAAAGACACAAATATATTTCTCAAGGTAAACAAGGCGATTCACCATATCTCCGTAAAAGTGAGACTTATATTTGAGAGGTACGCACATAGTAATGGGCAACGGTCAATCTACCAGACTATGGGAAGATTGGTGGATAAGAAATAGGCCTCTTTGTAAACAGTTTCCTATAATATGCGAGCAATGCAATGAGAAAGGGGGATGAGACTTTCTAACGGGGAACTCACCTTCAAAAGGTGGTTGCTTGGAAGTCTTTCAAGATTAAAAACAGCGAACGCACTTACAAGATTGTGAGACTACGTGAGGTCACCCTATTGTTTTGATGAGTAATTGATTTTAAGCTTAAAGAGTTTACAGAGTTTAAGTTTAATATTTGAGAGTTTAGGCCATGGTTAGACTGGTTAGGAGTGGTCTGACCGTACTAAGCCTAATGGTTAGACCGGCTGTGGGAGGCAGCTGTCTAACTGGCCTTTGGTTGGCAGTTTGACTATTGCTTGACGCATGAAATATATTTAAACTAACATGGGTTAAGTTATGAAAAACTTATGTCCATAAATGGTTTATTGGTCTTTAATGTGCAGCGAGCTTGGAGGAAGCCATGGTCAATAGCGTGGATCAGGACTAGACTCGGGGATAAACTGAGATACAGTCACGGAAGCCAATTAGAATAGTTGGACTCAAGCGAGGCACAAGAGAAGACAATGGATATTAAAGGGAAGGTTTGAATAACGGTTCATCAAATGGTGTGATTGATGCAAGTGAGACATGGTCAAAAGGAACTAGGGGTGGCAATTCCCCTGGGGCGGGCCTCATGGGAATATCCCGTGGGGCGGGCGGGGTAATATCTCCCACTGGGAAGCAGGCGGGGCCCGCGAAGCTAGCGGGCGGGACGGGGTCATCTCACATGCATGGGCCTCACAGGGACCCGATAAAAAATAAAAATAAATATATTTAATAATAGATTATTAATTTTAATATAAGAGATTGTATTCTTTTCTTATATATTTAGACTAAAACTTGAATTTATATGTTAGAATATATATTTTGAAGCTATATTTTTAAAAATAATATGCTTAAGTAATTATAAATTAATAAATAAAATCAAAAATTTATTTTTAAACAATAAATTTAATTTTTTTAATCCCCCGCTGGGACCCGTGGTCGGGTCCCAGCGAGGATCGGGATGGGGCAATCTCCCTCGCGAGGCTAAACGGGCGGGCGGGGCGGGTTCATGGGGTGGGGCGGGGCCACAGAGGCTTCCCCGCCCGCCCGCCCGCTTACATCTCTAGAAGGAACTAACACAGAGAGACTTATTGATACGTGAGCCATTGGTAAATCTATACATTACAAGCATGTGGATCACTTGCAAAGAAGGAGATGATTATCGAGTAGATCCGGGAAGATGTGAGGTCTATGATCAAAATGACATTTTAGTAAATCGTCCAGTACAACAAAAAATAGCGGTGCGCAAAACCGCAGCGGTGGACTAAATGAATCAAATACACGCATGCATATAAGACCCCAGAAGAACTGCAGTAATAAAAGAAACTATACAGTTTATTGAAAATTTGAAATCAAATACCGCACGTGTCTGGCACCAAGAATTGTGGTCGATCATCAATTCCACTTCTGGCTAGAGACGTTGAAACCGTACGAGCAGGCTACTGCTACCTTTAAACATTCCATTTCACCAACAATTTTGGCATTGCTACCACCTCAGAGTTGAACACATTTGGCTGAGTTGATTGCTCGTTTTGTGATTTTTTCTAGAAGCACATCTAACAGCAAGAATCAGTGTTCATGCTTGCATGGTCAATCCATTGACCAAGTCCATGAAGATATTTCAGATCAAGTCAATTCATAGCTGGTAGCTAGCACGGCACAAGAACTGACTCAACAAATCACACGTTGCTTCCCAATCCCCTCAACAAACGTCACAGGATCCTTCTTGTTCAACTTAAACCCTCCGAATACCATATGCAATCTATGCATTGCTAACATAAGAGAATGGCAGAGACAAACAGGCAGCGCCCTTCCCAATAGCACATCCAGGGGGCAGTAACCCAAGCTAGACATATCCTCGACCACCTTATAACATCATGAAACTCAGCACACACTAATGAAATTCATGGCATCCACCTATCATTAGCATTTCATCAAGCACCCCAAATGCAGTAGACCATCACTTCCTCAAGCTCAGTACTTCCCAATCGCGGACTTGCGAGTCGCCTCCGAAAGACAAGCAAAATGTGCGCACAGTCGGAGTCCAGAAGCGCAACGACGCAACGGGCGGATGCAGACGACGGCTGGAGGGTAGGGGGCGGCCGGCGGTAGAGGGCGTTAGCCCCGCTGACCCCCTGATGGGTCTGCCCCTACTTTAAAACGTTGTGTAAATATTTCTGCCATATCGGAGCTATCACCGGTAGTAGGTGATGAAACCGGATCTAACATGGTATGGACAGGGATTTTTAGGGGCCGCTCCATCTGATTTATGACTGTAGCTTTTAGTTGTGGTTGAAATTACACTATAACAATTGTTATTTTTTTCTGAGTCATTCAATTAAAGAAAAATAATAATAAAATAATAATAATACCGTTATATCTATAAGGAAATTGCAAATAAAAAAGAGAAAAAAAACAAAAAAATAAAATAAAATCAAGAAGTCAATATATTTTAAATAATTTTTTATTTCTAAAAATAAAAAAAATAAAAACTAAAGCCGCTTGAGCAGAGCTTACTGCCTCGTGTTTCTCATGGACATAATTGAGACTGGAGGGAACCGCTGGTGTGCACAGATCAGTGATGCGGTCTTCGTTTAGAGAACGATGAAAGTCCAGTTAGAAACGCTAGGCCTTGGCCCAGATAGTCCACGAAGGCTTGACTTTACGGGCTAATCGCTGGCCAAGCCGGAAGTCATATTGGGCCGGAATCGGTAACTTAAACAGGCTTTAGGCCATGTGAGCACACACCACAGGCTTATCATCGTCAAGTAGGCCTGACATTAGGGCCGACAGAAGAATTTTTGCAGGGTATGGAGGTCCCCACCAACTTAATCCTCTAGGCCGGCGCATACTGAGCCCTGATAACTGGGTGTGCGGGCAACCCGACGCGCTGCGGACGAGACCGTCCTCGCGGGCCGCGGGGCAGTCACCGCTCGGCGCCGCGCTTGCCTTTTGAACCGGCCGACCTGCGTGCGCGCCGAGTTCGTTCGTCGGCGTCAGGTGTTTCCGCCGCGCGCCGAGGGCTGGGACTCGACCAAGCGCGCGCGGCGCCGCGACCAAGGTGCGTGCCTTGACCGTGACGCGCGCGCGCGCACAAAATCCTCGCTTCAGGTCTGCGTGGCTGCGTCCTTCCAGTTTCCCTCGCTGACCGAGCAACCTCCACGTACGTCGGCTAGCCTCGATTCTACGAAGTGGTCAGTGGAGGATTCCTTCGGTAGCTAGCAGATCGACGTGCGGGCGACGTTTCCTTAGCGCGTGATCACCTTTCCCGGTTCGCCGGTCCAAGTCAGACGTGTTTGACAAGTCGTTGGCTGCTTTTCCTTCGAAACAGTGTAAAAAAATGGGGCTAAAAAAATGCTTAAAGCCATTTCCTCTAAAAAAATACTGAACTTATTGACCGCAGCTCTATCGATCTAGAATTTCAGTTGTCGACATCCCGTTGCTTACCCGCGCAAGTTGACTGTTTGCCTTTTCTATGCCCATTTGTATCTGTTTCCGTGCACGGGACTTTTACCAAGGGTGGATTAGTAGCATGCCAGATTGGCAATCATGTATCAAAGACCAAGACAGGGTGAATGGACTAGGGCTATGCGGAGACACAAGTCTCCGTGCTGATCTTTTCTTACTCAGAGCTTAAGTTTATACAGTGTATTCACACATAACTAAAACTAATGCTCTACAACTTGCAGCCAAGTGGCCCAAGCCAGCGCACGGGTCATAACTTCTCCTATGGACCTTCTCCCATGCTACATGTGGTCCATGCCAGTGTGTGGCCTAGCTAGCCTGTGACCTAGCTGCCCAAGCTAGTGCCCAGACCAACGGGCAGCCAGACAAGGGCATAGCCACACACGAGTGGATCTTCATCGGATGTCTTATCTTTCTGGCTTCGTTCCCCACACAATTTCTTTTCCTCTACAGCTGACAACAGGCCGACGGTAGTTCTTCCGAGCTTCGTTCCCCAATTATTCTATAATATATCGTTTCTAGAACTTAAGAAGCCGTCGAAACCATCAATAAGATGTAATTTGCTTCACTTTCTTCAATTATTTTGTAATTCTTTCACTTGAAAGTTTACTCACTTATTCTTTCTATTATCTATTTTGTAGGCAATGGGGCCAATTATTATTATTTTACTGAAGTTAATCATCTTTTGTTCTCAGATTTACCCTAAATTCTTCACTAATATTAGGTTTATTGATTTTGATAGTTGTTTGACAAATAGTTATGGTTATAGATCATTGAACTTTGTCATAAAATTAGTTAATGTTATAAAATTTAGAACATAGTTATATCTACTATATAATAGATGGATACATTGATAAATACATACATAGAGTATGAAACCTTCATGTCATTTTTGTTCTAGATCCACCGTTGACCCAAGAGAAGAAACAATACTGGCTAGAAGCACTACCTGCACTATTTGTACACAAGTCTACAGTGCAGGTATTACTGAACAGTGCTTCCGTGCCGTGCAGTGCCTCTTGCACTGTTGGAGCAAAAACCAAGGGCCGAGATAACTCCATAAATCGTAGTAGCAGGGGCATTCTAGAGGATCACCGCAACATCTACTATTTAGGTACTGTAGTGGTCGCTTTAGGGCAATTTTTAGAACGCAGAAATTTCATGAGAAACTGTTCAACTTCAACAAAAACCTAGTAAAATTCCTGCATTAATTCCAAACAGGGCAAAATTGTAGGGTTCTAAATCGGAGGTGGAGAGGCGTGGGTAATGCATCCTTTTGGCTAATGAAGCTGGTTTGCCTTAGCTTAATTCGCCAGTGCACCTGACCCTCTTCCACACTGCCTTCCGTTTTCCGATTCTTTTTTTCACACGTTCTATTTTCCGAATTGAATTGCAGTAGATGCATCCTTCTCTATAGCTTTTTTGTGTACGGAAGTTATAGCAGTTAAATCTCTTTACGGATATATTTGTATTGATTTTTAAAAACTGATTTTCTATAATAAATAGCTTTCAAATAAAGTGTTTTTTTGAAGACGGATCTACTATATGATTATAGTACACACTGTAGTGACTTCATTTATAATGACCAAAATCGTATATAAGTATACCTCTCTACAAACTTCTATATAAACTGTTACTATTTATAAGCTAAAATCATGGTAATAATACAAATGGGCACATACCACCTGTACATCCCGAGGTGGTAGATCCCTGTAGATGGATATTTCCAAAAAGGTGAGACTTCAGTTTGTCCATTTCAAATCAATCATTTTTTTAGATCCATTTTGAGTCAATCTTAACAAGTCTCCGAAGCCAAATATACAACAAGACTAATCACAAAGCCCCAATTCACACCCACCATCTCGATGCCTATACACCCCTACACCCTAATGTTCTCACCAAACCAACCTCAGAGCTCCATTCTATTCCTCTATTAAATTACTTCATTGCAATCCAAAGCAATCCCAGAAACTATCAAAGATTCGAAGTCCAGGGCCTAGTGCCCTCCAGCTTGGCCATTGCCATGGCCACGGGCGAGCGATGCGGCCGCAAGTCGCGCGTCGCGAAGGCGGCAATGCGGGCGCTGCGCGGTGCCCGTGACCTCTACGTCCGAGGCGTAAAAGGCTTCGACAGGTTCGTCGCCGCCGCGAACCCCAGAGCGGGAGTTGGCCGGCCGACGTCGAGGGTGTTCGGCGTTGGCGACCTCAATTCCGAGCAGGAGCTGCTGGAGCTCGTGCGCACCATGCAGGCGCGGCACAGCGTAGGGACGGGCGCTTCTGGAGACAAGAAGACTGAGACGGACGTGCCGGCCGTGAGGCGCGGGGTCGTGCTGCTCGAGAGGATCGACGAGGATGCCGCCGTCGTGCATCCGACCAAGTGACCGGGGCGTCGCGGTGACGGAGCCGGAGCGCGCGCGCCGTGGTGGCATTGGCATGCATGGCATGACGTGTCCGGCAATTTAATGCATGCATATGCATAGCTCTAACCGATTGAGTGGTTCGCTCTTCCGAGAACTTTGATAGTTTTGGTCTTGTTGAGTGCTCAGATTTGCATGCATGTAATTCCAGTCTCTTTTTACTCGGTTGAATTAGATATTCAACTGATTAGGTCCCAATAGACCGTTGTGTTATGTGGCTGTTCTTTCTTCTCCTCACACTGCCAACGTAGAGTACTGCAAATAATCTAAAACACCCTTCAAGAAGAAAGTCAACCACGCTGACGACTAGAAATATTAAACGGATGTGATAGACACATTTAGAAACAGAGGGCACGCCCCGGTCCAAATTTCCATTGAAAAAGGATACCAAAAAACAGAGTTCTGTTCTTAGTTCAAAGACAATATGATACATTCATATTTAGGGGAAAAAAATGAATCTATACCATGATGTTTAATTTTGCCCTATTGCCAAAACGGCACTACAAATTCCAATTTGCCAAACAACAGTACGATTGATCGTACCGGTGTCGATGTACATGCAGCCCAGTAGCAGAGAGGAGGTTCTGGCAACCATCCAAGCAAGGGCCAAACTGTTGGGGCTAGCCAAATTTTGGCGGTATTGGTTTGGGCAAAAGCAAACACACCCCTGTGCGTGACCGTGGATCATGTATCTTGTGCCAAAACACACCCTACCTGATATACTATTTCCCGCTTTGCATCTAGAAGCCTTCACTCCAGGGGGTGCCCGGCGGTGCAAGCAGTTCAGACATAGGAAATGCCGACAGATCCAACATATACTAGCACAACTTACAGAGACTAAACATAGCTTTCAACATGTGAATTCTTAATTTATCACTGCTGCAATAAGGGGTTGTTCAACTAAGATGGTTTGTCCACGCCACATCTGGAAAGTTAAGGCACATAAGACAGTGAGAGGCGTCAGGAATTGTTCTCCGACGACGACGTGATATGTATCAACTGATTCCTGTTCAGAAAGAGATGTATCAACTGATAGAAGCCAATATATGTGCAAGATTCACTATTGTTGTCCCTTGGACGGATTTACGGCGACCTGCGGCGCCGGCCGCTGGAGGTGAACTCCCGAACTCCGTGCTAGCTAGCTATGCAGGTGTGGCGCGTCACATCGGTGGAGCCAACGCCAAAGGACACGAGACGAGCATGTTGGTGGTCTCAAGGGAGCGAGTCATGCTGGCACGAGAGGATACATCCGAAACCCCGGCCCCGCATGCGCAAATGACAACCAATTAGCTTGAGATGTACTAACATAATTGAATATAATTTGCCACGTAATTCTTTGTACGTTTGGCCAATATACATATTTTTGGTAACTGCAGTGGCAAAATGTTGAATATTTAGTCAATTTTCGGCATATTTTAATCCAGAAATTCAGCATATAAAACATGACATACAAAAGCATGAGTGATTTAACAATGATGTATTCATATTTGCTTATGAACAAGCTAACAGCAACACCTATTACCAAATTCATAACATACAGAAACAAATACACCAGAGAAGTGTTCATGTTATACCCTCGGGCGGGGCCAATGTCGGTGACACCGGAGGCGCCGTTACCATCAGTCGACATGATGGTCTATTCGATGTAGTCGATCGAGGCGTGATGCAGGACGAGGCGTGATGCAGGAAGATGTTTGCCGTGCAGTCTCGCGAACAGTTCACCACCAGGAAGTAGATGGCGTTCTTCACAGATTGAGCAGTCGCGCCAATGCGCTCCCCAAAAACTTGATTGCCCGTCTACCCGTGCAGGTACGCGAACGGACGGAGTTTCGGAGGCCTACTCGCCCAGAACTCTTTGCACGTAAAGTTCTGGACCGGAGATTTCTTAGCGCAGCACAAGACGTAACTGAATCCTCTTTATCATCCCGTATGGAGTGGAGAGAGTTTTGTAACAAAGAAAAACGAAGAGCCGAGTAATCGCAGCCATTAGTCACTAGTAATCGTAGCCATTACTCAAAGTAACCGCAGCCATAATTCACTAGTAATCGAACCGCTATCGCCAATGAGTCGGTCGCGTTACGATTTTCGAATAGATAAAGAAAAACGCGCGACGCACTCGACGCGCGCGCAAGCACGCGCAAGACGCCAAGACGCGCACGCAAGACGCGACACGCGCGATACGCACGCGCATCGCATCCGCACCGCACGCACGCGCGCGGCGTGGCGTGGCGTGGCGAGGCGAGGCGAGCGAGCGAGCGAGCGCGCGCGCGCGTGTTGGCTCTTTCCAATTCCACAAGGGGGTTACCACGTTCCACCTTTTAAAGTGGTGTAACTCCCATTCAACTCTCCATATGGGACTAAACAGTTTTTTTCCATGTGGGCCTAGGAATTTCATTTGATTAATTGCTAAATTAAATGGATCAAGCCCAATTAATCCAACACAAAACATGGATTTATGTTACTATGTTATCCCTTGCTCCTTAATAAAAAGAACATGACCAGAATGAGGCCCCGTTTCGGGTCTATTTGAAACCGTTTTTAGAAGTCACTTTTAGTTTTTATTATAGTATCTAACTTTTAAATAAAGTATTTTTTTTAAAACGAGGTCTACAAGTTAATTATAGTACATATTAAAAACCCAACATCTGTACTATCCAAAATCACAATCGAGTATCTCTCCCTCTTCATAATCTCTATCGCAAATAGCTAAAATTCAAAAATTTCAACCAAAAATTATAAGTCACAGCCACTTCAAACAGGCAAGTGGTTTGGGTTTCCAACTTTTGCTTGTTTCCCTTTGCATTATTTGTGGGGATATAATGGTATTTTTATTTTCTCATTTTCTTTCATTGTAGTGAATTATATTCGTACTAAGAAAAATTTGATAGATGCTTTTACAAAGGAGTTAGCGCATAAAGTGATTTTCGTGGAAGAGAGCGCATAAAGTGATTTTCGTGGAAGAGACGGCAAAAGTAAACCCAAAGCCTAAGCCCGAAACAAAACAAGATTGACAGATCAAAGGTAACGTGCAGTTAAAGGAGTTTGGCAAGGGCCCTCCCCTCGGGGAAGAGATGGCGATTCTCGACGACGAGGGACGGGGAACACCGACAAAGAAGAGGAGCAAAGCCAGATATGGGAGTGCGCATGTCGCGAGTGAGATGGGGAGTGGGAGAGCCGCAGATTTTTTTTATAGGGTGCCACGCCGCGCGTGTTTAGAGTTGTAAATGAGCTGAGTTCGAGCAAGTCTGGCCTTTCAAGCTCGAGCTCGATAGAAGTTCGAGCTGAACTCAAGTTGAGATTCGAACTTGAACCTGAGCTCGAGCTCGGCTCGGTCAAAGCTCGAGTAGACTTGAGCTTAGCTCGTTGAAGTTCGATATTAATTAAAATAATTTATTATGCAATAATTTTTAACAATAAAAAAGTTCAAGTTCGAACTCGGCTCGAGTAAACTCGATAATTGTCACAATAATTCAAATATACACTAATTTTCAACAATAAAAAAACTCGAGTTTAAGTTCGGCTCGAGTAAACTTGGTAAGAGTTCATATGTATCACTATTTAAGCTCGAATCGAGACTTGCGAACTATTCGAGTTCGGTTCGGTGAAACTCACGAACTCCAGATCAAGCTCGAGTTTGGCTCGTTTAAAACTCGAGCTAATCTCAAATTAAACCTAGAATGAGCTGAACTTGAGTAGCTTAAAGTCTTATATTTTTTTACAGTCTTAGGCAGTGCCGAGGAGAAGAGGAGGATAGACCGATGGAGCACGGGTGGCCACACCTCGCCGCGAAAGAGAAACGTGGGGACCGAACCAAACGGATGGCCAAAAGGGCGGAAGGGAAACGACGGCGAAGCGACACCAGCTTGAGATATTTCTGTCTGTTGCTCGTTGCTCTATATTCACAAATCACAATATTGTTTTAACTCTTCAAATCTTCAATCACAACATTCTATTTCTACAAATCCCAAATTAGAGATTCAGAAATTAGAATCAAATATTGCTTACTCACTCTGCAATGTCAGAAACAGTGCTCAAATAATCGCCAGACGCCATGGCTTCCGCTTCCGCTTGCAAAGGGATGCTCCATTGGGGTGTGCCATTATATGTTGTATACTTCAGATTCAGCTAATGTATGGGTTATAAAATTTTCAGATTCAGCTTTCATCTATCGTTGAACTCCGGGCTCCAGGCGACCGAGGCGGCCCAACCTTTTTCAAGCTAGTCTACTTACAGCCGAGCTGGAAAAGGCCGAGTTTGCCAACAAGAATAAAATGGTGCTGCTCACTTTGGTTCGGGCCCAACTGGATATGGGCAGCTTGCCAGAGCCCACAAGGTCTAAATTATCAAGCTCTTCCTCTGCGCGCATCGTTGATTGGTTTGCAATTCCTCTGTAAAAAAAAAACTAGTTTGATGTTCCTCTCAAAGAGAAGGTCATGTTTGCTATTCGTTGAAGACAATCTCCAGAGCGCAGCCAGCGTTTCTTATTTTTCTTTTGTTATATCGACTTTAACCTAACTCTTATTTATTGATTGATTTAGTCCAATTGAAATTTTCAGATAATTCAAACAAATCAAATGTTCGTGTGCTTAGTTTGGAACCACTTTTGTTCCTCTTTTATTGTGAAAACGTAAGCATCATTTCAAGAAGCATATATCCTTGCAATAAAAGCATAACATGATGCTTCCTTGCGTGCCCTGCAGGCTACACTTGGTGAGAAGTTTCCGTATCCTTTCACATAAAACGCCACCCGTCGAGAAACCTGTAGGCCGCAGGGTAAACCGCCGCGGAAGTCCTCGCATAGTTCATCGTCCCCGAAGCTTCCGTATCCTTTCGCAGAAAACGCCGGCGGTCCTTGTTATCAGTCCTCGGCGCATAGTTCGTCGTCCCTGTACTTCTCCCGTCGAATCTAATATTTCCTTCTCCACGTTCGCGGGGCTGTCTCTCGCTCGCAGGTAATGGTGCTTCCCCTCAGATTTCGCGTTGAATGTTGTCGTGATTTAGGGCTTAGGGTTTGCTGCTGTTGCTGTATCCGAGTTGGGTTTGTGAGGCGGATTCGATCGAGGTTTCTTTTTTTCGATCGATTTGGGGCGTTTTTGGTGATTCAGGCGTAGGTAGGTTTGTGGTCTTGATTTCGTTGGTGATTTGATCCATGCACGTGGCTACGTGAGGTCGATTGTTTTTTTTTTTTTTGGAGGGGGCGCTTTGGGGATAAAAGGTTGGAATTTCCTCCTAAAGGTTGCTTAATCTTGGCCTGGTCGAGCGGTTACGGTGGAAATAGATCGAGTGTGATGTGAGCTCCAAATCAATCTCTTAGGTTTGTCCTTTTAGGGGGGCCTTAGAATTTTTCCTCGGTGAATAAGGTTTGTCCTTTTAGGGGGGCCTTAGAATTTTTCCTCGGTGAATAATTGACAGGTTTTTCCTAAATAATCACTGTTCGCATCTTGTCTGTGCGGATTGAAAGGTGTAGATTACTATATTGTTAATTTTATTGTTCTGAATGCTCAGCTTTTCGTTTTAGAAGATCATCTCATTGTTGGAAATAAAACTGACATTTTTAGGAGAGTTTCTGATCATCAGATGTCCTGTTTATCAGAACTAATTGGGAAACTTTCTTGGTGTTATTCTTGGTTTAGTTTTTTTATTCTACTATGAACATGGCATTATGGGAATTCTACCCTTCGCCCAAAACTGGACCTTTGAGAAGGTTTCGTAGTACTGGGCAAAGAATCGGAGGCTGTTTGTTCTGTAATAGTCACTTCCTACTTATTGATAATAGCTAGTAGTGTTACACAACACGTTCTCGTCTTTTGTAATAGCTATTTCTAGCAGTCTTGGTGATTGTGGGATCTTTGGCAATTGCAGCTTGTGTCACCTGGAAGAACAAGCAAGATGGCTACCAATGTTGGGGAATCAACGAGCGGCGGCAGCAGTGGCGATGCAGCTGGAGGGAGCTTTGAGTGCAATATCTGCTTTGAGTTGCCACAAGAGCCAATAGTAACTCTCTGTGGCCACCTCTTCTGCTGGCCATGCCTTTACAGGTGGCTGCACATCCATGCACACTCACCAGAGTGCCCAGTGTGCAAGGCCGTCGTTGAAGAGGACAAGCTTGTTCCCCTTTATGGCCGTGGCAAGGACCGTGTCGACCCAAGGTCAAGGAACATGCCTGAGGCTGACATTCCTCACCGCCCTGCTGGCCAGAGGCCTGCAACAGCCCAACAGGCTGATCCTAACAACAATTTCGTGAATGCCAATGCGAATCCATGGTTCATGGGCACAGGAGTTCCGTTGGCGAATGCACGGTGGGGTAATTATGCGTTCTCAACTGCATTTGGGGGGCTATTCCCTATGCTTAGCTTCCAAGTGCATGGATTTCCAGATGCAACTGCTTATGCGCAGCCTGCTGGGTTTCACTACGGGTATGGTCATGGCCATGGATTCCATGGTGGGCATATGGGGCATGCCCATGCCGTCCCCCGACATGGACCGCTTGGGCAACAGCAGCAGGCAGACGTCTACCTGAAGGCCCTGCTCTTGATGGTTGGAGTTCTTGTGATTGCAAGCCTCCTCGCATTTTAAAATTGCTAACAGCTTCACATTGTGATGGCGGTGGGCAAAAGAATTGCCTCTCGGTGGCGTCATGGTGTGTGCATTATCTTGCTGCCAAATGTGACATAAGTCAATTCAAATATTTGTATGAAGTGTCCATAGAGTAGCTGTATTTAGATCTATATAAGCATCTACATTTTACAGCATCATATATGCTGTTAGGATGAACCTGGATTAATTCTTTTGTAGTTTTGACGCTTTTGATAAATATGATGCACAATTATTGTGGGGTCATCTCCTTGTGTCTGTAATCTGTGTCCATTTAGACTCTGAATATCATAAGACAGTGCATATAAGAATTAGTTTTTCTCTTAGTTTCAACTCCTCTTGTTTGCACCAGTTGACAATTTATACATGTTAACAGTAAATGAATGCACTATCTTGTCAGTCTTCAGCAAAGATAGAAGATACTAGAGTTATGCGGCGAAGGTCTATACTTTTGGGGCTTACAGTGACTACAAGAAGGAACTGCATGACTGCCAAGCAAGATTCTGACATCTATCCTGGAGTAGCAGTGTCAATGAGATATGCTTTGATGGTTGATAGTAACAGAAAAAGGGGACTGTAAAATAACACGCAAGCGGAATTACTACTTCATTACAGTGTTACTTAATGAAATCCAGCTTATGTTGCGTTGGATTCTGATTTTCATGGGGTCGGCATGCGGTCAAGTTTCGAGTGTTGCCCCTCGAATGCTTTCTCAAATTCGTTTGGTACGTTTTAATCAGGAAAAGGGAGATGTTTTTAACACAATAATGTAATCTGTGCTTGGATACAGGCCTATCTGAGTGCTTTCTGAATGCTGGTCGCATTCGTCCAGTCATCTAATGTGGCGATGGACAGATCATCTGCAGATTGCCTACCTATTTGTAAGATCATCTCTTGTAATTTGTACAAGAAAAAAAATAGACTTGTGTGATCGGTATTAAGGCTTTCGGAGGCGATTTCCGAAACTTTCTCCAGCGGACTACTCGTTGTATGGATTGTAGGGTGGTGCAGTCACACTGCACCCAGCCAGTGTGACCTTGCACTACATGTATGGGCCACTGTCCCAATCTTTCTCCCCAAATGTGCAGAGAAAACAAGAAAAGGAGAAATTAGCTCAAGACTTTTAACTCCCCCCATCCATCGGATGGGAACAGCTAGCGTTGAAATTTTGGCCGTGGTCCAGGATCCAAACGCGGACACTGAAACAGCAGGAGGTATTGAACTAACAAAGCAAAATCTGCAAAGAAAGCTCCTCTCCTGTTCACTATCACGTGAGATAGGCCAGTTGTTCTGACCTTACCGATGGACCGAAGAAAGAAATTAAAGGCAAAATAAATCTAGCACGTCATGTGCTGCGCAATGCAGCGGCTTCTTCCACGGATTGACCATTCATTGAAGAGCTCGCCATGGTTGCACACGATGACACAGGGACACGGAGAGAGAAACGAGTAAAGGCGTCGATTGGCTCTGAGTCTGACATGGGGTTTGGATCGGCAGCATGTTGCGGTGGGAAGGGAAGCTTCGTGGAAAGGCAACGGCGAAATGTATGCGTGTGCTGCTGCGGGCATGGAACGCAAGCGAGTGGGTTGGGCAAATGATTAGTGGAATGGCCACTGCCTCTGCCTGCCTAGCCATTAAAATACCTGTGCTGCTGCTTGACTAGTGTGTGTAACTAGTCTGACGACCACTGCCTGTCTTGGGTCATAGTCATACTATGGTAGCAAACCTAAAGATATCGTACGGCCTTCATGTCGGACCTACCTTGGGTTATGGGTGTTCAACTGAACGATTTGAATAACTTGTACATTTCACTCCGAAATATAAATATAAAATAATGCATTTTCTATTGTATTTCAAAAACATGTATTTTTGCAGTTTGATTGTTATTGAGAATTTAAGCTCTTGTTTTGTTGTTTATTAGGATTTTATAACTTGCAGAATTTTTCCAAATATTTGTACATTTTATTCTGAAAAATAAACATAAAAGAATGCAACTTTCCATTGTATTTCAGAAACATGGAAGGCCAATGATATTAGTGATTTAGTATTGTATGTTCCCATAATTTCCATCTTCTCTATCATTTTATTAAAAATAATATTGCATCTTCTATGTTGATAACACAACTAGCTTGCTGCATACCACCTTTTACATGTAATATTTCTTAAAATTATTTCAAGATATTGTCTCTAGTATGAATATTGTACTTTGATTTCTGGTATTGTGGATACTAGCTTTTTCTATTGAACAATATTTTGCAAAACTCCCAACACCCATATTAAAAATTCTAAGTCTGTGATCGGTCGTCTAGATTCTAGCATACTATACTACTGTAACAATCATGGCCACCCACTACCTGTTTTCTGCTCGTGAGTATATAGGAGCATCGAAGCATGAGCTGATCAGCGTCTGCACTCTGCAACTGCAACAGATACAGCTGCTCATGGCAATTAACAAAGGACATGGTTCGAGTTAGCTAATTGTAATTGGTAGCATGGATCATGTAACTGTGATCAAGTTGTGATCGCTTTTGACAGCTTGCCAGGTCAATTTGGTTGTTGATGAAGCACAATCGACTGACGGGCGTACCGAGATAGTTTTGATTCGACGGTGTTGCACTGGGTGCCTCGGTCTAGCTTAGACCACAGCTTAGCTGTGATTCCGTGAACGACGCCTCCAAAGTTTGACGCTTGTTCAATTAATTCCCTATGCAATTTCTAACTTGTAAGCTGCCTTTGAATATATTTTGAACGAATGTCGCCTCCAAAAAGAGATGTTGAATGGATCATGATCAGCCGCAGCACTGCCGTGTATAGCACCTAACGGTGGCCTAAAAGTTGATCGCCGGTTTGCCTGTTTGACCTGCTCGGCAAAGTCACCTTTGGACTTCTTGCCGTTCGTGAGACACGCGTGTGTCGGATTTGGATCGTAGGCGGCCGCTCGCACAGGCGCAAGTCACAGTAATGGGGGACAAGCTGCGAGACTGCGACATGGTAGTAGCTAATGAAAACCGAGCTGCTTGCTTCGTCTCCTATGCTGCCTAACATGCGCTCGATGGAAACAGGAGAGAGATTTTGGTTCGGTTTCAGCATTGTTTCGAGATTTGTCTCAAAATTCGCCTTGCACAAAACTATGGTATTTGGTCTACGAAAATCATGAGCTATATTAAGCTAGGCCGATCGAACTGAGTAATGAGCTAAACAAGAGATTTGGGTCAATAAATCAGAGGGGCAAAGAAGCAGCAGAAGCTGGATAAATATATTGTGCGATATGGAGAGCCATACTAGGTGGTTTTTTTTCTGTGATAGATGATTTTTAGTTTTAGTATAATTTTTTATACGAATAAATTAAATGCTAATAAATCGATAAGTTGTTTTAAAAAGATAACGAATAGACAATCTTATTCATTCGAAAAAAATTATACGATATAACCTGAAAAGAAGGAGCCATAAGCCCAATAGTATGGAAGAACCATATAAACAAATCTTTGTGACCTCAAGCTCGTCGAATTGTTCAACTCGTGCCAACCTGTTGGTAGTTCAACTGATGCTGTATCCATATTGTGTAACGTGAACATCAGGAAGGTTTTATTTAAGTTCCGTTCTGGGTTATCAAGATTTTTATACCGTGACCTCTCGATTGTTAATCTCGAGATAGATACACTATCTTGGCAATTGTAGCGAAGTGGCAGTTAAGGGGCGTTCGTTTTAGCGATGATTTTTGACTTTTGGTTGAAATTTTACTGTAACTGATTTTTTTACTGTAGCTGATTTGGCTTTTTAGGCATAATTAATTTTTTAAAAAAAATGTAAAAATAGAAAAAAAAACATGTTAACTCATTAGGGACAATACAAAGAAACTCATGTTAACCCATTAGGGACAATACAAAGAAACACGGGAAAAAAAGAAAATACAAAAAGTCTAAAATATCTAAAAAAATTTAGAAAAAGGCGAAATACTGAATAGTAAAAAAAAGCAGAAGCTGAAGTTGAAAAAAAAACTGAAACAAACGCAGTGTAGATGCTATCAAATGTAACGATTCAAGATTCAAGCTAAAATAGTTGGCTTCTGTCGAACTATTTCGGTGTGAACATTTAATTTGTAATGCAATTCGGTGGAAACATCGGAGGCCCTGCTATTGTTGGCGATCCACTCCATGCTATTACCAAGGTAGTGAAGTCTCATCCTTGGTCGACATATGCCCCTACGGAAGATAAATCGGAGCACACATTTTATATTGCTATATTTGTTGTTTGGGATGCAGGAATTTCATAAAGAGTGATTTGATTTTTCATAAAAATAAAAAAAATAAATTCCAAACAATGACACATGCTTAAAAAATTTGTAAAAAAAGCACTAAAATGTGCACGCCGACACTCACCATTTTGCTTGCCATGCATATGATAAAACTTGGACCGCCGGCTCATCGGCATTGAAAACGCCGCGTGCCTCTCCCGATGCAAGGTTGATTTTTTAGGTTGCCTCTCGTCTCATTGTTTATGAATTTATTAAGGTTGCAGCAGCAGAAGCAATATCCCATGGTAGGTCTGTTCTTTTATATTGTAATTTATATTTTTAGTTTTAGTATAAGTATTTATATAAATAAAATAAAATCTAACAAATTGATAAGCTGTTTGTAAAAAAACCCTCGATAAATTATTTTAAAACAGCATTAAAAAAGTTATTTTATTTATTCGAAAGAATAAGCGAGAACGGGTCTCTAATCTCTATACACTCAATATGACACGGTAGAGGAACCGAGGATGTTCATCGGGTAACATGCTACCACGTGGCACGTTCGTACGGGTCCCACAAGACCCCACTACAACCTGTTGTGCATGGCTGCCACGTGCACATGGGCCAATCCCTCACCGACAAATCTAGAACCATTTCTTTTTAGCTCAGTACTTCAACATGACAGGGCAATAGCGAGTTTGGGGGCTATTTGGGAAGCAATGATTTTTTCTTCTAAATTTATGTGAAAAATTGAAATCCATACATTCTGAACATTCTCTTGCACGCCTTTTGTGATGGTTGCCCTCATTTTCTTAGCGGAATGACCATCAAGTGCATGTTTAAAGTACAGTGAACAGGTGGTAATTGATGAGGATTGATAACGAAAAGTTTTTTGTTAGAAGAGGGGTTTCAAACTTTCAATAGATACAAATAATCACAAGTTAATACTAGGTTACTCCTCTAAAAAGTCCAACTATTTTTAGCTGACTTATGATCCAAGAGTTATAAAAAATACTAATGGGTTAATATATACCTTCTTTATAAACGAAGCTCCATAGTTTCCTCGATAATCTAAAGTATCCACCCTTTACACCCAGCGAGTGATCACACCCCAATAAACTAATCCCCATGTGGCAAACATGTAAAAGCTATAGACAACAAAAGAAATCAACCCTAACACTCCCTTTCAATAACACACTTGCAAATATTTTTACCTTCAATTAAGAGGCACACACGCAAATATTTAGTTAACCACTTCCTCAATTACACGTTCAAACACGCTTTCCTTAGTCGTCAGTCCTAACTCTCCAAGCCTTTGACCCATGTTTGACGACGCCTCTCCACACGCAGCATAACGCGCCCATATAGATATATATATAAACACGCAAACGCACAAGACACAACCCCCAATTACCACCGCACGAACACTTCTCAACCAAGCTAACATGTCGCGCGCTTCTATCCTCGTCTTGCTCCTCTGCGCCGCCGCCGGCGCGGCGGCGACGACCGTGCCACCGCTGTTCCGGGAGGCGCCGCACTTCACCAACTCTGCGGCGGCGCAGTGCCCACCGCCGCTGCCGGCTTCGGACGCGGACGCGGCGTGCTCGCCGCACGCGGCGGTGCACGTGGCGATGACGCTGGACGCGTCGTACCTGCGGGGAACCATGGCCGCCGTGCTCTCCGTCCTGCGGCACGCGTCCTGCCCGGAGTCCGTGCACTTCCACTTCCTGGCCGCCGCTGCCGCGGGGACGCCCTCGACGACGCCGGCGGAGCTGAGGGCCACCATCCGCGCGTCGTTCCCGTCGCTGGCGTTCCGGGTGTACCCGTTCGACGAGTCCCGCGTGGCCGGGCTCATCTCCACCTCCATCCGCGGAGCTCTCGACCGGCCGCTCAACTACGCGCGCTCCTACCTCGCCTCGACGCTGCCGGCCTGCGTGCGCCGCGTCGTATACCTCGACTCTGACGTCGTCCTCACCGACGACATCGCCTCGCTCGCCGCGACCCCGCTCCCGGGTGAGACAGCTGTGGCCGCGCCCGAGTACTGCGGCGCCAACTTCACCGCCTACTTCACGCCGGGGTTCTGGGCGAGCCCGGCGCTGTCGGCAACCTTCGCGGGGCGGCGCGCGTGCTACTTCAATACGGGCGTCATGGTGCTCGACCTCGCGCGGTGGCGGCGGGCGGGCTACACGGCGCAGATCGAGGAGTGGATGGAGCTGCAGAAGCGGGTGCGCATCTACGAGCTGGGCTCGCTGCCGCCGTTCCTGCTGGTGTTCGCCGGTCGGATCGCCGCCGTGGACCACCGGTGGAACCAGCACGGCCTCGGCGGGGACAACTACCGCGGCCTCTGCCGCGGGCTGCACGCCGGCGCGGTCAGCCTGCTGCACTGGAGCGGCAAGGGGAAGCCATGGGACCGGCTCGACGCCGGGCGGCCGTGCCCGCTCGACGCGGTCTGGGCCAAGTACGACATGCTCCGGCCGGCCACCGGGATCGAGAGCTCGTGATCGCGGTTTTTTGGTTGGTTTAGAAGCATGTCTTGGTTCTTTTGTTGCTTTAATGTTGATAGATCACAATGTTCATGACAATGTACAGAATGTTCAACGGAATAGCAAAGCTGAATTAGTTTTTGGATGTCCTCCTATTTATATCACAACTTTAATTGCTGGATCGTTATCAGAATTCGACATACGCAAAGGCCCAAGCCCAACTCACGATTGCGACTTAGGGTATGTACAACCCACAGATAACTATTATCTTTATCATACTGATACAGCAAAATCATCTGACGTGGACTGTAATTAAGAAAGAGAGAGACACAAGCTGTCCTCTTGTGAAGAGACGGCCTGGGCTCGTGCTCCTAGGCTGTTGCGAGCGTTGTACGAGCCGTCTTTTTTACAATCTGTCTTTTTTATTGTCTTTTTTGATGAGATTACAGACAACTAAATAGATAACCTATTGTACAAGCTGTTTTTTTTGTTATCTATATATGATGTGTATGTATATACAGACAACAGCCGTCTAAACTGTTGTACATACCCTTATCTCTCATCCACTTGCCCATATCCATTCCAGCCTGATTCCTCATCCGAGTCCCAGGTTCCCAGCAGAGAGATTGGGCGAGCAGGCGATGCGGTGACTTGCGAGCGGCACCATCCATCCATAGCGGCGGTCGAAGACGAGCCGGCGCCATGCCCGTCGATGCCCAAGTAGCAGCGGCTCGTGGACCTCCTCAGGCGCCGATTGTGTGCTTCGCCTTCGTATTACGTGTTGCATTTGGCTGAGAAATGAATGGATCCACACCTTGTTTGTTCGGTGGTGATTGGCGCACTGCGCTTTGAATTTCAACATGAAGTTCAAATACTCGCATGCCGTCAATATTTCGGTAAACGAAATATAGAACCGATTTAAATTCGGCTTATTAGGTTCGGTACGGAGTTCTTGTTTGGTTAATTCGGCAGTGCATCTCAAAAACCGAACCGAATAAACCAAATGCCCACCCCAGGATGTGAACACTCCAGATTTCGGAAGCAAGAGTACATGGTTAAACGAAAAAAACAGTGCCTTTTGTCTTTAATTTTGCTTTAAAGGCAGCTTCAAACGGCGCCTAATTAAAAAAGTTGGCTAAGCTGATCCGGATACTGTATCGTAGTAGCCGTGTAGTGGCCCACCTGAGCGTTACGCGTACCGTAGAGTTGGTAAGAATCCTACAAATGAACGGGCCGTGTCGCGGCTGACGGGTGCATTCGGTCGTTAAGTCTGCACTTTTGTTAGCCAGCAGCTGCTGGCCTTTTTCCAATTACAGTGTCAGCTCCACTTGCGGTATTCCTCATCATTTCTATTGTTGCTGCAAGTCTGCAACTTGCGACCTCAGCTTGGAATGCTCGGTGCGTGCAGAACGAACGAAAGCTACGATGAGCTGCGCGCTGGAGACAGTTATCTTGGGATTGGGCTCACCTGCAGTCGATCTCGATCTGAGCCGTTGATATGGTGTGATGCAACAGCGGGCTGCACTGGACAATATTGTAGGATTGCTGGACAAGAGGATTTGGGAGTAACCATTTTGGCTTTGGTCACGTACTGCTATCGCGGTTTTTTCACAGCGATTTTGGTTCCGAATCGATCTTTCTGTGCCTTCACAACCGAAGCGACGACGACCACCTCGAGGAGTGCTGGCGGTCCAGCCAGGGAAACGTGAGGCGCGGATCAAGGCAGAGACAGGTTGCAACGTAATTCTAGCGTATAACTCTGACGCTCCGATCGATCGCTGTCGGCAATGTGTAGTTGTGGTAACCGGAGCATGAACTGCAGTCTGCAGCTTTGCGCTTGTGACTCGTGCGAAAGCAGGCGGTCGAGCTATTTACGATCGATCCGTACCCGGCCGTGTCGATCGCCCAAACGCAGGCGCATCGATCGGCTCCGGAAAACGACACAGGTTCGCGTACAGTTCTTGCCATTTTGCGGCGCGGGGCGCGTGTCGGTGGGCATGCAGATGATCGCCGCGCCCAGCGTCTTCTATGCCACGTTGATAGGTATATTTTTTTAGACACCGTTTATTTCAGCTTAAAGTTAATTTATACTTCTGATTTTTGATTTTTTTTCACTATTAAGTAATTTCGTCTTTTTCTAGATTTTTAAAGATTTTTTTGGCTTTTTTTCCATAATTCCTTTGCATTGTTCGTGATGGACTAATATGTTTTTTCTTTTCTTTTTTATTTTTTTTTAAAATTTAATTATGTCAAATAAACTAACTTAGTTACAGTAAAAAAATATACCAGCTACAGTAAAAAAATTATAAACCAACGCTATTCCGAACATCCCCTTAAGCGTTAGCAGACATCGAAGATGTTGATATAGAAAGGCACGCGTACCGATAAGCTCAAAAAACTATTTATAGAATTGACTTTAAAAATCACTGAAAGAAGCTGTTCTATTTATTTTAGGTGGTGATCGTTTTGGCGATGGCTTCTGACTTTTGGCTGAAATTTCGCTGTAGCTGGTTTTTTTTCTGTAGCTGAGTTAGTGGATAGTGTAGTGAATAGTGAAAAAAAGCTGAAGCCGAAAAAAGCCGAAACGATCAGGGCCTTAATTTTTAAGAAATCAAAAATAAAATTCATCTAAAAACCAAAATAACAGACCCCACATCGAGAGGTACGTATCCACATGCATCTACTGGATAACTACTAAGTAGTACGTACTTGTTTGGTGGACGTTGTCTATCTATACTGTATTACTGTGAGAGTTACACAATAGGCAAGGTGCAACAAGTACATACGAGACCAATAGGCAAGATGTTTTTTTGGGAAAATTTGTTCTGTAGCATTGAAAGTTCGCTGCTTTCGAAAAATACCACCAAAAGAACCGGGCTCCAGAAATTACCACCGAAAGGTTTATCTCGCCTCGGAATTTATCACTCTGTTAGTTTAACTCTCATTTTTCGTCTGATAACAGTGCCAAATGTCATTTTTGCCCCCCAGCTTTATCATCGTCGCCCCTCCTTCTAGCACTCCCCGCCGCCGATCCCCCTCAGACTCTCCCCCTGACCCCCTCTCCCCCGCCGCCGATCCCCCTCTCCCCCGAGCCCCCCCCGCCGATCCCCTCCCGCCCCGCCGTGCCGATCTCTCTCCCGAGCCCCCCCGCCGATCCCCTCAAACTCTCCCCGACCCCTCTCCCCGCCCCGCACGCGATCCTCTCTCCCGAGCCCCCGCCGCGATCCCCTCAAACTCTCCCCGACCCCTCTCCCCGCCGCTGATCCCCTCTCCCCGAGCCCCGCCGCCGATCCCCCTCAAACTCTCCCCCTGACCCCTCTCCCCCGCGATCCCCTCTCCCCGAGCCCCCGCCGATCCCCTCTCCCCCCCGCCGCCGATCCTCTCTCCCGAGCCCCGCCGCCGATGCCCTCTCCCCGCCCCGCCGCCGATCCCCTCTCCCCGGCCCCGCCGTCGACCCCTCTCCCGTCGCGATCCCCTCTCCTCGGCGATTCTTGGTGCCCACCGCAACTCCCTCCGAGCATGGCCGCCGCCACCGACCACGTCTCCCTCCAGCCGCCGCCGCCGCCCTTACCCGGGACGCCGCCGCCTCCTCCCTGACCTGACGCGCCGCCACCCGACCGCCGCCGGATCCGGCCTCCCTGCGCCGGATCGGTGCTTCCTACGCCCGGATCCGCCCCCAGGCGGCGTAGCCTCCTCCTCCGACCGCGCCGCTTCTTCCTCTGGCCGCCGCCTCCTCCACCCGGACGCCGCCGCCGCCACCCGACCGACGCCGGATCCGGCCTCCCCGCGCCGGATCGGTGCTTCCTGTGCCCGGATCCGTCCTCGGCCAGTCGGCCCTTCGGACGCCGCCGCCCGTCCACCTCGTTAGATCCGCCGGCTCGGACGCCTGGGGGAGCGACTTCCCATCACGGCTCGTTCGTTCGCCCGTCGTACCGTCGTCCCATCCGCATGTGCCTTCACCGCCCGTCGCGCAGCTGTCCGACGGGCCGCATCTGCGTCGCCGGCCGCGCCACTGCCCGCTTGGGGAGCCGATCCGGGCCATCATCGCCTGTGGATGCTTGATCTGGGCCGCATCTGCGTCGCCGACAGGCCCGCCACCTCCAATTCCCGCAACAAACAGGTGGTAAGGGCATTTTTGTCTTAGTTAACATCGTCAAGATGAAAAACTAACAGAGTGCTAAATCCCGAAGCGAGGTGAACCTTTCGGTGGTAATTTTCGGAACCCAATTCTTTTGATCGTATTTTTCGAAAGCAGCGAACTTTAAGTGTTACGCAGGGGCGAAGCTATGTTGATGCATCCGAGTGCACCGGCAGCAGGGTAAAATCAAAAGTCAAGTTATTAGCAACTCATTTTCACCTCTTGTGCACCACCCTACCCCAAATGCGTGCACCACCCTAGCCGACGCCGACGCCGATGAGGGGCCAAAGGGGGCAGGCCGGCAGGAGAGCTGGACCAGGCCGGATCTTGCGGCGAGCCGGCGACGCCAGCGAGGGGGCGGACCGGCCGGATCGCGGCGCAGCTGGCGAGGAGAGGCGGCGGCCGGATCTAGCGCCTGGTGGCGACTCCGGCGAGGGAGCGGAGCGAGGAAGGCCGGAGGCGGGGAGCGGAGCGGAGGGGGGACTGGGGAGGCGGGGAGCGGAGCGGAGAGGGGACTGGGGAGGCGGGGAGCGGAGGGGGGAGGCCGGAGGCGGGGAGGTGGAGCGGAGGGGGGAGCCGGGGAGGCCAGCGGTGGGGAGCGGACGAGGGAGGCGGAGCGGAGAGCGGCCGAGCGAATGGGCGATAGAAATAGGGAGCGACGCGAGTGGTCGGGCAATAGAAATAGGGGAGCGATAGAAATAGGAATGAGATGAGAGTTGTAGAGGGGGGTTGAGGTGGGGATTAAAAAATAAAATGAGGAATGTGGTATAAAATGAGGAATGTGGTATAAATATATTGATCCTGTAGTAGCGACGGCGGCGGTATTTCCGTTGCTAACAGCGCACAGTAGATCGGGTCTCTTAAGGTTTGTACGGAGTTTTGGTTCTCACGGGAACGAGCGATGGATCTCATCGTGAGAGGCCGTAACTCCCGTTTTATATTGCGCTGTTGCAACAGAGGACCGTAACCATATATGGAAGGCACCCCCGATCAGGGCGCTGATTTCTCTTTTTCTCGTTTTGACCGTTTGGCCTGAGATCACATACCTAACATTCTCCCCCTTGATCGTAAGGCTAAACATCATGAGCCCTCTCGCAATAAAAATTCACACCAAAGTAATGCGTCTGTGATCAATTAAGTACCATTGGACATCGTACTTATAGTGCTCCATTCTATCTCGATCGGATAACATAATACTTCATGGGAGTTGGTTACTTTATTTGGTCCTATTATTCCAGGATCACAGGCTCTCCAATAAACCCATGCCGGCAACATGATCACAAAAAATATTGGGTGGTAAGCCTTTTGTGGGCGGATCCGCGAGCATAAATTTAGTTCCAATATGCTCAACCTTAATTGTTTGATCTTGAACTCTATCTTTCACAACATGATACTTTATGTCAATGTGCTTGGCAGCCGCACTTGACTTGTTGTTACTCGAATAGAAAACTGCGGGTTGATTATCGCAGTATAAAGTGAGTGGTCTAGAAATGCTGTCTACCACTCTTAAACCCGGGATAAAATTCTTTAGCCATACAGCCTACCCGGTAGCCTCATAACATGCCACAAATTCAGCCTGCATTGTCGACGATGCAGTAAGTGTTTGCTTTACACTTTTCCATGATATTGCTGCTCCTGCGAGGGTGAAAATATAACCTGATGTGGACTTCTTAGTGTCTTTACACCCCGCAAAATCAGCATCAGAATAACCGACAACCTCCAGGTTATCGCATTTTCTATATGTGAGCATGTGACCTTTAGTACCTTGCATATAGCGTAGGACTTTTTAATGACTTTCCAGTGGTCCGGTCCTGGATGAGATTGATATCGCCAAGCATCCGGTAACAAAAGCTAAATCAGGGTGTGTACATACTTAAGCATACATAATACTTCCGGCAATGAGCGTAAGGTATAGCCTTCATCTGATCAGATTCATAGTCATTCTTTGGTCATTGAAATTTCCCAAACTTATCGCCCTTGACAATAGGAGCAGGCGAGGCAGAGCATTTATGCATATTGTATCTCTTTAGTACTCTGTCAATGTATACCTTTTGTGATAAACCTAATGTTCCTTTGGACCTATCTCGGTGAATTTCAATACCAAGAACATAAGATGCTTCACCGAGATCCTTCATATCAAAATTGGACGAGAGGAATCTTTTAGTTTCCCATGACATGTCCACTGCTGCTGGCGGCCAATAATATATCGTCCACATAAAGGATTAAGAATGTGTAATTACTCCCCCTGAACTTAACATATGTACAATTATCAACATCATTCTCCTTAAATCCAAAATTCCTTATGACTTCATCGACCTTAAGGTACCATTGCCTAGAAGGGTTCGCAGACGCGCAGGGCAGCGGGCGATGGCTCGGCGTGGCCGCCATGGCATGCTGCGGCGGGTAATTTTTTGTTTCATTTCCCGATCTAAAACTTTGGGTCTTAATTTCCAAAAACAAAACACAAATCCCCTCCTTCTATGATGCTAAACCGAAAAAGATCTAGAGTTCTAGGAAGGAACTAGCATGGCTCTGATACCAAATGTAGATTCCTAATCTTTATGAATATTGCATAATCCGCTAGTCTTCGCTAGAACACCTAGAGGGGAGGGGATCGTGTGACTTACTGTCGCCGATGAACGCCATGAGCGAAGACTCGTGCCTGCGTGATGCAGGCGTGAGGAAGAGTCGGTGCGATCGTCAGAGTCGCGGCGGCGTCCTGTAGCAGCGGCGGCGGCGGTCTTCCCGTTGCTAACAGCGCACAGTAGATCGGGTCTCTTAAGGTTTGTACGGAGTTTTGGTTTTCACGGGAACGAGCGATGGATCTCATCGTGAGAGGCCGTAACTTCCGTTTTATATTGCGCTGTTGCAACAGAGGACCGTAACCATATATGAAAGGCACCCCTGATCAGAACGCTGATTTCACTTTTTCTCATTTTAACCGTTTAACCTGAGATCACATACCTAACACTCGCCACGGCGTCCCCCGCGGCCTACTACCCGAGCGTCACCGATGCCCTCCTGCAAGGCAACGGCGGTGGCGCGATTTCAATGTCCAGTGCCCTACTACCTAAAAAGAAGATATATCTCACGAACAGACAAACAAAAATATCTCGAGCTGGTGTCGCCTCGCCGTCGTTTTCCTCCCTCCCATTTGGCCGTCCGTTTGGCTCGGTCCCCCCTTCTCTTTCGCGGCGAGGTGTGGCCACCCGTGCTCTATCGGTCTATCCTCCTCTTCTCCTCGGCACGCGCGGTGCGGCACCCTATAAAAAATCCCCCGCTCTCCCACTCCCCATCTCACTCGCGACGTGCGCACTGCCATATCTGGCCTCGCTCCTCTTCTTCGTCGGTGTTCCCCGTCCCTCGTCGTCGAGAGCCGCTGTCTCTTCCCCGAGGTGAGGCCCCTTGCCAAACTCCTTTAACTGCGCGTTACCTTTGATGTGCCGATCTTGTTTTGTTTCGGGCTTAGGCTGTGCGTTTACTTTAGATCATGCTATTGCCGATTTGGGCCAAGAGATTGTGCGCTTTGCTTGCTTCAAGTCAAGTTTAGTCGCCTTTGTGTGGTAACGCCGACTGATAGCTCTGTTAATGCTTGGTGTTCTTGTACCTCTGTGCATGCTTGAGTTGCTTCTTTTTTAACCCAGACATCCTATTAACCTGAACTTTCCATTCTTTTCGGTTCAATCACATCATTTAGAAAACAGAGTCCATTTGCAATGGGAACTCATAATTGAGTATTCTTTTGCCCTGTAAAAATGTGGAGAGCAGTGTATACGTTCAGAAACGAGTATTCAAATGGACAGTTGAAATGTGTCGTTACTAAAAGGTAATAGAATCAGTCATCGTGAATAAATTCTGAATGCTAGAGGCACCAGAAAAAAGTGTGTGATGTTTGCTGCCCCGGCCTACAAATTGGAGGCTTTGTTGTCACTTTACAATATGTTCAGCTACAGCTAGCCTCTTGAAATGTTAAAAGCTACACACGTTAGAATCTAGAATGGAACGCCATTTGAAAATTTTACAACGTGTCATTACAATGGCTGCTAAATAGAGCTTAATGCATCGTAACCTTTATGAAGCTTACATGGAGATAAGACTGCGCTTTTCTGCATTTGCGGATATAAACTATGCATTTAACAGTCTACAGCAACATATTATCTGCAGTCACTAATCTGTACCTTAAGCAGGAAATGGCTGCACTGCAACCCTCATTCTCATTGCTGGTGGCTATGAAGAATAGCTGCAGCACTCTGAAGTTCCCCAAAACTGCACTTTTGCCTGGTTTCGGTGGTGTCTCGCGTCCTCAAGATGTGCAGGACAGGAATGCTAGTTTCACTTGTTCAAGGCCCAGGGTAGCTTCAGTGACTGACCAGTCAATAGCAGAGCCAGAAAAGCCAAGGCAAAAGAAGCACACAGTTGATCCTACAGCTCCAGAATTCCTGCCACTCCCATCATTTAAAGAATGCTTTCCAAGGAGCACCAAAGAATCCAGGCAAGATTACCTTTTTCGTTTCACCTGATAGTTATATTTGGCGTGCTAACATTCTAATTTGCTGATGTATTGATTATATCTTATGTTTGTGTGATTATGCTCTTCAGTAAAATTGTTCACGAGGAATCTGGTCATGTTCTCAAGGTCCCATTTCGGAGAGTCCATTTGACTGGAGATCAGAAGCATTTCGATACATATGACACCAGTGGTCCTCAAAACATAAGCCCAAGGATTGGTAACTCATTGGCCTTATTTCTCTTGCCAATTTAAGTTCCAAACCAAGTAATCCAAAGCAAAATGTATCATTTTTGTTGGTCCTGCATGCAATGAAAGATCAGCAGTTCAGTGGAAAATTATATCGTGTCCTCATATTTTTACTGTCACACAGTTATTGTACCTTCTGGTGTCTTGAATTGCTCTGATATTTTTATTTACTTATGGTCATATATATCTTTAGATATCCATGCACTATTTTCTGAGTTGTTTTATTTAATACCAATTCATTTAAAAACTGATAGACCTAATTTCCAGAAGAAAACAGGAACATAATAGATTAGGTATCCTGCAAATTCTGATACATGAATTTTCTCACAAAGTTAATTATGGTAGCATCAAAACAACAAAATAAGTTATGTTAAACCGAAATGTCTTAATAGTCAGGTCTGACATTACCCAGTGGCTGGACTATTTTGTATATCTTCCCCCCTTTTAAATAACTCTGTACAGTTTTGTCTGTATTTAATGTAATATACTAATAGGAGGGATCTCCCCTGCTGTATCCGCTAAAAAAAAGTTATGTCCCCCCCCCCCTCTCCAAATATACAACTCAGGACATCAGACAGTTTGTAATAAGCATTTGAAAACTTTTGGCAGGACTTCCAAAGATAAGGAAGGAATGGATTGACAGGAGGGAGAAGTTAGGTAGTCCTCGATACACGCAAATGTATTATGCTAAGCAAGGAATCGTAACAGAGGAGATGTTGTACTGTGCCAAACGTGAGAACCTCAGTCCTGAATTTGTCCGGTCAGAGGTTGCCCGTGGACGAGCCATAATTCCTTCCAACAAGAAGCACCTGGAGTTGGAACCCATGATTGTTGGAAGAAACTTCCTTGTAAAGGTGAATGCAAACATTGGGAACTCAGCTGTTGTGAGCTCCATCGAGGAGGAAGTTCACAAGCTCCAGTGGGCCACAATGTGGGGAGCTGATACTGTCATGGACCTTTCGACTGGGCGCCATATCCATGAGACCCGGGAATGGATCCTTCGTAACTCTTCGGTTCCTATTGGGACTGTTCCTATTTACCAAGCACTTGAGAAAGTTAATGGTGTTGCTGAAAACCTGAGCTGGGAAATCTTTAGAGATACTTTAATTGAACAAGCAGAGCAGGGTGTTGATTACTTCACAATCCATGCTGGTGTGCTGCTTCGTTACATTCCTCTTACAGCAAAGAGAATGACTGGCATAGTTTCACGTGGTGGCTCTATCCATGCAAAGTGGTGCTTAACGTATCACAAGGAAAATTTTGCTTATGAGCACTGGGATGAAATTCTTGAAATTTGCAATCAGTATGATGTGGCATTATCCATTGGTGATGGTCTGAGGCCAGGTTCTATTTATGATGCAAATGATAGTGCTCAGTTTGCAGAACTGCTGACTCAAGGGGAACTAACACGTCGAGCATGGGAGAAAGATGTGCAGGTGAGAATAATATGAGTAAAGTCAAATACATAAAGTTGATGCCTTTTACAATATCAACATATTCTAATTATATACCATCATAATTTCATGTTCTTTTTTTCTATTTTAATGATCAGGAACAGGATGTTGTGAATAAATTTTCTTTATGCAATTGACCTCTGATGAAAATTCTATTGACAAGATTATTAAATATTCCATTAAAAAATTATTAAACATGTTATTCATCATGGATAACCACATATGCAAATTCTGTGTTGATGGTACTCTAATATGGATATGGTTCTACTTAAATATGCATTCAGTAATTGATGAGCTGAAGAAAACAGGGCCTATATAGAACTGATCAGAACAATAGAAGATGTTATAAGGATCATTACTAGTTGGTTTAACAAAATGTTGGCTTGGTTTACACATAAGATTAAAGTGAATATTTGAAGTAACTGAAACATAGTAGAATTAAGCCTTTCTTTTGCACTGCAACTGAATATTATTGCCAGATCTGCAAATTGTATATTAAACATAAAAGACACCACCTCTAATAGGTTATACATTAGCTGTCTAGCATCTAATCAATGCTGCACGGCTGCACCCATGATTAATGTGTCACTTATTTTGGTAGCCATCTATTTATAAACATATTCATTTATAGTGCAATGCAGTTTTCCTTAGTGAATAACCTTATCATCTTCTTCTTTTCTTGCCTATTATCGTACACTTCATGAATTCATCCAGATCAACATATGAGAAAATATTAAAGATGCAATTTTCAAACTCGATTGTAAATGATGCGCTCTACATGATGAATCATTTTTATTTGCCTAGTAACTCATGGTTGAAACTTAGAATGGTATTGTGCTCTGAATGATGAATTGTTTCTATTCACTATATAACTCAATAGTTGAAATTTTTTCTCTCTCTCTCTAAAAAAAAACTCAAAATAGTTGAAACTTGGGAACAAGTCTTTCTAATATTTCTTAACTTCTAGGTGATGAATGAAGGTCCAGGGCACATTCCGATGCATAAAATTCCCGAGAACATGGAGAAACAACTGGAGTGGTGCAATGAAGCACCTTTCTATACATTGGGTCCGTTAACAACTGATATTGCACCTGGTTATGATCACATCACCTCAGCCATTGGTGCTGCCAACATTGGGGCTCTTGGCACTGCACTTCTTTGTTATGTAACACCAAAGGAGCACCTTGGGTTGCCTAACCGTGATGACGTTAAGGCAGGTGTGATATCCTACAAAATTGCTGCTCATGCTGCTGATTTGGCAAAGGGCCATCCCGATGCACAAGCATGGGATGATGCACTAAGCAAGGCAAGGTTTGAGTTTAGATGGTTGGACCAATTTGCTTTATCTCTGGATCCAGTAACTGCTATGGCTTTTCACGATGAAACATTACCATCTGAGGGTGCCAAAGTAGCACATTTCTGCTCAATGTGTGGTCCCAAGTTTTGTTCAATGAAAATCACGGAGGATATTAGAAAGTATGCTGATGAGCATGGTTATGGGACAGTAGAGGAAGCTGTGAGACAAGGAATGAATGCTATGAGTGCTGAATTTTTGGCTGCAAGGAAAACGATTAGTGGGGAACAACATGGTGAAGCTGGAGGGGAGATCTATGTTCCAGAAAGCTATGCAAATCGCCCAAAGGTCAGTCTGTTTTGTATCATGTAAAGTTTGCCTTGCGAGAGATCATGCGTGAAACTTCTGTTCTGCCTATTTCGACTTGTTTAAGTTATCGATATATGCTTACTATCTTAAAACAGCATTGGCAAGGTAGCAATTTTGTTACTTTTACTATCTTAAAACTTGCTAGTCATTTTGCGTCAAAGTAACTTGTTACAATATTTCTCAATTAGCAATAGTGAATAAGTGCTTCACAAGTACTTTTGACTCTTTTAAGTCTATAACCATGCTGCTAATCCTTTTACATCTGAAATATTTCACAAAACTAAGCATATCGTTGTAAATTTTTAGCCACATATGATTTTTTTGGTTAAGTTTCTTAACCATGGATACTTCCTTTCTGATCTCGTGCATTGGAACATATCATAATTATATTGCTTGTTCTGTTTGCTCGTATTTCATACTGCGATGCCATCTAATAGGTTACTTCCTTGCACAAAAGTGTGAAATTTCTCCAGCGCTGAGAAAGCTTTTATCTGCCTTTCAAAAGCCAGTGTTGGATTAAATAAACGATGTGTTTTTTTCTCGAACACGCAGGAAAACTGCGCATCATTATATTAAGAAGGGAAAAAACTTACAGACCCAAAACGAAAAAAAACCACACACACAACACACTTGCTCTAGGAAACTAGCCTATGGCACAAAAACAAGATCGACTTCGACCAGAGGGAGTGTAGACCAAAGCCTGTGGCGAGACAGATAGGTATGAAATACCCTTTGCTCCAGCCAGACCCTAAATCCTTATCTCCTCACTGGCACAAGACAAGAGAGCTCTAACGTTTGGCGCAGCCCCATCAAAGACTCAGCGATTGCGAAGATTCCAAAGAGACCAAGCCTCCAAAATGATGATGGAGTTAAGGCCTTGTCGGACCTGGCCATAAACTGCATTGTGTGATCTGGACCACCAGTCTTCAAACGATAGCTCGGCCGGTTGAGAAGAAAGGTTGTGTAGTTTGACCTTTTGAAGTAAGTCAAACCAAAATTGGCGAGCAAACACACATGAGATCAAGAGGTGGTTAATGGTTTCCTCCTCTTGGTCACAAGGTAAGCAGCGGGGAGGGTGTTGCAACCCTCGGCGTACCAGACGATCCGCAGTCCAGCATTTATCATGTGCAGCCAGCCACATAAAGAACCGACATTTGTTTGGGATCATGATTAATGTGATTGACGATTCATTCTTTAATTTGGAACCCACTTTATGCAGGTCTTAAGTGCTTTTACATCAGAATGTAATTGTATCCTGTCTTTTTTTTCCTGTAACAGCATTTTCTCTTCTCTCTGTTGGCATAAACTTCTACTTGTGATTTGAGTGCCATTAACAAACCATTAGTGTCTTAGACTTGCATAATGTATTAATGTGAATACACAAGCTTTTTGATATCTGTAATATGTTCTCAGAACTCAGAAATACAAAATTTGTGCAGATCTCCTTGCCAGCCATCAATTCTGGATGATGCAGATTTGCTGTCTAGGGCCTTTGTCAGCAGCACTTCTACCATCCTATGTTAGGAGGTGGTAAGCAGTATACACAACTTAAATAAAGCTGGTGTTGCTTAGCTTCGTTTGTTAATGTCATCATGGATTGTAATAAAAGAAAACTCAATACTGTGCTCCTTTGTGTTATATCTTCTCTTCTTCGTACCACTATGGGATTGTTAGTGATGAAAGTTGCACCAGGGGTGCCTGTGTTCTCAATGATCTGAAGGCCCCTTGGCCTGGATTGTTGTGAGATGGGCTGAGAAAGTCCCTTTGAACCTGAACAGGATAATGCCTGCGAAGGGAGTGTGCAATTCTATTTTCATGTTTTCCAGGAAACTCTCAACCCTCAACCGTTTGGTGGAAATCGAGCTACCAAATTTTCCTGAATGTGTGGAGCTCAGCAACTGGATACACCTGTTTCTTACCTGAGATAACATGGTAATGTTACATGATTTCGTCAACTAGCTCGCATGTCTGCAATTTTCAAAGAGGAGAGGATTTTCACAGGTATAGCTTCATCATGGCACATGACAAATTTAGTCATACCTGTGATATATTTAGTTAAATTTCAATACATCCATGAAATTCTGCAAAGCATTTGCCATGTCCCATATAATCTAGTTTTACATATATCTATAGCAAATGTATAAAACAAGGTAACTAAGACTCCGACATATTGGAATTTTAGCTGCATGCTACTTGTCAATTGAGAGCAAAATTACTAGATTCCATTTAACTTGATTATGTAAAACAGTAAAAGGTATCTATTAAGAATTGATTGTGGAATGACTAGGAGACGGTTTATTTTCAACTGATTTTTGGTCCTTCCCATTGGAATGATCAACTGTTGCGTGTGCACCTTATGTTCAATACATCATAAAATTCTCCCCATGGACAGTTTTCAAGTTAGCCCCGCTCATTTTACTTAAAGCTAACTTCTGCTTCTGGCTTCTATTTGTTTTCCACTATTTAGTAATTTCGTCTTTTTATGTTTTTTTAGATTTTTTGGGTTTTTTATCTTTTCTTTTTTTCTTATATTTCTTTGCATTGTCCGTGATAGGCTAACATGTTTTTTCTACTTTAATTTTTTTAATTTTAATTATGCTAAATAAGCTAACTCAGTTACAGTAAAAAATAAGCTAACTATATAAAAAAAGCCATAAGTCATTGCTATTCCGAACGCCAAGCATTCATGCATGCATAATTGTTTGTGTACATTCTAAAATTTGGCAGTTTTTCAGTGCTCGTCCTGCCTGGTTTATGACCGCAAGTTGCATCCCAAAAGTTAGGCATTTCACACTTGTTTAGTCTACCGTTTAGTTCACAACTAGAGTTACAATAAAAATATGGCAGATTGGCCCACACCTGTTAGCACACAAGCGTGGCGAAGAACTTACAAATGTAAGTTGTCTTGGCCAACTTGGACTTCACAAAAAATGTGTGGCATGCCAGCCCTAATAAGTATGTTATAGGCATGAACCGAGGACCATACTTTATCATTGCAAGTCATTAACTCATTATATTGGTGGATAATATAATTCAGTTTTACCTTCTGATGTTAAACTTATGTTTCTCGGTCGATTTATTACTGGCTACTCCAATTTTTGAATGTGTTATTACATGATCCAAATACTATGACTGATGTGAAGTGTTAAGAGAAATGTCGGGTGAAATATGTTAGAAAGTTTCTCGTGGCTGGGGTCTTTCTGTGGTGCCAATGAGATATGCTCATTTACTGCTTGGAGATGAATTTTGTCCTGATTCTGTGATGTTCCAGCTGCAGTTGTCTCCTTATTATATTCAGATGTTAACTAGTATAAAATTGTTGTCTAATTTATATTGATCTGTCTCCTTATTTATTTCGATATGGAATCAATACGTCCATGCTTCTTCATTGGTTTATCTACTTCATACTGCTTTGTATTAATATTTTGCTTTGTTCAAACTTCAAATGTGAAAATACCAAGATCAAATTTGAGAATTTGCATGCTTGGCCCAAAATCGTACCAGTATTCTCTTAACAAAATTGCTCTAACATGCATAATGTTTTTAGAGAGATGTATCATTATAGTAGAACTATTTTCAGTGAGGACAAGACAATTAGCACACCCTTTACACGAGAGTTAAGATCCTCTCGGTTGGGTCAATTTCTGTGCTTGGTTTCGTAGAGACCACTGGAGTGCGGGCCTCCTTGAATATGCGCCACGTGTTTGGTCTACACCTAGTGATTTGTATGAACCGTATACTGACAAATTTATTCGACGTATTTCCTATAAAAACGAATTTCGTGGGAATTTTGGAGTATGCGAAACAGCCACTCATAGGATGTGGGGTTTTCCACGGAATTCCTGTGAGAATGCCTTGATCAATTCCACTTCCAAACAACAAATGAAAAAGGAGACATCTTAATTCGTTATTCAGGGTACTCATCGGTGGTGTTCTTTTGAGTTGTGGTTTGGTCTATTCTTTTGAGTTGTAACTTATGATTTATAGTTTTTGACCTTAGTGTGATACTTGTGTGAACGAACTGAAAGCCGATGAACCAATAAGCCACTTTTAATGACCTGCTTGTTTAGGTTTTTTCTTCGACAAAGCTAAAGCCTAAACAAATGGATGGTTTTTTTAATCAAGCTTTTGGAAAGTCATAAGCTAATTTACAACTATAAGTCAAAAGCTAGGAAAAAGTGCTTATTTTAGCTTTTGTGGGTTAGGAATAGGTCTTGCCACGCAGTTTCGTAGAAATTATTCACCAATACCATTGTTTATATGGTCTCCTCCAAAAGCTAGAAAAGAGGTGCTTATTTCAGCTTTTTTGGGTTAGGAATAGGTCTTGCCGCCTAACTTCGTAGAAATTATTTACCAATGCCATTGTTTATATGGTCTCAAACGTTCTCATTTTCTTATCATTTTTTCCTTCTGCCAAACCAAACCGCATGGCTTGGCTCTAGGGCTTAGCTCGCGTTGTCTCCGTGTTGGCGCGTCTTTCCCAAGCAAGACGCCAGTGACCTTGTCCTCTCTGCTCCTCCACTTCTTTGCGACATCGTTCGTCTTGTCCGGATCTCTATCGCGATCCCTGTTCGTATCTCCACCGTCATCATTGGATCCCCTTCATGACCTCCACCTCTGTCTGGCTAGTCACTCTCATTTCTTTACACCTGACCAACGTTGCACTCCGCTACCGTCGGCCTCCATTGACCTTCCTCTGTCGCCCCCGATAGATATGCTTCCTCCATTCAAATTTGGAGGAGGGGAGGCTGGACAACGGTAGCAGATCATCTCTAGATTCCGACGGTGAGAGCGATGGTGTTCAAACGGCAGCGATAACCCGCAGGTGAGGCTGATGGTGGCTTGGCGGCAGTAGGGATACCACTATGGTGACTGGCGAAGATGTGGATTTTTTTACATTTTTCTTTCTTTTTCTGAATTGAACTGTGAGTTTATGGTCATGAATTGAATAATTGAATTACCCCTAATCATTGTGTATTCTACCAATTATTGTTGTGATTCGATTTATTTTTTTGAATGATTCATACCATTATTAGTCAAATCTCATGAGGCCATGACGAACTTTGAAATTATTGGATTGGAATGGGATTCATCTCTTCCATTAGAACAAGAGTACGAGGAGATCATGTCAAAGCCTTTACAATACTTCGCCATAATACTACACCATACGATGGGTTTGATTCTCGGGCGTTGGGATGATATTGAACTATGAGGATCCACCGTTGAGGGAGTAGACGTATCCTGACTTAGTACCACTCAAAACGGGCATATGATGCCATAAAATAAATCAACAGGTGTGCATAGAAATGCATGCCCCTATAATCTAGGTCTAAAAGAACAACCTAGATTTCTAGGTCCAAAAGAACAACCTAGATTACCCTAGTATGGTAATAGTATTACGACTAGGTAAATTACTTAACTAGATCACGTTGTACCTAACTTGTAGTTGCATGATTATGAGTTGGAAAATAGGGCATATAATTCGGTACTTAATCGACTTAGATAAGACAATTCATAAATCCACATTTCACACAATTACTGTACCTGTCTCCAACCCACTCGTGCAAGTCTCACCATTTATATCTGTTGTTATCACTCCGGATGATGTTGATGCCTCTTAACTCCTTTCTTGCTTGCTCATCAGCTTCCTTCTGAACACGTTCTGCCTCTACATTGCGAGCAAGCTCAACTCCTTGACTAGCCATTTCTTAATTCTATGACATTTTAAAAAAATCTTAATGATGCATTGCTAAAGAATATATATCAAGTTTTTAACAAATGTAGACAATTAAGGTAAAAAGTTGTAAGAAAAAGAATCCAATCCGAACTACAAAAGCAAGTAGCGAAAGAACACAAGTAAAACCACATAAACATGCTGCAAAGCATAGGGATCCATAGCAACTAAGGGTTCACATACACCCGACATACACAAAGCACATATGTAAAGGTAACGAGTACGCAGACCCAAAGGAAACTCGTACTGACTACTGAGGTCGACTACTACTACGTCCTAAGACCTATGTCAGTACTGAAGTCCTGCGCCAGCTACAGATCAAACCCTACGAGCTGCCAGCCCCTGGAGCCTAGCACTGCGATGAAGTGCAGACGTCGCAGTCGAACGGAGTGCGGTAGCGGATTATTAATTGATCCATAAAACACCTCTAATAAATAATATATTTATTAGAGTATTATAGTAAAATAATAATTAGAGATAGAACATAATATTATATAAATATAACTGCACAGAGCTAAATACTATTACAAAGCCACAAAAGTTCTAATATTACAACACCGAAATTCAACCATTCTAGTTCAGATTCTAATTATACAAGAGTATTAAATATAAAGACAACTCATTAATTTTATTGATATCTAAGGGGTCGTACCCACATTGGTAGTAATTCTCTAGTCATCTTAGTTCTCGTATAAGGGATCCCCTTATATGGGTTGTGCTCAACACACTCCCCCCCCCCCCCGGCGTAATAGAATTTCTCCGGGTAAGAAAATAATAGCAACAGTGAGTACAGAGTACTTGGTAAGCTTATTCAATAATAATGCACTGTATGATTATCATCTGACTTTTTTGGAACTCATCGTACTACGCAGATAATACCACCATTCGAAACTAGGTTGGAGTGTTATTTGAACTGGATTGCATAGTTCAAAGGTCAAATGCTCGTTTCATAGTTTGAGGTACTGAATAGACTTTCGAACAAAGTTTAGAGTGTTATATAGACCTTTTCCTACATGAAATAAAATGGCTCAGCTGAACTTAGTTGAAATTTGGACTATCACTTATCAGTTTAGTTTGTTCATCACAATGCTATCAACCAAACTACATTCTAGCACCAAGTATTTGCACTCTTCCAGCGTATCAAACAGTCTCAATGACCTCACATTGAATGATCTTCAGGGGAAAAAAGATTCATCAAATAAGATACTGTAGCGATACATCGATACTTGCGTTGAACTAACACGAGAGACTATAACTAATTTACTGACAACAAAGAGCTTCTCTAGCTGATTGACAGGAAGAACACGAGCAGCTTCATAAACTACACGACACATCTCTCTCTCAAATCTCAATCGCAGCCATGCACATCAGTCTCGAGCTCTGTCGAAATTCTCCATGGAAGCATAAACAAAAACACATGTAACTAATTAACCAAAGATTAGCACACCCAGCCGATCGATCTCAAGTGACGAAGAACGCTGGTAAGATTCAGGAAGACGACGACGCGCCGCCGCGCATGTCGTCCCTCGAGACGGAGACGGAGACGGAGTCCTCGGAGAACTCGTCGTTGTACATGTCCTCGATCATCGGCTTCCACAGTCGCACCCGCGCGTCGATGAACCAGTTCGATATCATCTGCACCACACATAGCTAATTAGTTATTTAGTTGATTAGCTCCAGTAAAAAAACAATGCGAGTATATACATTGTACCTGTAGGACGTACCTGGCTTCTGCTTAGACCCGTGCTCACGGCCAGCCTGAGCTTCTCGTTGTCCTTGGGGTCCCTGCATGTTGAGTAGCATATATATCAAACTCAAGATCCATTTTTGGAACTGCGTGCTGTGTTGTGTTGTGCTGCGTTGCGCTACTATGAACTGTGAGATAAATTAGAGAGTGTAGTTTTTGCGAGTAGCAAGATAATAATATTAGTATTGCCACTATTTTTTTCAGCGAAGAGTATTTTACGGTGGCTATCTTGGTGAAACAGGGTAAACCACGCGCAATGCCAAACGGAGCCTTTGTTTGTGTTAATGAACAACTTACGGATGTAGGAAATGGTCGAAGAGCCATGCCCGGAGGACGGCCACCGAGTCCTCCGGCAGGCCCCGGAGCGGCCTCCACACCTGCTCAGCCCGCGCAGCCGCGGCCTGCTTCTTCCGCCGGATCGCCTTGTACACCATGTCCTCGGTCACCGGCAGCGCGGCCTCCTCCTCCTCGTCGTCGTCGTCCTCGCCTTCCTCGTCCTCCCGCAGCGTCGACGCCGACCTCCTTGCCGCTGCCGCGGCATGGAGCCTGAGCTTGTGGAGTATGGCGCGCCGCAGGTTGCCGAAGTGCCGCGACATGGCCTGCGCCATGAGGGACGTGTACCCCGCCGTCAAGCCGGCCCCGAGCGCCGGCTCGAACGACGACGCCACGCGGCTCAGCTCCCGGAAGTAGTGCTCATGCCGGCTCTCAAGCTGCAGCCCCCCACCAAGAACGAATTACATGAAAAGCTTAGATTAATTTTCAGTAGTTAACTACTACTAGTGCGCACTTGGCAAGAAGCGCCATGGATTTATTGGGAAGGTAGTAAAAGTATGCACTTCGCAGAGAAGGCTGAGGAGCTTCGTTTGGACGCCGCGATCGTCGTTGTCCCTCCCATTGAACGGGCAGTTCGTTGCTGCCTGCAGATACATTTCTTGGAGAGCAGTAGCCTCGAGCTGTCCATGTTTCCTTGCCTCGTCGTTGCCTCCTGCGTTCGCGTCGCCCGCCTCTCCCATGGCCACCGCTTCGAGCAGCAGCTCCTGCGCCGGCCGCAGGTACCGGGAGCCGCGCAGCACCGACGTCATCGCCGGCGCTGGCGCCGGCGCGACGCCGCACGAGCAGCAACAGTGCGAACGACGGTCAGCCGCTGAGCCGAGAGTCAGGACCAATGGACCAGTACTACCGTTCGACCCATCAGGCTGATGACGCTCGTCGCGGTACGCCGGGCTTCGGCCCGGAGAAACCGCATCCACCGGCGCAGGTTTGTGGCAATGGCTGCACTGCTGAGTGCCATTGGCGTTCTGCGTTACAGGTTTCTTCTTCGGAACTTGTTTTGGTGAAATTTTCTGGAGGTGCTTGGTCACCATGTCAACTTGTGCTCTACTGATAATATGACCAATCAAGGAGTTAAGTGAAGTGGCCTGAACTATTTCATTGCAAATGAGCAGGCAGAAGTAGGTAGCAATAACAACAGGATGAATTGATCAAACAGTATTACAGTGATGATACAAATTAAGAGATGAACTAGCTAAATGTGCATACCTTCGCACTTGGCCTTGTGAGTGATGGTGGTGGTGCAGTAAGAGGAGGTAGTAAGTAGACAAGCCAATGCCTATGCCTACATGCATATATACCACACAGAGACAGAGCTTCACAACTGCAGAGATATACTCCATACTCAAGTGGTAGCCAGGGTGGTGGACCTGTCCCCTGCATGCCCTGTAGATCCTGGACCATATTTTGCATTGAAACAACACCCACCACAGGAAGGATGCAAACTTTGCAACTTTAGTGCAAGCTCCTTTGTCACTAACTACTACTACTACTCAGCAGCAAAGATATAAAAAACCGGTGGTAACCAGCCGGTTACCGGCCGTATTGGTTTAGGCCAGTAAAAAAATATCGGTCTGACAAAATTCTAAATTTAAAATTTGAATTTTGAACAGTACTTTTGGGCAGTAACCGACCTAATTCAAATTTTGAGTTTAAATTTTGTTTGATGAAATTCGGTCGACATAAAATCGGTAACTACCCGTAAATGGCACCGCAGGATCCTATATTTTTCCCGTTTCTGGTTTTTTGTCGTCATGAGCAGCACTGTGATGTCTCCTCTCTCCCTATCTAACACTGCTGCTGGGTAGCTTTTCTTGGGGTGTGCAAGTGCATGCAATGCTGGCTAGTTAGCTCACTGTGTCTGTGTGCTGGCTGGGTGGCTGCAAAGGCATACACATACACCAGTATGTAGCATCTCAAGAAAGGGCAAGCAGTGCAGTGCTGTGCTGCTTTGTGTAGCTGTCCTAATCTATGGAAAGCCCAGTGCCTTTTCTGGGTGCCTGCAACTTCTGTTGCTACTTGCTAGCTGCTCGGAGAGTTGGAGCGCACATGACCAAGCGAAGTAGCAAACACTTCTTTGGTCTTGCTGCGCTTCTGTACTTGCATCATGAATGATAAGGTAACCAACTAACAAGTGTGAGATGCATATAAATGGATACTCCATATATCAACAAATGATCAGTTGATAAATTCAGAGAGAGATGCCGAGAAAGAGCAAGAGAGAGAGAGAGGTGCTGTGAGGTGAACATAAAGGAGGTCAAAATACAGTTTTTGAGAGGTGTCAATGTCATTGGGGAGTAGTCCGGTGATTGATTGGACTGATCCTAAGAGGGGTGGCGCTGTTTGTTTTGGGGCAGTGGTGCCTTTTTTGGTTCAGATGATCTCTACAGTGACGTTCAAGAGCTTTGAACTGGCGACGTTTGACCAATCAATGCCCGCTTTCACCTCCCAAATGTGCCGTATATATGATGCTGCAGTATAATCTGGCAATACAGTATCAATTCAACTAGGAAGCACCATGGGTCGAAAAGTAGAAATGGAGGATCAGACTGCATATCTTGATATTGAAGAAGTAACATCTGCAATGAATTCTAATGTGAAACTCTATTAGCATGCTTTTATTCATTGATAGATATTGTGCACACATTTTTGGATTGCAGTGATTTGTTTGCAACTAAATCCCCTCTCTCAAAAAACAAAGCAGACAGGCCTAAAAAAATCGAAGTAAACAAATGTGAAGTTTAACCATTGGATAAAGGAATTGTGTTTTATATTTGTGCAGTCGTGGCTATGAGCAGGCTGTATAAAGGTCCATGCTAGATATTTGAGCCAAACTGCTATGTGGACACAGTAACAGAGAAGACCGAAAAAATCACACAAATAAGATAAAGGGAAAAAACGTATCAAAATGTACTCCAGCAGTCTTCTTTCCAAACAAAGTAGTATATATCACAATTACATGGAGCCAATTGGTAGTTGATTATTTTCAGGGGGTTTACACAGTCAACTAAATGTCTGGAAAAAATCAGCCAGATTTCATGGCATATCCATATCTTTAATTAAGACTAGGTAGACCCGACTTTTGAATTTAGCTGAGAATTTAAGTTTATAGTTCTAGGCCAAGCAAGATTTTAGGCAACCCATGAATACTACCGTATCTAGACATGATCGCGATCCACTTTATCCACAACAACTAGAATTTCGTATGCTATCTTAGATAATCCGACAATTCAGAGTTGACGATACCTAAGATAAGAAGCCTTTTCAATCCAACAAATACAACCAAACAAATCACATTGGTCCTATAACTGCACCAGATAACTAATTCCTTGACCTGACCAGTGGTTGCTAATCCTTTCGGGTCACCGAACTAACAGATAACAAATTGGAGCATCAGTCTCGGGCCCACACGACAGCGACGGGCGCATTTACTTGTACAACTACAACCCAGCCTCTGGATCGCCACTGCACCATCAGTAATACCTTACCCTGCAACGACACGGCCTACCAAGCAAATTGCCATGAAAATGACTGGGTGACACAACACATAATTTGCACACGAGTACATGCCCTGACAAGCCATTTCTACAGGTAATCTCCAGTCCAGACAGCATGCTTTAACTCCTGTTGCAAGATAAAAAGGAAAGCAACAACAGCTGGTACTCGACTCCAGTAGCTTAAAGCGTGAAGCACCAACTCACAAAAAGCTGAAGATTCTCCTGCAATGCAAACCATATCCTTTTTCCTCCTTTTTTTTTGTTAAACCGGCTGCACGATATATACCTGGATCATAAGTAGTCATTACAGGTTATTTTTTACAGCATGGTTCTTAAATCATAATCTTTTACATGTATAATGTATTCTCATCTTTACAAGATTCTTTACCCCTATCACCCCCACCACCTAAACTCATATTACATTTCGTGCTATACCTCTCCTGTACCAAATGCAACTACAGCTACAATTTCCATGCTTTTGAGGCATGTTATTCTGGCACTACAAATTGCAACTGCTCCCCATCCAATCGTTTCCAATGTTTTGGTGTATGAGCATTTAGGCCACAAAATCATGCAGTAGAGGCGACGGTTCAAACCGTTGCTGTTGATCTATTTGGTTCGTCGACTCGTAGTCTGAAGAGGCAACGGCCACACCGATAGGAGCAGTGGTGTTGTAAATGTCTTCTTCCCTAACGCCAGTGAAGCCTGGCTGATGAGTGTTTGGGACTGAAAGACTGTTCTCAGTATGATGTAAGCCAAGCGTCAACGAAACATTGCTGTTCCCGTATCTCCCAAGCTCTGCCAAATGGTAAGCCATGAACCGTGCGCTCTCATCTGAGTGATGGGCAACGGCATCATGGAGGAGGCCACCATCTGTTTCACCCGGTCTTTGGTCCTTCAACATTAGGTTCATGAAGCTGTCATCAGGGTTTGCCTCATTGTGGAAGCTGGCCGGTGCTCCACCGAGACTCATCATCCCAATGTTGGCTTTGGATTCACCCAGCTGGCTGGTTTGGCAAGCCTGACTCATAGAGCTTTTCAGATCTTCCTTTTCTTCAGAAGATGCTACTTTGTCCTTACTTGGTACATTGTCGGAGGAGGAGTTTGAGTCAAGCTCTGCCTCCCCAATCTCTTCTTTATACATGTCTTCGATCATCGGTTTCCAGAGGCGGACACGAGCATTTATGAACCAGTTCGAAATCTAGGACAAAGAAGAATACAAATGAATTTCAACAAACTGATTATATCCACTGATTTGATACAGAATGAAAAGTCCTACAGACACATGTAGCCTCCAGAAATCATTTGCACAAGTTCAAAGCCAAATAGCCAACATGGTGTTAGTGTCTGTTGTCCCAGAATAGCTTGATGCAGGGTAATATTTACAACTAGATTATTGATGGAGCAGAATTTAACAAATTTAATCTGGACAAAAAACTGATTGAGCTTTTGAGGTAAATATCAAGCACGATAATAAGCAGTAGCACTGCAGCATAATCAAAAGTTTGCAGCACATGGATATACACCGAGATGCATTATTCGTCCCAACATGTGCAAATAGAGCGTCTGTTCTTTTTTTTTAGTTTATGGTTGTGACTTTTGGCTGAAATTTTTGAATTTTGAGTTGTTCGTGACAGAGATAACGGAGAGAGAGATACTCGCTTGCGATTTGAACTGGTACAGATGTTGGGCTTTTAACGTGTACTACAATTAACTTGTAGATCCCGTCTTGAAAAAATACTCCGTTTGAAAGTCAGATACTGTAGTAAAAGCCAAAAGCCGCTTTTAAAAGCCCCAAAGAACAGGCCCGACTTTTAATAATATCAATGCATGCCGATGATTAGTACAAATGTTATTGCGATAAAGTAACAAATTATCTTAGTAAGATAACATAATACCTGACTTCTTGTTAAACCAGTTTGCCTCGCTAGCATTAGCTTTTCAGAATCTTTTGGATACCTGAAAAAGGTGACTGTGTCACGAGAACAAAAGCAAAAAAAGGGGTAAGTGGAAATAAGTACATAAATAAATAAGCCGCTTACGGGTGAAGGAAGTGTTCAAACAGCCAAGCACGGAGAATTGAAACCGAGTTTTCAGGCAGTCCCCTCTGTGGTCTCCAAGCATTTTGCTGTAACATACCATACTGTTGGAAAGCTCGCTGTTGCCTTAACTGCTGATCAATGTAACGGAGGCGAGTTAATTTGCCTTCCTTGCCGGATGAATTCTCCTCCTCTCCAAGTTTCTTTCGGATAACATTGATCTGATCATTGATAGCATCCTTCAGACATCGGAAATGGCGTGATATTGTCTGAAGGGCAACCGCAGTATAAGGCTTGGCAGCTCCAGACCCAGCAACCATATCGAAAGATGAGACTACAATTTGCATTTGATGATAGTAGTGCTTGTACTTTCGGTCCACCTGAAAAATATTAGCTTAATTTTCAAATAATTTATTAAAGATATGGTGTACTAATTGAACAATAAGACTACCATTAGCTTGCCAGTAAACCCACTGTCCCTCTTATCGATCCTGTGTTAAGGGCAGTTTGTCTTGTTGAGGGAGAATTTTTTTTAAGCTCTTCCAGCCACTTGACATTTTAATAGGCTAGTAAATGTGTCTTTCTTCTAAACTTGGTGGCAATCTAGTTGATCGGAATAATAGTTAGATGTACACAGCAGTTCCTACTCAAAAATATGCTCAGTACTTTTTTAGAGGGGCTTGAACTAAAAACCTAAGCATGTACAAGCTTAAGCCTCGTTAAATGCTGGTTTATAGGCAGCTTAGCTTTCTTAAGAAGGCTAGAACCACCTAGACGGCTAGACTATCTACCTTTGACCCATCTCTCCAAACTTATCCAAGAAGCCCAACAAATGAAGCTCTTGTTAGAAGGCGAACCATTCTGAACAACTTTGTATCATGACCCATCTATGTCACTAAGGTCTCGCTCATTTCGACTTTAACTTCTGGCTTATTTTTCACTATTCCTCAATTTTGTCTTTTTTTTAACTTTTCGGCTTTTTTGAGCTTTTTTTTCGATTCTTTCCCCCATATTCATTTGCATTATATGTGATGGGTTAAACTGTTTTTTTATTTTTATTTTTTTAAAAATTAATTATACCAAATAAGCCACCATCAGCTACGGTGCAAAATAAACCAGCTATAGTGCAAAATTAGTCATAAGCCATCATTTTTCAGCCCAACTGAACAGGCTCTAAGTCATTATTAAGGCCATGCCTCAAAACTGATTGGGTGGGGATTACAATTTCCAACCACTACTTTTCTAAGAAGACAACAAAAGACAGGACAGTGCAGTTGACTTCTGAGATATGAGAAATCTAAGCTACAATTGTCACAAGATAAAGTATTTGTTTATGGAACTTTAGGTTGGAATATCTAAAATTAAGTTTGCTCGTATTATTATATTATAAGTGAGATTAATCTTTCAGAAATGTGTCTGTGGATCTTCATGCAGATTATGGCTACAGCAATTAGTCAAGCAAAAGCAAATTGTCATGGTAGTTCAGTTTGATTTCAACAGTATAGTATGGAGGCAATAGATTCACACACCTCATCTAGCATTGCCAAGAGTTTCGCCATTTTATTCTGGAGCTCTTGTTTCTCAGCTGCAGAAAGCTCAGCTGCCGCATTGGCATTAGACTCCTGTGGGTTGGAAGATACCCCCTCACTTTTCGACCTCCCATCACCCCCTTTTCCTGCTTCAACCTGGTCTTTCTGTGCTTTCTGCTTTATACTCTTCCAAACACCGACGACCTCGTCAAGCAATTCTTGTGCTGCCTTCAGATACTTCGAATTTCTGATTGCCCGTGAGGCCTCAGATTGCATACTCTTCATTCTGTTGTCATCACCCTGGCAAGATTGTGTTGCCAGTAAGTCTGGCTTTGCAGACCAGTATGGGTATGAAGGTGCCAGGATATGCGTGTTGACGCTCAGAGACAATCCTTGGCCTGGTGCTGATGGAACATTTGTTGAATCGTGGTTGTTCGATAGGCCAAACTCGAGCTGTGCACTGCTATGGGCATCATTGTGGATGAGATCGCCACCACCGCTGTGTGCTCGATCCATCAAATGCATTAGCATCTCATTTCTCATATCTTTGACAGGACCAAAGGAGCGTTGCTCTGTAAGCAACGTGACCATGTTAGGTTCCCTTGATGATGAATCTTGCAAGATTGCTGAAGGATGGCCAGTCAGCTCCACGAAATTCTGCTGAGGCTGTATAATGCCACTGAATTCCGTATATGGTCCAGAAGATCCATTGTTTGGATAAAGAAAGTTTCCTAGGGCTGATGGCACAGGATATGATGCATTGCCTGAGTCTGCTGAGTACATGGTTTGCGAATCTCTTTCATTGCCAGGGCTCGAGTAATAAGTAGCCATGTCACAGCTTTGACTATTCACTTATCAAGATTACTGCAAACTGCAGAGGCATAGATATGTATGGAGAAGCAACTACAGAGTTCACCAAACCAAAATTTTAGTTGACTTGCCTGCAAAAGGGGGAAGCAGAAACAGTTGAACAAAACACTGAAAAAAAACACTAGTTGAACAAGGAAATTATTTCTGAGAGTCAATGGTATGCCACATGATGAAATAGAACTGCATGTATTGTAAAACAGATTAGTGAAAGAAATTAAACCACCATATAATCACCAGTTTTTTTCTTTTGCCTTTAAAAAAAACTGGTTCTGTAATTTCTGCAAGGACGCAGGAATCGGCAGGATACACACAAAGGCCAGTCACGAGTGAGTGAGGCCCAGAGCCTCAGACCCTAAGCTTTGGCAGTAGTTACCTCTATTTTGTTTTTTCTTTTCTTACATTTGTAGGGGAGAAAGAGACATTATGCTCAAAGAAATAGGAGAATATAAAATGATAAGGTAAGATGCTGGTTTGCAGGCTAAAGGTACAAGTGGCCCTTCATCTACGAGTTTTGCTAGGTTCTTGGCTTTTTGCTCTTTCCTCACCAAGATGATGAGAATGTGGTTGTAAATTCCTTCTGTTTTCACCAAAATAATAGGACCATTCAAGGAACCCAACCAGGTAATTGATTCTATACCACAAGAAAACGGCAAGAGCACGAATAATTTTGATTTTTGGGTGAAAAAAGACGTTCTTGAATGGGATGCGATTATATGCAGGCAATACTTTGTTCGATCAATTAATTGATGACTGAGGCACGCACAAGACACCCAAAGTTCCTTCACCAGCTCAACAACCCGATATGGGCGCGTGCTGCTCTGGAATCACTCTGAAATAAGAGATGAAATAGCATGAGATGGCTAGCTAGAGATCACCAGAAGAAGATAACAGCTACTTTCCTACTTGTTTGCAGATAAAATTTCACTATTTTTAATGATATGAAAGAGGTGGAAACAGATGAAATGTCCAAGACAAAACTTTGTTGTCACACACAATAGAATAAGAGGCACACTTCAATTCTGATGAGAAGAGCTAAGAATTCCATTGCATAAAGAATGTAAGATAGCAATCCAACACAAGAACCGCCTCCAAAAAAAAAAAGAGGAAAAATCAACATAAAAAGGAACAGGGCTTTAAGAGCATGGCTTTCATGCAGGCATCCAAGGAAAGAGAAGATTCAAGAATCAGCCACAAATCAAAAAGAGCTCCACCATAATCAAGCTCAATTCTACCATCCCCAAAAAAAAAGGCAGCTCTAATGGTAGCTGGAGAAGCAACTAGAAGCTCAGAACTCCTCTCCAACATCAAAATGATAATTCAGCTACCAGGACCACCATGAAACCCAGAATTCAAGAAGACAACCATGAATTCTGAATCCACGAGATGAAGAGGGGATGATTTCTCCAATCATGAACACCAAGAAAACCAAGAACCTGAGGTAAGGCGGCAAAATAAGACCATCAATAAAGCTGCCAAAACCTCATACCTTCAGTTCCTCATGAAAGCCAACTCCAACAACATCACAAGACCTCCAATCCACTAAAATCTCCCGATGGAGCTTCCATAACTCCAGATCCCCAGGTCAACTAAAGAACCCAGAGACACGAAGAAACCTCACAATTCAGAGAGACTAGGTATCTATCACCGCTCAAAAACCAAGAAAACCCTGTGCGCTCACACGAACGCCATACATAATTCGGAGAGACCAACCAATCATTGAGCCCACAACAGCACCACAGAAACCAAAAGGATTGGTTGCACCCACCAAAAATCAGACAACACAATTCCAGAAGCAAGGAAGAACAAGAACCAGAGCGAACCAAATCATATATCCAGGGAATATGCACCAAAGAATTTCTGTTACTGCTGCTGCGGCAACCAACAGGGGGCAATGATGCAGAGGGGGATAAAATATTTAGAAAATGGAGGGAGACCTGAGGGTGTGCTCCTCATGGGGGGCAAGCTGAAAATGGAGGGAGACCTGAGGGAGAGCAGGGATAGTTGTCACCAGACCCAAGCTGATCTTCAGCCTTGTGGGGGTTGAGGGAGGAGAGGAGAAATAAAATCAACCCCTCTCCGTCCCCCCTCCCAGTATGGTGACAAAATCAGATCCCACGATAACAATATCAGAAAAGAAAAAGCAGGAGAGAAGGACCCCCTCTCTCCCCTCTCCTCTCTCTACCGCCACTCTTCCCTCTTCCTGTCCCAAAATAATTAAAAGCAAACAAACACACCCACTAACAACAACAGCCAATAAGATCTTGGTTTCTTCATAAAATTTTGAAGTGTCTGTTAGGGGACCATTTAGATCAAAAGCTATAGCCATAAGTCATAGAACTGTTCAATCCAACTTATATTTATGGAACTCTAATTTTTAATATTAACTTTAAATTAAAATTGTCAGAATAATAATTATTAGTTTTTAAGTCATTCAATTTAAAAATAAAGAAACATAAGAAAAAAGAAAAACATCGTTATATCTCTACGGATAATACAAAGAATAAAAGATAAAAGAGCAAAAAAATTTAAGAACTTAATACGTTCATTATGTCTTCTAGTTGCTAGAAGCTGGAATAAAGAAGCCTAAAAACATAAGCAGAGGATTTATTGCATGTGACATCAAAGTCCCAATGGCAGTGAACCTCAAAAATAAAAATGCTACACTCATGAAAAAAATCGCATGCTAAACACGAGCAAACCCCCTCGTAGGAGTACTAACAATGGTGCCCGTTGGAATTCTGTAGATCTGTTTTTTTTTTGTTTTAACTTATGACTAGTGGTTTATGATTTTTGAGTTATTTATGAGAGAGAGTACAGAGTAATAGAAATTTGCGTGTGATTTTGATTGATATAAATTTTAAGCTACTTTTTGACTTTTTCATAGTAACTAGTTTTCAAACGGAATATATTTTTAAGGCGGGTCTATAAGTTAATTGTAGTATATAGTTTAGCGACTTCATTTATATTGATCAAAACTATATATAAATTTTTGTTATTTAGTATTTTTTATAAATAATTTAAAAGTCATATGTGACAGCAAAATAACAGTCAGTTGGTGGGTTTGGCTGTCATCGACTCATAGGGAAGATTTATATGCGCACATTTCGTTCGTACACTTAGCAATTCTCGACAAAAGAAATTTCGGGTTGTTCATGTGGTCCATGGGGTTGTGCGATAGGTTGGGTCCACACCAAACCGGCTTCTTTTCGCACCAAATGTGGGGCATAACGCTGGGCGCATTCACGGGGGCCTCTTCTCTTCGCTGTCCTTAAATTCAAAGCCTAATGGCAGCGCCTCAGCAGCAGGCGATGGGCGCTGGATAAACCAGAACGGCGGCATTGCAATTTGCACGAATCCCCTGTGCTAGATTGTCTAGCAGAGCTAATAAAGGATTGGCTTTTGACACTCTGAAGGTGTGCTCATTTAGGCCGCGCTCAAGTTCGCGATTAGTCGCGGCGATGGCGACGAATTCACTATGCAGCGTGTTTTTGGCACCGTTTAAGTTTTTGTCCGCTAACTTTTTTTTCTCGAATTTTTATGTTTTGTTTTTTTTTGTATTCCTTTGCATTGTCTGCTCTAAATTAACGTGTCGCTTTTATTTTTACATTTTTAAAAATTTAATTATGCCCAATAAGCTAACTCAGCTACAGTAAAAAAAGTCAGCTACAGTGAAATTTCAGTAAAAGCCATCGCTATTCCGAACGCCCCCTTAAGCATATGAAGCTCTAAGCTTTTAGCTTTTTTTTACTGTAGTAGTTTTTTTATTCATTGTAGCTGCTGATAGTTTTTTAGCGTAAATAAATTTAAAAACATTTAAAAAAATAATGATTATATCATCATGGGTAATGTAAAGAAATAAAGGAAAAATAAAAATAAAATAAGTCAAAAATAAGTCAAAAAATCAGAAAAAACGAAATCAAGAAGCTTAAAGCTTGAATCCTAGCTCCGAAGCAGCCACCTGAAGAGGTGGTTCATTTCACATACGAGAATAGGAGATGGGTTGGATGGCTTCTCGAGCTACTAGTGGAGAATGACAATCTTACCCCCATTGATCTCAGCCAAGCAGTCATCCCTTCAATTGCAGGCGCCAACAGAATCCACATTGTAGGATGATGCCTGGACGTCTTCAGGCCACTCTGCCGTCATCGGTGGTTGATCCGCTTTTGGAGCCACCTCGTCGTCGGCTTTAGTCACCATCGAGAGATTCCACCGCCACCAGGAGCCTCTCCATCCTCGACAACCATTGCATGGAGACCTTGCTACTGTTGACACCAATGGATTCGATCTAAATTGAGCCATGGAGACTAGAGAGGGGCACACGAGAAAGGATGGGCTTGGGGAATTAGGGTAGAAATGGAAATGTGATTTTGAAGACATATTTTCGTCAAGTGGAATTCCAGTGAAAGTGAAAAGCTTGGGCTCCAGCTTCTCTCCTTAAGGTTAGGTTTTGTTTGGCCTTGTTGTAAGTAATATGTTCTAGAGGTAATTATAGAAATAATTGTATCACTTCTATATTTATAATCTTTTAATGATATGTTATTTTGTCTCTTGAATAAATATCTTTTATATTGATAAAAAAATATATGATTTGTTCGTGAAAATCTTTATTCATGTTTTGATGCTATTTTAAAGTATCATTGATCTTATATCATTATATGAGACAATTATGATTTATAGATCAATACATGTATTGATTGATGATCATATTTTATAGATCACGGATATAGAGATATTAAATCAATAATGTGGACCCATGTTTAGATAATATGGTGTTGGATTGACCCACCACTAGATACTGCGGGAATTATTATATCTTTAAGTATTATCAGTTGGTCTCATACGTAGTGTATGTGGGATCTTTAGACCTGAGATCGTCATACTTTTCTACATATGTAATAGTTTATTTAGGAGTTGACAAACACTACTTCGTAATTAGGTGCCCATAAATATAGCTTTTGGATTTACTACGAAATATACGAAGAAAAATAAGTGATTAGAATAGAATCTACCCCTCCTATATAGCAGGAGAAATATCTCTAGATCCCTCAATTTAGTTGGATTAAAGAAGTGTGTTGCCATGGCAATTGTGGTTAATGAGTCAATCCACTACAAGAACAAGTGAATGATCGAATTATCATATGATGGTACACTTCTTACCTTGAATTTGATCTAGTATCATGAGGCAAAGAGATAGATGTATGAACACTATATAGGTTCATCCGATATGATATTTATGCATCTTTATGAGTCGTTATATCTTGTTAGGGACCGCTATTGACTTGTGGACGGGAAAAGAGTTTTCAAGCCATGACCGACTATATATGAACATATAGGATCACACACTTAACGAGATGGAACACATTAGTTTAGATTGGATTTGTTACTACTGGGTCAAGCGGGTTTCATACCTTATTGAGCCCTTAATGTAGGGTTCCACCGATGGGTTATATTGAGAGAAGCATGGGCTAAGGAGGGTATTCTAGTTCGCACCCATCGAAACCCTAACCGCTACCTCTCAAAGGCTCTGTCGTACACGCTAGTGCTAGCACACCAGTGCATGACATTCCTTCTTGGATGTGTGGAATTTGGTAGAGGCATTGCTACCACTGCGGCGCTAATCGAAACGACCAGCTTCCGAGGATCGACTTCCAAGGACGTTAGACGATCAACTACTTCCACTACATCAACACACGCTACATTGAATCAAACTGTTTCAACTCTCCTTTCGATGCACTGAATATTTAGTGGTAACGATATATAATCTTTTACTCGCAGGGCTTCTTAACTTACACGGTAAAAGTTTTAATTCATGTTAATATAGTCTGCCGATATCCCAACACTTTTCTAGCTGTGTTTTTCTGGCTCGTGCTTAGCTGCTCGAGCTCAAAACTTGGATCCGGTATCCAACAGAACACAGCCAAGCACAATACAAACTATGTATATCCTTGTCTAACTTTTGCTTCCCCTCACTTATGATAGCCGATTTAACCATCATTGCTTTGAGATTGCTAACTACATTTGCGGCGCAATGTTTTCCACATCATTGGTTTAACCATCACATGAACTAGTGTGACAATTGCAGTCAACTATTGTTAGGATCCAAGCAGTGCATTATATAATATGAGTTATAATATGAGTATGGGAGTAAGAAAAAACATATTTAGTTTTTTTGCAAAGGTTGCCCATGCAACATTGAAATTAGATTATCTAAAGGCACTTCTTTTTTCTACTTCTAGATATAACAATCATCTGAAATCATCTCTTGCATATCCATAGTAGCGAATGTTACTAGAACCAATAAAGTTTTTTTTTATAGCTGACTAAATTCCTTGGCACGGCATAAACCGCAAACTAGCTCTTAATATATACAAGAATTAAGGTGAGTTTTTTTGACTTATGATTTCCTCCAACAAATAAACAGAACGGTTTCTCCGTCATTTTTTAAGCGATTTATCAGACAATCTTTTTAAAGTGACTTATCAGATCGGTGTTCGATTCGTTCGTATAAATGCTCGCACTAGGATGAAAAACTATAAGCCACAACCGAAAAGAACCTACCCTTATATCGTGAAATAGGTGAGCATTGCTACTCGTTTTATTACTATAGTTGCGGTAAAGCTAAGCCATCACATGTTGGCCTCTTCTTTTCAGTTTCTAAAAGTTGATTTTGAGTTTTTTTTATAATAACTAGCTTTTAAATGTAGTATCTTTTCAAGATTGGGTCTACAAGTTGATTGTAATATACACTATAGCTACTTTATTTATATTGTCCAAAACCTTATACGAGTTTATGTTAATCCGTACTCTCTCTCACAAACAGCTTAAAACTATAAGTTGCAACCAAAAGTTATAAACGAAAGCCAAAAAGAATATGCCCATATAAACAAGGGAGCCCATTAGTAATTCTTCCAAGACCGTACCTTAGCACATGTGAAACATTCTAGAAACCACATGGTTTTATCCATTTAAGCTTCGGATCCAACAAGGACTTTGCCCTAGCAGCACCCAACGTGCCGATCGGGGTGAAACTAAAAAGGCAATTAACAATAAAGTGCATGTTGTTACTGCTAGTGATCATTTTACATTTTTAATTAAGGTGCTACAACATCTCTTCGAACCAAGTAATGCATGGCATGGGCTTGTGTGCATGTTCTTACTGCTAGTGATCGTTTTACATTTTTAATTAAGCTACTGCAACATCTCTTCGAACCCAAGTCATGCATGGCATGGGCTGCAGCGCACACATTGAGGTTGGGAGTGGGCGTTTTGGTTAGGATGGGTGGGTGGAATCGGACGGACGGATGCCCTCCATCTCCTTATAATAACCAGTTGGTGGACCTAAAACCTCTCTTCTTGTCTTAGAATTAAAAAAAAAACACATCTTACCTATCTATCTCCCTTTTTATCCCATCCCAACTCAACAATCCTTCTCTCTCTCTAATTTGCTTTCCTTTATCTCTTGAAACCATATATGCACCCACCAATTGGTAGTCTGTACACTTTTTTTAGCCTGTGTATGTTGCAAGTGATACTATAGGGGAAATTAAAAGGATGTAATTATTGATAGTGATGTTGGGATACAACTAGGCTATATTAGCGTAGATTAAAATTTTCTATCATGTAAATCAGAAAGCCATATGAGTAAGAGATTATAGATCGTTACCACTAAACGCGTAGTGCAGCGGAAGAAGGGTTGAAGTGACCGGTCAAACGAAGCACGTGTCGGTTTAGTGGAAGTAGTCGATCGTCCTATGACCAACTATCTCCTCCTCACGATCGTACCAATCAGCGCTGCAGTCGCAGCAACCAGTGGCGGACCCAGGAGTAAATTATAGCTAGGGCGGAGTACCTTTCGGCGGCGGCGCGCGTGCACCCTGACCCAGCCACGCTCCTCCTCGCCGCGCGATTACGCCGCGCCGTCTGCGAGCGCCGTGCGCGCGCCGAGCAGCGGGAGGACGGCGTGGTCGCACTCGGCGAGCTGCGAGACACCCACCGCTCCACGCCGGAGAGCCCGCCGAGCAGTCATCCTCTCACCGGGAACCCGGTCCAGCTGAAATGTCCGGTGAGGCGGACGACGACTCCCGCCGCCGTCGACGGAGCGGGCGCCGCTTCCGCCGATCGCCTCGTCGCATCCCAGCCTAGCCGCGCGCTCCACCTCGGCGATCGCGCCGTGCTCGCGGCTCGCCGATTCGCCTCGGTGCCTCCCTAGCCGCCGCGCCGTTCTCCCCGGCGTCTAGGGTTAGCGCCGTTCGTTGCCGGATCCGAAGGAGCACGGGAGAGGGTGGGAGGTGGCGGTTTGCGGATCTGGAGGAGCACGGAAGGCGGCGGCGGGAGACCGGATCGGGCCGGGGGCAGCCGTCTGCGGCTGCGAGGAGGCCGGAGGCGGCGGAAGGGAGCGGTGGGGCGGGGCAGCCGGAAGGAGGCGGCCGGGAGCCGGGGCCGCGGCGGCGGCGGCGGCGGCGTGGGGCGCGGAAGGAGGCGCGCGGGAGAGCGGAAGGGAGGCGGGAGGCGGGAGGAGGCGGCGGGAGGAGAGGCGGTGGGGTAGGAAGGGGAAGCGGCGGCGGCGGGGAGCGGGGAGGAAGGGGAGGCCGGGGCGGGAAGTGCCGAAGTGGGGAGCCGCGCGAGGGGGCGCGGCGCGGGGAGCTCGGCGGCGCCGGGCTCGCCCGAAGGGTAGGTCCGCCCCTGGCAGCAACACCTCTATCGATGTCCATACGACCAGGAATGGAACATTAAGTGTCAATGTGCTAGCACTATGGGTGGGTCTCGAGATGCCTCCCTCAGCCCTTAAACCTCTCTTTATATAGCCTCAAATCAGATCCTTATCCGATACGATTAGATATCGTATTCAACTCGGAAAGTCTCAGGTCAGATCTTTATCCAACACGAGTAGAGATTATATCTCACTCGGAGAACCTCCAACCGGATCCAACATGAGTAGAGATTATATCCCACTTAGAGTCTATTATCCAGACCCTTATCATTCTGATCCGTTAAGTGTGTAACTCTGTAGGTTCATGTATATTTAGCTATAGACCAAAAACTTCTTTCCAGTCCATAAGTTGGTAGAGATCCCTAACATGACATAACAACTTCCAAATATACATAAAGACAGTGGTGAACCTAGGATTTATAAAATGGGTATTCAGAGTTAACAAATAAAATGTAAAAGTCCACAATAGTAAAAATAAGTATAAAATATTTTGTGCTAGATACCATATTTGTAAATAATTTAGAAAAATTACAAAAATAATTTAGAGAATTACAAAATAACTTAAGATAAAACTATGTTGATGTAGTCTGATATATATGGCATGTGTGCACCAGTGCATGATAATGTGTAGTTGTTGTCTAGTGCCTACTACCTCATCAACCTGGCCATCGCTGCCACACGCTCTCTCCTTGGCTCTCAGGCGACAACTATCATCTGTTTGCTTCTTGCGGACGTATCGCCGCTTGCTGTGGCTATACTCCTTGGCACCGAGGTCAAGCTAGAGGCTAGAGTTGTTTTTGGCCCCTTACCAAGTCGCTTGGTGAACAATTGCCCCTCGATCTCGTGTGCTAGTGCCATTGGGTTTGGCAATTTGGTTAGGATTAGTGGAGCCTAAGAGTTACACAGAGAGGGGGAAGGGAGGAGATACGTTTGGGTTTGAGGGATCTACGGATGACCAATGGGCCAGTCTAATGAGGGGGTGGGTGGGTTATTGGAGAGGGGAGGTGTGGGAGTGGGTTGAAATCAACTATGGGGGGAGAGGTGTAAGAGCAGATTGAAATCAATTGGAGGTACATATATGAAATATTTTGCCTAATTATCAGTATATATGTGCAACATACCTACTAAATATTGGATATTACATGAAAAATTTAGGTATTCAGCTGAATACCCTTAAATTACATCGGGTCCACCTATGCATAAAGACCATATCAGATAAACCTATATAGTACTTATGTACCGATCGTTTTGCCTCATGATACAAGATCGAACTCAAGGCAGAAGTGTGTCATCCTATAATAACTCGATTCTTCACTCGAACTTGTAGTTATTACTCGGTTGTGATTGACTTCTCAATCACATACGGTATGGTTGTGCACTTCCTTAATCCAACCACATCAAAGGACCTAGAGATATCTCTTCCATTATATTGAAGGGGCAAATTCCATATTGATCATTCATATTTCTCCACATGTTTTATAGTAAACCCAAAAGCTATATTTATGATTACCTAGTTACAGCGTAGTGTTTGGCAACCCATAAATAAACTATTACACATGTAAAAAACAGTGATGATCTTAGATATAAGAATCTTATATACACTATATATGAGATCAATTGATGACACTTAAGAATATAATAATTATCGTAGTGTCTCATAGTAGGTCAATTCAATACCATGTTCTCTAACATGTATCCATATTATTGATTTGATATCCCTATCCATGATTCATAGAACATGATCATTACTCAATATATGTGTTGATTTGTAAATTATAATTGTCTCACATGATGACACAAGATCTGGAATGATTTATAATAATATCAAAACATAAATAAAGAGTTCCATGAATAAGTCACATACTTGTTAATTAATATAAAATATATTTATTTAAGAGACAAAATAACATATTATTCAAAAGATCATAAATATAAAAGTGATACAATCATTTTCATGATTGCCTCTAGGGCATATCACTAAGAATTGACATCATTGTTTACACTACATGGTGTTTAGAATTAATAGGTAGGTGATGAGAAAGTGACAAGCATTGAATAATTCATTAAATAGAGTTTTGATATGTAATTAAAGCCCTAAACTATTATGGTCATATGCCACTTAAAACAATATTGCTTGAGTACTATCAATCAAAAGATTATTGTCTGAGTACCCCTGGTTGGAGGATTATTACCCGACCAGCCACTACTTGGAGATCTTATGATCTAATAACTTGGCTTAACTCCAGGCAATTTCCCTTGTGGTCAAATGGGGCATGTGCATCATTAACTCCAATAACCACGCGATGATTCGGCCCTACGCCTCTGACAAGAACCACCCCACGGTTGTTGCTACAATCTTCTCCCATTAACAAGTAACGAATCAATAGTTATTTGTCAAATCTCTCTCGTTGATAGAAACTGCCTGCTCGACCGGGCATGAGGAATCAACAAGACACCTCTTCTAGTAATATAACTGACATATATTTGGCGCTATTTAAGCCTTACGGGAAAAGATGAAGAGATAGATCAAGAAATCATTCAATGACACATAGAATCAAGAGATAGATTGATAACCAGAGGCAAATGACAACAAAGTTAGGGCTAACAGCACCTCATTTGTAATCGCTCTACAAGAGCATGTTATAATTTTGATATAGCAATAAAGATAATCCCTTTCTCCTTTTCAATTCCTCTGTGAGACTTGGCTTTTCCCCATAATTCATAAGATCCACGATTTGACCATCAACAAGAAGTTTTTTATGTTTGTCCATTTCTAATTTGCTACTGGTGTAACTGCAAATAGACTGTGATGCTTCCGCGTACTAATAAGCTCTAAATGTAAGACTGATTTAATCTTTTATGGCCTATGTAATTTATTAGATGAAGTTTAGTATTAAAAGATCTAGTATGATGGTTACTAAATTTAAAGATTGGAATCAAGAGTTTTAATCCCTCTTCTCTCCCTTTTACTAAATAAATGTTAAATGTTTATATGTGTGAATGTTAAAATGCATGATGTATGCATTCATGAAATAACTATATTGTTGCGTGAATGGAGCAGCACATGTGGTGGCTAACTAGCTGCTAGATAAGTGCAGCTACTAGATTAGTGCATGAACAAGTAACGAGGGAGGCTTCATAGGGCATCAACGCAAAGCATGTGCATGCAACTATGCAAGTGGTTGTTCGCGGCGAAAGAACACACGTGACTGTTGGTAGCAGTCAGCAGTTACATGCATACAGACAGTGAAATGTAGCAGTGCGTCTGTTGGCCGAACGGCCGGCAGCACAGCAACGTCTGGCAACAGGCCTCCTTTCATATGCTATAAATGGTCTGCATTATCATGCATTTTTGTGACAACACACACAGAAGAAACACACATCACTTATTCTCCGTCCATCGAGAGAATACAAAAGAGAAAGGTAAAGAGAAGAGAAAAATATCATGCAGATTTCTAACACCGAGCAAGATCAATTGGTGCATTTCTAATAAAAGAAATGATATTTTATTGAATCTGTAAGTGCTGTAAAGTTCCATAAAATTAAAGTTTATTCTTACACTAAAATGTCCATTAGTTTAATCAATGAAAAACAAGGAGTGTCACTTAATTCTCTTCGGTACTATTCCCACAAATATGTACTTCTGAAAATGTTAAGATGATTTATGGCGCCATCTGTAGGAAGATATATTTATCTTAAAAATTGGAGATATCACAAGTAAACGACGTACCGTGAGGACAAATCTCGTGGTGACTTGTGAGGGAAGGAAAGTTTGAAAATATAGGTCTCTTCTTTTCAGTTTTTTAAAATGGTTTTTGGTTTTTATTACTGTACCTAACTTTTAAACGGAATATTTTTTTAAGATGAAGTCTACAAATTAATTATAGTACACGTTAAAAGCACAACATCTATATCATCTAAAATCGCAAGCAAGTATCTCTCTCCGTAATCTCTGTCGTAAACAGCTAAAATTCAAAAATTTTAGCCAAAAATCATAAACCGCAGTCAAAAAGAACAGGCCAATAACTTTTCTTTGCTTTGTTTCCTTGGAAGTATGTCAAACAAGTTTTCTTGCAAGCTGTAGTTTAACTTAGCAGCTTACTATGGATTATAGATTATTAAAAATGAGTGGGTTTAGTTGAAACTATTTGCATTACTAGTCTGATTCGGCAAGCTGTTGTTCCTTAATTTACCCACCTTGGTAAAAACTATACCCCTTTGGCCAATTTATGCATAATCAATAAAAAAACTTCTACATAAGCTTGTGCAAAAGCATTATCTAGTACTAGACTATACAAATAATGACCTTGACGTGTCAGTGACGTCTCTTGGTCAATAACAAGGCGAAGGTTGCTTTCTAGGCCTTAGAAATTAGATAATTGTTTTTTGGTTTCTGATTTTTAGATTTTTTAGAAATCAAAATAAATAGAATGATTTTTAAAAATAAATTCTTTAAATAATTTTTTAAACTTAAAATCGTATATACCATTCATATCGAAGTCTCTGTCATCTCTAAAAATATAGTCAAAAATTATCAACTACAGTAAAAAATCATTAGTGTAGGACTTTTCTGGTTGTTTACTTGGCAATGGATTACCTATTTCTTCTCACTCGTACTAGCTACCATGTGTTGTATTTTACGACCATTTTGCTCGATCGGTTGCGTCATGGAAGTATCTTTTCTGCATCAAGCGGCTTCGGCGTGCTATGTGGCGAAGAATCTCTTGACAGCCGTGCAGTGCCAACGTGTTCGTTTGTTCAAGCTCAGTCTAAAAGGTCATCGCTTCTTTTCTTCTATTTCTTCTTGACACCATACATACACACAAAAAGTACCAGGACTTCCTACTAAACATAGGACTCTTACCTACAGCTGGTCTTGCTCTAAACGGCTTTAATTATTTTACTTATTTAAATCAAAAAGTTTTTAGGATATATTATTTTTAATTTTGATTAATTTTGACTTTTTATCTTTTATTTTTTTTCTTCTTATTTTTTACATTGTTTGTAATAATATAACGGTGTTTTATTTTTTTTATTTTAATTTTTCTCTTTTTTAAGAAAAATTAATAGTCACTATAAATCAAAAGACATAACCAAAAACTTTAATCGTAAGCCAACCAGAGCACCACCTTAATCAGTGGGTGGTTTTTTTAGTTGTTTTCCTCAGTCTTGTCTTAGGTGCCGATCAGAACGGCTTTGCTCCCAAATGACGAGCGGCGGCGGATTTTTCATCATGGCGTGCACGGTCGCGCTCTGATGAAAATTTTTTTGTTTTTTTGGATTTTTTTAAAATTTTACTTATACTTTTTTTTCGCTTTTTTCGGTTTTTTTACATTTAATTATACCCAATAAACCAACTCAGCTACAGTGTTTTTTTAGCCAGCTACAGTGTTTTTTCAGCAAAAGCCAAAAGCCATCGCTATTCCGATCACCCCCTTAATGACGTGTATTCGAATATCTGTCTCCGTTACATACTGCAAGTCATTCTGATTTTTGGGTAAGATAAGCTAAACACGGGATTTTTCTTAATTCTTACAGGAATTAAATTTATTCTAGTGAAATTCTAAAAAATTAATTTTTCATGTGTTCCAAATGGTCCATAAAAGTGAATGATAAGATGACTACATGTAACTCTATTTAAGATGTCTTTGGGCAAAAGAAACATTAACTTTGGACATATGGTCCGTTTATATTTGTTTTTAGCTTTGACTTATGAATAGTAACAACTTATAGAGAAGTTTATAGAGACACTTGTATACAATTTTAGTCAATATAAATAAAGTTACTACAGTATATATTATAATCGACTAGTAGATCTCATCATGAAAAAACACTCTATTTAAAAGTTAAGTACTGTAAAAAACTACCTATTATAGAAAAGTAGCTTTTAAAAGCTAATACGAATATAGCCATAATGTTGTTTAGATTAAGAGCAACACCTAGAAAGATTGCGGCAATTTTTTCTTGAGTGGTCAGTATGACATTTAGTGTGAAATTAAATTATAAGCTCCTAGGGATTTATAATATCAAACATAAGTATTTGTACCTATATTTTCTAAGAAAATAATTGCATGTTTAAAACACAAGAATTTCACATAAAACAATTCAATTTCTACCTAGACATAGAAAATTTTCCGCATTGCAAACAGGCCTAAAAAAGGAAATGCACCCACAAAAGAAAAGAGTAACTCTGTTTTTTAAAAGTAGGAACTGCGACGTTGGCGAAAGCTTGTTTCATGCCGCGTCATCACGAGTGATGTCCAATCTAAGATGCAGACAGTGGTTATCAAAATTTCGCAAATGGATAAATTAACTCCGGAGTTTCTATTATCAAACTACACTAAACCCACGCGGATCGCCATCGAAAGGAGGCTACACTTTTTGTTTCCAATAGTGCCATCACCCAAACTACCAACACCATATATCTCTAACTAAAAAACAACTCTCTTGCATAGAAGGGACGTTCGGAATAGCGATGATTTCTGACTGAAATTTTACTGTAGCTACCTTTTTTTACTGTAACTGAATTAGTTTATTGAGTATAATTAAATTTAAAAAAAATAGAAAAATAGAAAAACATGTTAACCCATCACAGACAATGCAAAGGAATACGAAAAAAAGAAAATACAAAAAAGTTCAAAATATCTAAAAAATTAGAAAAAGATAATTTACTGAATAGTAAAAAAAGTTAAAGTTAGAAACTAAAACTGAAAAAAAAACAAAATGAACGGGGCCAGAGGACGAACGTCTAATTACACGATACACGCTAACCTTGCCCCTATTCTAAGCGCACATGGACGAACGGGTGTTTCAAATGCTGATTAAACAAACCTTTTGCAAGTCTTCGTGCCACACAAGCTAGCTAGCAAGCAAGATCCTTTTTCAAATCTCTTGGAGCTGCATACAACTTTTTTTCTTGGGGAAAGCCAATGGCTGGGTCAACAAGGTTCTTGCTTGTCGTTCAATCCGACCTCAAGTAAGGCCAGATTAGATTTCGATAAACGTCTCAGTTGTCGATTTTGCGATGGACTATGGTGAGAAACATGTGCCCTTCAATGTACAACTGTCAACTGGTTAAGTAAACAATCTAGATTATGGTTTTTTTATTACGGTTGATGGTTTTTATTTATATTTTTTAAGATGATAATAGATGACAGAGATACCAATACGAACGATACACACGATTTTAGACTTGAAAAACTATTCAGAGAACCCACTTCTAAAAAATGTTATTTGTTAAGACTTTCAAAAGAGTTAAAAATCAAAAGACAAAAACTAAAAGCCCAAAAAGAACTAGATCAATCATAAAGGAAACCAACCCAAGAACTCATCATCACGGCCCCGCTCGTTTCAGCTTTTTTCAGGTTCAGCTTCTAACTTCAGTTTTTTTCCACTATTCAGTAATTCGTCTTTTTCTGAATTTTTTAAAGATTTTTTGGGCTTTTTTGCATTTTTCTTTTTTCCGTGTTCCTTTGTATTATCTGTGATAGGCTAATATATTTTTTCTATTTTTTTAAATTTAATTATACCCAAAAAACTAAATCAGCTACAGTAAAAAAAGTCAGCTACAGTGAAATTTCAGCCAAAAATCAGAAACCATCGCTAAAACGAACGCCTCAAGAAATAGTAATTATTAAAGAAAGACAAAGGCCAAAAACCTCTAAAAAAACAGGCGCGAAGTATATCCAAGCATCCATTCGCCAAGCTTGGGAAAGAGACCGGATGCCATCGACTTGATCAACTTCAGGCCTTACTCACTCATCCTGCATGTGACCGTGATTTGACGGATGTATTATCGTACATAAACACAAGGTAATCCAAATTAAGCAACGCGGCACCATCAAGGAGGTCGACAGGAGCGATGCGCTCGGCCTAGGCGGTACAGACGGGTATGTGGCCTCCCCGACAGGGGTGACTCGTGACGAAACTTGCGACCGGGACAGCAGCATCCATCCATCCAACAGGGACATCACATGTGGCGATGACGAGTCGGAAGGAGCCTTGCAACCAGGAATTTTGGACATAACTAGCGCCGCATGACGACGGAATTCCGAAACTAGCATCCTACGCGAAATATTTCTATTTCTGGCCCCCGTTTCGACCGCATGTTTCCGAACCGGCCGACACGTAGCGATCGCGCGATGCGGTACTACACAATCGCATCAGAGCACCGATCGTGCGGTCGGCACCATATGACCGCACTGCACCGATGCGGACGTGCGGTCTGCAGAGCAAACAGAGCAACGACCTTGGATTGTTTTACAGAAAGAATCAAGATCTGAACTTGATTGACTATGTAGATGCTGGGTACCTGTCTGACCCATATACCGCAAAGTCACAAACAGGCTATGTATTCCTGTGTGGTGGAACTGCAATTTCCTGAAAATCGTCTAAGCAAAGCCTTATAGCTATCTCGACGAACCACTCAGAAATAATAGCGCTGTATGAAGCCGTACGTGAATGCGCTTGACTACACCGAATGGTTCACCACATCCAGCAGTCATGTGGGATGAACATTGTACAAACCCCCACAATTATCTATGAAGATAATGTCGTTTACGTTGCACAAGTACAAACGGGCTATGTGAAGAGTCATCTCACAAAACATATCAACCACAAGTTCTTTTATGCTCATGAATTGTAAAAGATGGACGAGATTAAAGTACGGCATACTAAGTCTTGTGAAAATCTAGCAGATTTATTCATAAAGTTACTCCCTGCATTTAGCTTTGAAAGGTGCGTGCGAGAGATTGGTATGGTGAGACTTAGAGAAGTGCAGAATTTAGGGGAAGAATTCTCTCTAGCCCGCTAATGAATTATAATCCTGAAGATCAAGTACCCAAAGAATAAAAGTCCTGAAGACTGAATGATATTGGGTGAATTGTACTCTTTTTTCTTTGACGAGTTTTCCTGAAGTTTCTCGACTAGAGTTTTTAATGAGGTAATTCGTGTATCGCAGCATAACATGCATCATATACTCTTTCTCTAAATTTTTTCCACTGGATTTTTATAGAGTTTTAATGAGGCATGAGTATGTCGAGTGAATGCCCAAGGGGGAGTATTAAGAAACCAGGATAAAGACTCTCGTTTAAACGAGTCTTTATCCGTAGTGGGCACCTCACCACCCCCTATAAATAGAGAACTATATGTCTAAATTTGTACCTCAATGAATTGAAACAATAAAGAAAGATCAGGAGTTCTCTCTATCTCTCTCTGTGTTCAATCTATTCTTCTGTGATTGATTCGTTTTTGTTCTAAGCAAAGGAATCGCTCGGACTGTTCGCCAGCGAGAGTTTCTCAACAGCCTTCTCCCTCACCACGAGTAGGGGTGCTGATGAGTTGGGTTCAAACGGATTAAATGGGGTGTGTCTTTAATTGAGTTGGCTTTAAAAACGGGTCTTTAATTGAATGTCTAGGAGTTCCTAGAGGCAAGGTCCAGGTAGCTGCGCAGCCTGCGTTGCGGCAGCGTTCATGGCAGCCGACCTGCAGCTGTTGTCACCGTGTTTCCCTGCTTTTTGTCACGGTGGCGGTGGTGCCACAGCCACCCTAAGCCCCCATTCTTGGTATGCCCCCTCTAAAGCTGTGATTTTTGGAAGATGGATGTTTTCTGCTTCATTCGTCTGCTTGATCTTCGATTCCATTTTGTTCCTGACATTATGGCATTCCTTTTTTCCCCTTCTGTTTCTTTGAGATATTGAACAAGCTAGGAATTTCATTATTGTATTTGGAGAATTTTATATTCAATCGATTGATTATGTGTTGCTGAGGAAAATTGAGTTTCCAATCCAAGCTAGGATATGGTTTACTTATTTATTTCCTTTGTATTTTTAGGCCAAGATCTTTTACCGGTTGATTTGATCAATGCGCAATAGGTTGCCCAAAGTGTTATGAATATAATCAATCCATATGAATAATGCAGAAAGCTTTATGAGTATCTGTAACAAAGATGAATGATATTGCACCGAAACTGACATCGTTATTTAGTGAAATTGTTGGAGCTCGGGTAATCTCTCATGCTGGCAGATCTTAAAAAGTGTCCTACCTCCCCTCTTCAGATACTTGGTGCTGAAAAGGCACTTTTCAAGTACTTGTTAGTTGGTACTTAGTGAGCTATTTATGGTTTTTTAGTCCTTTATTGGTGTGAAGCTCTTTATAGTCTTTCTACTTGAATCGTAAATGCGAAACATCTTGGCAAGTATTCAAAACTATGTCCTTTATGCTTCTATAATTTATGATTGCTTCCTCAATTTATACTATGGAGCTCTGGAAACTCGTGGGGGCTTGTTAATTCACTCATCTTTTATTGGCCATTTGTCATCTAGGAACAAGGGCAGAATGGGTCGAGCTTGGCAAACAAATGTTCCATTACTTCACGCATTGGCCGTTATTCCGGTTAATTACAGAACTTTGTTTGCAACCTTTACACATATTGAATACCTGTTTTGAATGTTTTCCATGTTAGATTTTGGATATCAGAGCTGAATACCTCAATTTTTAGCCAGAAGTTGCACGGACAAGTTGAGGGAGGCTACACCACGTGAAAATCTTGATGTGATGAAAGCGATCACTAGAGATGTACACAAATGCACTCTCAGACAATGGTGGGGGTAAGGATACATCTCGTTATTCATTGATCTCTCAATCTCTTACTTTCAACTGATACGTCGTATAGTCACATTTTGCAAGGAATGAGAAGGGTGATGCATTTGCTAAGAATTGAAGAAAAATAAGTCTAAAGCTGAGGGTGATTGTAGAAATGTTGAAGTAACATGGTCGATTTGAGCTAACTATAAAAAAGTTCTCGAATTCCTTGCTTGTTGGCAAGAAGCAACCATTCCAATATGTTCTAGGTCCATTTTGTTACTGACACAGTGACACTGGATGTTGTATTGGGTTCTTAAGGTGTTTCTCCTATTTGGTAGGTGCAAACTGCTAAATGATCACTATAGTTGATTTATGCTAAATTTTGTTGTGTATCAGCAACATGATGTGCAAGACAACACGGAAGCAATGACAGAGCTTGATGGCGTAGCAGTAGTCCTTTGGGTAGCAAAAAAAGTGGCTAGCTATTGACAGGCGAGTAGAAAGTGATGATGGAGGCAGTTCGACGAGCCCCAGCAATGATGGCTTTAGTTTGTTTTTTTGGGTTCCAGAACATGTGTAATATATTTCCTTTTTAATCCATAGCACCACGTAGGCATTCAGCTAGTACCAAACAAATGACCAATCACACTGGTTGTAGAGCTCGTGGCCAAAGACAGGAGCAAAAATACTACTACAATTTTAGCTACAAATCGCTAGCAAAACAATGATCACTACCCCTTGGTTCTCTTGATAACTCTTTCATGCTTAGCTTAACTAATAATTACTGAATTGATCCACACCAAATCATAATTTGCTCTTTTTCTTAAGAAAACCACCGTGACTACTCCATTTCCATTTCCGCCCAAGAATTCCAGTGCCTGGGAGTCCTCTTCTTTGCATGTCTTCAAAAATCTCAAAGACGAAAAAGGGTAATTTATGATATACCACCTGAAAGAATGGTGTAGCTCGAAATGACACTTCGAAGAATGATTTCCACCACATGCCATTACAAATAAGTTTAAATTCATCATATAACATTTCATATATTTTTTTGTAAATTAAAGACTTTTCATCATTTTTGTCTATGAGAGACTATTTTGCCCATGGGTACCATGTTTTAATGATTCTAGTGAATACCACTCAAGCCATTTCGACCCTAGTGTGACCATCCAATACTAGGTCACTTTCATTGGTTTGTACCTCACGTGTAGCCATGTTGGGACGATGTCGACCGGCCTCACTTCAGGTCCATGGAAACGATGCTGAGGGATCGAACTAACTGTATGATAAAGTTTTACCTTTTTGAAGTTGACAAGAGACCTGCAGCACTCGCCAAACCAAAGTTTTGCATTTTTGAAACAGAAATATGCCATTCGCAATGAATGAATTATTGGCAATCTTGGTTTTTCGAAAAAAAATAATAATATAGGGATAAGTCCATTTTATATCTCTCAACTATTGCCTAAGTTCGAAAATCGACCTTCAACTATAAAACTAAACATTTAACACCCTCCAACTCTCAAAACCGGGCAGAGCACCCCCTCACCCTAGAATACCATGGTTTTGGTTTTTGAGGGAATTGTGGTATATTGAATAAATAAAAATTTTATGTACAATATGTACAGAGCAGGAACAAAGACTATAAGGTCACTAGCCAATTACTAAAATCCTCTTGAAAGCATTCTTTTACTCTGTACAAATGCAGAGTAACCTCCATCTTGAATCTTCTTTTCGAATTATCTAAGCTATGTTACTGATGTTCAAAGATATTCTCATTACGTTGCTTCCAAACGTGCCAAGCTGTCATAATGAATTTCTCCATGAAAAAGGCAATTCCCGAGGTTGATTTTGTCTACAGCACCATGCGTGACACATCGGCATCATAAGTTCAGTGGATCCCAAAAATATGCAAAACACCAATGTCATGATGTTTTTCGTCCATTTGTTGCATTGACCTCCTTTTTGGTGAGAGAAACATTCATAAATGATTATTTTGCCCTTATGGCCTCTTCTTCTTCTTTGGTCAGCTGAGAAGAACTGACAGTGGGGCCAAGGATCAGAGAGAACAAAGAGGGGGGAAAACAACGGAGCAGGCGGCACAGGCTCTGGTCAGCAGCGATTCCGGCGAACAACAAGGAGAAGGTCAAGGAAGACAACCAAAATGGGTTGGCGTAGCCTCAGGATGGCAATAGGTGGTGGCGGCACGAACAAGGGAGCTCGATAGTGGCACTGGCGGCGTTCGAGCGGTAGCCACAGTGCACATGGACGATGACAGCGGTGCTCTGGTAGCAATCTTTAGTTATCGACGCAAGCATGATCATGGCGACGATGAATGAAGCCTTTTGGTGTGAGTAGTGTGGCCAGATTTGGCTAAAGGTAGCGGGGTGGCGGCGGTCGACACTAGGGAAGAAGGTGGCACATCGATCAAAAATTGACGCAGGGAGAAGGTATTGGAGATGGAGGCAGCGTTCTTGGTGCAATGAATTTGGGAGAAGGTCATCGAGGACGATGAATTTAACGTCGGTGACGGGTTCAACTAAGTCGGGGAAGACGATGCGAATTCGGCAATGAACAGTGAGAAAAAGAGAAATTGATTGAGGGAAAATGTTGATAAGATGCTAGAACACAAAGTGACGTGAACAAAATTGCAAGAAGATCACTTGAGCAGCGGGATGGTTCAACGGGTAGTGGTCAGCTCTGGGAAAGATGACCTCGTGCGGCAACGACGAGTGCACAGGAGGAGTTGGGGTTTGTGAGTAAGTGAAGGAGTGCAATGTGGTCATGATGCTTGTATTATAGGCTCAGGGCTAGCAAAGCTAAGTAATATGGGCACTTGTAGTAATAGTGCCCAGTATTCTTCACTATCCCTAACATCTTCCGTCGGACCACAATCTTACAGTTGGGGCAGGCGAAGATGTGCTGCCTTAGCTCATTTTCCTCCTTAGATCGAATGGACACAATAGGAGAGAAGAGATAGAGGCAGAGGAGGGAAGAGAAGAGGCTCTAACACTCCACAACTTTAGCGCCAACCACCAAATATCTGTGAAGGCAATATGTACATTCCACCCCTAATGGCAGCTAGATGATGGAAGCCTCACGATAGGGGCATTTTCTTGAATTTCGAACGATTGCGATGGCATTTGGCAGTGCGTAACCTTCACGATGGTATTTTCCGAGTCATAAACCTTTGTGATGGTAGAACAAATTTTCTTGGCAAAATAGTCCTTTTCCATGAAAAAGGGTGAAAAGGCTTTAATTTGCAATAAAATAGAGAAAGTGATGTATGCTAAATTCAAACTTCTTTAAAGTGATATATGGTAAAAGTAATTTTTTGAAGTGGCATTCTATGCTACGTCATTCTTTTCAGTGGTACCCTGAATTCCCATATATTATGCTTGAGGGATTCGCCGCCGGCCAGCCCATCCACGTCAGCTTCTTTGCGAAGAGGTCCTCTGGCTTTTTTAAAATTCACATGCGGGTCCTTGATTTTTGCAGAAAGGCCCCTACCACATCATTTTTTCATAGAACAACACTTCACTTTTTTGAAATTACATATAGGTCCTCGGTTTTTCAAGGAGCCCCTTCTTTTGTGGGATAGCACCCCGCGATTTTTCCTAAATTACACATGGGTCCTTGGTTTTTTGCCAAAAACTTCACTTTTCCCGAAAATACGTACAGATCCTTTATTTTTGCCAAAAAAAACCTCCCATAAATTATGAACTTTTTTGCTTCATCCATGTGTAACTAGTGCGGTGTAGCGCCGGTGTCCCACTACTAGTTTCCCTGACATGAAAAACCCGAAGCAACTTCTAGCGCTCCCCCGCTTTAGAGGTGGCCAATGGGTCTAGGGTCTTAGCGTGCCGGCCTGTGGCCCGTCATTGTTGGCCTGGCCCAAGCACGACACGACCCGTTTAGATCGTGGGTCGTGCTGGCCTGGCCTGGTGGACCGTGCCATGCCTAGGCCGAGTGGGCGGCACGGCACGGCACGCTGCCAACGGGCGTAAATGGGCCATACCGACATGACACGACATAGCCTGGCCTGGTGAAAAATAGCCTTTTTTTACTTTTTTTTGTCCGTTGGGGTGTAAAAAAAATGAAAAAATAGCAAAATATTGAAAAGAATATGGAATTTTTTCCTATAAATAAGGGGTATCCAGCCTTCATTCTCCACACCTTAAATATGACTCTCATCTTTCTGTTTAGCCATGAAAAATTTGGTAGCGTTTGCACAAATTTGGTAAAATTAGAGAGAAATTCGTGTGAAATTTAGAAAATTAAAAAAACTTCAAAAATTTTTGGAGAGCTGCAGAAGAGGTAATAGTGTTGCCTTATTTTTTTTTGCTATTTTTTGGAGAGCTTCAAAAATTAGAGAGAAATCCACGGCGGAGGATGTGCAACTTTTTCAAGAAGGATATCCACCCGCGGAAGGTCTACATCCACAACAAATTGTATAGCTAGAAGAAGCGGCCGACCCAGTGGTGTAGGGTCCAATCGATCCATCTTCCGTTGGCTCAACGAGTGCATCCAAAACACAGAGCACGGGTGTAAAAAGGACAAGGGCTACTATATCAGGAGTCTGGAACGATTTCGACAAGAAGTTCATGATTGATGTTGAGGGGAATTTGGTGAGGTATGCTGTTAGTAAAATTTGTAGTATTAAATTGTCTGCAAAATCTTCAGGTGGGACGGATCACCTGTAACGGCATACCGCAAATTGCAAAAGAAGGCAAGGAATACAAATGCGCCAAACGCAACTACAATATAAGCCCGACGGCTCGGTACGTACTTGGTAGTACAACCCGGAGGTAGCCCGGCCTTTATAAATTAATTACTTAGCAAGATTTACCTTTAAATTTTGTTGAGTCTAATGTTTTTCAAAAATATATTAGGAATGTTCATAACCCTCAATTTAGCGTTGTATCTAGGCACACTACAATTAGAAATTTAATTAAATATTATAACAACTGTCGTAAAAAATTTAAAAATATTTTATACTTGTACATTCTCTATTGCTTTGACATCAGGCGTATGGAGTGGTAGGGCTAGGGAGGATTATAGTAGTGTTTGTTGCTCATTATGTTAATGATGACTGGTTAATGGAAAAAAGAATTGTAGCATTTAAATTAATTAATATTTCACATACTGCTGAAAATATTACAGAAAGCATTATTAAAGTAGTTAAGGATAAATTATATGAGGTATACGAAAAATACAAAAATAAGTTTGGTTTCATGCGTTTGGAAAGACCCCAGGTAACCCTAGCACCTCTGTGGGGACTATGCAATAGGGCAAGATTTTTGGTTTTTCCGCTAGAGATTCTCGAGGTTCTCATGCAGGTACACATTAGTCAGGAGGAGCAAGGCGGTAAAGCACTGGAGACATATCAAGTTATCTTAATAGTGATAGCGTCAACTTCAGTAAGAATTGAACATCCTCTCATAGTGGCAAATCCAGAAAGTAACATATCTAGTGCTATCCATATTAGCACGAGATGTGTTGACTATTTCTGTCTCTATGTTCTTTTCGAAGTCAGCTATTTGGAAGAATAATCGAGGAGCGACGAACAAGTCTCTCGAATGAGATGGTCGAAATTCTTCTGACCGTCAAAGACTTGGAATAAGCTGAATCAAAGACTCCAAAATACTACAGAGAATACAGACTTAGAAGAATCTTTTGACAATTTTTATCTAGATAGCAACGAATAATTTTTTTAATATTTTTCCTTCAGATGTAGTTAGTAGTGAGCTTTGTAGGCTATGTTCTTTTTTCTTTATCAATATTTTCTCAAGTTGAGTTTTTACTTAATAAAGTTTTTAACGAAGCAACTGTACAATGTAATTTAACAAGTTAATAGAGCCAATTATATCATTGACAATAATTATCTTGATGATTAACAATGTCTACAATTTTCTATATTTTTTATAATTTTTTTCTTTATTTTCTGTCAACACAACCTGTTAAGATTTAATCATGCCTATACCGCCGTAATATGATCTAAATCATATCTGAATTAGATCATCGGCTCATAGACCAATACAACATGACTTATTTATTTGCCGCACCTGAATCGGACTTAGGCCCCGATCAGTGTTGAGTTTTTTTTACTGTTTAGCGACGGAAACACTGTAGCAGCGGCGAAAACACTGTAGCACTTTTGTCACGTAGTGAATTTTTTTTTGTTTTTTGGTTTTTTTGCGTTCCATTTTTTTCTCATATTCCTTTGCATTGTCCGTACTAGACTAGCGAGCCGTTTTTATTTTTACATTTTTTAAAATTTAATTATGCCTAACATACAACTCAGCTACAGTGTTTTTTCAGCCAGTTACAGTATCTTTTCAGCAAAATCCAAAAGCCATCGTTGTTCCGATCATCCCTTATGCTGTGCTGGCCCAGCCAGCAGGCATAGTAGACAGGTCTACCCTGCTTCTCCCCCACCCCCAGGCCCTCCGACTACTCATCCCCCAAGGCAACAGCGCTGCATCCCCCGACGCGACTCCGGACGAGAGATCGCTCCCGCATCCCACCCGCGCGGCGCGAGCGAGCAGCCTCCTTCCCCCGACTCCCGCCCCGTCTCCGCCCCGGAGCTAGGGTTTCCGATCCCGTCGGCCGCGTCGGTGGAGGCCATGGCGGCGCCCGCGGCGGCCCGGATCCGGGCAGCCTGACGCGGATCCGGCGGTGAGCGGTGGGTTTCCCCGCTGGCGGCCGGAGCGGCCATGGCGTCCTCGCCGGTCAAGTTCTTCTCGGTCTTCCTCGCCGTCTCTGTCGTCGGTTGGGTCGTCTTCACGTAAGCCATCGGCCACTCTGGAACCCCGATAGGATTGGGTTTGGGATCCCGCGGAGCTGGTTTCTGGGCTTCGCGGGTTGGGGAATTGGGTCCTAGGGATCCGTCATTCCGGTTCTAGCATCGCGAGGCCACAGGTTGCTTAGTGCTGCATGTCAGTAGAAGGATTTTCAATTCTGTGGTTGGTTAATTGAACGTTTTGGTGTTTGGTGATCGATACCCATTCGTGTTTAGAAACTGAAGCGCTCGAGTTGCGTAACTACTACTACTAGCAGCAGCAGCAGCAGAGTCTCGTGGGGGGTTGGGGAGCTGTTCGTGGTGTGGGTTTGGGGTTTTGCAGTGGCAAGTTTGAGGTTTTTTTGTGTTTAACGGTGTAGGCGTAGCCATTTGGTCGGAGCAGCATAGGTTGTTTAGTAAGATCTTAGTGAGGTTGGTGGTGTTCATGGCCTGATTATTGAGCTTTCTAATGGCAGGTTTAAGCATCTGTGGCGGTCGCTGTAATGCTCATTTGGTTCATTGGTTGATTGTAGGGCGGGTTGCGTAGTGGGTGCAAGACCTTGCTTATTTGCTTTTGTGCTTGGCTGCATAGGACATGCTTCGATGTGGGAATAGGTTTTGCAGGTGGAGCAAAATTTGAATTTTGGTCTTTGTGGTCACCAGTTGGTTGAATGATAGAATGAAATAGTTAGTGGTGGTAATAACTAATATGCTGTGGGAATTGTTTTGATCATACTTGTTAGGTGCTTTGATCTAGTCATTGTTCCATTTGGAACTGGCCAATTGCAAAGTTCTTCCGGTTTACCCTAGTTGACGGACGGTTGTAGAAAGATGTTCTGGTTTGCTCTGTCATCTACTCAGTTCTCTTGCTGTTTGGTGTTGGTGTCCATTTAGTTAAAATAGTAGTGCTGGTTGATTTGTATTGCAAGACTGGAATAGTTTAGTTGTCTTGCTTTTTGTATGCTGTACAGTGAAGTATAGTGGTATGCTCAAGATTCAATATGCTGACCGTGGCTATACTTAGTCACAGCCCCCTGTTTCTTAATGATGGAAACATTTCTAAATTCCAATCGATTCACTTCACATTCCTATTTTCACACTATTCTGATGTCAAAGCATGTTTAAGCTTGTAGTGGTAACTCTGAGGCTTTCGATTTTGGAGTGGCTAATGATTTATTCCTGTTGGTTGGAGTTTTATATTTCTACTACTACTTTGTAATTGAAAGAACATTAGCCCATTTTGACTGTTCAGATCTCATTCTAGCCGACTGATTTAGCACCAACTTCACACAAAACATTCATTCAAAGACAAAAGGAGAGAAATATGACATAAAAAACCGTTTCCCCTAGCTTCTAAGATCATATGACGCCATTAAAAACTGAATGTTGTATCACTTTAATACCTCCATTTTACATATTGTTGTTGTTTTGCTATATAAATTTCCGTGAAGTGTCTGTGCACCGTTGATCTGTTTTTGCATTCTTTGCAGATTTGCTGCGAGATTGTTAGCTTGGTTCTTGAGCCGTGTACTATGTGCTTCTGTTGGGTTTCGAGTTGCTGGGTTCAATTGCTTGCGTGATGTAACAATAAAGTTCAATAAGGTTTGTCTTCCATGTCATGCTGCCAAGTTGCTTGAGTTTAGAAATTCATGATTGTCTGCCCTTTGTTTGTTATTTCATTTTAATTTGGAACATTTTGCTTTGGTGTCTCTTACATTTTTTGCATGCAATCTGGTGCTATTCCTTTTGCTACTCTGTTGAGGCTTTGTCAATTGGCATGCTCTGTTGCACTTTACAAACAACTATCATTATCTAATACTTTCCACATTTGTGCTGTGAATAGTTAAAAAAGATGTTTTCTTGCATTGTGGCTCGGTTGCTTATGATAATTTGACTTGCTGATGTTGCATACCCTGATGCAAAATAACTGATCAGCAATTGTCAACACAGATCTAGTAATGACACAACTTTACGAATTTGCTCTATCCTAGCAGCTCCATGCATAAAATAATGGCAAGAAGATTGGGAACATGGACGCCTATATTACCTTGAAATTGTAGAACATTTATTTTGTAACAAGAAAGGTTTTGCACTTTTGCTAAAAAACCACTTATTTTGTAACTTAGTGTTGTTTTTTGTGTCGGTTCTCTGCCTGCTAGTAGAGGTGGAGAATTGGGCCATAATATCTTTTCTGTTATGAAATATTTACATGCTTAAAAGTCAAAATCATTTAAAAATTGTTGAACAATATGGACTTTATTTATGTTTCTCTGAAAATTTAATTCCTTGCTAATTCATGTGTTTACATTATTCCACTTCTCAGGGTTCTCTTGAATCTGTTTCAATTGGTGAAATAAAACTAAGTTTCCGCAAGTCACTGGTCAAACTAAGTTTCGGTGTCATCTCCAAGGACCCAAAGCTGCAATTGCTAATAAATGATCTTGAAATTGTAACTAGACCATCTTCACAAAGCAATAAGATAATCAAGTCAACAAGGCCTCGCTCCACAGGAAAAGGGAAATGGTTGGTAACGTCAAGTATGGCTAGACTTTTATCAGTTTCTGTGACAGATCTGATGATCAAGGTAACTTTTTTTTGTCCCGATAATTTCTTGTCATCCAAAATCTGATTTGCACATGCAGTTCACTTGCTTCTAGTTTCTATACCACACTAACAGGTTTAGTGTGCTTAAATTTGTTGAGGAAGTAACACTGGCTAGATCAAAGGTTAAAATACCTTTTTCTTGCTCTTGTTTGTTTGCACATTCAATTTAGTCCTCTGCATTCAAATCGTGCAAATTAGCCCCTTTTAATTTCAAAATAAGTTCAAATTGGTAATTCTATTACAAGGAAAGAATAGAAAGCTTAGTTATCACAACGCCAAGTTGCCTAGTTCGATGGCGATTTACATGCAATAGAAATTTTTACCTCTTTTCTGTTATTCCTTATTATTGGTGATCTGTCTTTTATATGTAAAATTCTTTTCCTGAAAAGCATCTCTGCTGAAGGCATCACCCACCATAGAGATGTGCTGGATATACTTTTTCCTGGCCAGAAGCGCCTTACATTTTATTTTCTTGGATGTGTTCTGGTCCATGCTGCTACTTATGTTTTATTATTTTGACATCAATGATGTAGGTACCAAATGGTGCTGTTGACATCAAAGAGCTAAAGGTGGATACATTTAAAATTGCTGGACCTACTCATATTCTTGGTGTCAAGTTGCATCTTTTACCTTTGAATGTACACTTTGGAGATTTGGGTTTGACTGCTGATCCGATGGGCAGCTGTAATCAGCTTGATGCTTTCCAGTCTGATCAAGCTTCTCTGGCTAATTCAGAGAAAAATTTGGCTCCATTTGTTTGTGAAGATTTGTTGGTTACTTGTGACTTTGGTCATGAAAAGTGAGTTCTTTTGCTCTTGGTAACTGTATATTTGGGTGCACCTTATGTTACTGATATTTTTAGATTGCATATTCAGAATAAAACATATAAATCACTACTAATTGTAAAAGTCACGAACAACATTCTGAGATGTAGATTATATTATTTATCAGTTCAAAGCAGTGAGAAAATTCTGTCCAATCTAGAGATTATAGACGAGAGACATTGTGTTTTCAATTTCCCAAGAAATGTTTTGTATTGTTATCATATTTGACGTTTCAATGGTATTTAACTTTTCCTGTGTGTATTTACAAATTATTAGTTTTTGTCAGGGAGAGAGGTGTCAAAATTGTTGACCTTGAATTGAAATGTGGGGATGTTACTGCCAACATTGATGAAAGGCTTTTTTACAAGAAACATACAAAGCCAGAGAATGACAGTCGCTCTGAGAATGACGGAGATGCGAACCCGGGTACTTCATCAACCAAACAGTCATCAAAAAGCAAATCCATTTTACCAGCATTGAAGAAACAGATGCTTGCATTTCCAGACAAGGTTTGTTAGCACTAAAAGTTTGAAATGTGGACATTTCGTTGATCTGTGTGACAAGCTTTTAGTTCATTTGCTGCAAAAACTTCTTTATTTGTGCCTGTAACCTTTGTGTTTCTGTTAGATGTCATTTGTAAGTCCAGCTGTGGTCTCAACTTAAATTCATAATCTTGCTTTTGTTTCTAAAACCTCTCCAGTCTCATTGCGTAGCTGGTATTTCAGTCTGTTAAAGAAAATTTTGTTGAAATCAGTGCTTAATATTTGCAGAGTGAGCAATGTGTCATCAGGAGAAAGGAGGGCTTGGAAATGTTAACACGACTCCTGTAGTCTTAACTGTATACATAGTGTTCAAAATTTCCGAATACCTGATTTGCTTGCCAACTGTTCACTTAAACACTATCACGTGCATTTGATGCAAGTCGCTTGATGTTGGATGTCCAGGTAGAACTGCCTTGTGTATTTCGCTGTGCTACTTTTAAAAATTGCTGGAATTCGTGCTTTTGTGGGTAGTTAGTGTTAACACTTGCAGACCTTCTTTATTGGTGGTAACCGTCTATTTGAATCCACAGCATAGTTGGAGTTGGATTTTGCCATGTTTCTCATTGCATGACTAGGATTGATACATGGTTCTAGAACTAAAAGCTTGCCCTACTTTATAATTTGATTAGGAATATAGCAAGCATGGCAAAGCCACATTGGTTTAACTTCTCTCTTGTCAAATTAAGTGCTTGGCTTGAGATAACAAGTCTTGATATGCTTGTCTTGCTGTTGTTTTGGAGGTGCAAGTGAAGACTGGGCAGGAGGTCCCCAAGTTTGTTAATTGTCAGAAAAATGTGTTGGGTCTGTATCGTTGTCTATGTCTATTATGAATTTGCGAGAACTTTGTTTGTTTCTGATGTTCTCCAACATGTAAAACTAAAATTTACAATCCTTCTGTTGGCAGTCCAACATCATTGAATGGACTATCCTTCTTTAGGCATTTGGAAATTATATATTTGCAGCGCAGTCAAAGGCGCAAAAACCGCTCGCCTAGTCCCAAAAGCGAAGCGCAGCACAGAAAATTGCCTTGAGCTGCTCCAGGAGCAGCGCCCTCTGTGAGGCACATGCTTTTGCACTCAAGGCGCAAGGCGCCCAGGCTCTAAGGCATGCGCTTTGGTGACTGAGAGAAGAGGAGTTGGACGAGGAGGCATGGCAGCAGATCTGCCAGCTCCGATGGTGAGGGACAGGAAGGCGAAGTAGGAAGGAGACACAGCAGTAGACTGTGAGTAGGAGGAGCTGCATTCCTGTGGCTCCCTTCTTGGATGTAGCCATGGAGGTGAGCATGTCTTCATGCCTCCGTCGGGTGTAGAAGATGGGGATGGAGTTAAGAGTTGTTGCTTCCATTGTTTATCCTTTTTCCTTCTCTCATCCTTGGGCTGCTCATTTGGGTTTTTGTTTGGTGGCTTATGGCTTATTTTGCACTGTAGTTGGTTTATTTTGTACTGTAGCTGCTGGTGGGTTTTTTTTGATGTAATTAAATTTAAAAAATAAAAATGGAAAAACAGGTTAGTCTACCACGGACAATGCAAAGGGATAAAAAAAAGAAAAGACAAAAAACCCAAAAAAAGGAAAAAGCTAGAAAAAGACAAAATTAAGGAATATTAAACTAGAAGCCAAAACGAGTGGGCTGGCTGGAAGCCTGGGAACTTGCACCAGAGCAAGTGGGATCTTTTGTGCATGGATGTAGATCTTTTATGTATACAATTTTGAGATCCTTTGTATGGTGAGTGGTTTGCTTAGTTATTTTATCGAATAGTTGAGAATTATTAATACTATTCTCTAAATAAATATATTTACCTGTATTTTAAGTATAAAACTTGAGAGGAAAAGCAAGAGTGGAGATCCGCTGCAAGTCATTGGTGGATTCTCAACATAGGATATTTTTATCTGACTCTTAATTTATCATATAGATACTAGGGGAACATATATATTTATGTATTTGCGCTTAGGTTTCTTAGGGCTTAGGCGTGTGCTTTTTCTGTGCCTTGCGCCTAAGGCGATTTGTGGACTAAGCGCCTCAAATGCTCCTTGCGCCTTTAACTGCGTTATATTTTTGTACCCACTTATGTTGTTTCTCTAATTAATTTTTTGGCTGTCCCTGAAAAGTATTGTTAAATATTGTATTTGTTCTTTGGAAGGTTAGCTTCAGTGTGCCGAAGCTTGATGTGAAGTTCACACACCTGGGTGAAGGGCTTAGTGTTGATAACAATGTTATGGGGATCCACTTTACTAGTTCAAAGTCCCTTCCACAGGATGATTTAGAGGAAGCTACGCCACACTTTGATGTGCAAATCGATCTTAGTGAAATTCATGTAAATCTCTATCGCTTTATCTAAAACTCATGTTATACTTGTCAGTAACTATTCTTCAAGCAGCAGTGTTTACTTTGTTGCCTTTCAGTTAGTAAGAGAAGGCTCTAGCTCTCTATTGGAAGTTCTTAAAGTTGCTGCAGTAGCTTCTTTGGATATTCCTTTGGATGTAAGCATCCTCCTACTTTAGTTGGTTGATAATTTTGCAACCGCCTTTTAGAGCTCTAAAATATGGCTTTCTTTCAGCCATTTCTTCCAATCAGAGCTGAGATCGATGCCAAGCTTGGTGGTACGCAATGCAATCTTATGTTGAGCAGATTGATGCCATGGATGCGCCTTCGTTCTTTGAAAACCAAAGGAATGAAGCTTTCCAAGGGGAACTCTCATCAAGAAATTTCTCAAACAAAGGAGATCAAGGCAATTATGTGGACTTGCACAGTCTCTGCCCCAGAAATGACTGTCATGCTTTACAGTCCTAATGGATATGTATTGTACCATGTAAGTTCTCTCAATTCAACATAAGAGTAGGGCCTGTTCTGTTCTGTTTATCAGTGGTAGTGTGTGGGAGTTGGCATGTCCCAGCAGACACTTGTTCTATGTAGATGGCTTTTGTGGGTTACAAACAGCATTTCTTTGCCGAAGGACTGAATGTTGCAGGTGTTCATTATCAAGAACAAATCAAGCTGAAGTTAAAAAAAGAATAAATCATAGAAGTTAAAAAAAGAATAAATCATACTTGCAAAAAGTTTATAGACTAATGGTTGGTGTGTGTAGATGCTGACACCTAGTTCATTTTAGATACTTGTGTTGGAGGTCCGCCATGGAAAAATAATGAAAAAGTTGGTCGAGGTGTGTCTATGCAGGCTAGTGTGGGTATTGTGGCTGAGCTCACAGTATGGGTCATCAACATATGTGGTCTAGTTACTGGTTTCTTTTTATCTTTTACTTTCTATGTCTTAATAGCACTTAGTGTTCTCACAATAGGATGCAAGTTCCTCTGAACTATCACTTGCAAAAGTAATTTATTGGTATCATTTTTAAGGTTATTGTTTGCACATGCTGTAAGCCTTTAACTGATGGGTCTAAGCATTAACTTCCTTTTGATTTGATATGTTCCTTTCGTTTCGCAGGCCTGTTCCCAGTCATCACATTTGTTTGCAAATAACATTGCAAGCAAGGGGATTCAGATACACACAGAACTTGGTGAATTGCTGGTGCACATGGAAGACGAATATAGAGAATTCTTAAAGGAAAACATATTTGGTGTTGATACGTACTCTGGTTCCCTAATGCACATTGCTCGGGTGAGCCTTGATTGGGGATACAGGGAAGTTGAGGCCCAAGATATGGTTGAAACTAGTAGACTTGCTCTTGTATTTTCCATAGATAGCAGTGGCATAGGAATAAAATTTGGCTTCAAGCATTTGAAATCTCTTGTGCTCAATTTGATGTCCTTTAGGACTCTATTTAAGAATCTTCCATCCTCTCTTGAAAGGGCTAAAGAAAAGAATTTGGAGCATAAAGGGAAAAGGAAAACAAAAGGTGTGGAAATATTGAAATTAAGCCTACAAAAATTCTCTATTACTTACTGCGGTGATGTAAATATAGTAAATATGCCAATTGCTGATCCAAAGCGTGTGAACTATGGCTCTCAAGGCGGTCAAGTAATTGTTAGTGTCTCTGCTGATGGCACACCACGTACGGCAAGTATAACTTCAGAACTACCAGGCAGTGGCCGCAACTTGAGGTTCTCTGCATCTTTAGTTATCTCCCATCTCTCTGTGTGTGTAGACAAGGAGAAAAAGTCAACACAAGCAGAATTGGAACGGGTGAAGACAATCTATGAGGAGGATCATAGCTCTGGTGGGAAAGTGACTTTACTAGATATGCAGAATGCTAAAATTGTTCACCGATCCGGTGGCCTTACAGATGTTGCTGTTTGTTCCCTCTTTAGTGCAACAGACATTAATATCAGATGGGAGCCTGATGCTCATTTAGCACTATTTGAGACCTTGATCCGCTTTAAGTATTTCCTACATCATAACAGGTTCCAGAGTTCTGAGAAGCTGATCAATCCTGAAGTTGGCAATATCAAAGAGAATGAACATGGCAAAATAACTGCTGGCTCAGTTAAACCTCAGAAGACTGACAGAAGAGGGTCAATTTTTGCCATTGATGTGGAGATGTTGAGAATATCTGCTGAGCTTGCAGATGGTGTTGAAGCAAACATGCATGTACAATCTATCTTTACTGAAAATGCCAAGATAGGTGTACTGTCCGAGGGTCTTTCTCTCAGTCTTAATGGTGCCAGAGTTCTAAAGAGCACACGCATACAAATCTCCTGTATTCCTTTTAGAACTGGCAGTTTGCTCGATGCAAAGGTTGAGCCATCATCCAAAAGAGATTGGGTTGTTCAAGGGCTAGATGTCCATATTTGCATGCCATACAGGTTGCCGTTGCGTGCTATAGAGGATGCTGTTGAAGATATGATTCGCGCCCTAAAGCTTGTCTCTGCTGCCAAAAAAAGTATATTGTTTCCTGACGGGAAAGAGAACTCGAAAAAGGTTAAGTCTGCCACCGCTAATTTTGGATCTGTAAAGTTTGTGCTACGTAAACTGACAGCAGAAATAGAGGAGGAGCCCATACAGGGTTGGTTTGATGAACATTACCATTTGATGAGGAAAAAAGTTTGTGAATTGGGAGTTAGGTTGAAATTTCTTGATGAGGCTATATTAGGAAGTGTTGATCCTAACCATTGCAGCTCCGAGAGGAAAGTTCTCTATGATGGCATTGAGGTTGACATGCATGACACTGCAGCTCTTCAAAGGTTGCGGGAAGAAATACATAAGCAAGCATTTCAATCGTATTATATGGCTTGTCAGAAAATGGTGTTTGCAGAAGGGTCAGGAGCATGCTCAGAAGGTTTTCAAGCTGGATTCAAACCAAGTTCACGGAGAGCTTCACTTCTTTCACTTTCTGCTTCTGAACTGGATGTTACTTTGACCAGGATAGATGGTGGAGAGATAGAAATGGTTGAATTTATAAAGGGTGTTGACCCTGTTTGTCAGGAGAAAGACATACCATTCTCTCGTTTATATGGGAGTGATATTTCTGTCCTTGCAGGGTCCTTGGTCATACAACTGAGAGACTATACTTCTCCTCTGTTTTCTGCAACCAGTGGGAAATGTCAAGGTCGTGTTGTGCTTGCCCAGCAGGTCAGGTCCATCAAATTCTTTCTTTTGTGTTGTGCATGCGTATTCCAAGGTTGTGCATCCATGCTTATAGTGTCAAGGTCGTGTTGTCTTGCCCAGCAGGTCAGGTCCATCAAATCCTTTCTTTTGTGTTGTGCATGCGTATTCCAAGGTTGTGCATCCATGCTTATAGTTTGTTATCTCATATTTTTTGTGCTAATTTCATTTCCTTTCCTGGAAGACTAACTCATAATTCTTTCCTTCTTTTTTGTGCTTTGAATTAATTTTTCAATGTATGTTGAAACATAGAACTAATGAGTTGTTAAAGATATGTAGTACATTGAGAGCACTATGAGTATGTGGTACATTGAGAGCACTATGAGTACGTGTGTTCCAAAAACTCGTGGTAACTGGCAGTGTAACACAGGCGTAACTAAGCATTGCAGCTAGGGTCGGTATCTTGTATTTCTGCCAGCCTACCACAGCACTATTACACTGTTTACGCTTACCACAAGCACATGATTTAAACCACATTTATCTATATATATCTTAACTTACACGAATTATTATGGATATCGATCCAGTTGCTACATGTGGGCTCCCTCTCTTGTGACAGTGACCCAGCTGGTAGTGGACTGGTTAGTGGTTACTGCTATAACTAGCAACTACTACTAGCTACCCAATAGTAATCAGTCCAGTATTAGAATTCTAGTCCTTGGTTACCAGACTGCCTAAAATGTATAGTTAATGGAAACAGTCATCCTTGTCGTTCTGTCTTTGTCAGATGGGACTTAAGGTATATATAATTGATGGACCATCAAACTTGTGAGGTTGTGATGAACTGATGATGGAAGGGTGAAGCTTCATACTCGGTTTGGTCGCTTTCTATCTGAGGGAGACCCTGTTAGCTAGTATTGATGTGAGTTTGCAATAAGATGTTTACAAAATATTGTATCACGCACACCAGGTTCAGAATACCAGTTACGAGACAAATCCTGGACCTAGACCTGTACTGGTTCTCGCCAGGAACTGACGAAAACCCAAATGGTTTGCTAACTCAAATTCAATTGCAACTTCAATCGAAAACCAGTTCTTGGTCAACACCAGTTACAGTGGGGATGGAAATTAAGTATGAATTTAAAATTTCAAATGTGAATTAAATAAAAAACCAGGTAGTTTTTAAAATCCGGGTCTCCTGGGATTTCTTGTAACTGGCTGGTTCACCAGTGGAATTTTGAACCCTGATGGTAAATTCAATGATCTGTGGATCCGTTGTTTCTTTTCTATTTCTTATTTCTATTTGAAGCCCTTTACTGTGCATGTTGACCTGGAGTTGGCTTCTGCGTTGTGATCTAACAGACCTGATGAAACTTGTTTACACTAATCATTGAATCACTCTATTTATTTTATTTTAGTATTATCTTCATTTGGCTCTTCGTGGGAATTTGGGAATCAACGACTCATTTGCCCTATTTCACATCCTAGAACTGCATAAGTTGTGAAAAATCAAAGAGAGGAAAATTTGCTATTCACAACTGCACATCTTATTAATTATTGAGAAGTTCTATATATACAGAATTAATTGGGCCTTTATGGGCTACATGGGCCACATGAACCAAGAGTTAGACTAATATGTACATGGCTCTTTGCACCCCTTTCAAACTCCAAGGTGGATCAGGAGGATCTGAGGCATAGAGTTTAAGTAGATGAAACCGATGCTGTTCTCGAGTTTGTGCTTTCATGAAGAAATCTACAACTTGAAGTTCTAAGGGCACATACTTAAGGTCAATGTTTGACTGCTGGCAATGCGATGTAGTGAATGATGCATCAATACCAATGTGCTTAGTTAGCTTATGCTTGACTGGATCGCTTGCAATCTGAATAGTACTAGTGTTGTCACAGAACAGAGGTGTAGGAGTATTACATGAGACGCCACGATCAGCCAAGAGCCATCGAAGCCTGACAATCTCTTAGGTAGTGGTGATAAGGGAAGCTTAGCCTCATCACTAGAACGTGACACTGCTGTCTGCTTCTTTGATTTCCATGCAATGAGCGAGTTACCAAGGACTATGCAGTAGCGAGTGAGCGTTGATCAATAGGATCATTCATCCAAGTGGAGTTGAGTAAGCGTGAAGCTGACTAGAACTAGCATAGAAAAGGTATCTGGATGCATATCTCAGCACACAAAGTAGATGACCATAATGAACTGATGTGGGTGCACTGACTGACTGAGAACATGTACAACATGAGCAATGTCTAACTTGATGACTGTGAGATAAACAAGTCTTCCAACAAGTGTCGATACTCGATAGTGGGAAGGATATGTGAGTGGTACACCATTTGTAGAACAAAGGTTCAAGTGAAGCTCTATAGGTGTAGCACTAGTGTGAGTATCGGTCATACCATAATAGTGATGCTAAGAGAGAGAGTAGCCATCACTATGAGAATGAACCTCAATCCCCAGAAAGTAGCTAAGTAATCCCAAATCTAACATTAGAAACTGTTCACTCAATTTCTTCTTGACAATGCCATGGCCCAAGTTATCTCCTGTGATCAGCATATCATCTACATACAGCAAAAACAGAGTACGACCTTGCTGAGCAACATGAATAAACAAGACAGGGTCATGCTTACGTGGAGAGAAACCAGTAGCTCAAATCACAGAATTGAAATGCTCAAACCAAGCACAGGGAGCCTGCTTGAGACCATATAGAGCATGCCGAAGACGGCAAACATATCTAGTAGAAGCCTCAATACCTAGGGGTGGCTGCATGTAGACCTTATGTACATCACCATAGAGAAAGGCATTCTTAATATCCATGTGAGATGTAGTCCATGTGCGCACCGCTACATCAACAATGAGAGTATAGACTGTAGTCATATGGGCAACTGGAGCAAAAGTTTTATCATAATATCTCGACCTTTATGATTGCTAAAAACCTTTGGCAATAAGATGAGCCTTGTATCGCTCAACTGAACCTTCTGATTTTGTCTTCATCTTATACACCCACTTGCAAGTGATATGAGCTACTTGAGATGGCAAAGGAATAAGATTCCAGGTGCCTGTATGCTCAAGGGCTGCAAGCTCCTTATACATTGCCAACTGCCACTCAGGTATACTAGTTGCCTCCTGATAAGTTCTCGACTCATATACAACACCTGCACGAGGAAAACACCACTCTTCTGAGGCCTGAATAGAGGAACAATCACGGAGAGAATACCGTGGTGCTATAGGAGGATCGTCAGAGTCGGTGGTACTGGCAGGATGATCAGGTGGAGGAGAGGAAGACTAAGGATTAGAAGGAACCCTCGGTCAGCAAACATAGTGGAAGGGCAAAGGAGGAGTGTCAAAAACTAGAGGAACTAAAGGAGAAAACACACTAGGAGGAACGCATTAGGAAGATGGTGGTGCAAGAGGCTGAGCTGAAAGAGGAACACGGGGTTGAACTGAAGGAGCTGGCAAGGGAAAAGGAGAAGCTGGAGGCTGAATTGAATGAGGTAGGTCTGGCGGGGAAATGGGAGGTACACACAAGAAAGAGGTAGACTATGGAGGAAGAAAAAGGATGTGCGGAGGAATGATAAAAGAAGGGTCAACCCTCATCAAAGGTGACATCGTGAGATATACAATGTGTTGAAGGATCATAGCAACGATAGCCCTTATACTTAGAACTATAACCCATAAAGACTATTAGTCTTGTAAATAGTCTAGAGCCTAAGGCTACTTACATATCTCACGTGTATTTGTATTGACCTTGGGTCTCCTTTTCACACAAGCCACATTTGTAACATGGTATCAGCGCCTAGGTTGGGCTAGGGCCTCTTTGGTCGCCACCACTGCTGCCCCCAACCGCGGGCCTTCCGGTCGGATCCGGCCGCCGCCCCTGCCCGTGTTTGCCCGCCACCACCACCTCCCGTGCATCCGACCGACAAGGCGCCGGTAGTCTCCATGCCCGCGCGCCCTCCCGGCGCGTCGCTATCCAGGCGCGGCCCAGATCCGGCCGGATCGGGCCGCCGCCCCTAGCCACGCCCGCTGCCAGCTGTCTCCATGCGCGCGTGTGCCCGCCCACGCTCCCACCCATCGTGCCGCCGTCCGTGTGCGGCTCGTCTCCGGTCGCCACGCCGCCGGCAGCGGCTGGTCGACATTGCCCGCCCATCTTCGGCCACACAGGCCATTTCTGGGTGCTCTGGCTCCATTTTCTTGGCTCGATCTACTCCAGATGACTATCAGCTGCGGCTCCTCCGCCATCCTGCTCCCCCACTGTCCGTTTCGACGGGATGAACTTCCGGGAGAGGGCGGTTCACTTGAGGATTCACCTTAACAGCCAGCGGCTTTGGGGTCATCTCACTGGCGAGAACCCCTGCCCGCCTCGTCCTACACCGCCCATCCAGCCCGCTCTCCCTGCTAATGTGGATCAGGCAGCTTAGGACGAGGCATTCAGCCCCCAACGCACTAGTGGTTGGTGTCTTTACTGCGGGTCTTCACTGCACGTATTGCTACCGTGATGGCTACAGGTACCAGGATTGCTACAAGCAGAGGAGGGACCATGGTCGTCGGGGTGGACGTCCCCCGAAGGGTTCCGACGTTTCCTCCCACTCAGGAGCTGGCGTCTCTCACCAGAGCTCCTCCGGCGATGCCGCTGAAGTAGATGAATCAAGATAGAGAGGCGTAAGCCACACAAGTGTCCCAAGCAAATGATGCTATTAAGGAAAAGATTTGCACAGAAGTAGATGCAGAAGGGCAAAGGGTAGATGGACCAACAACAGAGGACAAAGGAATAGGAGCAGGAGCAATACCAGAAATGGAGGATAAAGGGAGATTCAGACGATCAAGAACATACAGCCCTATCGAACCCCTCTTACGATGACCTATACCGAGGACAACTCTTGTTCGACAATCTTGCACAAAGCTGGAGCTATCATCAAACCCAACAAAGAAGTTCATTTATGCGAGCTGCTCAACAGATATGAGATTAATGGAGAGCGTTGGGATAAGTGAGACATCAGAAACTGCTAAGTGAGGTGGAAAGAGTCCCCTCGTGAGTGATCGTGGATGGCGTTCCATTAGCTATCTGAATCTTGATACCTTTTGCAACCGGACGACGTGGTGTGAGTTGAGATGCATTAGATGTCACATGGAAAGAAGCCCCTCAATCCAACACCCATGGGAGTGAAGCACCCGACACAGGATGTGATGGTGCAATAAAACCGGTGGATCCACTGGAAGATGCCTGCAAGTGACACAATTGGACCTGAAGGTTGCTCATCTAAGCTTAATCTGACTAAACTGAGTTGCACAAGACTCCAAAGCATTGGCAATTACAATAGAAGCAATAGCAGCATGACCTCAATGAGACGAAACACGATGGTAACCTCAGCTCGGGGTTCAACTCACAACATTGATCTGCTAGATGGCCATGTCTCTTGCAACATGAACAAACAAGCTGGCTACGGATAGGGCCAGGACCTAGGATATCTTCGAACACCATGATAGTGAAGTACACAAGCAGATTGTCGAGCAGAAAAATCCTAGTAGCAGAGCAGCAACAGCACTACCGACGGCAACAAAAGAGTACAACAACGGATTAGGTAGTAGATCTGGCGATAGTGCAACAAAAGCAGAGGAGGCTACCGGTGACAGCGCAGCAGCAGCAGCGGAAGAGTAGCATGTCGGCAATAGCTAGGAGGCGGGCATGGTAGTGGTTGACGACGGATGATTTGACCCTGCCGGCGAAGGACGAGCTGGTGTTGCAATTGAGCCGATCCGGCCCCGACGACGGTGATGAGTTGGCGGTGCCGGAATCGAGCGGATCCGGCCCTGGTAGCGATGGAGACGAGCTGGTAGTGTTGGAATTGAGCTGATCCGGCCCCGGCTGCGATGAAGACGAGCTGGCCACACCGAAAACGATGCAGAAGAGCTCGTGGACGACAAAGAAGACGAAGGCTGAGCTTGAGGACGATGGGGGATGACCTGATTTTCGATGTGGAAGTCCTTTGAGGTCACCAGAGGCTCACTGGCGATGAGGTCAGTAGCGGCATGGTGATGGGATTAGCTTTGGTACCATGTGAAAAATCAAATTGAGGAAAATTTGCTATTCACAGCTGTGCATCTGGTTCATTATTGATAAGTTCTATATATACAGGATTAGTTGGGCCTCATGGGCCACATGATCCAAGAGTTAGACTACTAATATGTACATGACTCTTAACATGACACAGATAATTCATCGCATTAGCTCCATTCCTTCTAGGCCACTGATTTAGAACATTAGCTGGTTGGATGAAAATTCATGATCTGACTGCAGTTCTGATTTTTCATACAAAGATAAATTGAGCCCACTGCTGGTAGCTTGAACTCTGCAAACGACTGCAATATGCGAGTAGTTACAAAATTTGGACCTGATTGTTACATATGTGGAATTGTGGATGCAAGTCTCTTCACAGTTTTTTTGATCTAATTTGTTTACTTGCAGGCAACATGTTTTCAGCCCCAAATACACCAAGATGTATATATTGGTAGATGGCACAAGGTCACGATGCTACGTTCTGCCAGTGGTACCACACCAGCAATGAAACTGTACTCTAATTTACCTATTTATTTCCAGAGGGGAGAGATTTCTTTTGGAGTTGGTTATGAACCATCTTTTGCTGATTTAAGTTATGCATTTCAAGTAGCCCTACGGAGAGTTAATCTTAGCACCAGAGATGGAAATTCTGGTCCAGCAAACCAACCACATAAAAAGGAGCGCAGCTTGCCATGGTGGGATGACATGAGATACTACATCCATGGAAAGATAGTTTTGTATTTTAATGAGACCACATGGAAGTTCCTGGCAACAACTAATCCATATGAGAAGGTAGACAGACTCCAAATTGTTTCTGAATACATGGAGATCCAGCAAACAGATGGGCATGTAGATATTTCTGCAAAGGAATTCAGGATGTATATCAGCAGCTTAGAGAGTATGATGAAGAATTGTAGCTTAAAAGTTCCATCTGGCGTGCCCAGACCTTTTATTTATGCTCCTTTGTTCTCCCTTAATGTGATTATTGATTGGCAGTGTGAATCTGGCAGCCCATTGAATCATTATTTGCATGCGCTGCCTATTGAGGGTGAGCCAAGGAAGAAAGTTTATGATCCATTTCGATCTACTTATCTCTCTCTTAGGTGGAACTTCTCTCTTAGACCTTTGCAAGTACAGTGTGATAATGGCGCATCATCTTCCTATTATGGAAACAGTTCAGTGCTATGTGGCACCATCTCTGGTAAGTGCTCCAAAATGGCTGATGTTGAATTCCCCACCATGAACCTGGGGGCCCATGACCTTGCTTGGGTTTTCAAATGGTGGAGTTTAAATTACAGCCCCCCTCACAAACTGCGTTCTTTCTCTAGATGGCCTCGTTATAAAATTCCTCGAGCTGCTAGATCTGGTAACCTCTCACTGGATAAAGTTTTGGTTGAGTTCTTTTTCCGGGTTGATGCTACTCCCTGTTGCATAAGACATGCAACTTTAACTGAGGATGATCCTGCAAGTGGCTTGACCTTTAAAATGTCAAGTTTGAAGTATGAGTTGTGTTACAGTCGAGGTAAACAGAAATACACATTTGATTGTAAGCGTGAATCTCTGGATCTTGTTTATCGTGGTCTTGACCTTTACAGTCCAGAGGTTTATCTAGTGCGAGATGTTAACTTGTCTTCAGCCGAAAATGTATCCAAATTAAAGACTACTAGCCAGCATTCACTTGGCAAAGTTGCTAATGACAAATGCAACATGGGCAATTTCCAAGAAAAACATGAGGATGGTTTCCTCTTGTCTTCTGATTATTTCACAATAAGAAGACAAGCTCCTAAGGCAGATCCTGCAAGACTTGTGGAATGGCAGGATGCTGGTAGGAATCTTGAGATAACATATGTTAGGTCTGAGTTTGAGAATGGTAGTGAAAGTGACCATACTCTATCTGAGCCTAGTGATGACGATGATGGTTTCAATGTGGTGCTGGCGGACAATTGCCAACGGGTATTCGTCTACGATCTTAGGCTTTTATGGACTATTGAGAACAGAGATGCAGTTTGGTCATGGGTTGGAGGAATTTCCAAAGCATTCGAACCTCCGAAACCCTCTCCTTCACGGCAATATGCACAAAGAAAAATGATTGAGGAAAGGCAGAATGCTGTGGGCTCTAGATTAACTCAAGATGCTACCTCTTCTATCCATGTTGGTTCTCCTTTGGTGCAACATGTTGAGGCTCTGGGCTCTACTTCCCCATTACATACTAAAGCCAACCGCTCCTCTGACATGGCCGGTATGCTTATCTTTGACAGATGTCTCATGCTGTACTAAAAGTTGCGTGCTTCATTTATTTTGCTTGTGCACTTGAGTCAGTTGAAAGGTAGAACTATTGAAATTATTACAAATTACCGTTTGGATTCAATCCGAGTTTGTCTTGTCAATGTTGCAGTGAAGCATGGCATTTTTGACGATTTAGATACAGGAGGGAATCTCCATTTTATGGTTAATGTTATTAAACCCCAGTTCAACCTACATTCTGAAGAAGCCAATGTAAGTGATTTTGAAGAAATGTATTTTTCTTTTGTTCTCATTTGACGAGTTTCTATTGTAAATTATTCTTTCACGTAGCTAATGATAAAGAATGATATTGTTTATTTTGTTGAAAGCTTTTGAATGCCAGAATTTTGGCCAATTTGAGGCTAATCTGCAGCACATGTCCTTCCATTTAACCCACTATTTTAAGATTAAAATTTTATCTGCAGTCTGTTTCTTGATGCCAGTATGCTGTATGTACTAGTAAATATTTCGTTGGTATTTCACATTAGAGAATGGTTGAATTCCCTAAATCTGAGTGGTGTTGCAATTCCCTAAACTTCAAAACTATCTTGGCTGGTCGCAAACTTGATTTTTTTTCTTGTCATGTAGGCATGATGGGTGTTTTAATGATTTACTTTGCTGATGTGGCAGGGGGTTGTTGTGAGCATGACATGAAAGCAGAAATTAGTGAGGTAGGGGCATAGGACCCCATAAAAGTTGTGTTTCATCTGCCTCACATCAATCCCCGCCACATCAGCAAATTTCATCATTAGATCACCCGTAACAACTCAAGTGACATGAATACTTGAGTTTTGGGACGTGCCAATATGATTTTGAAGTTTAGGGCCCTAAGTGGCACCGCCACTCAATTTTACGGATCCACATTGCAATTTTCTCTTGACAATTTATTAGTTTTCGGCTTTTCACATGGTTTTTACTTTGTCCTACATTTTCCTTTGGCGTGCTCGCATATGTGCATCTTTTAGAACTGTTGATTGCATATGCTCGGTTACTGTAGAAGAGTAGAGAAAGATTGTAGACACCACACAGCTAAAGGGCTGGGGTGACTTGTATATATATTGGCTTGGTGCAGGCATATAAGGAAAGCATATACATGGAAGGCGCATACATGGAAAGCGCATATAAGGAAAGCATATACATGAAAGGCGCATACATGAAAAGCGTATACAGGAAAAGATATCTAATTATTCTAATACCCACCCGCAGTCGTAGCGGCAGTCCGGACGCAAAGACTGGATCGAAACTCTTGAAATAGCTGTGTCAGGAGACCTTTTGTCATGATGTCCGCGAACTGATGAGAGGATGGCATGTGCAAAACACGAACCTCACCAAGTGAAACCTTCTCGCGAACGAAGTGAATGTCAATCTTGATGTGCTTCGTATGCCGGTGCTGGACTGGATTAGTTGACATGTAGATAGCGCTGATATTGTCACAGTAGACAACGGTCGCCGAAGCAACTGGGGCGTGAAGCTCTTGGAGAAGTTGCGCGACCGGCAACACACTCTGCTGAGATGGGCAACAAAGACGGTACTCGGCCGCACTTGATCGAGACACGGTTGTCTAACGCTTAGAGGACCAAGAGACAAGGTTATCACCAAGATAAATGCAGTAGCCGGAGGTGGAGCGTCGTGATTTGGGGCAGCCGGCCCAGTCGGCGTCGGAGTAGGCGGTGATGGATGTCGCCAGGGAGAGGCCGATGTGAAGACAGTCCGGATGGTGGCCGGTTTGACCACTGGATTGAACGTCTCATCGTATTCGACACCGTGCTGCTGAGAGAAGCCACGAACAACCCAGCGTGCTTTATAACAGGTCAGACTGCCATCAGAGTGGAACTTGTGCTTGAAGATCCACTTCTTGGAGACGACATTAGCACTTGGCGAGCGCGGTACAAGTTGCCTGGTGTCGTTGTGCATGAGGGCCTTGTATTCGGCCATCGCGGCGCGCCAGTTGGGATCGGCGAGGGCGCTACGATAGTTCGTCGGAACGGGCAGAGCTGGGGAGTGGTCGGCCGCTAGGGAGAAAAACTCCACAGAGGGATCGGCGGTAGACCGAACCCGTGTCACCATCAGATGGCCCGAGGGAGCAGCCGATCGAGAGAGTGTGTGGCGGCGACGGTCGGGTAGCTAGAGCCGCGGGAAACAGCGATCTTTGGTGCGATTGGGTCGGAAGAGTCGCGACGTGGCCATCCGAGTAAACGGATGCACGCGCGACGTGGCGGCGAGCGACGGATGGCGCCGTGGACGAAGGAGATGATCGCTGCAGTGGTGGAGCAATCATCTGGGGTACTTGCAGGGGTGCCATTGCAGCAATGCGAGGCACCGGCATGGCAGTGTCGACGTCGAGGAAGTCGAAGTCGGAGTGGGAGGGGTGAAGATCGGTCACTACTGGCAAACATATGTGTCATCATCTCCCGCCATGTGTAACCGAGGAAGACACAGGCCGTGGAACGTGGAGCAACTTTATGAGCAGAAGTGGCAGAAAGGTTCGGAAAATAAAGACAATCGAAAACCCGGAGATGACCATATTGCGGTGAGGAGCGATGAAGGAGGGCATAGGGAATGTCACCACCGACAGAAGAGGATGGACAACGGTTAATGAGATAGGTGGCAGTTGCTAGCGTCTCGGCCCAATACTTGGAAGGCATAGTGCGTGGAGCATGAGCGTGCGAACCGCATTGTTGAGGGTGCGAATGATGCGCTCAGCTTTGCCAATCTGCGGGGAGGTGTATGGGCAAGAGAGACATAGGGTAATGTCGCGGGAAGCAAGAAAGGATGTGTTGGTGTGGTTCACAAATTCGGTGTCGTTGTCGGCCTGTATGGATTTTAGAGGAACGAATTGTGTGCTAGCATAGGCGGTGAAATCTGCTAAAAGCTGGGAAACTTCTGATTTCTTTCTAAGAGGAAAAGTCCAACAATAATGAGAGAAATCGTCAAGTAACACTAAATAGTAGAGAACCAGATATGCTAGGAACTGGAGATGTCCACACATCACAATGAACTCGCTCAAATGGTGCAGAAGAGCGCGAAGAAGTAACAAAATGGAGGCACGTATGTTTGTCAAGTTGACAGGACTGACAAAAATAGCAGTTTACTTTATTGCATAAAATGAGCAAGTTTTTATTTAGGGTGTCAAAAAGGCGACGCCGGGATGACCAAGACGCTGATGCCATAGTTGGGAGATGGCGAGGTGGGTGCTGGGTGAAGCTGAGGGGGCGACTAGACGGATGGTGTAGAGGTCGCCCGCACTATTGCAGCGAAGCATCGCACGCTGCGTCTGGGAATCCTTAATTGAAAAACCAAAGGCGTCAAATTCGATGGAACAGTGCTTATCACGAGTGAACTGTCTAACAGAAAGAAGATTGTGGACTAGGTTAGGGACAACTAGAGTGTAGTGAATAAGAAAACGAGTGGATGGTGTGGGAAGAAAATTGTGACCACGAGAAACGACAGGGAGACGGGAACCGTTGCCAACTGTGATGATTGAATGAGGTGGTGGGAGAGGAGTGTACCGCCGTCTGTCGTCATGTGGGAGGTGGCGCCTCTGTCCATGACTTAGCTACCGTGTTCTTGGACAGCTAGTTGGTTCAACGCGGTAATGAGGCACTGCTGATCCCAGGTCTGCAGGGTGGACAACTGGGATGGCGTGAAGGCGGTATGAGCCTGAGGTGGAGCGCCGAGGAGGCTGGGACCGGGCGAGGGGCGCCACTGACGGCCAATAGAGGCAGTCCATGGGTTGAAGCAGAACTAGGGACCGGTCGGTGGAGATGGTGGTACGCGGTCACTCTGGAAACCGGCACTGGCGCCACAGTCGGACCCGCCCTGCCTGCCACGGCGGTTGCGGCCTGAGTAGTGGTCGATGACGTGTAGCCGGAGGAGCCGCCAGAGGTGAGCAGGGCCGTGGTGGTGGCGATCTTTGCCTCGTTGCTAAGGCGAGTCTCCTTGAGAGCGAGTATGGACCGCGCCCTGGCAAAGGAAGGGAACGGTACTGTAGGATCTAGGATGACTGACTAGAGGGGTGAATAGGAGGTTATAAAATTTTCGCCTAATTAAACATATAAGGGCAATTGAAAACTAGGCAAGTGCTCTAACTAATCCAAACCTATTCAATTCGAGTCACCCTAAGCAATTGATATAACAATTCAATTACAAATATCAAATTGCTCAAATATAAAAACTAAAGGAAGGTAAAGAAATGATCACAATTAGACGCGCGATGTTTTCCCGTGGTATCGAAGACTTGCCGGTCTTCACTAGTCCACGTTGAGGATAGCCCAAGCGCACTTGGACCGGCTCCACGAATTAAGCCTTCGCTCCTCGATCACTAGTGGTTGCTCTTCCTCTGCTCCGGAGATAGCGAGCACCGAATCACTCACAAATTGCTCGGGCCTCTTCACAAGCTCCTCGAACTTTACTGTAAGTGCCATTGTAAGTGTGGAACTACCGCACTTTACTGTAGCACACAGTAACGGCTATGTTAGACGTCAGAACTAGTCGTTTTAAAATCGGAGCGGTACTACCGCACTGTGGTTGTTCCGCTATGCTAAATCCGGTACTTTCGATTTCTGACCAGTTAAGTTTCTCGAGGGGTACCTTCTGGAAAAAAACGTACCGCTTCAAAAGTCGGTACTCACGAAATCGAGAGTTCAGCGATCAGTGCGGTACTACCGCATCGCGAGAGTTCGCCAGTTAAAATTCGGTACTACCGATTTACGTGGGTCAAAATCCTCCAGGGTGCTCATTTGGAAAAACATATCGTTGAAAACTGTACTACCAGAAGGCGTGAGTTCCATTGTTAAATCTTTGGAACATCGCGGAGTCGAGGACATCGTCGTAGACGAAGCCATACAACCAGCTGAGGACGGTGGAGTCAGCGAGGGCTCAGTTGGCCTCGTCGTGATGGGCCGTGTCGGTGCCGTCAATGTGGGAGAGGAGGCCGAACTTCGCGCATATGGTCCGAAAGAATTTGGACCATTGGGAGTAGTTCGGTGTCCTCAGATCGAGGGTGGTCGGCACATGGGACTTGACGACGACCGTGCAGTAGGGGTTGAGGATGATCGGAGTGGCGACAGGTGCGATCTCACCGGCGGGGATGACGGTAGCAGCTGGATCGGCTTGGGGGGCCGCCATTGTTGGAGCAGTGGGGAGACTGGATCTGTTTTTTTGTGTGTGGCCTAAAGTGGCGGAGTCTGGGAGGTGGCAGCGCTTGGGTAGAGGCGGCGGCCTGAGCCGAGGGGAGGCGGTGCCTAGAGGGGAGACCTCGGCTCGAGCCGAGGGGAGGCGGCGCCTGGAGGGGAGACCTCGGCCCGAGGGGAGGCGACGGCGTGCGGAGGCCGGATCTAAGCAGATCTGGTGGCGGGGAGGCGCGGTGGCGTCCGGGGGGAAGCGGTGCAGGAGAGGGATCCGCTGGCAGAGGTCCGGTGAGGCGACGGCGTCCGTGTGGAGGAAGTGGCGGCCGGGTGGTGGTGCAAAGGCGGCGGCGGCTTGGAAGCGGCGGCGTCCAGATGGAGGAAAGGAGGTGGGCAGCGGAAAGAAAGGCTCAGGTATGCTCTGATACCATGTAAAAGAGTAGAGAAATATTGGAGCAGACACCACAGAGTTAAAGGGCTGGGGTGGCTTGTATATATATTGGCCTGGTGTAAGCATACAAGGAAAGCATATACATGGAAAGCGTATATATGAAAAGCGCATAAAGGAAATTATATACATGGAAAGCGCATATAGGGAAAGATATCTAATTATTCTAATAGTTACTTCATGTAGTTTCATGTTACATTTTCTGTTTTCTGTTCTAACAATAATACCAGGACATCAAGTCCAATAATTGGTATAGATAAGAAAAAGGATAAGTCCATTTTATCCCCCTACTACAAGGCCGGTCATTTTTCACCTTAAAACTCTTAAAACTGGTGCAGAAAGCTCCCCTTCCCCAAAACCACCATGTTTTGGCTGACATGGCACCTATTTGCCCAAATTTCGCTGACATGGCACACCGGTCAGTGGTATACTTACTAAATCAGCAAATAAAATTTAAAGAAACAGAAGGACCCACAAGTCATCCTCTTGTACCTCTTCTTCCTCTCCCCTCCTCTGCAGTCTGCATAACCGGTTAGGAGCAGATCTGATGGAGCTCAAAGTGCAAACACAATACAAATCAATGCCTAGCAGCAACCCAATAGCCTGGGGAGGACAGCAGGAGGCAGTGAAGTCTGATCACAACGCGGTGCTCGGGGCCAACAGCGGCTGAGGCAAGCGAGAGAGAGATTAGAGAGGAGAGGAGGTAGAGGACAAGCCTACCATGCGGGGCCCTTGGTGATGTGGTGTCCAACAGAGCAAAAACCACCTATGAAACCAGCGATGGGGGTTATTTTAACCGGTTTTGGTACTTGAGGGTTGTAAAATACACAGTTTTGTGGTTGAGGGTTGATTACTGAACTCGGGCAAGAGTTTGGGTGTTGGGGGGGGGGGGGGGTAAATGAACTTACTCCTTAGAAGAATTATCCACATTAAGTTCATGTTTTGAATAGCTGGGTATGACCAAAGAGGAAATTAGCTCAGTAACATTGCAAAAGAGCTTGCATTGATAAATGACATTGCAATCACCATCTATTATGGAAAATGGCGTTGCCATGGAGACTTCGAATGTTCCTTTTAGAAATTTTAAAAATGACACAAATACTCTCATCTCATCTCTTCCTCCCCCAACTCCAATTATTGCCAGTTTGCCTATCTAGTCATTGCTGTGAGCTCCCTTGACTGCTGACATTTGCTCTGCCACTGCTGTGATCTCCTCCGTTGCATCCTCCAGTGACCTCCAATACACCGTGAGGGCAAAAACGTTGTTTTATCCATAGAAGTGTTATTTGTTAAGGGTATTAGAGACATAACAGGATTGTTTTAGTTGTTTCCTTATATGCTTGAGTTTCCTTATCCGTATATGGCATATTCCTCTGTAGTATCTTCTTGTACTCCCTATATATATTGTCCACTGGGCCTCTTCAATATACGCACAATATTCATAACATTATTTACATAAGTAAATAGTACTTGCCATGCTTTTTTCCCTCTAAATTTACATCAAAGTTATTGTGCTAATTTTCTCAAAAGGGAAAAAATAAAAAGGAATTCTCTTGACTGATCCAGCAATTTCTGAAAACAAATATAACCCAAACTGAAGGGGTTGTGAAATTGGTGTTTATGCATCAGGCTCACGTAGATAATGATTTTGTTGCAATATGTATATGGTTTTCTGGTATGGAACTAAAGCTATTTGCTGTATGTACCAGGGTAGGTTTCTACTTGCTGCAGCCAGTGGGCGTGTGATGGCTCGTTCATTTCATTCAGTTGTTCATGTTGGGAAAGAGATGCTAGAGCAAGCACTAGGGACGAGCAGTCTACACATTCCCGAGTTACAACCTGAAATGACCTGGAAAAAAGCTGATCTCTCAGTTATTCTTGAAGATGTTCAAGCTCATGTTGCACCCACTGACGTAGACCCTGGTGCTGGCCTGCAGTGGCTTCCTCAGATTCTTGGTAGCTCTGAGAAATTGAAGCGCACAGGGGCCTTGTTAGAGAGAGTATTTATGCCTTGCCAGATGTACTTCCGTTACACTAGGCACAAGGGTGGAACTGCAGACTTGAAGGTAAAGCTAACGAGATATATTCGAGCATACAGGCCAATCCCAATGCCTACGAGTTTGGACTGGCTGCTGTCTATAAAACTAAATACATGAAGCATTTTTCTTCTGATGGTTAAGTAATATTGTATTGTATGCCCCCAGGTTAAGCCGTTAAAGGAGCTACGTTTTAATTCTCCAAACATTACTGCAACAATGACTTCACGCCAATTTCAAGTTATGTTGGATGTGCTTAGCAATCTCCTGTTTGCAAGACTTCCCAAGTGAGATTCCTTTTAGGTTCATGAATTCTTTTCCCCCCTTATTTTGAGCTACTCATATTTGTTGCCTTCACTATATGGTCCTTGAGCTTGGTCCAACGGTTTGTGAAGTTCACTGTTCCAGCCTGATCATTGATATTTACCATTACAGGGGTATTACTTACTAGAGTTAACATTAGTTCTGCTTTGGAATAAACACATTTTGTACATGCATTATTTGGAATTTTGGTTTTTTAATTTAAAAATTGAAATTTATGTGGTCCATTTTTTGTTTGTAGCTTGCAGGAGTAGATTTGTTGGTAAACTAGAAAAAGCTTGGTTCCAAGTGAACCTGTCATTTACTGATTCGTTGAATTTGCACAAGCATTTGTAAATTCTTTGCTGAATTGGAACTTGCATTCATTGCTTGCATCTAAATTGAGCATTTGAGCTCTTGCAAAGTTATTGAGCACATGGTTATTAAGGCGTCGCTTAGGCGACGCTTAAGGGTCGCCTAAGCGGTGAGGCGGTAGAGGGGTGGTAAGGCGTCACCCCACCTTGCGTGCATGCCTAAGGCGGCGGTTAAACTAGAGAGAGAGCGGGTAGCTAGGCAGGAAAAAGGCGGGAAGAAGGCAGCGGAAGAGGTGGGCTAGGTTTACCTCACGTCCTCGTGCCGCCTTGGCATCCAGGGCGCTGTCGAGCCGCCTCCGCCTCCAGGGCGCCGTCGAGCCGCTGACGCCGCCGTTCACCCTCCACCTTGCCGGATCTGGCCGCCCGCAACATTACATTGAGGAGTGAGGGAGGCAACGGCTGGGAGTGAGGGAGGAGGGAAGAGTGAGGGTGGCGGCGGCTGGGAATGAAGGAAGAGGGAGGGAGGCGGCGGCTGGGAGTGAGGGAGGAGGGAGAGAGGCGGCGGCTCGGAGTGAGGGAGGAGGGAGGGAGGCGGCGACGGCTTGGAATGAGGGAGGAGGCGGCGGCTGGGGTGAGGGAGTATTAGGGTTAGGCTAGGGTTAAAGGGTTAAATGGATGGGTGTGTTTTGGTATTTTTACACTTTAGTCCCCAGAGGTTTACGAAATTACAATTATGTCCTTCTAGGTCCTTCACCTGTTTAGATTTCTTCTGATTTAGTCCTCCAGAACTCCGTTTTCTTTGCCTTATGATGTGTGTAAGGCGTCGCCTCGCCTCACGCCTTACCGCTTAAAAGATGTGAGGGGGGTGAGTCGCCTCACCTCGCCTTACCACCTTAATAACCTTGATTGAGCATTTGAGCTCTTGCAAAGTTTTGTTAGTTTCAGTGCTACATTATGATGAACTAGAATGTGACATTGGTTGCTTACATCACTTGTTAGCCTTTTCTGATAGCACAGTACGTTTGCTTTTGTATGCCTAACTTTGAACTGATCTTTATATTACAACTTCTAGGTGTGAATTTTGGATAGATTACTGTTTTATTAGTACAAGAGGGCTGATCCTTAATCAAGTAAATGTTGGCATCTTGTGGATAGAGGCCTTAACACTGTATATAGCTATATGCCAAATTAAAATTGTTTTGCACGTGGGATCTTCCCATTGAAGGTTGTAAGTTGCTAGCACACATAGGACAGCATTTGTTTGGTTAATACGTCATGTAGGCAAGGTATCTTTTAAGGGTTTGTGCCTTTACAATGCCTAAGGTTCTCACATAATCATTTAAACCAGGAACCTATTAAACTAATTAGTAGTATCTGAAAATTCATCCTCCACTCATTAATCTTCCTGGTACAGACCTCGAAAAAACAGTCTCCAATATCCATCAGACGATGAAGATGTTGAAGAAGAGGCTGATGAGGTGGTTCCTGATGGAGTAGAAGAGGTGGAGCTTGCAAAAATTAACCTCGAACAGAGGGAAAGGGAGAGGAAGTTACTGCTTGATGATGTAAGGTCCCTCACCGGAACTGGTGATAATCATACTGATCACTGTCTTTCTGCAGAAAAGGATGATTGTTTATGGATGATCAACAGTGGGAAAACTTTACTGGTAAACACCTGACCTTTGTACGGGCTGTATCTAAATAAATGATGTTTTTTTTAAAAAATTCAGTGTTCAGTAAACTACTTTGAGCATTAATTTCTACAATTATGGTAGTAAAAGTTATAATACTATAATAACATAAAAAGTACTTTTGACAACAAATCTACAACAACGGTGACCAACATAGATAACTTTGGATATACTAGTGATTGAAATCGAAACAGTTTGCCTACACACATCTGCTAACATTATTCTTTTGGATATGAAGGGAATAATGCACTTTTTACAAACAAGAAGCATAAAGTGTGGCATTCATATATGTTGTCAGACTCTATTTAAGTAAATAATTTTTTTTGGTAATGTTTGTTGTTAGAATCAAGTATTTGTCCCTCTTACCTTGAATATATTAGATTGAAATATCTGTTACATTTTGCCATTCTAGTGAATTTTGCTTGGTTTGTATCAGCTTCCACATAAAAGAGTGAAATTTCCCCTCATCGGAGTGTAGAATAGTTCCCGTACAATGTTTGATCGATATTATACTGTAATCAGGTGGAAGGACTGAAGAGAGACCTTTCAAACGTCCAGAAGTCTCGAAAATCTGCATCTTCTGCCTTAAGGAAAGCACTGCAGAAAGCTGCACAGTTACGCTTGATGGAGAAAGAAAAGAACAAAACCCCTTCTTGTGCCATGCGAATTTCTATGAAAATTAGCAAGGTTGTATGGAGCATGCTCGCTGATGGAAACACTTTTGCTGAAGCTGAGATCAGTGAAATGGTGTGTGCTCAACCTTTGGTGGAATAATTCTTTTTTGCAAATTTTTTAATGTCTTTTTATCTGCGAGTTTACTGCCTACTTCAACATTTTAGTTTACTGCGGGTTTACCTTATCGTTTGGCTGTTATTGATGTTTCATTATTCGAGGATGAACCATGAATGTGCCTCTAGAACTACCTTTTCCCTTAGTGATTTAGAATTTTTTTATTGAATATATTATCTTGTGGTTTGATGATAATCTTTTTTTTTGAAGGTTTATGATTTTGATCGGGACTATAAAGACATTGGTGTTGCTCGGTTTACAACTAAGTACTTTGTTGTGAGGAATTGCATGGCCAATGCCAAATGTGATACATTGTTGTCTGCCTGGAATGCACCTCCTGAAAAGTAAGGACTGATTTAGGCATTTATTCCTATCATTGGGTACTCTTCATATTGCTTTATTGTGTATATTTATCTTTTTAAACTAGTGAGCGTCTCACATTTGGTGCAATTTTTAATGCTACGTCACATTTGTGGGCAGCATTTTTCTTTTTAGTTGCTTTGTAACTTAAAGGTTCCCAATGAATTCATCTCAAAAAAATGGGATTCTAGTAAATGACTACTAACTGGATTCTATTACAGAGGTGTCATGCTCCGTGTGGACGCAAAGCAAGGTGCTCCGAAGGATGGAAATTCTCCGCTTGATCTCTTCCAGGTTGGTTTACCTTGCATAACTTGTCAATTTGTGGCTTTACACATTTCATGCGATTAATATTTGGATGCCGGTAACTGTTATGAATAGCGTTTGTATTCATCATGAGGTCAATGGGCTAGTATATATATACGTACAGGTATGTCATATATGCAGAGAACCCCTTATACAACAGGGTAATTACACATATATATATGAGATATATCTAACACCACCCCTCAAACTTATGATGGATCAAAAACATTAAATTTAGAGGTGAAAACTATGCTGAGTTCTGGTATGTGCCTTTGTGAAGAAATCTACCAACTGAAACTCGGAAGGCATATACTGAAGAGTAACAACTTGATCCTGCACCTTTGTAAGCTCATGCTTCACTGGATTTTTAGCAATATTAATACCACCTGTACTATCTGACAAAAGAGGAGTCGGTGCAGAAACAGAAATACCAAAATCTTCAAGTAACCATCGAAGCCAAGTAACCTCCGCAGTCAACAACGCCATCGCTCGCAACTCAGCCTCAGCACTCGAACGAGAAATTGCTGTCTACTTCTTAGTCTTCTAAGCAATGAGAGAACCACCAATAAAAACAGTAAGCAGAAAGAGACCGGCGATCAAAGGGATCACTAGCCTATATGGCATCAGAATATGCCTGGAGCTGTAAAGAGCTGGAGCAAGAGAAAAAGAGACGACAAGAGATAGTTCCACAAAGATATCATAGAACACGAAGGAGATGACTGTAGTAGAGTTGTGTGGGAGCAGAAACAATCTGACTCAAAATAAGCATAAGATACGAAATGTCAAGACGAGTAACACCAAGATAAATAAGGCTCCCAATAAGGTGACGATAGCGAATAGGATCAGGAAGAACCTTACCATCAGTAAGATAAAGATGAACATTAAGTTCCATAGGAGTCTCAGCTGTGCGCTGATCAATAAGATATGCACGCTTAAGAAGATCCTCAATATACTTTTCTTGGGATAAATAGAAACTCTCAGGGGTAGAGATAACCTTAATCCCAGAAAAGTAGCGAAGTGGACCCAGATCAGACATAAGAAACTGCTCATGAAGATGCTCATTAATAAAAGTGATCTAATAAGAATCATTTCTAGTAATGATCATATTATCAACATATAAAAGGAAGTGTCTGATCACGAGGCGAAATGTGAATAAAAAGAGCAGGATCATGAGTACTGGCAGAGAAACCAGCTGCAGTGAGAACAGAAGAGAAACGATCAAACTAAGCGCGAGGAGTTTGCTTGAGACCATAAAGCGGCGAAGGCGGCAAACCATAACCTCAGGAACAAAATACCCAGGGGGCGGCTACATGTAGACCTCTTCATGTAACTCGCCATTGAGAAAGGCATTCTTGACGTCTAACTGAAAGATAGACCACTGGCGAACAGAGGCTACAACAAGAAGGGTGCGAACAGTAGTCATGTGAGCAATCAGAGTAAAAGTCTCATCATAGTTACGACCATGCTCCTGCTGAAAACCAGCTACAACAAGAAGGGTGCGAACAGTAGTCATGTGAGCAATCAGAGTAAAAGTCTCATCATAGTTACGACCATGCTCCTGCTGAAAACCATCAGAGCGGGTCTTAACCTTATATACCCACTTGCATGTGATAGGAGTGACACGTGCAGGAAGAGGAACAAGATCCCATGTGTCAGCAAGCTCCTCTGCCATCGTATGCTGCCACTCGCGCAGGAGACCGAATAGACTGGCGGTCGCGAAGAGCATAGCGAGAAGAGGTCGAAGAGGATGGCCCATCAGAAGAGTCCTGAACCCGCGGATGACGGATATAGTAGAGAGGATAAGAAGGAACAAGATTAGAACTAACCTTAGGAGAGGATGCTGGTGGTGAAGAGGGTGCCGACTAGGAAGGAGGCACCGGAGAGACCAAAGGCTATGGTGATGTAGTGGCAACTATAGGAGAGGAAGGAAAAGTCAGGAAAGAAAGTGGCACGACAATAAATGCTGAAGTGGAGGAAGAGAGGGCGTGGATAGAAAAGACGAGACTCATCAAAAGTTACATCCTGAGAAATCCGCATCCGTCGGCCAACAGGGTCCCAACAGCGATATCCCTTGTGCTCAACACTGTAGCCCAGAAACACACTCAATAGACTGAGCAGTTACCTTGGTGCGCTCACGAGGTGCAAGACGAATATAGCACACACCCAAAAAGGCGAAGACTAGAATAATCAAGAGTCTTGCCATATAGGCGCTCAACTGGAATCCCACCTTGAAGAGCAGAGGAGAACTAAATGTTGATAAAAAAAGTGGCAGTGGAAACAGCCTCAGCCCAAAAGTGTGGTGAAACATTAGAAGCAATTATAAGAGCACGAGCTGTCTCAAGAAGATGGCGATACTTGCGTTCGCCCACACCATTCTGAGCATGAGCATTGAGACAAGAAAACTGAGGGAGAGTGCCCTGCTCAACAAGAAAAGTACAAAGAGCTCTCGATAAGTACTGCCCAGCAGAGTCAGCACGAAAAAACGTGAATAGAAGAGTCAAATTGAGCATAGACCATGGTGGCAAAAGTCTTATAGATAGATAAAACATCACTACGAGATATAAAATATATCCACGTATACCGAGAAAAATCATCAATAAATATGATAATATCGATGACCTTTTGAGACAAAAGGAGCTGGGCCCCATACATCAGAATAAACAAGATCAAAAGAACGTTGAGATACTAACTCGCTAGAAGGATAGAGAAGTTGAAGCTATTTGCCAAGCTTACAACCCTGACAATGGAGAGACATCACTAGATACAGACCCTAAAAGACCACAGCGGAGTAAAGAAGATATACATGACTCACAAAGATGTTCCAAACGATGATGCCACTAAGCAAAAGAGGCGGTGGAGGTGGCAGCAGTGGTGGAGGCGACCAGACTGGCAGGGGCAGCAGAAGGAAGTCAAAGCCAGTTAAGCTCCCAGAGCCGTTGGGAATCATGGCGGCGAGGGCCAGTACCAACCAGAGTACCCGTGCGGCGATCTTGAACACAACAAGAATTAGAATCGAGAATAACACGACAACCATGATCAGTTAGCTGGCCGGCAGATATGAGCTGCATGGTTTTGAGATATGAGAAACAGCAGGAACAAGAAAAGATGAATTGGAAAGCGTGCCTCGTCCTGTGACAGAAAGAGAGGTACCATCTGCTGTCTGAACAGTGATAGGAGCAACTAAAAGGCTAACGAAAGTAAAAGTGGTGGAATCAGATGTCATATGAAAAGAAGCTTCAGAATTAAGAATCCAAGGTGATGTATCTGAGGAAGGAGTAGAAGGTGGTCTCTCACCCGAAGACTGAGTAGCAGAACCAACAGTACCTGACGAAGCAGAAACAACCATGCGACCTAGCAATTGTACAAACTGCTGAGTGTCAAGAGGCACCAGAACTCCGTTGAGAGGAACCTCCAGTGCCTCTCAAAGGACGAGCATCATGACGAAAATCCTTGTAGCAAAACTGCTCTGCATGTTCATCCTTGTTGCAATAGGTGCAGTGGAGTCCCCTACCAACAGCAGCTACCACCGGTGAAGTAACGGGCGACGCAATAGGGGCAGAAGCTAGAGAAACTGCCAAAACCAAAGGAAACGATGATGATGACAGTAGACGCGCACCACAAAGGCGGATCTTCTCAGTACGAACAACTGTAAGAGTCTCCAACAGTCACACGTGGGTGACGAGCCAGCAACTGAGCACGGGTCTGCTCAAACTCGGACCGGAGACGTGTCAAGAAGTCGTAGATGCGACGAAGCTCCAGGTGAGACTGCTGACGTTGACAGCACTGACAAGTGCGACAAACATCTGGCCCCAAGGAGTCAATCTGGCGCCATACCGCGGACGGCTGAGCGTAGAACTCATCCACAGTAGCATCTCTCTGCTGTAGCGACTGCTCCTGACGCACAACAATAAGGTACAGGGAATCACCAGATGGCTCGTAGCGGGTGCGCAGATGTGCCCACATCGCCTGGGCGGAAGCCAGACCAACAATATCACCAGTGAGATGCACCTCCATACTGGCAACCAGAATAGCAGAAGCACGAGCATCCTCATCAATCCATGTCTTGTGAGCAGCAAACTGAGACTAAAAAGTCTCCATGGCAACCACAAAAGCCTCAGTTGCTTTTGTTCGAGTGTCTTCGGAAGCATCCTTCGGGAGTACAGACAAAGCAGGTGTGAGTAGGGCAAGACGGACAAGGCAATTCGCCGGTAAGAAACTCCCAAAGACGTCGTCCACACATGTGAAGATGCATATGCTGAAACAAATCCTGATAGTTCATACCATCGAAGATCACCGAGCAACGAGGAACAGAAACTGAGCCTGCAAAAGAAGACATTTTTTCGCTTTTTTTCTTTCCCTTTTTTCTTTTTTTTCTTTTTTCCTTCTTTTTCTTTTCTTTTTTTTACGAACTGAACCAACCGAAAGCACTAATAGTCACCAAACACTACAGACGGAACTGAAGGGTTAAGCACAATACCGAAGCGGACACAATTCCGGGTTGGGCTGGGTTGGCGATGGGCTCCGGGCGCATGTCGTGGTGGCGGGCTCTGGGCGCAGCGAGCGGCGGCGAACAGCCTCACCTCTGCCGAGAGGCGGTGGCCGGAGCGGCGGCCGTCCTCACCGACAACAGGCGGAGTTCCCTACCGTTGCCCCTGCTTCCGAGGATCCCGTCGGAACAGGCAACGGCCAAGGCACGGTGGCGAGCACCAAAAGCGGCAGCGGCCGGACATGCGATCTCTTGGCAGCAAAGGCGGCGGCCGGCCTGCGCCGCCGCCATTCGAAGGCTCCTACGGCGGAGAGCTTGCACCGATCTGCTGCCAGGCGAGCTCCGGCGATCTCGTATCTTGGCGCGCAGCGTCGCGACCGGATCCGGGCGGGCAACGCGGCATCGCCGGACCGTTAGAGACGGGCGGATCTGGCACAGACGATGCCGGCCATGACTGGCGATGGCAAGAAGGGAAGGGCTGGCGTCCGAGCGCCGATCTAAAAAGCTGGAGAAGAACCAGCGTGGCAGCAAGCACGGTGAAGGCGACGGCCAGGCAAATACCTAGGTATGACGAAACCCTAGGTTTGGCTCTAATACCATATTATGAATAGCGCTTGTATTCACAATGAGACCAATGGGTCAGTATATATACACGTACAGGTATGTCACATATGTAGGGAACCCCTTATACAACAGGGTAATTACACATATATGTGGGATATATCTAATAGTAACATCTGTTGAAGTTTGTTAAACTTGAAAAATATGTGGACTAATTGTCTTTTTTTTAGTTTGTGCGGAGCTACAATCATCACTTACTTTTCTGAAGCTTGTAACATCCATTTCTTTTTTGTTGCTTAAAAACTGAACTTTAGAATGATACCATTTCTTTTGCGGTTTAGCCACATTGACACAAACACTAACACAAGAAAATACATAGAACATATCCGTAAGGATGTCTAGAATAATTTAGTGCATAGAAATGGAAAAGTAATACATGGAAGGGAAACCGTTAGAATGGCATGAAAAGTCTTTTCACAAGTGTTGTCCAAATTATTAAACGTTTAGCAGTGTGGCTGAATTTATTTCTTCATTTCATGCCTGAGTAAGTTTCAGTAACTGAAAAAATGAAGATGTAGATTATAGCTTGGCATTTGTTTTTGCTATAACCTAGGACTTTTCTCTGCCCCTCTTGCATGCGTTTAAATTCTGTTCACAGACTACCACTAGAATGTCATGAATAAATACGGTACATAACAGGGCCAGAACGGCACAGCTTGAAAAACATGAGATACTAGAATACGGAGAAATAGACCATAGATGAGAGAAGACTTCTGATGAGGAAAAAGACTAAATATTTCTTTAGAAAGTTATAGGTTTGATGAATCCACAATAGAGACTGACCAAAGTATCCTTACCCTTTCCATTAATTGCTGGGGACAATAAAATCCCCTTAAAAGTCACTGCTGTTTTCTATTAATTGCACTCTCAGTACATCACCTTTGTCTAGGACCATCTGAGTGTATACTATTTATGTCTGATTTAGGTCCTCTTCGCTATTTTCTGAGGATTGAGATTATTTCTACACCTGAGAGCTTCTATCTGGTCCCAAGAAAAATATATTCAGGATCTTTTTGACCGAGTTTCTCTTACTGATCAGCGCACAGCTGAGACTCATGAAGCTTAATGTTCATCTTCGGTCCATTGATGATGAGCCTCTTATTAATCCTACTCGCTATCGTCACCTTGTTAGGAGTCTTGTTTATATTGGTGTCACTTGTCCTGATGTTGTATATTCTATGCATATTTTGAGTCAGTTTGTCTCTGCTCCCACTTAGCTCTACTATAGTTTTCTTCGTGTTTTACGATATCTTCGTGGAACCATTGCTCACCGTCTCTTTTTCCCTTGCTTCCGCTCTTTACAGCTCCAAACATATCCTGATACCATCCAAGCTAGTGATCGCTTTGATTGTCGGTCTTTCTCTACATATTCTGTTTTTCTTGGTGGTTCTTTCATTGCTTGGATAACTAAGAAGCAGACAACAATTTTTTATTCGAGTGTTGAGACTGAGTTCCGAGCTATGACTTTGTTGACTACGGAGGTTACTTAGCTACGATGGTTACTTGAGGATTTTGGTGTTTTTGTTTCTGCACCGACTTTTTTGTTTGATAGTATATGTGTTATTAGTATTGCTAAGATTCGGTGAAGCATGAGCTTACTAAGTATATTGGTGTTGATACTTTCTACATGCGGACACAGATGTAGGATAGGATTGTTGCTCTTTATTATGTGCCTTCAGAGCTTCAATTGGTAGTCTTCACGAAGGCACAAACCAGAACTCAGCACAACTTTTCTCTCCAAACTTCATATTGTTGATCCACCATGAGTTTAGGGTGTTAGATGTGTATTATTAGCTGTGTATTTTCCCTGTTGTCTAAGGGGTTTCTTGCATATATAATATACCTGTACTTGTATATATATATATCTGCTATTGATCTCATGATGAATATATGCGCTATTCATAACAACTGTCTTTATTACTAATCCCTCGTTCCCTAGATCTTTCCTTGAAGTGCTTTGGAAAGATCAAGAGATGATGGCTTGTGTTAGTAGTTAGGGTTCCAAATACTGGAACCAGGCACAATCCCGTCTAGGGGCGCTTGATTCTGCATCATTGTTGTCGCTCAGAATCGAAAAACCGGTTAAATTTCAGTTTTGAAAAATTGAATTTGAAATCGGTAACAGAAAAAACTGGTCGGTTACCGCCCAAAGAACCGGAGAAAACCGCTAAAAACCAGAATAATCGCTAAAAACCGGTTTTCAAACTTGAAATTGGAAATTCCTAATACATTCATGGCAAAAAAAAAATGAAGTCAAGCACGGGAGGTGTATGCATCTTCCTTATACATTCCATTAAACAATGTAAACGTCATTAGTAAAATCAACTTTAACATTCAAAATTTCAAATTAGAATTAAATAAATCCCACCGGACTAATACATTCATGGCAAAAAGCATGAAGTCAAGTATGGGAGGTGCATGCATTTTTCTAATACATTACATTAGTGTTAAACAATATAAACATCATTAGAAAAATCAACTTTAACATTCAAAATTTCAAATTTGAATTAAATAGAAAACTGAATTAAATAAAAACCGCCGGTATTTCAAATCCTAGACCACACCGGTATAACCGGTTATTGTTTACCTGGTTTTTGGAACCTTGTTAGTAGTCATGCATAAATTCGTATGAGGGGGAATGAAATAAATAAGGGAGCATTACATGCCTTATAGTGTGGAACAAGTTTGGAAAAACTGATCTGCCTTATAAAAATGAACCAAGACTGTGATGTCTACAATGGCATTTCTACATCATATGACAAAAAAGTTTTGTTTTGGACATTGGGTAGGTTCTCCAAGATGCAACTTTGACCATCCTTTTTTATATCAATGTATTCGTAAAACCTAATAAAGTTAAAATATTTAAGACAAATCTACTCATCATTTTTCATACAACCAGTCTAGATATTCACAAAGATGTGTAAGTCCCAAGATGTTATTGGTCAAACTTAAAATGATTTGACTGCATGCTTCCCATTTTTGTGACCGGAGGGAGTATTTAGTGATGGGGTAGTAATATTTTTGTCTGCTTGCTGCCATTACTCAGTCACAAGCTCTAAGCATTTCATGATTCTACTCAAAACTAGGTGGCATTGTAAATATGATTTATACTGCTACTTCACTGACTGTGTTTTTGTTCACTCTTGAGCTTTGCAGGTGGAGATCTACCCCCTGAAAATATATTTGCCTGAAACAATGTATAGAATGATGTGGGATTATTTCTTTCCTGAGGAAGATGATTCGCAAAGACGTCAGGTAAGCCGTAAAACATGCTTCATCACATTCCCTATGTTTGCTTTCTACACTGCGTTCTCTTAGTTTTGTCTTGATACAATCTTCATTTCTGATATGTTTGGTTGGGAGAAAAGGAAGTTTGGAGAGTTTCAACATCAATTGGATCTAGAAGGACCAGAAGAATATCTTCTGGTGCCGATGCTGTTGCTTCTACCAGCTATTCTGTCAGAGAGCATGAGATTCCTGGAAGATCAGGTACAACCATATCCACTTCAACAAATGTCTCAAGTTGGCAAGGATTACATGGTGACAATTCGCAGGTGAGTCACTTAAGAAAAAGATATTACAATATTTCATCTACGATACTAATATGTATTCACTGGCCCACTTTACGGTTCTACTTGGGACCTGAGTGGTTTGCCTGGTGTGGACTGGGATATGGAATTCTGGTCAATTTTTTTACTTAAAACTTGAATTTCTAATTTAAAAATTGAATGTAGAAAGTGGCTAGATTAACTCTAGCTTCAATTCAAATGTTATTTACAAACCTATCAGTATTTCATGTTTTCCTCGTATAGGTCAAACCATCATCTGCCTTGTACTCGTCTATAGTCTTTATTAGGTTGGAACTATATTTGAGGGACATTGACTTGTAAAATCAAACAAACCAGCTAAATATGTTATAAATGCATGAAGACTTAATGTAAAAATGATGCATTACTACTTGCTTTAAATGTGTATATGTACAATTTTTTTTTGTTATTGCAATAGTTTTGTGCTACCTGAATCTCACTGGGAACTAGCCGGAATTACTGGAATTCCACTGTGTACTGGTCGGAATCCAGGTTGGAATTACAAATTGTGCTATTTGAATTTGGAACACAAACCAAATGGTATAAAACCGAATCCCGCTGGGTAGGGAGGTTTTTTATGAATAAGTAAAACTTCTCAGGTTAGAACATCCTGGACATAAGCAGAAATGGCCCAGCCTGGATTATCCCTGTGTTTAGGGATGGAACAGAAAATCTGGGAAACAAGCTAAGCAGGGCCTACCTCTCCCTGTGCATTGGCCTCTGAATCACACAGGACCATTCTGGTTCAACTACCTGTACTGGGCCAGGCCTGGGCCCAGCCAGCCCGAAAGTGCTATGAAGCTCACTGTAGTATTTAAGCTTGTCATAATGTCTCCTGTCAAATGGAATTTGCTGTTAATGTTGGTATGTATATCTCAGAAATGTGTACAAACTGGCTAAATACTTGACTACATGCAGGTATCCAAATTGCAGTCTCTAAAGGCCAATATGGTGTGTGGTTCGCATCCAGAGTTGCGGCGGACATCTTCATTCGAAAGGACTTGGGAGGAAAATACGGTAGAAAATATCACAAACAGTGATGTGGTAGCACTGGTGAATTCTACGAATGTTTCTTCAAAGGGAGATACCAACAATTCTGTGGCAGAGAACCCTGTTGCAGCTGCTGAGATGTTGAGTAAAACTAAAGATTCTAAGCCCATCAAGTCTGGCCGTTTATCTCACGAGGAAAAGAAAATAGGGAAATCTCACGATGAAAAAAGGACAAGAGCTCGGAAATTGATGGAATTTCATAACATCAAGATTAGCCAGGTTAATATATTTCTGTATAATTGCATCTGGAGATGTATTTAGCAATTATTTCAGTCTAAAATTGCCTTAAAAATTGCTGACGTTGTAGGTTGAACTTCTCGTTACATACGAGGGAAGGCTTGCAATTAATGACCTAAGGCTGCTTATGGATACTTTCCACCGTGTAGAATTTACTGGTACATGGAGGAGACTGTTCTCAAGAGTCAAAAAGCATATCATCTGGGGTGTTTTGAAGTCAGTGACTGGAATGCAGGCAAGTACACTGGGCATTCATTCCTTACAAAAAACTGTACTAACAGTGGTTAGCTGTTGCAAATTCTAGATTCACATATTCACCACTTTATGCATATTTTATGGTCAAACGCAAGCTTAGCTTTTGGGACCTTTAACTCATGATCCGTCAGGTTTTGGCCTTTGTGATCTATATTTTTAGTCTGATACTCTGATCAACAGCACATCCATGCATCGATACCCTTTGCTTTTCTGTTATGTTCTTCCACTTAATAACACCAGCAACCACACGTTTTGGAAAATATCTCCCCTTTAATTTTTTTATGTCAACAAGAAAATCAGTTACTAATGGACTGATCTTGAGCAGGGGAAGAAGTTTAAGGCCCATAACCAGAGGGAAACACATGATGGTACTGTTCCTGAAAATGATCTTAATTTCAGCGACAGTGATGGTGATCATCATGGAAAACCTGATCAGTTCCCGGTATCATGGTTGAAGAGGCCGGGTGATGGTGCAGGAGATGGATTTGTCACATCAATTAGAGGGCTATTCAATTCACAACGCCGTAAAGCAAGGGCATTTGTGCTGCGGACAATGCGAGGTGATGGAGATAATGAATACCATGACGAATGGAGTGAGAGTGATGGCGAGTACCCTTTCGCCAGACAGCTTACAATTACAAAGGCTAAGAAGCTCCTACGAAGACATACGAAGAAGTTCCGTCCAAGAGGGCAAAAGAACACAGGTATCCCTTGCCATGTTGAAACTTTAGTTTCACTCCCCGAGCGCAAGTGCTTTGCGGACTACTATGTTGGAAAATATCGTCTCCCCCCTGACATAATTTCGTTGTGGCCGTAGGACTGACACTGCAAGATTCGCTCCCATCTAGTCCACGCGAGACAACACCGTATCAAAGTGATTCGTCAGAGTCATCGTACGAGGACTTCCATGAGTAGAAAAGCATCGCAGGTAGATCATGATTTTTACTCAACAGTCAGCTCAAGGGGATGCAAAATGTTGTCCACTCCGGCATTTGGTGGATATAAGATGTAACCATTCCACACAAAGGACGTTGGAATGGAGGCCATATTAATGGTGCTCATTGCTCAGTGATGTATAGTCCTTCCAGCTCTGAAGCAGCTATTGAGGTGCATATTCTTGGGATCAGCTCTCGGAAACTACCCCTTAGTAGGTTGGCGGAGACAGTGGAGCAACTTGTAATTGTATTGCGTGTGAAGTCAGCAATCAGGCGTAGCATAAAAAAATATCAGATGTAACCGTAACTAGTAACTATATGGCCCTGCAAATTAAATAAGAGGCCTTCTCATACTTTTTTCAACATTACAAGAAAACAAAATGCTTATCCCATATCCCCATGGCTCGAATAATTCGCGTTCCTTTACATAATTGCCATGAATGAAGTCATACATTGGCCGGTGCTCTTCTCTTCTGTTGTAAGGATTTGTTTTCTATGTAATTATTGAGGACCTTTGTCATGAGGTTAGCAGCCAAGAAAATACTTCATGCATGCGTGCATGTAATGTAGTAGTTGAACTGTAGCAAGGAGTTGAAAGTTGGAACTAGTGCTTCATGCATGCATGGTATCATTAGGATATTATTGAAAAGAAAGGCTGGAAGCTGCTCCTGGTGCTTTTTTCACGACGCCTCATCCACCATAGTGGTCTAATTAAGGGTATATTCATATTAGTGTATGTTTTTAGTTTCTACTTAAAGAAGACAACAGGCAATATGATCACCCAGTTTTTTAAAGCGGATTCTTCACTTCTTGCCCTCATCTCGTTGAAAAGTAAGGGTCACGGACGTATCACACATATTACTCTTATTCTTGTCTTGCACACATGTCTTACTTTCCTCACTGTTTGTTCTTTCCTCTTCAAAATCACTTCTTTTAGTTACTATTGTTATGAATATTGTGTGTATTGATATGAGGCCCAAGGGACCATATATATAGGAGTACAAAGAGATATGCCATATAGAGATAAGGCATATGTGGAATAGAATACAAACTCTATATCCTACTACAACTCTATATCTTTAACACCCTCTTCAAATGCAAAGCGTATGCAATAGCATTGTATTTGAAAGAATTGACATTGAAATCCAAAATTCAAGTCTTGTAAACGTCGTTGTAGCATGCGGCTCTTGAGAATTGTGTCGAAAATAGAAGATCTCCATCCGAGATCATGTAGTAGCTCATAAAGTATGGTGGCAGCTCATAAAGCAGATCAAAACCCGAGACGGCGGCGATGCAGTGCACAAGAAGCGCAATAGAAACGTAGTGCAGAAGAAGCGTGGCGGTTTTAAAAGCTCGGGGCGGCAGCTCAGAAAGAAGAGCGGCAGCATCATAGACCGAGACAGCGGCGGCGCAGTGCACAAGAAGCGCAATAGAAACGCAGTGCAAAAAAAAGCGCGGTGGCCTTAAAAGCTCGGGGATGCGATGCGAGAGGCCGCCCACGGAGGAGTCCGGATCCAACACGAATGAGACTGGATCCGAACGGGGCAAGGCCAGATCCGGCGAAGATGTACCGGAGAAGAGCCATACAGATAACCTGCACGTGGCTTAGAGAAAAGAGTGGCGTTTGCTGCTATGCAAAAGACCACACTAAAACTCTATACGCGAGAGGGGCGGCACCGACCATACAAAATCCTAAAGGATGGACTATGGCTAGCAAAGCAATCTACTGACTGACACAAAAATTTGTGGACACGCATGGCTTAGACGAATTAAAGGATAGAGGCTCTGGACTTGAATGGACACAGCGGAAGACTCGAAATCAAAGACTGAAAATTCAGCCGAATACCTCTAATACCGAACCTCGAAGAGAGACTCAGCCGGTGAAAAGGTGCTCAGTCGGTCAAGGGCTCAACCGGTCAAAAGAGAGGCCCGGTCGGTCAAAAGGACCAAAGACCCACGGGTGACCAGAGAAAACCACAGGCGGTGGGAGCTTCACGGGCGGCGCAATCGGGGATGCCTCGGGCGCCAAAGAAGACGGCAGGCGGGTTCCTGTGGCGATCCGGCTGGTGTCCCGCGGGGAGGCCTCGGGCGCCAAAGAAGACGGCAGATTGGGCGCCGACACACCTCTCCCTCTCAGACGGGGCGACAGCCCAGATCATCGGTGCCGAGCACCGAAGGTCGCGGCTACCGGATAGGCTTAGATCCGGGCGGTGGCGGGCTGGATCGACGGAGATCCGAGCGGCGATGGCCCGGATTAGTGGAGATGCGGCCCCTCAGCGTCGGCCTTCGACTTCGATCGACCAAATCTGGCCTCGGTTGACGACCCGGCGGCGGAAGAGCCAGGCGCAGAGGCGGTCAAGGCGAGCAGCGGCGGGCCCAGCCGGCTCCGACGGGGATGGAACTTCGAGACAGCGGCGTGAGCTGGCAGCTCCGGCAGCGACCAGGAGCGAAGGCAACCCCGACCGCCTTCAGATTGAGCGATGGCGACCCCGACCGAAGCGGCTGGCGCGACGTCCCCGACGACCATGGGTACCCAGATCCGGCGAAGACGAGCCGGTGAAGAGTATCCCGGCGCGGTGGGATTCGACGACTGCATGGTCCAAGAAGAGGACCGGGCGACCGGAAATGAGGTGGCCGCCCCTGGGAGTAGAGATCGATTCTCCCGGGGGCAGCGGCAGCGGAAGACGTATGGAGAGCTAGGGTTTTAGAGATATGAACCTGGCTCTGATACCATGTTATGAATATTATGTGTATTGATATGAGGCCCAAGGGACCATATATATAGGAGTACAAAGAAATATGCCATATAGAGATAAGGCATATGTGGAATAGAATACAAACTCTATATCCTACTACAACTCTATATCCTTAACAACTATTATTTCTTTTAGCCAAAAGTTATTAGTCATAGTCAATATGAACAGATCTAAAACCACCCTCTTTTACCACTAGCACACTTGCCCCATCGCTTGCCAAGCCTAAAGAATTCTCAGTATGGCCTCCTTTTTGGCTTGTAGCCAATGGCGAAGAGAAGGGGGGCGACCAAGGGCCTAGCCCTCCCCAACTGTCTCTCGTAAGTCATGTACTCATGTGAATATAAAGGTTCATAGCTCACCTAAAATCTAAAGAGCCCTAAGTTATGCAAATTGCAGAGCCCTTTCTAAGACCTTGTGTCTAATTAGTTCTCGTGCGACGGCAAGGTAGACATGCTCGTGCGAGCGGCCACACAGCCAACTTCGTCGACGACAACCTCCTTGGTCGCGGTGGGTTTGTCCCAGTCTACAATGCTAGTACTTAATCCTGTAGACTTCAGTTTAGGTCAGTTCAGTGCAACTTGGCTACTTAATCAAGTATCTTTCCCTTTATCTCACTATTGTTCCCTGGCAATGTGCTACTGGGTACTATTAGTTGGTCAAGCAAAGTATTCTATCTATAATTTCTTTTCTTGAGCAACCAAAATACCAAACACTTTATACACAGGATTTGTAATTGATATGCTTACAGATAACTACTATAGTTCTACAAATTTTGTAACATCTATGATTTTTTTTTCAAGGAGAGATTTTGTAACATTTATGAATTTGCAATGGAGATTAAATGGTAAACAAGAAGATCGGTACACAAATATCTAAGAATTTTGCTCAATCCTACCATATATTGTAGGTTTTTATTGCTTTTAATATGCTACTAGGGTGATTGGTGACTTGAAGAGTGTGTATTTACATTGTTATCGTGTATTATAGTCTTGTCATACCTTATATTTTTCCTATGTCTACCACTACCAAGGAATTGATAAACCTCTAAATAGGATGCAATATTTAGTAATAGTGGGCCATCTTAATTAACTTAATTGATAAATAAAAAGCCCAACAAAGTGCAAAACACTTACGCACAACAAATGACTAACGACTACCCTTGATGCAACGCACAACTCTTCAATTGCAATTTCATCTCTCTCTCCTATATTCAATTTCCATCTAGGTCTTGCGTCTTCTATTTATCTATTGGTTGACAAATTGCTAAGTTTAGTACTAGCTCTTCTTGGGTCAACTGCGACCACTGAGTGAGTATTTTTAGTTATAAAACTCATCAAGACCCGTCTTCGAAATAAAATGGGAGATGTCTTCTTTCGAGATTCCCTAGTTGCCTACATAGAGATAGAAATTGCACAAAAGTTCCGTTATGGTGAAATTATTAATATATATGATCATCTCGGTAGATGTAGGGTCAAATTTAAGTTAATAGAATGTAATTACTTTCTATTTGGCAAACAAGAAAATAAAGTATTATGTTTGTTAGTTGTCATAGTCATATTGGAGTTTAAAGATATTGTTACATACACTTTGTTTTTCTAATTGTCTATACTTGGTCCTCCCCATATTCAAATTAGTTTAAAGATATTCAAATTTTAACTTTTGAATGTAAAAATTAGTTTTTCTAATGATGTTTACATTATTTAACACTTATAGAATATATTAGGAAGATGCATGTACTTTCCGTGCTTGACTTCACGCTTTTTGCAATGAATATATTAGGAATTTCTAAATTTTGAATGTAAAAGTTAGTTTCTCTAATGATATTTATATTGTTTAACACTAATGGAATGTATTAAAAAATACATGCACCTCCCGTGCTTGACTTAATGATTTTTGCCATGAATGTATTAGGAATTTCTAAATTTTGAATGTAAAAATTAGTTTCCCTAATGATGTTTATGTTGTTTAACACTAATGAAATATATTAGGAAGATGCATGCACCTCCCGTATTTGAGTTCATGCTTTTTGCCATGTGTTAGGAATTTCCAATTTGAAATTTGAAAAACCGTTTTTTAGCAGATTTTCGGTTTTTAGTGGTTTTTCTCTAGTTTTTTTGGGCGTTAACCGACCGATTTTTTCAGTTACCGATTTCAAATTCAAATTTTGATGTGTGAAATTTGACCTTTTTTCTGGTTACTGGCCGTTTTTTTCGTTACCGGCTGGTAACCGATACCGGTCCTCCGGTGGGATTTACCCTGCTAGCAGGATTTGGAACCTTGGGTATGACCCACGCGCGGCGGAGGATGAGCGAGTTGTCGATATGGTGATTCGGTCCAAAGGATTCTGGGTAGTTCATTCCAAATTACTATCTAGGATGTAACGAAAAAGTTACTATTGTATCCTTGTGTGTGTTTGTTGCGATTACAAGATTCACGGATCTCGTGGGTTTGTGGTAGTGTCATTAGTGATTATTAGGGAGTGGTTTCTTTGTAATTGTAATTTGTAGATGATTTGTTGTGCTGTTCTACTGGAGACGGTTTCAATTTTATAGACATGTCAGATGTTTCCATCTTTTCCTAACTTGTATGGACTATTAACTGTCTAGTAAGGGATGATTTGATCGGCTACCTGTGGAAGGCATGAAAAACAATTTGTGATCGAATGGTCCATGTAAGTGGTTGCAAAAGGCATTTCAATTAAGGAACCTTAGTAAACACGGACCTTGAGCAACACACGAATACAAATTACAAACTGAACATGAGAGTATGTAGCAGCTGTCAAATGGGGCAATGAGTGACCAATGAACCTTGCCACTGCTTGAGTACTCACAGTTGTGGTAGGGGTGCAGTGGTGCTGCAATTCAGAATTCAAGCAGTAAGTAGTTACCAGTACTACATATGGCATATCTATGCAAAAATTAGATTGCAACAAGAGTGAAAAATAATCAGCTAAGTACCCTTGTCCCAGTCCTCAAATCGATCTAACTTCTCCTGAGAATCTCTTCTTTAAAGAAAGCAAGCAGAATTCATAAATAGCGGAAAAGTCGAGAAAAGCTAAAGATGGAATTTTTTTCATTCAAGATGTGCCCGCACAGAACTCTCCCCACCCAAGAATCACAAATATCATAACTTTCTCCTAAAATGAAACTTTTGACTAAAAAAGCACAAAAAATTGACAAAAAAATATAGAATTGTCCATTCAAGATGTGCCCACATAGGACTGTCGACCCGAGAATCACTAATGTCAAAACTATTTATAGAATGAAACTTCTAACTGAAGTAGCAGAGAAGTTGACAAAACTAATTATAGAATTTTCCATTCAAGAAGTCCCCACATAGAAATCTCATCCGAAAAATTACACACATCAAAACCTGCTACTAGCCGAATCTTTCTCCCAAACAGCCTCTGTGGTCTGTGCTCTTAAGAACGACAGGCTAAGCAATACTAGCACAAATTAAACACACGACTAAATCATGTTAAAAGTGGAATTACAAATAGACAAATCTATGCCAACTGGGTGTGTACGGAAAAGACGCTTCTATAACATCGATAATATTTTTTAGCCTTTAGTTGCCCAAGTCTTGAACTTCAAACTATTCAAATGATAGGCAAGTCCTCTTATGTTTGATCATGCAAGAAGACAATCTCCTTACAAGGATGGAATCCAAGGAATGAAATACATCCATCGTAGCACTTTTCAACACTATCTTCAATCTCAAGCATATCATCATCAGAGCTCCATTCAAATTCTTCCTCCACTACTAGTGCAGTTTCGTCGTTGTCATCTTCGTCCTAGTTAATCCCATGTTCAATGGCGAGAGCATTTGTCATCGTCAGAGTTCCATTCAAATATCTCCTCCAGTGGTGCTTCGTCATCGTTATCTTCATCATAGTCTTGTATGATCCAGGTCCGTCAATTTGTTCATTATTGTTCCAATGTGGCAGCATGTGCTCAAGGTTGCTGTGGTATTTTAATACCCACTGCATCTGACCACACGAGGAACCAAACTCGATCGAAGTCGGCACCAACAATATTGAACTAATGCACAGTACACCCCCTTCTCCGATTTTCCTAGATACATTTCAGGATATTTGCTCATTTCAATACCTATCGGCTGTTTAATTACTTGGTACTTATCATTCAGCAAGGTTATTCTGTAGGAAACGAATCATTGGGAAAAAGTTAATAACAAACCGTAGAATTAAATCATTTTGTACGTATCATTCAACGGCGATTGAATACGTCGATGATCACACGCCACGCCACGCCTCGCAGACGCGGCGAGGCTGCGCGGCGCGAGCACGTACGAGCGGCTAGTCACGAGTTCTTCTTGTCTCCAGCAGTATATCCAAGCTCAAGTCAACGACGTGTTACGAGAGAAATGTAGAACTGCTCTCCGATTAGAGTAGAACTTGTCACGCAGAACAAGAAGAAACTCGATCGAGTCGGTTTCGGAAAGTCGAGTCCGATATCATCCAGCTCCAGGCGTGGAAATAGTTGGCGCAAATGGAAGAATCCATCTCGGATTGTTCCTATGTCACATGGGATGGGATCATTCCCGAACGAATTCTGTGACAGCATGCAGTTAATCTGACCACTACACCTGGCTGGATTGCTGCAGGCTCAAGCCGCGCGACGAGGCACCACCGCACCACGCACGCTGCCTTCCCACAAGCACTACGCACGCGGCAGCACCACGCACGCACGGACTAGGGTTTCTTCATCATCAGCACCTGTGAACAGGAAATTACTGTGGCAGAAGCTCCGGAACATGAAAGTTTGAATTTGACCATTTGAGCCCTTCGCTTCCTCTTCTCTGTCTAGCCTCCGCTCATCTTCTGCATCTGCTGCCCCCTGGAAGAATCGATTTCCACTCCCGGATGCGGCCATCTCGTTTTGAGCGGCCGTCGCCCTCAGTTAGCCAACCCCTCATCTGGCCACCTCATGCTCCGAGCCGCCGGCCCACGCCTGTGTTGGCGCTTTGTGCTGCTTATCTGCGTCAAATCTGGTCATCTTTGGCCCGCGTTGGCGCTCCGCGTTGCCAGCTCGCGCTAGATCTACTGTCGCTGGCCTTAGATCCGAGCCGTTGGTCCTTGGTATGCGCCCTTTGCTGCCGGTCTTGGATCCGCCACTCCGGGCTTACTCTCTTTCACTGCCGCCGCCGACATCATGCTCCTCGCTTGATGACGACGATGATGCCACCACCGCCTCCTCAGTCAACTGCTGGCCGAGAATGCCACTGGTTCCCAAGCTCATGCCGGATCCAATCGCCCCAGCCCCGATCCTCAGTCGCCACCATCCTCTTCGACCGTCGCCGCAAAGAAGCACCCCCCCTACAGGGCCACCTCTCTTCTTGGACTATCGCCGTCACTTGCCACCAATCCTACAGGGGTAGCATGAACTTTTCCCTACCAATCTTCTCTTTCAAGGTTTAGGGAGCTAACCTCAGAGCTAAACATTTTCCTCAGTTAGCTTCAGATTCTCAGATAAATAGATTTTTAAAGAATCAAAATCAGAAGTTGAAAAGTCAGGATGTAGAGCTCTATCAAATAGACCTATATGTACCAAAAACTATGTATCAATAAATTAACGATGAGTACTGGTAGGAGAGAAATCAAATCACTAGAGTAAACCTCTGGTGCACGCGCTAGCGTCTTCATGGTATCACCTCACAGATCACTGTGACCACGCAGAAATACAATGCATGCATGCACTACTCCTTTGGGCCATGGAATCGCTGCTCTTTTGGGCCAAAACGCCGAAGGCCGCAGCGTAATAGGCCGGCAATACCTCTCACGCCTCCATCCTCCTCACGCTCCTCGATCCGTCTCCCTCTCGCCTCCTCTCCAGGCTCCAGTGCTTCTCCTCCCAAACCCTAGCTGCGGCCGGCGGGATCTCGTCGCCGGACCGGCAGGCAGCGGTCCAGCCCTCCAGCAGCCAGCGGACGGTACGCCACAAGGGCAAGGGGGCAGCCGGACAGGGCGCAGGAGGAGGTGCGACGCGCAGAAAGGGGGGCAGCCGCGCAGGCGGCTCTGCGGCGGGCCGCCGGGCAGGGCGCGCAGGCTGCACCGCCGCAAAGGGGCGCGCCGGCGCCCTAGTTAAGCTTGCCCAGGCTCCAAAAACTGTCCGTGCGTGAGCGCGCGCGCGCGCGCGTGGTGCTTTGCAAGTGCTCCCTGACGTTCTTGGTACTTCTCTGCTGAATGATCCGATGAATTAAGTAGTGTGCTGGCCTACGTCCCAAGCCGCCAACTCCTAAAATCTTGACCTCATTCTGATGAACAAAATTGATAGCTGCAGCTTAGATAACAATGCCTTGTTCTAGTTTCGATAAGGCTATATTCTTCAAGCCTTTGGAATCAGTCAGGCTATATCCGTCACGCTAGTTTGTAACTTTTCATGTGTAGTACTACTTTGATCAAAATTCACGTACCGCTATACTGTAATTGGTTCTGTAAGTACGGCGACAAATGACAAATGGCTTAGTGTTAGGATAGAATGGTTTCTTCATTTAGCCAAAACACCTACACATGTGACTTTATGCCATCCTCCTGTTCGTAAGTTCTTGTTGCTATTCTACTTTGTTTTCATTTTGAGTGTGTCTTGATGTATGGGCAGGCCAGAGGTGCAAAATGGCTCAACCTTCTGTCATTCTAGCAACTGCAAGTTATGATCACACAATCAGATTTTGGGAAGCCAAGAGTGGTCGCTGTTACCGCACTATTCAATATCCAGATTCAGTGAGTATTGGCACTGACTTCTTAATGGCCCTTTCCTATGGCGTACAATTTATTTCATAGTTTGTCTTTGCATTTAGTTAGTGATCAATAAAGAAAACCATCTTACACAGTTAGTATTGGCACTAACTTCTTAATGGCCCTTTCTTTTGGCGTACAGTTTATTTCATGGTTTTTCTTTGCATTTAGTTAGTGATCAATAAAGAAAACTATCTTACACTCAGTTAGTGTTGGCACTGACTTCTTATATGGCCCTTTCTTTTGGCTTTATTGATCACTTGTCTTGTATAACCATATAGGAACTACTGGATTTTAGATACCTGTCAAAGCAATGTTTCCTTCTTTTCTTTTTGCTTCACTTGGATAATTGGACTAAGTGTTTTGTAGATGTCTGTGTTTTCTCAGAATATTGGCTTAATATGATAACTATTCATGCTTTTTCTTACACTGCCAAAGTAATGAAGTACCCTCTTTCTTTGTGTTCAAGGTAATTGGATTATGCTGTTCCATACTTTTTTAATGAAAAATGATGCTCCATATTTCATTTTTAAATTTATAAAATTTAACCTCTCGTTTTCCATGTGTGGCCTGTGATTCAATATCTGAAACAGTCATACATGACTACAAACGAATAGTAAATTATGGACCAATTCTTGGGATATTGGTGATTCTCTTTAAGGTTAAAGCTATATAGTATTATAGTTCAGGGAAAATTTGTTCTGTAGCACTAAAAGTTCACTGCTTTCGGAAAATACCATCGAAAGAACCAGGCTCCGGAAATTACCACCGAAAGGTTCAAGTCGCTTCGGGATTTAGCACTTTGTTAGTTTTCGTTCGTTAACTCTCATTTTTTGTCAGATAACGGACGCGAAATGTCATTTTTGCCCCTCATAATATCTCCCCTCCGCTCACTCACTCTCTCCGCTCGCTCGCTCTCTCTCTCGCTCTCTCCGCTCTCGCTCTCTCCGCCGCGCTGCCGCCTCCCCTCCTCCTCCCGCCGCCGCCCCTCCCCACCCCCGCCGCCTCCCCGCCCCGCCCCGCCTCCCCCCTCGTCGCGCGCTCCTCCCTCCGCCGCCGCGCGCCCCAGCCCGCCGCCGCAGCCTCCTCTCGCAGCGGGCCGAGCCGAGTCCAGCAGCCGTGGTGCCGAGGAACACCGCTTAAATCGGTTCATCCGGCGTTGGCGAACAAGAACGGGGTCGCCGACGGGACCACGGGCTCGACGGCCACGCGTGTGCGACTTGGACTCGGTAGGAAAGGAAGGTCTCGGACCGCCGAGACGGCCACTCGGCGACGCCCATCGGCGGTGTTCCTCGGCACCGCGGCGCTGGACTCGCCGCTCGGCCGCCTGCGGGGAGGAGGCTGCGCGCGGAGCTGGGAGGAAGGCAGCGGGGGCGCGGAGGAGGCCGCGATGGCGGGGCGGGAGGAGGCGAGGGGGAGGAGGTGGCCGGGGGGTGGGGAGGGAGGCAGCGGGGAGCGGGGAGGGAGATGGCGGCGCGCGGGCGGAGAGAGCAAGTGAGCGGAGGGGAGATATTATGAGGGGCAAAAATGATATTTCGCGTTCGTTATCTGACAAAAAATGAGAGTTAACGAACGAAAACTAACAGAGTGCTAAATCCCGAAGCGACTTGAACCTTTCGGTGGTAATTTCCGGAGTCCGGTTCTTTTGATGGTATTTTCTGAAAGCAGTGGACTTTTAGTGCTACAGAACAAATTTTCCCTATAGTTTACTAGCAACCTCATGCCTGATGCCTATTGATAACCTATCCTTTGCAGCAAGTTAATCGCCTTGAGATAACCCCAGACAAGCGATTCTTAGCTGCTGCTGGCAATCCACACATCCGCCTTTTTGATGTTAACTCAAATAGCCCTCAACCGGTATGTGTACATGTTTTCTAAAGCAATCAGTCTGGGCCAACATATTTCTTTTCCTTATTTGATAACAATGCACACATAACAGGTAATTAGCTATGATTCACATACTAGTAATGTGATGGCTGTGGGATTCCATTGTGATGGCAACTGGATGTACTCAGGTTCTGAGGATGGTACTGTGAGAATATGGGATTTACGGTGAGGTTTCGCAACTTGTTGTCTTGCTTGGCTATTGTTTATTGAGTTGCAGGTCTACTTTCCTTGACCAGCGGCTTTTCTAAAAAATTACCCTTGAACAACTATTCTAATTAGATGGAGGATCCAATCCAATGCAAACCTATCTCTAGTTGCTATCTTGCAAACTCGCAATATGGTCTTTTTTATAATCCACAATATGGTCTATTGAATGTGGTTTGGATGGACTAGATTTAAGGGCATTGAGGCAACATGGATGAATTTGCAAATAACCCCTTCACATTGAGCAATAATGTAAGAGGGATCCCATCACTCAATTCTCTGTAATCTGATCCGTCCTAATCTCATCCAATAGCCCATGTGAGAGTTTACATAATAGCACTTATAGGTAGGTTTGAACTAGATACTCCAGTACTCCCCGTTGTAACTATATTTAGTGTTTATGCTACTGATTTCCCAGCTATGATGCATGTTATGCCTTTCATATCAGTCTTTGTTCTTGTGCATGTATGGTTTCAGGACTGCCACCTGTCAACGAGAATATGAAAGTCGTGCAGCTGTCAACACTGTGGTCCTACACCCAAATCAGGTTAAAGTCTTTCTTGTCTTAAATGATTGCAAATTTCATCATCCAATGACTGCATTGATTACATTATGTTTGGGCATAGATAAAATTGTTGGTTAGCTAATAAAGTCAAATACTCATGTGCATTACTTGATTTACTTCCATATTTTTTTTATAAAATTGTATTGGCATTGGTTGGATCATTTGTAGATACGCTGACTCAACTGCCTGCATATAATTGTTAAACTGTTTTTTTGTTTGTGTATTCGCTCTTGTGGTATCCAAGTTGAGTTCAACTAGGGTGACAGGGAATTGAACATACATGTACCATTGACTTTCTCAATATATAATATTCCCCACTGGTGATACAGTTAGATTAGGCACTTTGATGGTGATGGTGACACACAAGGATCACTATTCACTTCTGACGTTTGCATGGAATTATTAAGTCTGTTACTCTCATACTTTTTGAACATTCTTGTTGAACTTCATTTTCTTATACCTGGAACAAATAGTTTTGATTAGTGTTTCCAACTTTAGTATGGAATGGATGAATGCAATAGGAATCATTCTTATTTGCCACATTTGTCTCTCCTGGTAATCTGTTCATTACTTCATTTCTTTCTGCTTCATTTGGTTCCAACACTGTCTCATCAATCTTTCAGAAAGAACTAATATCTGGTGATCAGAATGGAAACATACGAGTGTGGGATTTGGCTGCTAATTCATGCAGCTGTGAGTTGGTGAGTCATACTTCATTTTTAAGGTATTGCTGTATTACTGTGGAAAGAGATGCAGCAACACAATTGATGTTTTGGATCCATCCCAGGTACCAGAGGTCGATACTGCTGTTAGATCTCTGACAGTCATGTGGGATGGGAGTATGGTGGTTGCTGCAAATAACCACGGGACATGTTATGTTTGGCGCTTGCTTAAGGGTACTCAGGTCAGTCAGTTCTACTGGCATACCTGTTTTTAAACATAGACTTGCGATATCTGGATTTTCATGCTGATGAAATCTTTTGTGTAGACGATTACCTGCTTTGAACCTCTCCATAAATTGCAAGCTCATGATGGCTACATTCTGAAGTGCCTGCTTTCACCAGAATTTTGTGACCCTAACAGGTAATACTATCGGTAAAATGACTAGTTTTTCTCTTTCATTTTCATGTTTCTTCCATGGTATTCTTGTTTTGTACACTGCTTCCTAACCATTCGTCCGCCAAAATGCATTTGCTGAATATGGAAGTCTCAGTAATATTACAGCTCAAAGTAGTGCATCCAAGTATTATAACTCTATCGTTTGCTCTTTTTTTGGATTTCCTATGACGTACTTGGGGATTGTTAGCAGGTATCTTGCAACAGCATCATCTGATCACACTGTAAAGATTTGGAATGTTGATGGCTTCAAGTTGGAAAGAACTTTAGTAGGTAATTTTCTGAGCATTTTTGTCCAACCTCCCAATTGAAAGTTGTGAATTTTCCAAATGAGATCCTGAAATATTGCGAGCGCTAATCTTCACAGGTCATCAACGTTGGGTTTGGGACTGTGTATTCTCAGTAGACGGTGCTTATTTGATAACTGGTAGGCACCACTGCACGCATCATGCACATTCATATTCACCTTCCCTACGATTTATTGCTTACCGAACAAAATGTTCTCGTCTTGCAGCTTCTTCTGATACTACTGCAAGGTTGTGGACCATGTCAACCGGAGAGGCCATCAGGGTGTACCAGGGGCATCACAAGGCAACCGTCTGCTGTGCCCTGCATGACGGGGCTGAATCGGCGCCCTCGTAAGCAACCTTGTGCCTCGGCATTCTGTACATACTTTGTCCATTCGAACACACTGCGGAGCTCTGCAAAATTTCAGCGCTATAGCAACTTCAGGATAAGTGGTTGACGCTCGTTTGCTGTAATACTGGAATTTACAAATGATTTGCACAGACATGGTGGATTCCTGCATGACTGAAGTAATCTGTTTACTGCCTTATGAACTGGGTCCTTTTCTTTTATTTTTGTTGTGTGCCAGTTTATATAGTGCAATTGGCAGTTGGGCACTATGAAGTATCAACCTCTTCAAAATCTAAAAAAAACCTTGAAACTGGACATTTATATACTTGATACCTGAGCTAAATCTGACAAATAGAAAATCAGTTTTTGTTGGGTGAAGAGTTCCTTACTCTTATAAGAGGAAAGGAAAGTAAAGAGTTCTTAGGTCGAATACTCATCCAGACATCCTCATATATCGTACTAGTTTACGAGATATCATGGCCATATCTCGTCTAAACTTCCTTTCTTTTTGTGAGAATGTCGTTTCTTTTGGAAATCTTGTGAGAGAATGTCTTGACTAAACTTTGGTGTAGAAGAGTAGGAAAAGAAACTAGGGTACAGATAGTTGGACAAAGAAACTAGGGTACAGATAGTTGGACAGAATGCCTATGGCCCCGCTCACGATGGCTGTGAGTGGTGGCGTTGGGCGATTGGTTGGCTTTTAGTTTACTGTATTATTTTTTTCTTTTTTCTTTTTTTATGTTTTATTTTTTTTCTCGTATTTCTTTGTATTATCCGTGATAGGTTAACATATCATTTTTATTTTTATATTTTTTTATTTAATTATGTCTAATAAGAAACTTAACTACAGTAAAAAAATCAACCAGCTACAGTAAAATTTTAGTCAAAAGTTATAAGACATCGCTATTCCGAATGTCCCCTAAATCTAATGGCTATACACATGGATTCCCTGTGAAATTTTTGTCGCATTGTCTGCAGATTTGCATCGTGATGGTGACACTTTCTTTTGGTTAGGGCGCTAGACGCTTGACTACAAACGGGGGATCATACGCATGGTAGTAGAAAATCTTGCCAGTAGTTTCACAAAAGAGACGAGAGCATGCTCTCGAATTATTGATAATTTACTGCAAAGCCAGTAACGCGTGCGTGAGCACGATATTGGACGAAGCATTTTGACTTCTATAGCTCGCTCAACCCAAGTGCCTCTGTCGCGTTGCAAATCACAAGTACCATGCTGTTCTGTAAACTGGAGGGACTTGTCAAACATCTAATCATGTGTAAGCTGTCGTCAAGATAGGGCAGGAACCAAAGCCAGACATGCGTAAAAATATTTCAAAGAAAAAATGGGGCGAGAAAGAGGAAGAAAAATGAATTGTCACTGACAAGTGAGCCCTGCACGCAAATGAAATGAACCAATGACTTCATGGGGTCCTAGGAGCTGACAGAAGGGGTCTAGTAGAAAACGCAATTAAATTTGGAAATGAAAATGCAAAAGGGCGTAATAGGATATCCCCACATTAACGACACACGCACAACAGAGGGACCAGAATGTTCAATCCAGCATCCGCTAAGTACACGGGGGGAGAACAACTGGCAACCACCAAACCTAAAACATCTGCAGAACAATACAGCAATTCCTACACGAGCCATTTTTATTACTTTTGTACCAACCACACACTAAATTAAAGCGCTTTTATCTCCATTCGTGATGTTACTTCCATACAACATGATGAATTGGAATAACTCCAACGAAAGAAGGGCAAAAAAAAAAAAAAAACAGAAAGAGCTTACATCTAGTTCACACATTTTCTACTTTGATTTTCCCAATTGTGGGTAGCGAACTAGGGCAAACAATGAAGGATTAATACAAAGGTTCGATTATTCATAAGTTAAGAAAAAAAGAGGGGTTGAACAAAAGAAGAGTTCAGTACCATAGCAGGACCTCGCTAGGCATACTGGCATAGTAACTCTAGAAGAATTGGCCTTTGCTTGCTACCATCATCGTGTTTGAACTTAACGATCATTGCTTAAATCCAAGGAACACTGACCTTGCAATCCCAAGCCATCAAAGATGAGATGACCGCACCGGCAACCGACAATGATACCGAGTTGACAGGTGCACATGGATGCTTGTGAGATAGTGAGCACCGATCATCTGAGCAAGCATAAACATCTTTTGAAATGATGTTTGGTTACTTATGGATGCTGATACAAATAGGGTTTGCTTGAAATTACTAAAGTAAATGTCCATAACAATTGAAAGTTTGATACATCAAAGGTATTCCAACTTTTTGTGGACTGCCATGACCAAATTGAAACAAAATGTCAGCAGTACAAAAAAGTGGCAATGCATCTCATAGACATGCTAAACAAAACAAAAGGGAAACCATAAAGAAAAGGGCATAACCAGCTCTAATACAGTTTTAACCAAAAAGACTAAAAAAACAACTTAGGGACACAACCACTAGCAAAGAAATGAAGCGAGAGGAATATATTACCTAGTTGACCAAAACCATGTCATCTCCAGCAGCCTTGGCAGCAACAACAGCTTCCAATTGTCTCCATGCTGACTCTCGTTGCTCCTGCATCTCTTTGGCTTTTGCTTGTTTCTCTATGTACTGCTGCTGGCACTCTTCAAATAGCTCACTGTCCATGTCCAAAAACATCTTGCGCACATTTGCGGTGAGGCCATGAACAGCTTGATTCCAGTGGCTCTGTATGTTCCTCTCAAGTGCTTCAAATATGATTGGAAATATAACACCACGATTTTGGGCAATCAAGCTTACAATGTGATCATTGTTCCACAAGAACAAAGCCCGCTCAGCAACCTGCCAAAAGAAATATCAACAATCAAGCAAAGATTGATCATTAGCACTGTTATGAATATTGTGTGTGTATTGATAGAGGCCCAAGGGACCATATATATAGGAGTACAAAGAAATATGCCATATAGAGATAAGGCATATATGAAATAGAATACAAACTCTATATCCTTAACACCTCCCCTCAAATGCAAGGCGTATGCAATATCATCGCATTTGAAAGAGTTGACACTGACGCCTCCAACAAAGAGAAGAGGAAGACCCCCCTAAAGAAAGGAGGAAAGGCTCCACTGTCTGGCGCCTCCAACAAAGAGAAGAGGAAGGGCTCCTTTGTCTCCAGGCAACGGCAATCTCCGGGCGGCGTGAGCTCCAGACGACGGACTACGGTAGGTTGGCCTGGATCGAGAACAGATCCGAGGCGAGGCACCAGCCGCTGACGCCGCTGAGACGGGGAGGACGCCGCCGGTTTCGTGCGGAGCTGCAGCCCGTACCTCTGCATGCCGACGTCGGTGGGACTGCTAGATGCGCGAAGAGGCAGGTGGCTGCGAGCCGGATCCGGTGCGGAGGAGTCCGGGTCCATGCAAGAAGAAGCAGGTGGCGGCTGAGGCAGGTCAGATCCAGTCGGATCCGAAGGAGACTGGCAAGGCAGCCACGCCGATGACGGCGGAGGAGGCCGCGCGCACCAACGGTGACAGCAACGATCATCGAGCGGCGGTCAGAGATGGCCTAGCGGCGGCCCGGCGTGGAGAGCCAGATGGCAGCAACCGTGGAGGCGTCGGCGGTCCAAAGGGGATCCTAGAACGGCGCCGGTTCCAGAGCACAAGGTCGACACCGGATCTGGAGCACAAGGACGGCGTCGAGCAAAGGCTAGGCGCCACCCAAGAAAAGGACCGGACGACCGGAGATGAGTTGGCCGCCCCCGGGAGTAGAGATTGATTCTCCCAGGGGCAGCGGAAGACGTGCGGTGGCTAAGGTTTGAGAAGTATAAACCTTAGCTATGATACCATGTTATGAATATTATGTGTATTGATATGAGGCTCAAGAGACCATATATATAGGAGTATAAAGAGATATGCCATATAGAGATAAGGCATACATAGAATAGAATACAAACTCTATATCTTATTACAACTCTATATCCTTAACAAGCCCCATATCCCAGGGTACCAGAGTTAATCTGATGAGTGACTGAGCACGAATGAACAAATACCTCACCCTGAGCTATTTTATTTTATTTATATACTCACTCAAAATGGCACTGGTCAAACCTCTATTGTTCAAAATGCCATTGAAAATAGTATAATTGTAAACGTGCCACTACTTTTTGGGGGGGAGGTGAGGAGGGTGTGAATGTGATGGCTGCAAGGGGGTTAATTATCTTGCATACATGAAATCTAACCAGAAAGCTCTTTTTTTAAGGGAGAAAGAGCAATCAGAAAGCAGTTGCAAGCAACTACAGCGTTAAATAGGCAAAGTTGACAAGAGCAGGCCTAGGTCACACACTCATGAGTGCATGGCTAGTTGTGTGTCCATGTAATGTACAGCAAGGTGAGAATTGGGCTGTATGACAAAAAATAGGATTATAGGAATATAGCATGCAACCGGTGTGAGAACAACTTAAAGTGGGACAGTGCGATTCAAGTTGAGATTATTAAACCTACATTAGAGGCTAAAGCCGAAAACATACAGATTAAAATGCAGACTGAAGAAACAGTTACATAAGAAGTTATCAGGAAGCAAGAAAACGATTAGGTCTGAGCAATAAGACACTCCTGATATCAACTGCTTAATAATAAAGCTTCTTGATGAGCTATCTGAATCTTCTCCAACTAAAAGGAATCCAAGAGAAACGGATTCAGAATACACCTAGTATGGCCACATATCCACAACAATGCTCATGAGGAAAGAACAGATATGTTCATACGCAGAACAAAACAATGGCAGTGGTGCCAGAAAAAGAAGGGTGACAAATACAAACAGTTCTGGGAGTGAGAGAGGCATGGTTGTAGACATAGTGAAGTGAAACAACGAGCTCCAGCTCGGAAGGTGATTTGTAGACATATGTTGGCGATATTTAGATGACATATGTATTTAGTTTGTGGGGACGATATTTTGTAATTACCTATCTTAGTGATGTATTAGTGGTGATAATAATGATTCTTTGTTAATAGCCGACCTTTTTTTAAACTGTTATGTGTACACTACTGTTACTTGTACACTATTATTATTATTTGTACTTTATTTGTAATGTTAGCGATGTATTATTTGTACATTATTGTTATTTGTACACTGTTATTATTTGTAAATTCTTTTGATAATAATGATTAAAAAATGCCGCACTGTTATTTGTACACTTATCGCCGCACGCACGCACGCACGCACGCACGCACACATATATATATATATATATATATATTATTTGTACTTTATTTGTAATGTTAGCGATGTATTATTTGTACACTGTTATTATTTGTAAATTTTTTTGATAATAACAATTAAAAAATGCCGCACTGTTATTTGTACACTTATCGCCGTTGTTTGCAAATTAGCTATGCATATATATATATATATATATATATATATATATATATATATATATATATATATATATATATATATATATATATATATATATTGCTCACAGTGTCAAGTTCTTTTTCATAACTTTAATGTTACTTTTGTACGGACAATGATACATGCTTTTAATGCACATTTCGTACGGACACTCAAAGCATACTTTTTGTGTATTGCAGGGAATCACACTACATCAACAGAAGCATAGCAGACAGGGCTGGAAGATAAAGGCGTGGGAGGGGATGGTAGCCCTTACCTCGAAGACACGAACATCTACGGTCCCCTAGATCACAACCCCCCAAGCTCCGATGTACCGCTCGAAACCAAAGAACCATACATCCATAGAAATCCCTTCTGCGACTACCCACACATCCCTAAGCCCTGGCCGTAATGCAAACACAACCTTGATGCAGTGATGCAAGTTTGTGACTACCATGTGCACCCAGGACATCGATTCTTTCGCTACCCTCTGATCATAGTAAGTGGTTCGTTATCTCTACGTATACGTGCACGCATGGAATACTTGTACTAACCTCGTTTTTCTTGCAGACAACGGATTGCAAATTCATCGAGTGGGTGGACCCATCGTATCTAATACCTACCTAGGTTTACATCCACAAACTACCCGCCTAGATGAGTTATGTGAGGAGCTGCAGAACGAGAGAACCAACAATGACAAGCTCCACAGGCAAAGGATCATGAGAGGAATGAGGTGGTGCACCTCAGCAGCAACTACCATCCATATTGCTGCTGTGTCAACCCGAGCTGCAATTACGCCTACCACTACCGCGATAACCAGCCACATCCATGCTATTCGGATGACTGCCACGCCATGTGAGTGTCGTATAGTTCCACATTTTCGCCCTAGGGCCATTGTAATTCACACCTTTATTGCGAAGTGCTATGTCATGCTACACATGGCCCATTCCTACAATTTTATTTCAATAATGTATCTATACTAGTTAAAAGATGGAGTTGGTAGTGTTGGTTCATCTGTTCGTCCACCCCCCCCCCCCCCAGTTGTGCATGTCTAAAAAAGTTATAACAAAACCAGATGTTTAATGAGTCCGTGCAGGTTAATCGGGCAAACCGCCACCGAGGGCTGTGTACTGCAGCCCTAACTGTCGCGCTGGCCACCAGCCTACCTCGCCGTTGCCCACTCCTACCATGATCGCATGCCCTGCCAGTCTATTGCTGAGCCTGATGAGAGCGGTAGGTGGCAGGTGTGGCCTGTCGCGCCTTCCAAGCTCTAGGAAGCGGCTATTTTGCAAAAACAGGCATCTAGGGGCCAAATTTGAAAAAAAAAAAAAGAGATCGCTACAATGCTATATGTATGAACAATTCTGAAACAACAGGCGATGAAAGTAGGCAGAGAGGCAATGGAGCAGCTGCTTTCCAATGTGAGGCTAGCAAGGTCCTGCCAATGGGCCATCAACACAATTTAATTTCCCTACCAGCAAACAAATTGGACAGACCTACTATGAGGTGTCCAATAGATTGCAATAAGTGAGGTATCCAAGTAAAACAATGAGGTGGAATTTCATTCAAAAATGAGAACCATATAGCTAGGAAGCTTAGGCAAAGAGCCAAACCTACCTTTATCTAGTTATCTAACAGTACAAACAAGTACTTTCTTCAAAAAAAAATTATGACATTGAGGCCTGATGGAGGGAAGTGTTTAGCTTTAAAACAAATCCAAACTTCTTGCAAGACAAGAATGGTTTGAACAAATCCAAACTTCTTGCAAGACAAAAATTTATGCGGATACGCACGTATCTTGTATTTTTCAGTTAAATATATTATTCAACTGGAAAGAATTATTGAGCCGCATGAAATATAGCCAGGTGAACTCATTCAAACTAAATATAATGTTGTCATTCGTAAGGATGGAATACTATCTCATGTTATCATATGGTGCATTCTCAGGTTTGTCAATGGCAAAGCAATAGAGAGGTACAAGGAAGACGATAACCACATTAGGTGCCAAAGACCTGAAGGTCAAGGAACAAAGCCCATGTGGATGGGGGGAAGAAAGCCCATGCAGTGGGAAAGCAAAAGAGAGTAGCCCAAGGACTTAAACTACAAGTTTTGGATAATATTTTCAAGCCTAATTCGTACCTCCCACAAGCCCAACTGAATTCAAACTCGGATTCAACTCAGAATTCAATTCGGATTCAGTTCGGGACATCCTGACAGGCAGTTACTAAAAAGGCCATAACTTTCACAAACAGAGTCCGATTCGACTGTTCTTGTACTCGTTGGAAAGATAATTTCAAAGGCTACGCAATGGATCTAGTCCCAGCATCAAATTCGTCACGGATCGAAAGTTATGACCGAAACAATATGCCAGCTGTAAAATCTAGTTTCCTTTTTGTAAAAGTTCGTATCTAAAACCATATAGGGTTGAGTTGTATTAGGTTTGGGGACTCTATGGACGTTCCAAGAGGCTATATAAGCCCTGTATTAGCAGCCTTAAGGCTCAGACCACCTTTGAGAAAAATCAATCTACTAAAGTTCGCTCGAGTTTATCATTGCTGCCGAAATTCCTTAGAGAATTAGAAGTGTTCTTCAATCAAGATCGTTCAGCCTTTCCGCTGGGTATTGGATGCACGATAGATCTTCGCTTGGTGATCGACGAAATCGACGTGAGTGTGTTTTGGCGGATTAAAGAGTGTTCGTCCCTTGCACTGGTATTGGAGGATCATTGCGATTCATCAAGACTACCGCGAGTATCAATCCTATATCGAAAAGATCGGGCGACCCTGTATCAAAAATGGTTTGAAGTTTGAACCACTATTTTCAGCCAACACCCATTAGCATTGCATTATGGAGGAAAAAATACCGAACAATATAAGAAAATAATGCCCAAACTCGCACAATCATTTAAATAAACACTGGTGAATTAGCATGCAGTACGGATCAGATTCTAGCATAGAGGACAAACAAAGCAATAAGGTTCTTAAATGTTTAATCAACAGCATAGAACTAGCAGCAGAAATAAATAGTCCCAACATTTGCAAGATGGAACAAACTCTGAAGATACGTTCATCACCATTGTTAGAAATAGTGGAGTTCTCATGATGCAGAGCTCGGTTTGGAGTTAAAAAAATCCGAATTGGATAAAATTTGAAAGATATTCTTGCCAAATGAAAGTAAAACAGAAACTAGTATTCCCCTTCATGGGATTATCCTTGTTCAGCTTCGCGATTTCACTTACATGGTATAAGAAGATGTCTAGCAATAGAAAAATACGAGATGGCTTGCTTGCCTTGTCTTTGTTCTTATAAACAATGCAACTTGAACAAAACATAGAGGAAAATAACAGCAATACTAAATGTTGTCAAATCACCAACGATACCAGTGAAAGATTTATAGGTAACTATGAGTAAAATCCCACAGAGCAGATCAACTTGTAAAATTATGATTAAGAAACTAATACTAAGGTCCATAATTATATTAAAGAAATGCCCTAGCATGGCTATCTCCAAATACGAAAACATACCCCCTAACTTGCCTCTCCCCCCATGCATACTTCCTCTCTCCGTGATAGCAGCAAAAACTCTCCAATTAATAGTTTAGTTACACCAACAAACTGGTGGCAATACAGCAGTTAGATGACATAGATTTACATTCAAACTGATCTTACTTTATCCTATACTTGGATATGCATTACAAGTGTGCACTGATTAACCTGGATAAATACTGCAGTTATTTGCATGTAGAGCGGGTTAGTTGGGACATAAGACCCCTTTTATCAATAAATCTCTAAAAAGAACAAAGATATCTGTTGACCAAGCCAAAGAAAAAACCTAGGCAGCAAAAGAAAGAGACCAAGGGTAAGATACACTAGGCTATAAAATAGGTATATAAGAAGAATAATAGAAGGCCAGAAGGAGGATTGATATTTGAGAAGTCAGCCCTCTAATCTAAACTCGGCATATGATTCTTTCATCCAATAACACCCATGCCTGGTATAATATTTCAATATAGTAATACTGGAACTTTGAAAAATACACTGCTATTCAATGTTAACACTATGTATCGTTTATTCGTTTAACATAAATTTCAATAAGACTCCACAGTTCAGCTTGTGATATAGGCAGGAAAGTGATCATCGAATGATGGTGGTGAATAATTTACTAACGAATCAAAAGTACAATAGACCATCAATGCCATACCAGAAACAAAACAAATGACGGCTTTTGGATACATTCCTTGGAGCCATCCTTAACAGATCTAGGTTGCAATTAACATTTAACAATTGTCACAAACACTGGCAACAACCTGTTTGTCCTACAAATACTAATGTGTTTTACAATTACTTATTACCCAATTTGGGTTCCACTGTAGCAGAAGGGTTGCTTGTTTATCTTATCCACTACAGGCAAAACACTTTGGTCAATAAGCAAGCGAATGTTGGAAATGCTGAAAACAAAACCCTAACTCGTTTGTATACTTCCAAACCAGATTTGTTTTTGCAAAGAACATGCATGTAGCAAGAAGATAGCCTTTTGATATCCCACTCGATAACACTCCATATTAGGAGCTAAAAGACTAATTTATTTTGCAGGAACCACACGACATACACCCAAAAATGTTTTTCCTAGTATCTACGCTATAACCCTTGTAAAAAGAAATTTCAGCTCTCCACACAAATAGTGTTTTGGAACGTTTATCACAAACAAGAACATTTCCGATTATATGTAGCCCACTTCCTCAAAGAAGCATATCTCCAAATATATGGGAGCACATTTGTCTAAAGAATCACATTTTTGGGAACACCCTGAAGAAAATATAACAGCAAGTAAATATGAAATTAACAAACAGAAAAAAAAAAAAGCATACCTGGAAATGGGAACTGTTAAGGCAGCGCCCAATCTGCTTAAACAGCGGCACCATGCACCGCTGGAACTCAGCAGGCTGTGTCGCCTCAAGCACTTCCTCGAGCTCCCCTAGAAACAGCACTTCCTTCTGGCAATTTGTGACTGGCCAGTACTTGAGCAGCCCCCTGATAACAATGTCCGCAAGTTTGTAGTCCTTCTCGACAAATTGGACAATGCAATAGGTCAGCTGCAGGTGGTAGATCGCAACGGACTTGGGCTTGTGTAGCGGAATGAGCGCACGAGTAAGGAACAGCTTGTGCTCCTCCTTCATTGGCAGGGCGAAGCCATTAATGATGCTTCCGAGTATCTCAAGTAGCTCGCCAATGCCGTTGTGGCGCTCAGTCTCAAAGATGAACCGGTAGAACACATTGTTGATGGCCTTGCGGATGAAGGGGCGGTGGACCATGAACTTGCCATAGATGCGGTGCAGTACGGTCTTGAGGTACTCACGCTCGCGGGGGTCCTCGGAATCGAAGAGGTCGAGGAGGCGGAGCACGAAGGCGTGGTCCACGTACCGCTTGGCGACCTTGGTGTCTGTGTCGGGAGACACCACATACCGGAGCAGGAGCTCATAGACGAGCTGGAGGTGCGGCCAGGCGGGGTCGAGGTAGGGCTCCTCCTCATCGTCGGGCGCCGCGCCGGGGTCGATCGCAGCGGCAGACTCGTGCAGCGCGGGGGGCAGCGGGCGGAAGATGTTGGCGGAGATGGCGGCGACGAGGGCCTCCTGGACGTGGTCGGAGAGGCGCGCGGGCGCGTTGGCGTTGGCGGCGGGGGCCTGGACGTAGTCGACGAGCTCGAGGAGCGCCTGGCGCTTGGCCTCCTTCTCACGGGGATGCTTGAGGGAGTCGGAGAAGTCGAATAGCGCAGCGACGAGGCGGAGCTTGCGGAGGATGAGCCCGGGGCGGTCGGCAGCTGCGACATCGCGGAGGAGCGGGAGCGGCTCGAGGAGGGGCGGCGAGGGGTGGGACACCGGGTTGGCTGCGAAGGCGGAGGGCGCGAAGTGTGGCGAGGTGGGCGAGGACGGCGACGGCGCGGAGGCGCGGGAGGCGTGGTTAACGGTGACGGAGGCCGGCGCCCCGGGGCCGCCGGACGAGGACGACGGCGCGGCGGGGCGCGGAGCGGGCTCGGCCCCGTCGGCTCGCGGCCCCTTGCGGCCGCCGCGCTTAATGATCTTGTTGAACATGGCGGCGGCGGATTGGAAGATCGGCGGTGGATCGATCGATCGCTCGATCAATTCCCCTTCCCTTGCGGGGATTTGGTGGGGAGGTTAAGGAGGTGGGGGTGGGCCCCGGATGGCAGCGAGGAGGTGGGGTCAGCCGGTCAGGGGCGGTGAGCGGAGGAGGGGAAGCGGCGGCATGGTGAATTGGCTGCCTGGTGATTTGGGGGAGGAGACAGGAGAGGAGGAGGGGATCAAACCAAGGAAGGGAAGGAGAGGGGGGATGGGGATTTTTTTATTTATTTTTTATGGTGTATTCATTTTGTATTTATTGGGACGTATCTGTTTTGTATCTTGGGGGTTACACCCTCCGTTTCTTAGATAACCTTTTAGAAATTTGTTTTTGTTCTCCTATAGATAACGTTTTGGGTTTTCTAGATAGTATTTCTCCAAAAGAGCTTCTATTAAATCTGGCAGTCATGAATGTATTAATCCAATTCAACTCACTTCATAGCCTATCAAATGGGCATGTTTCTAAGATAAGTTAATACATATTTTTCTCTATAACCGCTTGGCATCCAATAGACAAGGCCACCTGAGCCTCTAGAGTAGCATAGGCCGCTCATGCCGGCCAAGGTCGAGTTCATCCATGACCCCCTCCTTCGCTAGTGCCTTCACTGATGTTGGCTTGATGAGAACTGGGACTAGATTGCCCCGCTAACGACAGCTTCTCGCGTTCGCGATTTCTACTGTTTAGTTTTTTATACTGTTTACTTTTTTCTATTTTTCTATTTTTGGTTTTTTTTGTGTTTTTGTATTCCTTTACATTGTTTGTGATAGGGTAACATGTTTTTTCTATTTTATATTTTTTAAAATTTATTTATGCTAAATAAGTCAACTCAGTTATAGTTAAAAATCAGCTAGCTACAGTAAAAAAAATCCATAAATCATTGCCATTCCAAACACTATGAGTGATTGGATGGGTGGAGCTTAAGGGGGTGATCGTTTTAGCGATGGCTTCTGGCTTTTGGTTAAAATTTCACTGTAGCTGGTTTTTTTTACTGTAGCTGATTTAACTTTTTAGGCATAATTAAATTTAAAAAAATGTAAAAATAGAAAAAATATGTTAGCCCATCACGGACAATACAAAGGAACACGGGAAAAAAAGAAAAATGCAAAAAAGCTCAAAAAATCTAAAAAAATTTAGAAAAAGATAAATTGCTTAATAGTGAAAAAAAAAGCTGAAGCTGAAAAAAAGCTGAAACGAGCGGGGCCTAAGACATTTAATAATTATGGTTCTGTTAAGGAGATGTGAACTGATCACATGTGACAGTGGTTTATGAAGAATTTGATCTGTTTTTCTTTCAATGACGTTTTTTTTGTTTATGTAAATAGAATTGTTTTTGGGCTTGGTTGCCTGCGGGTTGATGCGGAAATGCTGCTAGATTGGCCGATTTGGGAGTGGTGATGAAGAAAACAAAGATTGAGTTTCTTTTCTTATTTTTGAAGTAGATAATTATATTTATTATATTTTAGGGGATTGTTTGATTTTTTTAACATTTTTGACAAAAGAAGTTGAATTATTCTGAAAACAATGGAAAAGTTTTTTAAAAAACTTCAAATAAGTTCATCAAACACCTCTACTTCTAGAGAGAATTAGGGCTCCAACTCCCTCTACTTGGGAGACTAACCAGCAAAATGCCGCCACTGCCACTTTGCTAGAACTCATATGCGTATAAGGGGCCGATCCAACTGGCTTAAAAGGCCCGGTTTCTGATTTTAACTGTTGGCCTTTGCCTGTAAATATATTACAGCTACGATTAGTTTTTTCAGAGTAAAAAAATAAGAAAAAAAGTACTATCATAGCGGACAACACAAAGTAAAAAAGGGAAAACAAAAAAAACCTAAAAACTAAAATTATGAAGTTAATGTGTTCCAAACAATTTTTAGTTTTTAGAAGTCAGAAACCAAAATCATTTAGAGCATAACTTAAATACCAAAAAAAAAAAAAAACAGGTTACGTGCATATGCCTCACTTGTGGTTTGGACTATTGTTTTTTGCGTAGATGCCACTAGAAAATGGCATTTATGTAGAAGAGTTATTGCGTGCATATCATCATTCAAAATGAACCCTTTGTTGCCGGTGTCAGCAATGATGGATCTCATGCACTTCTACTTGATGAGAAATGACGGGAAATGGGAGCTCCTCGGTTACGGCCTATGAGTCTCTATATTAGTTTCTGATTGTGATTTCTATTTGAAGGAGCCATTGAAGGAGTTAGACACTCATATAATCAGTCTCTTTTTTAAAATGATTTCTCTTTTTTTTATCTTGTTTTGGAGATAAGATAGAGGGTTATGGATATATCACGCACTCCACCTCTCTTGCTCCTGTCCTACGTACGTATCTCTTTCTTATTTTCTCCATCGTTCGCGTCCTCGTTGTAAAAGATACTTCTTTCAGTTATTATATTTATTTTCAACCAAAAATTGTTAACTACAATAAAAAACCATAAACTATAACCAATATGAACTAACCCTATATTAAATGCAGCACAATTTTAATACACCCGTGCCTTCCCAAATTGTAAGGGAGAAAAACGAGACTAAGACATATAAGGCGATCATTGCAAGACTAAAAAATTCTACGTTGGATCACCACCCGTCTAAAATAGATGTTGTTTTGGTCTAAAAAATTGATGTTGTTTTATTAGTTTCAATTTGCAAATACTTGCTTTTTTTTGTTTTGTCTATGCAGTTTTTCCTTGAAACCTCCCTATTTATTGTTTATAGTTTATATTGATAGTTGAGTAAATTGCACTACAAGTACACAAATTTGTGAGGTAAGTGCATCTTGGCCACTGAACTATAAAACCATGTATTTAGGTCAATGAACATGTTAAATCATACAAAAGAGGACGAAAATAGATTTTGCAAGGCTGACAAGATATCCATATGATACTAATACTTATGTGGTATTGATATAGACACTGACATAAGAAGTTGAAGACCTCTGTCTCCACCACGCTGGATGTGCCCATCTACGTATCCATCAATGCCGTTGCAAAAGCGTTGAAAAGTAATTTGGTTTTGACCGAAAAGGAAATATGTGAGCTTACTGTAGTGATAGGATTAATTGCAAGGTAAATTCTTATTGTTTTCTTGTCACATGAGATGCGTATGGAGTTGACGCAACTACATCAGTAGATATGGCCCCACTTCAAACGGTTTTAGCTTCCGGCTTATACCTTATGATTTTTCGTCCTTTTCTCTCTCTCTCTTTGCTCTTTTTGCTTTTTTCTTTTTTCCCTTTATTCCTTTGTATTGTCCGTGCTAATATAACGTTTTTTATTTTTATATTTAATTACATAGAATAAGCTAACAGCAGCTATAATACAAAATAAGTCATAAGCTCTGACTTATGAGCCAGGTGAAGCACCCAGATGGAGAAAAACCAACGAAGAAGAAGACGATAGATGTGGATGAGCTCGATCTACTGCAACCACTACCACTGTCTCGATTCTTGACCACCTCATGTCGGCCTCAACATCGAGTGGCATTGCATCAGGTCTATCCACATGCTCCGGATTGTGTTGACCGCTACGGATTACTTCCCGGAGTTTATGTTTGAGGAACACATCGAGTCATCAATTGATACCCCTCCTTCGTCCGTGGCATCATGGATGCCTTCACAACCTTATAAAACCTTTATTAAACCTTATTTGCATGATTTAACAAGTTCATTAATCTAAATATATGATTTCATGATTTAGTGACATAAATGCACCCGTCGTACAAGTTTATATACCTATGGTGTATTTTACTCTTGATAGTTTGTGTGTACAATTAATAGAGGGTGGTGCATATAAAAAGAAGACGTTAATCTCTTCCTGGTTTGATCACTTCATGAGCATAGAGTTAAATCCGTAAGTAAACTTCACGAGGGGAAACTATCTATGCATAGATGGTAAATGGAAGAATTCTTTAGTTGTTTAGAAGCACCGGCGCTCATAATTCCGAGTTATATCAACCCGGAACGCTCTTAAAATATGTATCATGATTCAGAACCTACCATGTGAAAAGTATCAAGACTCTTCTTGGACAATTCGCTGATCGACACAGCGTATTTTTACTGAACTGAATCGTGCTACACATGAATTTGTCGTTTAATGTTAATATTAATGGCGATTAATTTATGCATTACTGGGCTTTCATGGGCTAAAGGATATAAAGGGTGAATAGATTAAACAGATTGAGATTGTTCTTGCCGAGTCCAGTGGAGAGAAGAAGATAGAGATGGGGAACTTTTGGATAAAGTCATGCAAGGACACTAGAGATAGGGACATAGATAGTGATAGGCCTCATTGGCTACGACCGGAGTTTTACCTTCCGAGTTCTTTTTCTTCTTGCCGTCTTTTTAAAAGGTTTCTCCAACGTCTGCATCATGTAAATGCAACGCGTATTAAACGAAATTTAGTGTAGTCTAGGCAACGAGTAAGGTCAATGTTTCCCAAATTCAATTAATGCAGTGATCCATCCGGTCGTCATTAGTACAAGCCTTTACAGAGAAACCATGTAATGAAATCGACAAATGAGGATGCTACTCCACCTCATGACTAAGTTACACAAAAACATGGAACAACGGCCACATCTGCTATCGTGAAATGCGAACTAAAGACACCCAACATAACCATTTTTTTGAAATCTCATTCATGGCTGTGGAGAATATTTTCAGAACGGTTGATAAGTTGATAACGAACTTGACATGGTTTCTCATCAATTTGCTGCACGGGAATACTTCAGCCACTGTTCCTGTAATAATCATTGCACAGCAGAACTATCATGCCAAGCAACCACAGCAGAACGCCTCAATTTCCTACAACTCGATGCATAGCATGTGTGATAATAGAACTATTCAGAAACGAGGTAATCAGGTAACCAAACCAACCACTCCGGGCAAGACGAATCAACTCAGCATGAAAGCAGTCTGCTGGATAAACTTAGCCAGAAGGCAACATCGGTGCCAGTACTAGTTCTAATACAGAACAGAGATAACTGTGCCAGAGCACTCATTAAGCAATCAGCCATGTGAAACTGCAAATATTAAACTGCTAACATTAAACTGCAATACATAACTTGATTCTGCGAACAGTTCATTGGAAGCGATCATCGTAGCGTCCTCTGCTGGGGCGGTCATATGGCCCAGGTCTCTCCTTGTAACTTCCTCCATCATAACGAGCATGCCCTCCACTGCCATAGTGGTCAGCGCCGCCACCACGAGGGCCATCCCTGTCATAGCCACCCCTTGGGCCACTCCTATCATAACCGCCATTGCCACGCGCTCCATCTCTCTCATAGCTTCTTTCTCGCTCCCTACCATAACCACTTGGCTGATAACGATCTGGACCTCCATACCTGTCTGCACCAAAGCGATCACCAACAGACGGGTATCGATCATTTACATAACGATCACGGCCCCCACCATACCTGTCTCTGCTGTCAATAGGGTCACGGTATCCATAACGGCCACCATCATAACGATCATCCATGTAACGATCACCAAACCTATCTGATCCAGAAAAACGGTCTCCCCTGCCACCACCGCTGCCACCACTGAACTTAGAAGAGAATCGCCCAGAACGACCTCCACCAGCATTAGGGCAATCACGAACCCAATGACCAGGGCGGCCACACTCAAAGCAATTGCCAGGGGGTGGACCATCACCTCTACCACCACGATAATCCCCTCGTCCACCACCATTGTCATACCTTGTGTCATCTGTATGCATCTTAGGCTCAGCCTTGTTCACTGAAATGGTCCGACCATCTAACTGTTGGTTGTGCATATCTTTGATAGCGCTGTCAACTGCCCGTGGATCTGAAAACGTCACAAAACCAAAGCCACGGTGGCGGTTTGTGTGTCTCTCCAGCATTATCTACAACAAGAAATGCTTATAAATATTGGGATATATACAACGACAAGCAAAAAATAAGCCAAGTGAAGACTAAAGTCAACAGAACAATGCATATACAAAATAAGCATCTGCCCACCAATAGGATAAGAATGCAGAATATTTAAATTTTGAGATGGACCAAAACATTTAGTTTCAGCAAATAATTTGACATTCAGTATCAAAAGGTTGGAATAACATTTCAAGTGACAGTTTATTTGAAACCAGAGTATATCATAATTTACAAAAGGTGCCACACACAGCAACTTGGAAAACTTGCTACCCCTCCTACAAAGGAACATGCTTTTCTTTTGGAATGAATAGCCATAACCTTAACAGTGAATTGAACGTTGATATAACTCAGCAAAGGAAAATGTAATCGCCAATAAAATACAGAAGAATTGAGGACACTATGCAATGAGGATTGTTAGGGCGTAAAATAGATTCCATGTAACAAAAATTACTTATACACAACTTTAGGACGGTTGACAGTAAGTCATTACCTTGGCAGAAGCATTGAGATTAGGTATTAGGTTATTCCAGAATTTCAATAATTCAACAGAATGAATCAAAATTCTGTCACACAGCCGCATGTAGCAGTAACTACCTTTGCGACTGAACATATTCCCAAGACAGTAAAGCTCATTATCACTGACAAGCAGTACAGCAATAAAATGTCCGGGTACTTTCAGTCTAGAAAAGCAACACAGCGAACTCAACAAACAATTTTTGATGTCACCCTCTTTAAACCGACAATTAATTAGACCATGGTTCTTAAACTAGGTGTACTCGGCCGAGTACTCGCCCGAGTACTAGGACTAGGTCCCCTCACCGAGTACGAGCAGGCAAAAACAAGTACATAACCGGTTTAACGGGTATAACCGGGCGAGTAATTGGTTAAAAGGCCGTGTACTCACCCGAGTGGCCTGTCCAGTGTAATGAAGGCATGAAGCTCACGGTCAAATTTAATTAAACCCACAATGGCACAGCCCAACAAGGGAAGCTCACAGCTTATAGCATTGGCAGTGACACACACACGCCCAAGGGTGGCATTGTAGCGACAGCGTGGAAGGAACCCTAGGCACGAGAGGGCGGTGGCTGTTGCTGCATCTCCTCCCTCAGGCGGCAGGCTCCCCTGCTATGGCTGCCGACCTCCCCTACTGCGATTCCTCCCTCCGGTGATGGCCTCCCCTGTTGCGGCTCCTCCCTTCGGCACCGGCCTCCCCTACTATGGCTTCTCTCTCCAGCGGCGATCTTCCCCGCTACGGCTCCTCCCTCCAGTGACGTCCTCCCCTGCTGCAGCTCCTCCCTCAGGCGGTGTGTTCCCATACTGCAACTCCTCCCTCATTCTCCCATACTGCAGCTCCTCCCTCATTCTCCCTCAGGCGGCGTCCTCCTCTACTACAGCCCCTCCCGCCGGTTGTGGCCTTCCACCTCAAGCCCACTTTGTAGTTGAGTTTGAGTTCTTCCCCTACTGCTGAGTTAAGTTCTCTTCTCTCTGTTTTTCTATTAAGTAGAAGTATGCTCATAAAGATGTAAGAATTTAGTGTGACCATTTAATGTCCTAATTATGAAATCAATCAAGCACCATAAGATATGGATACAAACAATATTTTGGAATAGATGTGAAGATTTTAATGTCCTAACTATGAAATCAACCAAGCAATAGCATCAAATGTGGCTTTGATTTTACATGAACATACAATTACATATATAAATATGTTATTAAAATAGAAAAACCGGTTACAAGGCCGATTACCGTATAATCACTACAAGGTGAGGTGACCGAGCGAGTACCGGTTACCAAGTTTTAGAACCTTGGTATTACCGGAAACAGACCCAAGAACACCACTACTAACTAAAGAAGAAAGACGTGACCCATACAGATGACCTAAGTGACGGTGCCAGAGAACAAAACTAATGGAAGTGGAGGCAGTTGTAGTAGCGGTCGTTTGGATGATGGAGGCTAGAAGTGGAAGAAAGATGAAGCAAGTCGAGCTGCAGAGACGCTAAGAATCAAGGTGGTGTGGGCAAGTACTAACAACACAACAAGAGTCAGGCTCAAGATTGATACGATAATCATGATTAGTAATCTGACTAGCAGACATAAGCTGCATAGCAAGCTTGGGAACATGAGAAACTGCAGGAATATGAAAGCTAGGAGTGGAAAGAGTGCCTTAACTAATAACAAAAAGAGAGATACCATCTACAGTATTAATAGAAATAGGTAGAACGGAATGACTCAAAGAAGCAAGGTAAATAGAATTTGGCGTCATGTGGAAGGAAGCACCAGAGTCCAGAATCTAAGAACATGATATACTTGAAGTTGGAGACTGAGTGGCTAGAGGCTTGAGTATCAAGACTGATAGCACCCGCAAAGCCTAAGGTAGGGATGACGACTAGATGCTGAAGGAGGGAGACCAGCTACTGAGCGGTGATTGACTGGCGAGGAGCACTAGTACCTCTTGACTGAGGTTAGGATTGGTTGGAGAGAGCGCCATGTGCTCTGATACCATGTTGGGATGGGCACTTGATTCTATTCTATGGGCCAAGTGGCCAAGATATGATCATGTACATGGCATGGCAAATAAGCAGAAAACACCCTATACATAGATCTAATATATACAATGTATATACTCCTACCAAATACAAGTACCTTAAAGTGGATAAACTCCACTAGTTACAATTTCGAATAGTTTTTAAAATTATCTTTGAGAAGCTGATAGATTTTATTTTGTGTTTGAAAAAACTGGAATAAGATTTGATTTCTGAAGGAAACCTCATTTCTTCTACTCATAGACATAGCTGTTCGCTCCACTAATCAGCATTTTTTTTCTTCATCATGAAGCTAAATAGTTTTGTTATCTTAAAATTATAAAGATTAATCTTCTTTTAGCTCTTTGTGCCTAGTTCAGATTTCAAAACTAGAGAAAGGTACCAAAATGGCACAATCCTATTCCCTGTCAAATGAAAAAAAAAGAATTCCCCCTCGAGGCCTCGACCATACACAGAAACGAGCAGATCCACCTTTCCTCCCAACACCATCAAATCCACCAACCTTCCTCCAACCGAAGGCGCACTCCAAAATCAAACTAGAAGTATAGCAATACCCGGTGAAAACCTCTCAAATTGCACAGATCTAGCAGCACCATCCAAGAATATCGAACATATGCTGCGGATAATACAGAACTAAGCGGGTGTACGAGAGCTTACGGAGAGGTGCAGGGTCAGTCGGGATACCTGGGCGTCGACGACCTTGCCGAAGCGGCGGAACGCGTCCTCAAGCTTGCGCTCGTCGGTTTCCCACGACAGGCCGCCCACGAAGATCCGGCTCTCCTCCTTGCCCGCCATTGCCCGCCTCTATGCCTCGCGGCCTCGGTTCGTGGCCGAAAAAAATTAGGGTTTGGGGAGAAGAGGAGACGACGACGAGGGGGAGGCAACTTGGAAATCGGAGCGACAACAACAGTAAAAAAGGAAAGGGCAGCGATCGAACGACCGCTAGCCGCTAGGGCTTGGGTTTGGGTATCGCTCAGTTCTGTTTGCGTGCTGCGCGACGCGCCATGGCCTGTGGGACCTTTGTGGGGATATAACTGGGCCTGCGGTCACGTCGGAGCCTTAAGGCCTCGGCCGAATTACATTTGAGAGATTCGAGCAGGCTCGTGGGTTTGTGCGTCGGGTGCAGTAGCTTGAAGGTTTGTTTTTGAACTGTGTGGATAGATTTTACCTGTAATTGATGATTTTATCTGTATTTTTTAAAAATATCGGTAGATAATAGAAACGTCGATGTAGATAATACATGTGGTTTTTAGCTTAAAAATCTGTTTAAAAATCTACCTTAAAAATTACTTCGTTTATTTTGATTTTTGAAAAAACCAAGAGCTCACCGTAGTCTCTCCCAGTAGATTCATTCTAGTTTAGATCAGTTTTTAGTAGCCGCGAGGAATCCTAGCTGCCAGACACAACCCGTTAGCCTCTTAGATAACATCGGTCCTTCTACTCCTTCGGCGTTTTTGCTGGTGTTGAGTGCGTGGAGGTATTTTTGAAGTTTTTTTAGTGTGATCTTTTCCTAAATCAGATTGTTTTTAGTTCTGTTCTTCTCTAGCGAATTCTAAAGTAGATTTTCTTTACTCGTGATGGGTTTTACCGGACTTACTCATCTGGATAATGATGGTGATACCTACACCTAAGATCGAGCAAGCATATCATAAGTTAAGGCACTGAATGTTTTTTTATAAATCTAATCCATAATATATGCACATAGGGTACTTGTAATTAAAAAATATATTTATGTGAATGCAAACTACTCGCACGATGATCAAACTACTACAAGGCGAGGAGGAGAACGGGATAGGAGGGGGGAGGAGAGGCGAGGGGGGAGGGGAGGCGCAGGGCTGAAGGTGGCCTGGCTGGGAGGAGGCGAGGGCAAAGGAAAATTATTAGCATATATTTGAAAATCTAGTTGAAATATATATACAAATGTATTTTAAAGGTTTTGGCTTTAGAAAAATTTATTTTATTAAAAATGAGTTTGTTTTAAAAAATAAATACTTAAATTGTTAAAAACTATATTTAAAAGAGTTTTATTTTTGGCATATAGTTGAAAATTTGTGAAAAATTTTGGAGCAAGTTACAACATTATATCTTTTTTCTCCTCTGAATTTCAAATCATAGCATGCATTTTGTTGCACTCTGATACAACCGCAATGTACCAAGCGGTACTACCGCAAAGAGGTATAACCGCAAGTGTCTAAGCAGTACTATTGTTGAACGGTATGACCGCACATCCTTAGGCGATACTACTGAAATTTGTTTTTTGAAAAATGGCTAATTTGATTCAAATTTTATTGTTATCCAATTCTTTCAGCCATTCCCTTTGCTCCTCAAAGTCAAGTTGATCTTTATTATCCTTGCAACTACCCTCAAGTATGTCTTGACTCCATATGCCATTTTTGCTCTAGGTTGATACTTTTATCATAAAAATGGCATTCTTTCTAAAAGTCGTAGACTTTTGATCATTGTAACAGCCTTTATTTCAAAAATTACGATACAAACTTTTAATTTAAAATAAAATAATTGCTTTTGGTTGCCATATTTTTTAAATTTTAGTAGCCTATTTTTCTGCTTTTAAAAAAGGCTTATTTTGAAAAACTAATTTGAGTAAAAATATAAAAATAATATTAAATAAAGGATATTTTAAATTCATACAAAAAATCCTAATTCAAATTAATTATTTGAACTCATTTGGCTTTTGTCTAGATTTTCTGTGCTTTTCTGGCATTTAAAAATAAAATTTAAAAGTATTTTAGTATAAAAATTTAGTATCAAAATATTTTAGTACCACTTCCACCCCTTTTGTTTTGCGTAATTGGCCCCCTTGACCATACATGGAGGTAAATGATATTTGTTGTAGGTAGGTAACATTTTTTTAAAAAAATACAATTAACAAACAAAAATTGATAAATCTCATCTATTTTAATTTGCAACATCAAATCTCGTCCTCGTTTTGCATTCAATTCTTCGCGTAACAAGGCATCCAACAACGTGAAAAAATAAGTTCTAAAAGTAGTCACGAAATGTCTACGCATTTTTCATCAATGGTACTGTCTAACATATGTCCATCTACGTTACTCATGTTGTACCACATAGTCCACATGTGACCAAGGCCATGGCCAATGGCAAGGACTACAACACTGAGCTCGGGAGGAAAGGCAAATAGCTGCGGTCAACACAGTAGTTCGACGCTTTTTGTCTATATGCCTCATGTATTTCTAATTATCTAAAGGCAAACATGTATCATTCTTGGTTCGTTAACCTGCGTACCATGAAACCCCCATGTTTGATAAATGGTCATGTTGTTTTTCTTATGTTATTTTTTTGAAATTCTCCTCCATGTATAAATTATTAGTTACATCACAATATCACTTACCTTCGTACTTACCAATCATTGCTATCCCAATCGTTCTCACAAAATTTTTCAGTAATTTTCTTGCACTACAACAAAATATGACGATCGCAAAATGTTATTGCAAATCTAACAAATTTTGTACCATTCACAATTTACAAAAATCACAAATGGATCAACCGACATTGTCTACCCTTTTTTTAAAAAAAAATACAACTTACAAACAAAAATTGATAAATGTTACCTACTTACAACAATTATCATTTACCCCATCTCAGAGGGGGTGGCAATTGTGCAAAAAAATTTAGTAGATGGCAGTCACCCAATGGTCTAACGACAAGCTCCAGTCGTCCAACCGTTGAGCGACTGGAGTGTGCGGCCGTTGGGCGACAGACTCCAATCGCTCAACGCTTTGGGAGTAGAGCCTATTTCTGTAAAAAAAATATGCACAGATATATTTGTGTAATTTTTAATTAAAAAAATAGATTATTAAAAAAATCGCCTCATGCACAGCTAGACCGCGCCAGGGGAGGACACGCGGAACCGGACCGCGCCAGGGAGGTAGCACGTACACCAAGCGACACCAAGCGCGCCAGGGATGTAGGCAGCACGCGGACGCTGGGCGCGCCACCAACTTCGCACGGACGCCGGGCGCGCTGAGGGGCCAAAGCCGGGATTAACGCAAAGCGGGGGCTAGATGTGGCAAAAGAAGGCGCAAGGGGGCCAGATTGGCCCTCGCGTCCAAAGAAAAAGGCCAAGAGAATTCCGTTCAAATCTCTATGGAATGATGTAGTTACATGGGATTTTGGAGGAAAAAGGAGAAATTTCCTTCGATTCTGACAACCATACAACTCACTAAAATCCATTTGCTTTTCTTGTGGTCTAACCGAATAGCATTTGTTACATATCCATGTGTTTCTAATTCCTATAGGATTTAACAAGGCGCCACATGACATCAAATTCCTTCGTTTTTTCTGTTCATGTGTTTCTCAATTCATATGTTCCAAACGGGACCTAACAATCGCTTTCGTTTGGAAAAATCTTGGCAAACTTTCGTTTGGCACTTGGCCCGAAACAGAATATTATTCTCACGGAGGTGAGGGCTGAGTATAGCAGGGTTGGATTAGAGGAGCCAGGATTTCGAAGATGAGGATACAAACTTAAAGTATATCTGTTTTAACGTAAGTTTAAATGTGATAAATTACAATTGGGAATGACAAATGCAAGATAAATGGATTCGGACCATTCAGGCCTTTAGGAGGCAAAAGTTCCACATGTAAAATAAACGAAATACACAAATGTACGAGTGTTCATGAAATTGAGCAATACTTTCTTAATTGTATTATTCCTGAGTAATGCCGAATCCTTGCAAAGGGAATCAAGGCTAATCTAATACATAAAAATTAGTGATTCCAACACAGCACCTTCCAAGAATGAAATGTGTGTTCTTTTGATAGGCCCATGGTGAAGACTGAAAGGTGCGCTTCAAATGCTTTATAGCAGGGATACGGCATACACTAACAAACTATACCCAAATGCCAACTGACCTTGACATCTCGATCAGATGCCAAGTCGCTAACACCTAATTCGATAATTACCACTCCCTCCACAACATAACAGAGCAAATCTACTCAAGAAAAGCCCTAATTAGTAATTACCACCCAGAGCTGGAAGCAGCAAATCTACTCCAATTCTCCAAACAACTTACATATCAATTATCAAAACCCATAATCTGAACATTGAACAAAGGGGAACATTTCGGAGAAATTTGAGGGGGGTTAATACCACTTGGCCTCGCTTCTGGAGGGCCTCGGATCGAGCAGAAAGACGACGCCGATGAACAGCACGTGCAGCAGCAGCACGACGACCTTGACGCCCCGCCACGGCTTCCCCCCTGCGCGCCAATCCCCAGCCCGGCAGCCCCTGATCATGCCCCAGAACCGCGAACCCCATCAAAAATCACCACCCAATCAATCGAACCAAACGGCAATCGATGTGGAGGCGCAAACCGTGACGCTGGAACTGAGAGAGGGCCTTGATGCCCACGAAGGGAGCGCAGCGCACGGCGGCGGGCCGGCGGTTATGTCGCGATGAGCTGCGCCCGCCGCCCCATGGCCTGCGCGATGCGCAGACTGCTGCGTGCTAGGGCAATCGTCAATAGGATCTAGAGCAACTGGGCAAGGACTGCGTGCTAGCTGCGATCCTTTCCAATGCGGTCTGAGCCGAAGTGAAGACTTCTCCAGAAAGATGGGCTGGATGCTGGACGGCTTGACTTGGGCAGCATTGTGTTAGTATATATTAGTATGTGTAGTGTATTTTTTTATTTTTTATTAAGGGGGTATATATTATATTTTTGTGTAAAAATTTTAGGAGTGCAATTATCCCCCCCCCCCCCCCCATACATCTCCTGTAGCCCCGCGCCTGAGATTTAGGGCCTACCTCAAATGGAAGAATTCTGAAGGAATTTTTTTTATCGTACTCTTCCTTACGCTCCATAGGCCCTTTTGTGAGATAGCATTTTCAGTGGAGTTTTAGAACATATAGCATTTTCAGTGGAGTCTTAGAACACACTCTTGTCAATACTAGTCAATAGCTATATTCTTGCTTTACAACGTAGCAATATCGGAAATTACCATCTGATCAAATACTACCACATAATTTTGCCAGTTGCAGCTCAACTAGGAAGTCACCCGGTTTTTCTAGCTCACAGTCCCGAGTCCCACCACAAGCTGGTTGGCTAGGCGTGCGCGTTTAGCAGACCACGCGAGTTGCCCTCACCCTCGGGGGATCACCCGGGAACTGCCATTCCCGCCGCACCGCGCGTGCACGCAGACCGTCAGCAGCACTGCTGACTGCCGCTAACTAGGAACGCGAACCACCACAACTCCACAGTCCACAAGAATCTCCCGCCAGTCATCGCCAGCGAATACATGTCTCTCTCTCTGACTAGTCGTGTAAGCGCTCAGAATCTTCCGGTGGAGAGGAACTAATTTAGGGGGTACTATGAGGCCCAACTCGTTTCAGCTTTTTTTTCAATTTCAGCTTCTAGTTTTAGCTTTTTTCACTATTCAATAATTTATCTTTTTCTAAATTTTTTTAAATTTTTTAAACTTTTTTACATTTTTCTTTTTTTCCCGTGTTCCTTTGCATTGTCCGTGATGGGCTAATATATTTTTTTTCTATTTTGTACATTTTTTTAAATTTAATTATGCCTAAAAAGCTAAATCAGCTACAGTAAAAAAACCCAACTATAGTAAAATTTCAACAAAAAGTCAAAAGCTATCGCTAAAACGATCTGCTTACGGATTAAGCTTTTAGCGTGATTTTAACAGCGGTTAGTTTTTTCTAAGAAAAAACAAAAAAATAATAATTTTTTAAAAAAATATTATATCACTTACGAACAATGATGTAAAAGAATAAAAGAAAAAAAACCAAAATAAACCAGAGGTTGAAGCCGTTTAAAGCAATGCCTTACTTTCAAGTCCCAGACTGTTCGAAGAGGACTAATTAACAGGTTCGCCATATTTACACCACACTAAGGCTGCCGAAAGTTTCATAAACCACAAAAGCGTCGATCGAGAGGCCGTAGTTCTTGCGAAGGATCAACCTTCAACAGTAGAACATGAACTCCTTCACATTTTCCTTAATTTTCGGAAGTTGCTTTATCGGCGCAGACTGTTCACGCATTCGCGATGAGGCTGCAGAAGATGAACCCTGATCAGATTGGTCGTCCTCCATGTAGTAACGCGCACGAAATGCTCCCAGGTGTGCATAGTATGCTGGGGGAACTGTTGCAATAGCAAAAATAAACAATAAATCATCACAAACTTGTAAAGGAAAGATATTGCATAGCTTGCAACTACATCAGTGCATACCTATAGAGACTGAACGGGTGCATCGGGCATAGCTGCGAGCGAGACATCATCAAAACGAAAAATGTTAGGACGTACATGGTAAAATGGAATGCTGTATGCGATTATGCATCATTCACATGAGAACAACGCCAAGGCAGCTTACGTGTAGCAAAGATTGTAAGTCAAGGTTTGCAATGCATCAGCACTGAAACCATTTTCGTCGAAAAGAACATGATAATGTGATGGACGGCTTGTTCCCTGTCCAGAGGAAAACAGAAGAAATTGTGAATATTGAGCAAAGTACTAGTCATCATCAATCTTCGCTGATACATTACAAGAATTGGACTTTGCAAAAATGTGACTCATTCGTAAAACTATTACCTGAATACCAGAATGGCTACAGAGGTAAAAATCGAACTCACTAGGATGGCAGATCTTTGTGTCAACAACAGTTCCTGAGGACAAAGTACACTCGATACTTCAATCTTGTTTCAAACAAGCTTAATACTTAAATCTAAATAACGCATGCCACTTTATGCCTATCAAAATCAACTTACCAGGTAGGATATTTCCACTTCTATCAGTCCAATCTCGCGCACGATGATTTTCAGGAAACAGGCGGGTGTGATGCCTCTTTTGCACAACAACAAATGTGACTCGAGGGAGGTAGCCCTCCTGTAAACTAGCACAAGCCTGAGAGCACAAAGACAAACAATATTACATCACTAGCCCATACAGTGCGAGACAATGCATGAAATGTTAAACACCTATAGAGGGACAAAAAGGTAAAAAGAACCTTGCGAATTGCGTTCATTTCATAAAGCAAGACTTGACTAAACTGCCCCTCGCTAACACCATCTCTGCATATTAAAGAAATCAATATTAAACATAGATAAGGAATGACTTTTTAAAAGAATTTTTCTTTACAAACCGATAGAATATAATCCTGCTAGGTTTGCAGCCAGTTGCTTTGTAGAAAGACACAAGTAACTCCCTGCAATATATAAATGTTATTACCACAAAAAAGCAAACTAGACACTGATTTATGTAAAAACACACTGATTTATGTAAAACTACCTAATCATTCCACCACTAACAATTCCCTTCTGTGGATCTTTCCCTTCCATGAAAAGATCAGCTATGATTTCTTCCCTTTGACCTTGTGAAGATACTAAGCATTTGTACTTTGTAACTTCTGGCCAATCCATGGATGCAACAACCTACAATGATAGAAACTAGAAGCTTAAAATCCAGATAGAGCATACTATATATGATGCCAAGAAAGAATGCAAGGATTTGTTATGTCAACTAGTGACACAGATTAAGTAAAAGTAGAAAATGCCAAAATGGCAATGTTTCTTAAGGAAACACAAGCAAGCTTTGTTGTACCCCACTAAACCACTAATGCATAAGTACTACTTCGGTTCATCCATCCCTCCTTTAAAATGCAAAGTTTGTCCAATGCTGAAAGTCTTCATAGAAAGGAAAAGGCTAAAACAGAAATTGGGCTCAATTGCTCAACAAGTTCCAAAACAGTTAGCATTCTATTAGGGTTGCATGACTTGCATGTAACTAATAAAAAAACTTAAAAAACACGGACTAAGCAAAATGAAAATTTTTGGCATGATGAGAGAAATAGAGCGAGAGAGCAAGACGACAAACTGCTGCAATAGATGGAGATGCATCCTCTCCAGGAGATGGATGGGTAACATCTGCTCCAAAGACTATTGTTGGCAAATCTGTCAGAAGTGGTATTCTCTTGTACAAAGCATCTTCAAGAACTGTATTCCGACCCCCAACCTATTTGCAAAGGACCAATGGTATCAATGTTCTTTTGACCTGACTGTAGATAGGTTAGTCGTATCACACTATTAAGCTTCATCCTACCTTAACATTGATTTTCAAGGCCAAATTTTCAAGATACTGTTTTCCACCTTTCTGAACATTTCTAGGTGCGCAACACTGAGTTATTACACCAAGCTCAGTTTCACAAAGTCGTTTTATCCTTCCTACATATGTAATGAATGTCAAAAACTTGAATTTAAAATTGAAAAGAAATAAAGAATCATCAGCTTGAGAATCCATTTAAAGAGCTTACCATAAGAACCACTCATATCAGGTAATATTATGATTAATAACTCAAGTTGCTTCCCTGTCAGACCTTGCTGAGCAAGCACTTCGGCAGAATGACTATGGATATTTCTGATTGATGCCTCTATGCTATCTTGGCGTCCTTGCCTGATATCCATGCATGGTCTCATACTCATTTGCTACAATAGAATAGGAAAATACAGTCAATCAATACAGTACGCTGGTGACACAAGTGCCTTATAGATAAAAATAATAATACCATGCCAATGTTATTGCACATGCCGGCCAGATCATTACAAAACATCCCAATGTCTTTTGGATGCAAGCGAGAAGCAAAAGTTAGACATGCCCAGTATTTGATAGATCCTCCATTGACCATTCGCTGAAAAAACCCACCACATATACTAAGTTTGGTGTAGAACACAAATGAAATAAATAGAAGACATAAAATCATCAACACAAATAAACTGGCAGAAAGATAATGTGCTTTTCGTTTCAATGCATTATAGTCATTACATGATTAGTTCTCAATGAAAAAGGGATATACTATCATAGCCGGCATCGACCAAATGAATAACTACGACATAATTATTCCTCATTCACATGCAAGTGCTAAACAATAGGTAAAACCACTGACGGAAAAATGATGCTAAAAAAGAACTAGAGAATAATACCTTGTTAATCATGTTCCATTGTCCTACTGAAGGATTACACACTTCTTCTCGTCCAGAGTCGTGATATTTAAGCTAATAATAAGAGAAAAATTTAAGAGCTCAATTGAAAATAGACAATAAGTACAACAGTAATGGGGTCCTTCATTTTACTAAAAAAGAACCACAATTACCCACTTACCCTTGGGGCAGGCAGTACACGAGCATCAACCAAGGCAAGTTGGTTCATCACTTTGATGCCAAATTCTTTTGAATAATAGTCATTGTAATAATTATTGCTGTTAACAATCTGAGAAGATAAAAAAGGAAGATCATATATCTTCAAATCAAATGAATATAAAAATAATTTGAAATATGAGTAGCACAAAACACAAACTATACACCTCGGATCAAGCCGTCTACCGCTCTGCCTCCTCGCGCGGATCCGGGACTCCACGCTCGTCTCCGGCCGGATCTAGGCGGATCCGACCGTGCCCGCCACGGCTGCCGTCGCCCCGGCCGACGTCTCTAGTCTTCTCCATCGGTCTTCCTTCCCTTTCGGCCGACGCCGCCGGATCCCGCCGCCGCTCCCGTGGCTGCCGCCGCCGGATCCAACCGTGCGCAGCCCTAGGGAGCCGCCTCCTGTTCCGCCCCGTCCCCCGCCGTCTCCTCCCCGGCCGGGATGACCACTCTCGCACCGCGCTTCGCCAGCACCCACGCCATCTCCGCCCTGATCCCCGACGTCGCACCAGTGATGATGGCTATGATGGAGCCGAGGTCGGGGCATGCAGCGGTGACCTCAGTGGTGGACTTGGAGCCGAAGCCACTATCGCCAGGGGAACTCAATAGGTACTTCACCACCTGCAGCATGTCCACTCCACCACCGCGTGCACGCCAGCAAGCAAGAAATGCGTGTGCGCGTCCGTCCGTCTATGTGACTCAACTCACTGCGTGGGTAGCTGCTAGTGAGCCGGAAGTGGTGATGGATGGGGAGAACATGGGAGAGGAAGAAAGATGGGAGGCAGTGAATGGCTTCTTGACTTTAGAGGAGTTTTAGGTGGACTTAAGGCCCTCGGATCTGCGTATCTCTTTTGAGTTTTTTTATTCTCTAGTCTTCCGTTGCATCGATCTAAGTCCTTTGCTATCTCTCTTTCAATTCATCAAAGTCGTGCGAATCCATAAAATCCTTGTCAGTCAGCCAATTGCTTTACTAGCCACGGTTCATTCTCTTGGATGGGTGTGGCCCTATCCTTCCTTTTACATAGCTACAGCCGCTGCTCTTCTCCTTGAGCCGCTGCATATCGTAAAAGTCTTTATGATGCCGCCGCTTCTCTGTGAGCCGCCGCCCGAGCTTTTAAGGCCACCGTGCTTCTTCTGCACCGCACCTCCGTTGCACTTCTTATGCACAGCGCTGCCACCATCTTGGGCTTCGATCTGTGCCGCTATACTTCATCTCTCTCTTCGGTTTGATTTGATAGTTTTCTCTATTTATGTCACCTTTCACATCCTCTTCGTCGTGTTACCGTGGTCGACTTTACTCTAGCTTACCTATACCTTCTCGGCCCCTGCACTTTGTGCTTTATAGGCTGTCGCACGATTTCAGATAGAAGACGATCTTTCTGACATAATTTTCCAAGAGCTGCACGCTATGACTGTCTTCAAGACATGGATTTTGGATTTTCCGTATGCTAGTATCAATCCTTTTAAATGCAATGCTATTACATATGCTTTACATTTGAGGAGAGATGTTAAGGGTATTTAGATCATTTCCTATTATCTAGGGTTTAGGTCCTTGTATGTCTATATACTATATATAGCCCTATGGGCTGCTATTGCAATACACTCTACATTTTCACATTTCCCTTCTTCCTCATCTTGTAACAAAATGTAGAAACTGAAAACCGTGCATAGATAAACTTCAACTATGAAGTCCCAAGTAAACAAGAACAAGGACTAAGATTCACCTCTAGAATGCTGCCCTCCCTTTGTGCAGGTCGTTCACATGTCATCTTTAGTATGCTTGTAACTTGGCGCTCATTTAGCTTTCTAGAATACCGTTGTCCTTCAAGAATGCTGCAAACCTGCAGAAAGCATATGAGCAAGCTAATAAATTCAAAAACAAAACATAAGATCAAAATTTGAAAAACACAGAAAAAGATTGATACTAAATGCATATAGTAGCCTTGCAAAGATGGAAGTCAGATAAAGGCAAAAGCAACCTCCATAGGCAAATATATTGGCTTGTTATCACTGCCAGCTTGAAGGCATTGCCAATGAATATATTTCAAAGAGTAATTGTATTGCTTCTTAAAGTACTGGACAACCGATACCCTCGTCCCATCTTGATCAAACCTGTAAAAGCAAATAATCATTTATGTAATGGCATGATGTGATTAAATACATGAAATGTAAAGGAAGTGGATAAAGTAAACCGGATATAAAAGCGAATAAATACGTCAATTCCTTCAATGGATCTGAGGTTATCCCAGTAATCTTGTAGCGTATGGTTTTATCTGTCCGATGAGTAGCCACAACCCGGACCCCTTTAAGGGCTTTCTTCAGCTATGAAGCGGAAGAAAGAAAGAAAAAAACAACGCAACAGTTACTTTGACAAACATTAAAATTAGAGTAAGCAAGAAGATGAAAATGCCACAAGCGTTCATACTTTAAGACAATCCCGATCAGACAAGGTGCGCCTTGAATCATCTCGGATGTTAAGATATTCAACTACAAAATCTATTACTTGCTGGGCCTTGTAAAATGCCGTTGCAGAAATATCTAAGGAGAAGAAAATTTCCAACAACAAATATTAATCCTGGAAGAACTTCCAAGAGGCAGTAAAAATGTGGAATACAAAGTTTTCAATTCATGAGAACATTTTTATAATACAAAACTTTAGGTACAACCATACCAATATTTAGCGACAATCCCATCTGTGAGGGGCGGAGACTTTGGTAATACCCCCTCCAGCACTCTGCACCGTTGCCAATCTCGCCACCATGTCCAAATGACTGAGAGAAAAACGATCTTGAAATAGATGTATACCTGTTACAAGTTAAGTCAGCTAACAAACAATATTTACATTGAATAAAATTCTGAAATATAGAGAAAGCATGGAATCAAAAGACAGAAGCTGAGCTGATAAAATTTTCTACTCCATATCAAGAAAGTATCTGATGTCGATAATTACTTTGCTGTGGGGCATTCCCTAAGAGCAATGTCGAGAGCTTGAATAGTATCCTGTGGCAATTCCCTCTGCCTACCAACCAAAAACTGCCGAAGATTGTACATATCTGTTTTTGAAGCATGCTTTATGGTCACCTTGTGCTCCTCCTCCCTAAAATACAAGAACTAGTACTATGTAAAACCATTATATGAACATAAAACAAGATATGACAAAAAGGAAAGGTGGAAAATTTTCATTGTACCGTTGGTCGTGTTTCACAGGATTAGCTAATTTGACAACAAATTCTTTGGTTTTAAATGGTAGTGGACCTGCAGTATAGATGCTCTTTCTTCCATCATAAACAGGCAATTTACCATCCAAGTATTGTTTGTGCAATCTAACAAGTTCATTAATTATTGATCTGTTTCGTTCCCGAGACATCGATTCCGGCTTGATCGTCACCTATACGAACAAAAAGATAGCAGTTCCACATAAGAAGGTGTATATGTAACTACACTGATTCAAATTCACTTGGATTAGAGCAAGCCATATATGATGAGTGATGAAAAATGGAACCTGACAGGACCATGTGTTGAGGATTAACGATAACCATATGCTTGTAGAAGTAATTCACAGACTTTTGAAGGTGTAAAACAGAATAACACACCTTATAATTGCCGTGGATGACTATTCAGCAAAGTAACGTTAATGTATATATATGTAAATGTAATGCATAAGTTACAATTTAAAAACTACATGCATGAAGCATATTAGCCTTGGCAGATATTGAAGTGACAAGTTGGCCAATTATTAAGGATAAACATCAGGTTTGCTATATCTGTAAGGTGCCACATTTTTGTTAACTCTAAGTCAATTTTCCCGGCTTTCAATTAGTGTTGAGACGTGTATGTGTTTGACTCTAATATGATCCAATGGTTCAAAAATGTGAACTATACTAAATATAAGCCATCCATTCTTTTCAGCCAATCGATTAGGTTAGTTAGGAATTAGTTATACTTCCTCGGTAGTATAAGTAGTAGAATCCCGAGATGGTTAAAATGGTAAATGTGCATCTATGTTTCAAAGGGAACCCATGGGCACCCGAGTAATTTCTGCGGGAAAGTCAATAATACCCACAGGGAAAAATGGATTTATAGCAAAAAAGTCTATAACACCCTCAAAAAATCAATGGCCAGATTTGATTTCCACTGCTACCCTACCCTCCCTAGTAGTAGAAGGTGCCTTAAAAATTCTCTATAAACAGACAACCCTCATAAACATTAGGTGACATTGCTGGACAGGCGATTCACTGCAGAAACCACTAATGCAAAATATGCATAAACATTATCGCTGGCAGATCTAGGATTTCGCTGTGCCCCATGCTGTACTCTAATAGGCTTACACCCTAAAACTAACATATGATACATTACTATCTCGGGCTGGGCTAAAACTACCTAGGCTATACACTACTAGTATCCGCATGCCACATGCTGAAGCCCACTCTTCTAGGGGCCTGAATCTGACAGTATGTATGAAACACAAGGTAGAGAACACGCTGAGAGAGAGAACGCTCACACATACATCGTAATGGTAGAGCTCCTTGTCGGCGACTTGCACGAGAAAATGGTTGGCGCGCACCCGGCACCGCTTCCCGACCGTCCCGAACCCCGGCCGCGCGGGGAACACCAACGCCTTGCTCGACGCCGGAGGCAACTTCCCAGGCGCCACGACCACCTGAGGCTCAGCCACTCTCGACACGGGAGCATGCACCGAGGACGCGGCCGCCTCTGTCACCGCCATCCTCCTCTCCATCTCGGCACCCAGCACCTCCGCCGGCGTCGGCGCCACCACTTCCCCGCCGCCACGGCCAAGCCCAGTGGTCCCGCTCTCCTCAACCACGCCACCTCGCCCACCAGGTGGTTGCCAGGCGTGGACGCGACCGCCTCGGCCTCGCGCCGTGTTGTCGCTATGGCCACCGCGCTCGCCCCCGACCACCCCGCCTCGGCCCCGCCCTCGACCACCACCGCCTCCACCTACACTCCCGCGGCCTCCTTTCGGGCCGCCGGAGAACTCGCCACAGCGGCCGAGGCCGCCGCGCCGGCCGCCTGCGCCCCGCGAAGACATTGGTAAGAAGATCCGACGACGAGCGCGCCTCAAACAAGGTGGAGAATGGCTAATGGGGCCATCGGGGAGAGAGAGAGAGGGTGGGAATAAAGCTGCTTTATTGTTCATTGCTTTATAAAGAAAGACGAGGCACAACACACCTATCGATAACGCATTTTAGGTTCTATTACGGAGAATTGGACGGATTTGACACTATCACACGGTAAAAATATCAAATTTAATCCATTACGCGATAAAATTTTAAATTTAACTTTCTTCCGACAGCACGACTTACGCGAGTATGACACGTGTTAATCGTGCGATCAGAGACCGCACGACTCATGATGAACAGTGAAGTCATACGCTCTCCGATCGTAAGACTCATGATGAACATTGGAGTCGTACGCTCTCCGACCGCACAACTAACACGTGTCACGCTCGCGTGAGTCGTGTGGTCGGAAGGGAGCCAAATTTGAAATTTTATCGTGCAGGGGACTAGATTTGGTATTTTTACCGTGTGATAGTATCAAATCCGTCCAAGTTTCCTATTACTGTTGGTTTTTAAAATTTGCTTTTATACGGTAATATTTTTTATAGTATCTAGCTTTTAAATAAGATGTCTTTTTAAACGAAATTTATAAATTAATTATAGTAAATATTGTATTGACTTTATTTATATAGCCCAAAATCACATGTAAATATCTCTCTACAAGCTATTATTATTTATCAGTTAAAGTCAAAAATCATCAGTAAAAACTAATATAAATTATTTTTTTAGGACCATTTACTCAAAGAAATTAATAACATCGTCAAAAGTCTTTCAAACGATAAACTTTTGGACCAGATGACTTCAATGGTGATTTCCTAAAGAAATGCTTGAACATAGTCGAGCAAGATTTTTATGCTTTGTGTGAAAATTTTACTATGGCAATAATTATCTCCAAAGCATTAATAACTCTTTCATTATTCTAGTGCCAAAGAAAGACAGCCCCTCAATTGTTAATGATTTCAGGCTAATTTTCCTTCTCAAGGGTACTTTGAAGCTGCTCATCAAAATTTTGGCAGATAGGCTTCAAACAATCATCTTTCAGTTGCTTCATGCAAATCAATATGGGGGCATCAAATTAAGAACAATACAAGATTATCTAGCATGGTCTTTTGAATCTTTATTTCAATGTCACAAGTCTAAAAAGGAAATAATGGTCCCGAAATTGGACTTTGAAAAGGCATTCGACAAGATTGAGGCACCACTCAATTTAGTTTATGGCTTCTGGTTTCTGTTTTTTTATTATTCATTAATTTTGTCTTTTTTTTATTTTTTTGGGCTTTTTTATCTTTTCTTTTTTTCTATATTCCTTTGTATTATCCATGATGAGCTAACATATTTTTTTCTATTTTTAATTTTTTTTAAAAAATTTAATTATGCTAAATAAATTAACTCAGTTACAGTAAAAAATAAGTTAGTTATAATTAAAAAAATCATAAGATAACGTCATTCTAAATACCCTTTGAGCATGATGTTATCTTGTAAATTAAGAAGAAAAGATTTGGTCCTAAATGGTTAGATTGAATAAAGACAATTCTAGACACGAGCACCTTCTTAGTTCTCCTAAAGGGGGCAAGGTGATCCTCTCTCTCCACTGTTCTTTGTCCTGGCGGCCGACTTACTTCAGTCCATACTCAATTCGGCAATGAACAAAGGAATCATTCAATCTCCTTTGCCAATTGAAGCCTGCTCGGACTTCCCAGTTATTCAGTATACGGATGACACAATTATAGTTATACCAGCCTATGCAAGACAATTATTCTGTTTTAAAGGCATTGTTAAACACTTTTGCTGACTCAACTGGTCTTAGGTCAATTATAAGAAATCGTTCATTGTGCTCATTAATGTTAATTCAAATGAAAAAAAATACAGGTTTTAATAAAGACTTTGAATTGTCAGCAAGGAACTTTTCCTTGCACATACCTTGCCCTTCTATTGGGATTAACAAAACCAAAGATTAAGGATTTCTTCCCTTTGGTGCAAAGAATAGAAAGACGATTGGCTAGCTGTACTAATTATCTTTCTTGTGTAGGGCCTCTCACTTACTTGAATGCATCTCTCTCCTATTTACCCACATTTTATGTGCGGTTTAAAATTGCCCAAAAGAGTCATTGAGCAAATAGACAAGTATAGAAGACAAGTATAAGCAAATAGTTGCTTGGAAAAATGTCTGTAAACCTAAAAGATAAGGGGGGTCTAGTGGTGCTGAATCTTGAAGTCCAGAATAATGCTGTCCTTTCGATGGATCTTCATCAATTATTGAATCATATAGATCTACCTTGGGTTAAGTTAGTACGGGAGTGTTACTACAACAATTACCACCCTCCAAAAAAAAAATATGCAGATGTTTCATTTTGGTGGAGAGACAATTTAAAGCTGCTTGATCTTTACAAGGGAATTGCTTCTTGTCAGCCAGGAAAATAGAAAAAAGGCATTCTTCTAGAAGGATCTTTGGAATGGAAATCTCTTACAGGTACAAGCACCGCATTTATATATACTCTTATGTCATGAGGGATGATCTATCTATTGCACAGGTGAAGGCAGTTGATGAGGTCCATAACCTTCTCCGTCTACCACTGTGGCGCTGTTGGTACAAGCTCATGCACAGTTCTTGAAAATACAAGACTTAGGGGGACGTTCAGAATAGTGATGGCTTTTAGCTTTTGTTGAAATTTTACTGTAGCTGAGTGGCATATTAGGTATAATTAAATTTAAAAAAATGTAAAAATAAAAACAGCTCGCTAGTCTAGAGCGGATAATGCAAAGGAATACGAGAAAAAAACGAAACGCAAAAAAACCAAAAAAAATCACTACGTGACAAAATTGCTACAGTGATTTCGTCGCTAAACAGTAAAAAAACTCTAACTTGAGTGAAGCCTAGTTGAGGAATTGGATTTGACAATAGATCGGGATACTTGGACTTATATTTGGGGCAATGGAAAATATTCCTCAGCAAAAACCTAAAAAATAACAATGGGGCATGTTCTCCACAACAATTCAAATGGCTTTGGAAAGTATCTGCTAAGAGATAAGACTACCCCGCTCCTTTCGGCTTCTACTTTTAACTTCTGTTTTTTTTTCACTATTCAATATTTCATCTTTTTCTGAATTTTTTTAGATGTTTTAGGCTTTTTTGTATTTTATTTTTTTCTCGTGTTCCTTTGTATTGTCCATAATGGGTTAACATGTTTTTTTTCTATTTTTATATTTTTAAAAAATTAATTATACCCAAAAAGCCAAATCAACTACAGTAAAAAAAGCAACTACAGTAAAATTTCAACCAAAAGCCAGAAACCATCGCTAAAACGAGCGCTCCAGAGAAAGAACCTCCTACACAGAAAGAATTTTCACATGGGAGATTACACTTGTGTGCTTTGCAACACTGGAACTGAAGAAATGTTGCATCATCTTTTCTTTGGATGTCATTTTGCTCAAGAATGTTGGGATTTTGTCTGCCCGAAAAGAAGTTTGAACCTCTGTACATGACTTAATTCAAGATTTCAAAATACAGCTTCAAAAGCCATTCTATATGGAAATAGTAATTCTGATTTCATGGAGTATTTGAATCACAAGAAATAAAAAGGTTTTCCAAAACACCTACCCCACAATTCAAGAGTGCTTGGCATGGTTATCTATAGAGAAAAATAATAATAATTCCCTTTTATAGAAGATTGGCTGAGTAAACTGCCTTGATATTCTTTTTGTAAAATTGTATGTCTTCTACTTTTTTTCATATTATATATGATGGCGTTCGGAATAGCAATAGCTTCTAGATTTTAGCTAAAATTTTATTGTAACTAGCTTATTTTTTACTGTAACTGAATTAGTTTATTAGATATAATTAAATTTAAAAAATATAAAAATAAAAACAGCATGCTAATCTATCACGGACAATACAAAGTAATACAGGAAAAAACAAAATACTAAAATACTAAAAATAAAAAAACTATAAAAAACAAAAATACTACAGTAATTAGAAGCCGTCGCCATAGCTGGTCGCTCAGCGTCATCGCCGTTATGAGCGCGGCCACGTAGGATCCTTTCTTACCGCTTTCTTTTAAAATAATAGAGGTGGGGTCATAGAGAGTAGGATCCTTTCCTACTGCTTTCATTGAAAATAATAGAGGTGGGGTTTCTTAAATGGATTGGAAGGGGGCAAGGGAAGACAAAGCGAACAAGTCTCTCTCACTGACATATGGACCATATGCGTTCGGGCCCACAAGTTGGCCACACGGAGCAAAGGACATTCCAGGCTCGAGGCGATCGATGAGCTAGCCTACAATGAGCACATGCACGAATGATGCAATGACGTGATGCATGCAGCTCGTTACACGTCAAGCTACGTCCTGTAGTGTGCTCTGCGAGTAGTGGCGTGCAGCTGGAGCCTGTCGTAGCTAGCCTGCTAAGCTAGTAATAAATGCTTCTGTGTTTTCGAACACAAATCTTACAGTTCAGTGCACAAGGACTAGTTCGTGGTTGCAAAATCAGGCTGTTATTTGGCTTTACAATAAGTAGCTAGTTTCGGATTTTGGGGCTCAGGTTCAAGTTAATTTCACATGAATTAGGTTTCGCTCCAAACAATTTTAACTTCTGATTCTTTATTTCTAACTTATTTAAGTTAGAAGTTACTTAAAAAGCTTCTAATCTCAGCTTTTTTTGGTTTGTTGTCATTTCTTTTTCTTTTTATTCTTTTGTATTACCCGTGATGATATAATGTTTTTCAATTTTTCTTATTTTTTCTCAGAGAAAGTTAGTGACCGCTACAGTATAATTTTAACCAAAAAACACAGCTAGAAGCTTAAGCCCAAAATTAGTTAGAGCAGACCCAATTTCAGCTAGTTTTAGGTTCCCAATCGTAGGTGATTTCAAACAACTTTCTCAAGGGTGTCTCGGTTGGTTTCAAGAGATGAAACCTGGCATTTCAATGCAAGGATTGACTGCATGCTCTATCGTCTATGGGTACATTCTTTTTAGCTTATTTCAACTTATGGCTTATGACTTCTCTCGAACCAACAAATAGGACGGTTTCTTCGTTGTCGTTTCGAAAGAGCCTATTGGAATAGTATTTTAGAAGTAGCTTATCGGCTTTTGGTTCATTCGCACGAGCACTGGGGCCAAAAGCCATAAGCTACAATCCAAAAAAAAGGGCCACAAGCTAGCTAGCCAAGTATACAAATAGCTAGCCATTATCCATCATATTTTGTTCACTTATTTGGCATTGTAGTCACTTTTTTCAAATCTGACCTCTAGATATCCATTTTTGCAAAAATAACCCTCTACTTAAGCTCGGAAGGCGCAACAGGTGACACCTATCACCTGCCACGTCTAGGGAGCTCAACAAGAGCTAATGCACATGATAGGTGATGACAGGAAGGCCCAGGCACCGCTGAGCTACAGCTGCTTGTCGAGCCACCCTTGCTCGGTAGGTGGCCAAGGTAGGTGGGCAAGGGGGCAAGAGGGGCTCAAGGGCCGGGGCGCTCTGTTGTAGCATCGGCTTTGGCAACATCACGTGATTAATTTAGTTTTTTTGTAATTAGGTGCATACCTGTGCAAACTAGTTAAAAACATGTGCTTTGATATGCATTAAGAAATCTTATTATGCAGACAATGCTTTGTTCATGTGTGCGTAGAATTTTTTTAGGAAGGTTCAAGGGGGTTCAGAGGGGCACATGAACCACTATCACCAACTCCTTATGTTACGTAGTAGAGATACGTTATTGCAAACAATTGTCATAATGGACCATATGTAGGTCAACAAAGTACTTCGCAGTGAAGGTGTAAATTACATGACGCGTCGAGTTTAGTTATGTGCGTATATTTGCCTCACTACTCGTACGATACAAATGGCAACATACACGAACCGTCAACCCTAACTATAGCTAAGATACATGTGCATCTTTTTGAAATCATGGTTGTAATCATTCGTCATGCATATTTGGGTCCATTGGTGTCTTTCCCTTCCCTTATTTGCCAGCTTCAGCCCTCGTGACTTGATGCCAATACTCGACTTCTATAACTTGTATAGATTTGTCCCAGTTGAAAATAATCTGGCCTTTAGTACGACATTGGGGATCACTGGCGTCTTACCCTTGTCCTCTGGCATCGTGGCCTTTCCGTTATCATCATAAGTGTAAGGTTTTTAATGTGTGAATCTCTCCATCTCCACCATGTAGTTGAGCATGTGTTTTAGCTCAATAAATGCCCTCTTGTACATCTCTGGGCTGTTGATCCATTGGAAGAAGTAGCAATACTCTATGGTCTGCCGGCATAGACAGGGTGGGTTAGAGATATGCGAAATGAAACATTCAATATGAAATATCAATACGTACCTACAAGAACTTTGCTCCACGTGTAATGCGCCTAGGTAGCAGTTGCTGGGTGTGTGGATTAAATGATATGTGATGGATTGCCGCAATCGCACTATAATCGTGGAAACTCTGACGACACGGACGCATTCTTGCAAGAATTATTAGGGTAGGATCTGTTCTTCTTAGTCACCCACTTCCGCTTGCGGAGCATCTCTTTGCTATTCGATATCCTTAACAGCGGTGCAATTACATTCTGTACATGTGCTGTCTTTTCCCTCTCTTTTGGAGATCAGCTCGAGTGAAGTCTTATATCTAGTTGCGGGGGTTGGGCAAATTTTATAGGAGGTCGTTATGCACCGTTCAAGAGTTCTTACTTACTGTGACATATGGAGATACGTCTAGAGCCATCTTGGCCATTCTCTACCCATGAGCAAATCATATTTCGAATTTTTATTTTTTGATTGGTTTTGGTGCAACCTCGATTATTTTTGAGAAATATTTGAACTTTGACAATGATTCTTGCGATATTTTGATGCAATAGATTTATGAGACCCCAAGCAAGATATGTGCAAAAATTTTTATCTCATTTGGACTTGATTTTTGGACATGCACCAAAAGTTGCATCTCCTCAGGTTGATTTCTCTGCTCTGGAATAGGGCATCGGTCAAACCACCACCCCTAGCTGTCAGACTTCCAAGGGCCTTGTTAGATCGGCCTATAGGCATTGGTCATATTGCCAGGTTTGTGAGTTCTTTGCCTCTTGGATTTTTGAGTTGCTTGCTTTGGTTTTGGCTTACAATCTTGATCTTCATAGCTCAGTAGCTGCTGGAGTGAAGGATTGGCAAATACTTCGAAGAAAATTTTGAAGGCACCATTCACCCCCTCTGTTGCTATACTGATCCTACAAGTGTTATTAGTGCCCGGTTAGCTCTTCTCATAGACCTTAACCGGTCTTAGGAATTATAGCATCAAACAAATATTCAACCAAGCCCAAATAACTTGTAGCCAAGCCTCTCATGAGTCTAGAGCCCACCAAAGTATCCTTGCTTGCAAACGACATAAGTCACTTAATGCACTACATACTTCTCGTATATGACGGCACTAGGTTTCCTTGACCGCATAGAACCTTGGCTCCTCCCTGTGCCTAGTCTCGGTTCACCTTACCGTTACCCGTCATGTCATCCATCAGTAGCTTTTGCTCTGGCTCCTCGTCGTCTTAGTTTGCAACAACTCTGCAAGTCTCGGTCATCTTTGGCGGTTCCTTGACCGTCTGGACATCGGCTCCTCCTTAGCGTAGTCCCAATCCCTTAACCGCTTTGGACTTAACCTCTTCTAGCTTAGTGTCGGTCCTGTTCGCTTCACCATGATGTAGCCACAAAATCTTACAACTAACAACAATAAGCAAACCGTCACATAGTACCGCACAATACACAAAATCATCAATTGACGTAATTAATCTATACAATGCACCATGCAAAATATATGCATCTAAGCAACGACACCCATGCCGCGCCCACACTCAACCAACTCAGCTCAAAACCTCCAATGCCGGTCAGACTGTTAGCACCTCGGTCGGTATGATCACCAACTAAAGGCCGGTCACACAGCCGTCTCCCATAGCAAAAACACTCACAGGAAAATAGCTTCCATCAACTAGAATCCAGTCATACCACAACTCTGGTTTAACCACTATTCTAGTCTAGTACTCATATGCTGGTCTGATCATTGCTTCACCGTCGGTCTGACCGCTAGTCCTAGGGCGATCAAACCACTCCTGGCCGACCGCGACCCAATGCCAGTCATACCGCTAGCAAGAGAAGCAACTGAAAGATTATAAACTCTCAAAAACCAAATTCAAACCCTAAAAATTCTCTGAACCAAAATCAATTACTCATTACAACCATAGTTGATCTCCACGTGGTCTCACAATCACTTTATACTCCTCCCTGGAGAACAAGAGTTAATATATACAAGATACAACAATTAAAAGTACATAAAGGAAACATGGACAGCAAAACATGGATTTGCAATTTTGACAACAAATTCTTTGGTTTGGAATGGTAGTGGACTTGCAGTAAATATGCTTTTTCTTCCATCATAAATGGGCAATCGTCCATCTAAGTATTGTTTGTGTAACCTAAGAAGTTCGTTGATTATAGATCCATTCCTCTCATGATACCTTGATTCCGGAATGATAGATATCTATACCAGTAAAAAGAGAACTATTCGCTTAGAAGGTGAATATATATGTCGATTCAAATCTACCGGTGGCATGGGGAGTGGAAAAAAAGAAACCGAAAGCAGCGTGTATCATGTATAATGATGTGTTTCAAGTACTTCACGAGACTTAAGAAAGCGTAATACCGAACAAACATCTCCACACAATTGACAATTTGTGACAATTTTACATGATCAACACTTTAGCAAAGTACACCTCAAAGAATTACAAATTAGCAATGTAACATTGAGTACTTTGATGTAACAGCTAAGTTATGGACAACATGATGTGGCCTCTGCGCTCGCCGCCGCCGCCACGGCCTCGCGCCGCATCGTGATGGCCACCGAGCTCAGCGCCTCGGCCATGCCCCTGGCCGCACCCAGGGCCACGCCGGTAGGCGTCCTGCTGTTAACTAATCTTGTTGCTAGCTAATTCTACAGTTAGCATGTTGTTTTTGGTGTTCTCTCATGTGTGCATGGCAGTGTTTACGTGCCACCGCTTCGGCTGGGAAGTGCCGATCATGTAGGAGCATCTGAGGTGTGCTTGGTTCACGTCGAGATGTACGGTGTGTGAGTCATGGTCTACCCATGAAACAAGGTCATGGAGATGGCGCGAGTCTGTTGGGATCATGGCGCATTATTAGTAGGCCACTTGCATGTAACCAACTCCTCTAATCGTGAATAAAGGAGCGAGCAGAAAACAGGAAAGCTGCGATCGAAAGTTTTGCGACACCAACTGATCCGTGTATTCCTAACACATCCATCGCTTTTGTTGCTGTTCATCATCCGGCAATACGAACAGTAGTGGTTTCTAGATAGCGTGAGCTAGCTAGTTTGTGTGCGTTGCTTCTGACACCTGCTGCTCGCTGCGGCTTCTACGCTCGCCGCCTCTGCCCAGCTCTCGGCCGCGGCCCCCTCCTTGGTTGCCAGCGAAGTCTCCACCGTGGCCGCGCCGGCAGCCTTTGCCTCCGTCGTGCGTGGACATGGGCTCAATCCCAGACGAGCACAGCACGAACCGACTAGTCGAAGAAGTAGGATCAGAGGAGACGAGATCGGGGGGCAGACAAACCGAGCGAAGGAAGATAACACCAAGCGACACGCAACGGACGGCGCCACCCGCCCGCTCCACAAGCGACTCGAAGCTGCAACCTGCCTATTCTCACGCTGAGTGAGATGTGGGCCCGAGAAACGCATGGGCCTACATGCCAATTACCTAGACTAGGTAGCCCGTTCAAGCTGGTCCACCATGTCATTGGGATACTATGAGGTAAGGTGGGCAGCTAGGCGCGGTGCTTGGAGATGCGTGCGTGGAGGCACGGGTCGCTGATTTTCCTCTCTTTTTTTAGCATATGATTTCTCTCAAATAGGTAAACCAAATAGTTCTTTACGATCGTTTCGAAGTGGTTTATTGAAATAACATTTTAAAGCGATTTATCGATATTCGATTTGTTCACACTAACGCTCGTGCTAGAAACAAAAACCATAAGTCGTAACTATAAACCGTAGCCGAAAAGAATCCATCCTTTAGCAAGATCTCTCCCTCATGTTGCTAAGTGAATGATAGCCCGTAGCTAATGCTAACTTAGTGATGATGAACTTTCAAAGAACCCTTTTTGGGTTTTTTATAGCTTTATTAGTTACAATTTCTTTAGAAGCTAAAATAAAATGGACGGTTTCTTCAAGTAGTTTTGTGAAGCCGTTTATCTAAATAACTTTATGAGCCCAAAACTATATGCACTGTTTGCATCGACATCTTCACCGTCTGCCACTGTCTCCAAAAACACAACTAAAAATCATCGGGCATAATCAAAAGTTATTAGCCGCAATCTAAAAGAACCAACTTGTACTCAAGTACCACTACTCTCTCGTCTTCTACCCAACTTGTACTCAAGTACAACTACTCTCTCGTCTTCTTGTTTTTGATTTTTCATGGTCTTCCCCAGCTACTTGTCCTAGCTCAGGTCTGTAGCAAAAACCACTGCATCACTATGCAGTATTTCGATTGAAGTATTACTTTCCCATTGGAATTGGAGAAAGTAGAGACCACAACACATCAAGAAAATGTGTTACACTGAGTAGGAGGATATTTATACATAGGTTAAAGTTTTTTTTGAACATCAAGAAATGGAGAAAGTAAAGCCCACAATACATCAAAGAAAAATGCAATATAATGTAAGATTTATTGTTTGGAAATAAAATGAGCTCAGATTAAGAGCTTAAGAACACGAGTGTGTTAATTATACTCCATTAACGACAGTTATTGTGACACATGGTTGGTTTTATCGTGGGGCAGAAATAAAATAAAAAAGTTGGCCGTTCTGAGTCTATGGATCAATTCAAGATCCATAGACATTCTCTGCGAGGGCATAGCACTTTATCGAAATCTACCCGTGCTACTACTATGAATTTTCAATTTAACGCGGTGAACAGACACAGACGTTAGACCAGTGATCAATTCCTGGCATCTCCTAACGCTCACCTACCAGCTGGGCCCTTCCGCTTGCAGGTTCTCAAAATTAACAATGAAAAATTTACTAATCATTTGACTTCAACGCCTTGGATCTTGATCAGTTCAATTGCGCGCGTTCTATGTTCGAGCTTGGGCGATTCAACTCTGTTAGTGTCCCTTCAAAAAAAAGAAAAAAAAAGAAAATCTAGAAAATGGTATACCATTTTGTTGAATTCAATGGTATAACTCGTCTTTGGTGAGGGGGACGGGCGTCGCATTTTCCGAACCCTCAGGACATAGAGGGAGGCCAGGGAGGTGGTGGCCCGGCAGTGGGTGATGGTGGAGGGCGTCGGGTGGTGGCCGAGGGCAGTGGGCGGTGCTCGAGGGCAGCACGGCGAGGTGATGGCACAGTGAATTTTAGGTTGGATGGGGTGGGGATGGTAGGGAGGGGGAGAGAGCAGTGCGGCGAGGCGGCATGGTCACCGGCGGCCGCCGATGGTGGAGAAAGGAGCGGAGAAGGAGCGCGGAGCTGCGGTCGGTGTTGGAAAAGAAAGCGAAGAGGGTGGCAGGTACGGAAAAAAAAGAGAGGGAGAGGAGGACAATGACTGGCGCTGAAAAAGGAGGCAGGTGGAGGGGATGGAGCGGTGGCATATTCAAGAGAGGTAATGAGGAGCAACGGCAAGGAAAAAATATGCTACCGGAATGTCTCCCATATATGCTAGTTCCTCTTAAAAAAACTCTCTTTGTGCGTGCGTCTTAATTGAACAGTACGTCATCTGAAGAAGTGACCATGAAGCACAAGCAGTATATGCATCTTTTGTAGCAACAAAAGATAGCTTCTAATTGTTAGTTTATGCTGCTAAAAAGGCTACAAGTTAGGTGAATATATCCCAGTAGGTCAAGGTGATTGGCAAGACGGTGTGTGCAGAGGTTTGACTTGCAGCTCCCGTTGCTGTCTAATGGGATGTGTTACTATCATGGAGTATGAACTGGAGTATTGAACTCTCTGGAATTGCAAACTGCAGACTTTGCAATACACTAATTTTGCGTACTGCTGACTTTGCAACACACTAATTGTTAAGTATGATAACTAATATCTTAGTTTTTTATTGCAACACACTAATTGTTAAGTATGATAACTAATATCTTAGTTTTTTATGATTTAGAAAGATGTGTTATAAAAATTTTTAGATAAATTCTAATAGAATGATGATTCTTATTTTCTTCTACAGTAGGATTCTTACTCTACTTTAGAGGAGGATTAGGGGGGCCAATGGCGGATCTAGGATTTCATCGCGTCTCAGGCTAAATTATAACAGGCTAATAGCCTAAGAATAAATATGAATTTATACCCATACCACGGCATAATATAAGTATGTCGCAAATACAAATTTAGCTTAGTGATTCAACACAAAATATAATAAGAAAAATATGGCAAAATATAAATAATGTAACATAGTGAAGATATAATTTGAGTACCTAAATAACGAAGATTTGCTCTTATCCTAGGCCACCACTTCTTCATCAATAGTAGGATAAGAACCAGAACCTACAAAGACAACATATGAGAGTAAATCAAAACAGGTGGATGAATAAATACGAAGAACATGAAGTTACATTTATAAGATGCTAACTTACCACTAGCACGAGATGACAATGTCTTGCTCCTCTTCATTCCGTATACCTAATTGGCTAATTCCTAAATAGATAACAGCAAAACACATGTCATTCAATATTTCAGATTTTCAATACTCATACAACATCCCTCCCACCCCTTTAATTTCAGATCTAGCACTAGTCATAATTTAAACCATATATTCAATTCAATTAGTTTGTCAATTCCAACACTAGTCCACCATGGTCCATCAGGAGTTTAGGACTCAGGAGATTCAGTAATCACTAATCAGGAACACTTGAACAATGAAACATGACATACTCATACAGATTATACATTCATACACTCATACTAGTAACTATCATGTGTCATACAAAATCCCTAATATGATAAGATCAGTTCACCATCTCCCCCTAGTCCCTACCAATGACCAATTCGCTATTCGGCCCATCCCTAATATCAATTCGCCATCTCCCCACCAATGGCCAATTCTTACAATTCTTCCAAATTCCAAAACACACACAAAATCTAAAAAAAATGGGGGGATTTTCACCTGTGAAGCTATGACTTGTCGATTGGGGACGATTGGATTTGGATTTTGGAACTATGGAGGGGAGCACGACTGAAGGGGAGGGTTGAGCCGTTGAGGGCCAGGATTGGGGACGATTGGATTTGGATATTCATCTAATCATTTGTTAAATCACAAATATTAAACATTACTCAATAGCAAACATTAAACTCCACCGGTCTACCTCTATATCACCGCTCGTCCCCTCCTGCTGTCCCTCAGGCGCAGCTGCTGCCCCGCCCACTCGAGTCTCGCCCCGCCGCCTGCGCCACACTGCCCACACGACGGCGAGCGGCGACAATGAGCAGCCGGAGCAGTGAGAGGAGGAGGCGAGGCCGCGAGGAGGAGGTGGAGCCGGAGGGCGGAGGAGGACTGGAGGAGGTGGAGCCAGAGGAGGAGGCGGAGCCGGAGGAGGCGAGGGCGGAACCGGAGGGCGGAGGCAGAGCCAGAGAGGCGAGGGCGGCGCCGGAGGCCGCGAGGAGGCGGCGGGGCCGCGAGGAGGAGGCGAGGGCGGCCGCTGGCACTGGGGTGCGACTGCGCGAGGCAAGGGCAGCGACCGGTGCCGCCGCGCAGGCGAGCACGCTCAGGCGAGGGCCGTGCTGCGGTGCTGGGATTGGGGGATTAGGGATTTTGGGATTAGGGATTCCAGCCTTAGAGAGGTATAGTAGTGTTAGGTAATTTACTGGGCCTCGGGCTATAGCCCACCCAGTCCGAGGCCTAGCTCCGCCCCTGAGGGGGGCTATATAAAGCCGTGAGTGATGGTTATAGAGAATCCAATCAACAAAGCAAAAAGTAAAGAAGCTACTCATCCAAGGGTAAAGATGCATGAGAGAACTAGATGTTAGGTTATATTTTAGTATTAGATTCTTGTATAAGACAAGAATTCGATGGTCCTAAAATATTCAAGAGGGTTGCGATAGAACGACAACCTCTTTTACTCTTTTGAGGTTGTTCTTAAGGAATTTATGGTCGGTTTTGCTAAATCTTCTCTTTCTTGTCATGGTTACTTTAATATCGTTATTTTGGTTCTCTCTACAATATTCATCTTCTTCATTTTTAATATTGCGCACGCTCGCGCCGTATTTCTTAAACTCTGATATGATATGAGAACTTCTACACATAAGGAGTGTCAGAGTATAACACTAATGAAAAATTGCAAAATTTGCAAACCCAAAAGTCACATTAGGCCACTGAAATCTTTTCTCTATCTATCTTGAAAGGGCAGTGCATCGGAATATCCATGCTCATCAATATGTTCACTTTGGTTTTGAATTGGGAAGCATGTCATTTTCTAGCATCTGCAACACATCGCGGCATCAATATTGGAACGTATTTCAGCAGCTCGAATGAAAATGTCGCGTTAGTTACAGAGAAAAATGTCGCAGTATATAGTTGATAATGCACTACAACATTGCAAAATTGTCGTGGATTTACCCTACCCTCGCAGCACTGAGAGTTACCGAAAGAGATAGGATGCACGAGACATATTTATCTCACGTACGGTCGTTATCCAATTAACAGTGGCCAGTAATTAAAGTCCTCATCGACGAAAAAGAACGAGACAAATCTTAATAAATAAACCAAGACTTCCCCGGCTCTCTCGTCTGTACGTGAGAAAATTTCTAACCCATGCACGGAGAATTGCAGACAGATGGTGCCCATTGATCAGTTCAAAGTTAAGCCCGCGAAGACTAGCTAGAACGAAATCCAGTGTGACGGCACAGCGCTTGTGCCCGGTAGGTTAATTAGGTGAAGGTCGAACTGAGAACGTTCGACTCAACAACAATATATATAATTAATGTAGTATACACATGTAAATTAAAGATAAGGTAGAAAAGTATTTGACTAGTGATTTGTAAACGCTTTTGCTCCCCTGTTCCAATGGCGTTGTACGCTAAACCAAGTCACCATTACCGTGTGACGCAACACATGAGATCAGAGCAATGTAGCCTGGGATGGGCATGTTGCATCAGTGGCTCCAGGTTTTTCGGCCTCGCCTGGCCTGGAAGAACGTACACCATCCGAAGGGTTGATGCGACAGTTGAGAGTCGGCCTGGACTTACCGACCTACCTACCAACTGCATGGGTACTCTTGTCTTGGCCACACAACGGCCTGGCCTTACTGACCTACCTTATCAACTGCATGGGTACTCTTGACCACACAACACACAGCAATGTGACTTGGTTGGTAGGTAATGAACTAAGGAGGTCCAACCTAATTTGGCTACAAGTGTCAAGGAAACGAACTAAGGAGGTCCAACCTTGGTGAATGGAGTCTTGCCAAAAGATTGGCAACAAAGCAAACATACAAGTCGAATTCGGTTGATGCTATCAATTTTTTTTTGAGAAAAACTATTACACAACATACCATGCAAATCCAAACCGATAGAACAACTCATCCTCGCTCTCTCCCACCCTTTCTCTCCTTCTCTTTTCATTCATCGGCGGAGCACCACGAGGACAACGGCGGAGGTCTATCGACAGGAGTGCTGACGCTGCTGATAACGGGTTCACTGTGCGCCCCCGGTTGTACAGTGAAGCCGGGGAGGCGATGGCCCAGCGGTTGGCGGTAGTGGAGGGTGTTGGGCAATGGCGGAGGGTGGTAGGTGGCGCTAGAGGGCAGCACGGCGAGGCGACGACATAGTGAATTTTAGGTTGGATGAGGTGGGGACGGCGGGGGAGGGGAAAAGGGCAGCGTAGCGAGGCTGTGGGGTCGCCGCCAGCTGCCGGTGGTGGAGAAGAGGGCAGAGGAGGCGGAGGACGAGTACGAAGCTGTGGTCGACGCTGGAGAAGAAGACAAGAAAGACAGCAGGCGTGGAGAAGAGAGAGGGAAAGAAAGGCGACGGTCGGCACCGGAGAAATAGGCAAATAGAGGAGAGGAGAGTAGCGACAAAAAGGAGGTATGCCATCAGCATGACTCCTGACGGTATATCGTGCGGTAGTAACCCTCAATTTTTTTAGGCTTCAAATAATACAGTGAACCTCTTCTTTCTAGCACTTTCATCCAGTCATTTTACTCCAATGCACACGTGCTGCATACTAACCCTATTTCTTTATCGCGATAAAAATTTCTCGGTGAGTATCAGTTCTACTCTTACCTTAGCTAGCTAACTTGGATGATACGTATCATGCATCAATCTGAAGTGCTTACTGGCTTACTGCTCAGCACGTTGCAAACAGTGTATATGCACTATGAGCATGACTAGGGCGTGTGCCTAAATACTCAAACCTATCCTGCGTGATGAATGCACAGGAACCTCTCTACTAGCTAGCTAGCTAGTACGTACATGATAATGCACAAACGTAATTTTTTTAGAACAGTACGTGCGACAAATTAAGGGTCCGCTCAGTGTCGCGACTGGACGCCGCGATGAACTCGATTTCACTGTTGAGCGATTTTTCAAGTACTATTCACTTTTTACCTTTATTTTTTATTTTTGTTTTTTAGTATTTTAGTATTTTATTTTTTTCTCGTATTCTTTTGAATTATCCGCTCTAGATTAGTATGTCGTTTTTATTTTTATATATTTTTTAAATTTAATTATATCTAATAAGTCAACTCAGGTACAGTAAAAAATAAATCAGCTACAGTGAAAACTATTCCGAACACTACCAACGTTTGACATGCATGCTGACTGCTGCTGCTCCAGTTGTTCTGTACTGACTTGTGATGGATAATGTCCCAAATCCTTTGCAATAAACTCCATGCCGTGAATTTTGAAACTCTCAGCAACCTTAAAATTAAATTCGCAACTTTGATCACTCCTGTCCAGGACCTAGTTCACCGATGGCTGATATTATTATCATTTTGTTGACTTTTCCCTGTTTCGACGAATTGGATTCGTAAGTAATGGTTCAAACAAAGACTGGTTTTTTCTGACTCTGTGTAATATTCGTTTTGACAATGGATTAATTTAGTGATGGAATTTGCAGAGGCTGTGATCACACAGGACAGCAACATGTCAACCTGCACGGTTAGGTGAATGTGGAAAACCAATCGCAAGTGCCTATCCATCTCTCTCCCGCTTGGCATTCTATTATAAAATTTTCTAGTTCTATACACTTTGGTCAAATCAAGTACTTCCAATCCTATCAAGAGATATCAACGTTTGACAAGAAATAGCTCATTGCATATACAATATATATACACACATACATAGAAATTATCACAATTCACAAGAAATTATCAATTTAATTTCTGAATGGATAGAGCGTTGTCTGTAATCTTTTTTAGATGAACTGCATGTAATTAGTGATTGGTGGCATACTTAATTGGATCGAAATATTAGAAAAAAACAAGATATAAAATGTGCCACCATTTAGGCATATGAGTGCGTATAGATTCAATGAGATTTGGCGTCAAACTATACGCTCTAACCTACTACAGAAACGTGGAAATTAGTCCTGTCAAAAGTTCCTGTCCAGTCTCTAATACATGCCGGTTATCATCTTTACCTGAACTTATTCAACAGGTCATGTTCTCTATGATCCTTTAAATTACTAATTCAATTCTAGGATCCTAAAATTCAACATCCTTTTAATATATACAAGCAACAAACAAGGTAAGTGAGAATAATGATGAATTGCATATATACTCGACAAATCATGTTGATAAGTATTTTGCATACCTTGACCAACATGAGGGTCGATCAGCATGTGTATCTAGACTGCTAGAGGACGTTTTGTTTTGTTTTAACTTGAGAAAATCAACAGAGATGATCTCATGATATCTCCTTGAATCAGAAGGTCAATATTAAACACTCTACCAGCTTCATTTTCAATTCTATTTCCATTTTTAAAAAAGCTAATCTCCTTTGGTTTAATCGGTAGATGGACCTGGACGGTCAGGCATAAACATACAAGATCACAGTATCAATAATTCAGATCAGAACCAGGCATTCAGTTTTCTCGATCGGTATGCAGAGTACACAAACAACCATCGAAGAATGCCCCAGAATATTCTGCACCATATATATCCCATATGTGAGGTGCCAACTGGGCCAGAAGTTTAATGTGATGTTGATGCCCTCTTGTTTTCTATTAGTACTAAATACGCTCCTTAATTACGATCAACAAAGTAAGCTAGCACTGACTAACTGCTGTGGAAGTACGTAGGGACAGAAGTGAAAAGGGGTGTGGTAATATTTGAACTGACAAGTCTCTACCAGGTTAATTACGCAGAAGAAAGTAAGTTACAACACTTGCTAGGTCAGTAAGCAGAGGAAACATTAGTGAAAAAAATATAGTGAAAGATGGAGTGCTAATTTTTGGTTTTGATCTTTTAACTCTTTAGTCGCCATCTAATGATGCGAGGGCAAATGGGTTTCAACTTTCAAGAGTAGACTGTGTAAAATTCCATGCACAGATCAATCATTTCTCAAAGGGAGACTTGAATTCTGGAGTAGTTTGTCGATGGAAGATTTGGAGGGGAGAATGTTTAATTTTCATTATTAATCATTATTAATTAATTATATCATGCATGGAGATGAAAACGTATGCAAGTATACTGAAACAACCTTTTGTAGACTAAAATGGCATGCCTCAATTATACATAAAATTTAGAGTGCTGTTAGCCCACGCTATACAGTTGAAATACATTTCCAATGGTATAGCAATTTCATGGAGCTTCATAAGGTTTCAAGTCATAAAATCAGATAAAAAGTTCCACAATATAGAATAAATTTGTTTGGGATAAGATTGACCTTAATTGTACATATGTATTTGTTAATGGATAATTTATTTTATTTTAATTAATTGATTTGTAAAATAGATGTTTTTCTTTCTGAAATGAATTGAGATGTGAATTAGATTATATATGTGTTGATCTGTTTGTTTTAGAAGGCATGTCTAGCCATTCTTGAGGCTATCCAATAAACAGAAATAGATTTAGGTAAAGAAAGGAATATCACAAACGGTTTCTAATGGAAACTATCTGTGATATATAAGTGTCGCAGACGGTTTCAATTTCGAACCGTCTGTGATAGTTAAATATCACATATGATTTTAACTACAAACCGTCTGTAATATTTGATTATCACAAATGATTTGTAGTTAAAATCATCTGTGATATTTAACTATCACAGACGATTTTTACGAAAAACCGTTTGTGATAATCAACTATCACAGATAGTTTGTAGTTAAAAATCGTCTATTATATTTACATCACAGACGGTTCGAAAGCCGTCTGTGATGATATTTTTCAACCGTCTGTGATAACGTTTTCTGTAGTAGTGTGTGGCTACAGCGCCAGAGGTGGAGAAGGAGGAGCTGAGAGGGCACACGGGTGTATTGAAAAACCTAAGTGTGCGGCGTAGTAGTGAGTTAGGTTTTCACCCCTGTATATATAGAAAAATATTATCATAGATATTTTTTAAAAATAACCATATGTGATAAGTCACAGCACATACGACTAATACAAAAAAACTATCTGTGATATCTACGTATCATATACGGCTTTTAAAAAACGTCTGTGATGTATCATTAACGGTTTTCACAAAAATTGTCTGTGAGAAGTCCATACATCATAGACGATTTTTATTACAAACTGTCTGTGATATATTATAGACTGTTTGTGTGAAAAACTGTCTGTGATAAGTAGATAATCATAAACGGTTCTTATCATCGGTTGCAACATAGACGGTCATGCTAGTAAAATCGTTTGAGATAATTACGCTGCAGCTTAACACCGACGGATTCTGTACAATCGTCTTTGATGAGACGTCCAGTATGATCTTCTCTGTAATAGTGTTGGCTTTTGGGTTCTCCAAAAATAAAAAACAAGTGGGACGGTTTCTTAAAATGAATTCTTCAAACGGCTTCCCAAGCCTAAAATTGTGTACACCGTTCGCATCGACGTCTCCATTATCCACTACTATCTTGAAAAACGCAGACAAAAACCATCAACCTAGCCAAAAGAACAGAAAAAACAGTGCACATGCCATACAGGACAGGATTAGTGTGGCATGTGGAGTATATATATGGTCAAGCTACGTACGGCGCGGCCACGTACCATTTCGCCCTTCCCCTACCCTAGCCAGGGCATGGGCACGAATGAATCAATGAAACATCGTTCGATCATGCATCCAAGACATGATCGGCCGTGCATCACTGCTAGCTGTGCATGCACGCTAGGTTGCTTGGGACCTTGGGTTGATCAACGGAGGATAGCTAGGTACGTACGATCTTTGTCATCGGACGTAGTACGTAGAAATGGGTCCTTGTAGTAGCAAGGACACCGTTGTCGCACAAGAGGCAGGCCTTCCCAATAGGGTCGATCGAGAGGGCAAATTAAGACGTGTTACATGACTTTCTTACACGAAATATTTCAGAGAAAAAAAATACCGATCCAGTGGCAACTGGTCTATTCCGGTCGATAAGCGACATGTTAGCAGCCATAAATCTGAAATGTGTAACGATGTTATTTGGCAACCAGTACCAAGGTCCCGTATTTTTCCATTTCCGTTTTTAAACCATAGTAGACCTCTCGTGTAGCCGCCATCGTATAAAAGATGTATGCACATCGAGGAGACCGGTAAAAAAGAATCTTTCCACAGAAGAATAAAAAAAGGGTGAGGCATGAGGTCCTTGGTCTAATTACTCTGGAAGACTTGGTGAAAGGTAGTACCATTAGTAGTCCATCTGTTTACCCGGCCCGTTATTTCCCTTGCACCTGGAAGAAGTCCAACATATGAAATGTTAATTACATACGGGATTTTCCGTCCAGTCACACAAACAAGCGACCGGTCAGCCTTGTGCACATTTCAGTTTTTTTTAGTTTCTGCTTCTAGATTCTGTTTTTTTCACTATTCAGTAATTTCGTCATTTTCTGATTTTATTTTAGATTTTTTTGGTTTTTTTTGCATTTTCTTTTTTCCTGTATTCCTTTACATTGTCCGTGATGGGCTAACATGTTTTTTCTATTGTTATTTTTTTAAATTTAATTATGCCAAATAAGCCAACTCAACTACAGTAAAAAAATAAGTCAACTACAATAAAATTTCAGCCAAAAACCATCATTATTCCGAACATCTCTTTATAACAACCATACTACTCCTATGTGAAATAGACATTAATTCTGATGTACTAGTACTTAATTCTACTCTCTCTCTCTCTCTCTCTCTGTCTGGCTGTACTATCTAGATAGCTAGCTAGTGATAGAAACACACGAGATACATAATTAGTTCAGAGATCAAACTAGAAGCTACGCCATGTCGTATAAGTTAGCACCTTCGATGACGACACTAATTAATCAAATCAATATATGAAACTCCGAATACACCATGACCAGTTCAAGCCTTCAAACGCGATCTCCCTCCACGATGTGGCTGGTCGTCATGTCCAACTTTTAGGTTTCACATATCCATGACCTACATATTGGCTATTGCACGCTAGCTATATATATGTTCTGTTTGTTCCAGCTTTTAGGCAGCAACAACAACAGACACAAACAACATCTAGCGCTCTCTCTCTCTCTCTCTCTCTCTCTCACACACACACACACACACACAAAGACACGCGCTAGCAAGTATACGTGCATGCACGTTGAGCAAGAGGGAAGGCACGCGGATATAACGGCGGCAGCATGAAGGTTAATATCGAGTGTTCCAAGATCGTGAAGCCGTTGTACGACGGCGGCGTGGCGCCGGGAACCAGGGAGAGCGTGCCGCTTAACGTGTTCGACAAGGTGACCTACGACGTGCACATTGCCGTCATCTATGCGTTCAGGCCGCCGAACCCGCCGAACGCGGCGCTGGAGCTGGGGCTGGCCAAGGCGCTCGCCGTGTACCGGGAGTGGGCGGGGCAACTTGGCAACGGGCCCGACGGTCGGCCGGCGGTGCTGCTGAACGACCGGGGGGTGCGGTTCGTGGAGGCCACCGTGGACGCGCCGCTGGCGCTGTCGATGCCGTTCAAGCCGTCGCCGGAGCTGCTGCGGTTGCACCCGAGCATCGACGGCCCCGTGGAGGAGCTGGTGCAGGTGCAGCTGACGCGGTTCGCGTGCGGCTCGATGGTGGTGGGGTTCACGGCGCACCACCACGTCGCCGACGGGCAGGCCACGAGCAATTTCCTCGTGGCCTGGGGTCTCGCGTCGCGGCGCCTGCCGGTGGGGCCGCTCCCCATCTGTGACCGGGCCACCCGGTTCCCGCCGCGCGACCCGCCGCTCGTGGAGTTCCCGCACCGGGGCGCGGAGTACTACGTGCGCGCCATCAAGAAGAGCGCCAACGACGACGAGTACGAGGACGAGGAATTCGGCGCGGTGGCGCACGACAAGATCAAGGTCCATAAGGTGCACTTCACCAAGGACTTCGTGGCGCGGCTCAAGGCGCGGGCGTCGTCGGGCATCCCGCCATCGCAGCGCTCCTACAGCACCTTTGAGAGCGTGGTGGGGCACCTCTGGCGCGCGGTGACCGCGGCCCGCGGCCTGGGCGCCGGCGAGTCCACAAAGCTCCGCATCTCCGTGAACGGGCGGAACCGCATGCGCCCGCCGGTGCCGCGCGACTACTTCGGCAACCTCATCCTCTGGGCGTTCCCGCGGTCCGACGCAGGGGAGCTGGTGTCCCGCCCCGTGCAGCACGCCGCGGACCTGATCCACCGCGCCGTGGCGGGCGTGGACGACGCCTACTTCCGGTCGTTCATCGACTTCGCGTCCTCCGGCGCCGTGGAGGCCGAGGGCCTCGCTTCCACCGCCGACGAGTCTCAGATGGTGCTGTGCCCGGACCTGGAGATGGACAGCTGGTTGGGCATCAACTTCTACGACCTCGACTTCGGCAGCGGCTGCCCCTTCTACTTCATGCCGTCGTACCTTCCCATGGAGGGCACCCTCTTCCTCGTGCCCTCCTTCCTCGGCGACGGCAGCGTCGAGGCCTACGTGTCCTTGTTCGAGAACCACCTCGAGGAGTTCAAGAAGATATGCTACAGCATCGCCTAGCTAGCAGCGTAATCGATCCATTCATTCACTAGCATCGACACGTCCAAGATCGACAAAAGAATTATCAAATTAATTAAACACTCGCAAGGCGCCTAATTAATTATACAGGAAAGAAACAAAAACACACGTAAGTACGAGCTTAGCAGCACGAGGAGTTTATATTACGTTTTTTTTCTCTACCCTTTTAGCCTTTTGTGCATGCATGATGAGTACGGCAAGAGGTTGCGTTGAGTTTTGGCATAGATAGGTATCTATGGGAAACGAATTCTATGAGAAGGGCCTCATATAAGACCTCTCTATTCACCGTTAGATCATGATGGATCATATTAATCTAACGGTGGATGGAGACCTCACGTGAGACCCTCTTTTATTAGATTTTCTTGTAATAAAATGCATGTTTTACTTAGGTTTGTATATCTAGGGTTGTTCCAATAAATTGAATAACTGTCCAGATCACAGCACAGGAAGGGCAACGTATGCGTGTAGAGGAGATGACCAATAATGGGCAATAAACAAGCAATCTCTCTCACTCTCTCTCTCTCGTGTCTGGGTAAATTGATAATTTTTTAATTTGATAAATAAAAAAGTAAGGATCTAATTGTTTAAGTTTTCGGCATTGTTAATAATCTTAATTTAAGTCTGTCTAATTGTTTTAGACCTCAAAGTTTGAATCTCACTTGGCATATTCAATTTGTGAAGAGTATAGATAATAGTAGTGAGACGGTCAAGATTATATCTTGTGTGACCTTACGTCTGAAAGCACTTAACAACATCAAACTAAAACTTGAGCTTTATATTGGTTTTAGTTATTCTCTGTTTCATAAGAATGTTTTACATGCTTATTTCGGCAGAATTCTTATTACAAGGATTGGCTATATGCTCTTGTATAAATGACATGATAGAATTACTTATTTATATGCAGTTTCTATCATATATATACTGCTAAAAATATACTTTAGTTATTCTTAATTATGCTAAAATTAAATATAAATATTTATTTATACCGCAATATTTGTAATATATTATGCACATAACATGATAAGATTGGGTAGACACCACATTAATTGCTCATTATGTTAGTCCTGCTATATACTATACTTGTAACTATCCAGTGTACGTAGCTCGAAAAGAGTGATCGATACTAGATTGTTCATACGCATACCTACCATTAGTACGATTGTACGAATATTATTGGTATATACCATATCGATCACAATTCACAAGACTCCCAAGTCTGCAACAGTGTATGCCTACGTGTACGATCGACCAGGGCCGCTACGTACGTTGCTGCGCCCCGAGGCAGCCAGGTGCATGCGCGGCGAGCAGCCTAAGTTGACCGTGCGACGCCGCGGTGATCGACGTTCCGGCCGGCCGGCAGACGCGCGTGATCGTCTCGATCGGTCGCCGTCCGACGGCGACAGCGACCAGCTCAGTTTTCTGCAGCCGCGAACGCAAAGCGAGCTTGTGCGGCTGCAAAGCATTACGTGTGTGGTGTGCTTGGCCAACGGATTCTGCACCGTCATGTCGTCGTCGTGCTGCTAGCTTCGTGTCGATTCATACAAGAGATCGGGCTTCCAATTTTAATTTGGTATTAGCTGGTAGCAAAACATGTACCACACGCCTGCCCAGCTCTAAACCCGATCGATCAAGCTCACGGCGTGGCATATGCATGTTCTTACCAAGGACGTCCATGCTAAGCTAAGCTAAGCTAATCTAACACTGTCAGCACTAATATACTTGCTATATAGCTCATACCTAACCCAACATAAGAACATTTCTTTCCTACGTAAGAGTTCAATAGATACGAGCATTTCAATATCACATCTAAATTTTAGTGATTAAAATATTCCGCTGACTAAATGTACAATCAAGCCTTGGTGAAGGGTATATGCTGCTATAATATGTAGGTTAATTAATTTGCCACCACCCGGTGTGACGTTGCAAAATGTGTTAAGAACTGCCAGCAGATCAAGACGGGTTCATATCCCCAGCCAGGCACACACAAAATTAAGGGCTAATACACTATACACGGGCGAAGCAGCCGGCCGGCGTTGACTCCGAGTTATATATTTATCTGGGAATAAGGCCCCGATGATCAGAACAACAGCAGCGACGAGCCATAGACGATTTTTTCATTGTAGTACGCACAGTCGTTTAAGCGCGCATAGTTCATTCGTACTGGAGGTATCGAATCAATAATTGGACAACCTTTTCCATTCTCCATTCAAGCCTCACATCATTCTTAATGCTGTCTCCATCTAAGTTTGTAAGATTATTTTAGTATATAGATCAAGAAGATATTAAAAATGATTAGATTATTTTTAATTATTATCTCTAAACACTATATTCAATATATATATAGAGAATATAAAATAAAACTGTATATTTATTAGGGATATAGAGAAAATCTTACACTAATTTTATATTAGAATATAAAATACATTTTATATTTATAAATAAAATTATTCAAAAAACATATCCCATAAATTTAGATGGAGGAAGTTCCAAGTACAAGGGGAATAAAGTTTTATCCCCTTCAATTCACACCATCGCTCCTCCCTCGGAGGAATGGTGAGGCTCCACGAAATTTAGGGGGTGATCGAAATAGCGATGACTTTTGAGTTTTGCTGAAAAAAACACTGTAACTGATTGAAAAAATACTGTAACTAAGTTGGTTTATTGAGTATAATTAAATGTTAAAAAATATTAAAAAAAATCAAAAACAAAAAATGAAACAAAAAAGTATAAGTAAATTTTAAAAAAAATGAAAAAAAAAAACGCTGAACGCCCACAGCCAGGCTGCTAAGCTGTGAATTGGGCGAGAGATGTGTCAGCTGAGCTACTCCATCTTACTCAGCAGCATAGCCCTAGTCGACTATCAGCCGAGAAGAAAGCGCTGGACCTGTCCGCCGCATGGATCAGTGAAGGTGAACGTAATTAAATTTATTTAGCGTAACTGAGATGATAAATTTTAAAAAATAAAAATAGAAAAAACAGGTTAACCCGTTAAGGATAATACAAAAAAATATGAAAAAAAGAGAAAAAACCCTAAAAACAAAAAAAATAAAATTAAGGAATAATAAAATAAAAGTAGAAGTTAAAAGTCGTCGTCCAAATAAGCGGATTAAATATTTGCAATACCCGGCGCCAGCATGGACCGGTGACTTTGCTAGACCACACCACTCGTAATCTCTGCTAGACTGCTAGCTACCACGTTCTGTTGGCTTAAAATCCTTTTATAACCTGCACATTTCAATACCCAACATGTTATTGTGGCCATTTCACTTCAGCCCTCATAAGCAATGGTTTGAGAATTACGGTACGATATTATTTTTATTCGCAGTTGGTCAGCAAAAACATATATTAGCTAGACCAGTTGATTGTGTGCATCACATGCCAACACGCACCAAAGCAGCAAGAAGCCAAGAACAAATGGCCGTCATTTTGACAGAGATACCATTTAGCACAAAAAAAGGTGAGGAAATGCAAGCTCCACAAGCAAAGCCTGAACATGTAGTGTGATAGGAACAATCATGGAGCATGATGATTCTATCAGAGATCATGTAATAAATCTATAGCAAAATTGGTTACAGGACACCACAATTTTGTGACGTTCACTCTAAGACACCGAAAATTTGTGTCTTTGCTCTAGGACACTACAAGTTTGTAGTTTTTGTTGTAGGACATTGAGGCCATTAAAATAATATACTTGGTTGATTAGGAGAGAAACAATGCAAAAATAACTTCAATGTGCTCCTTCTCTTCTTCCTTCCATCCTCTGCCTCCTCACACCACTACCGCCTCATTGCCATCTCATCACAGTCAAGCCCAGGTTGGTGACCAGAAACAACAGGACCTGCAGCATGATAGGATAATATTATTTTAATAGTCTCAGTGTCCTACAGTAAAGAGCCACAAAATTGTAGTGTCCTAAAGCAAAGCCACGAATTTTCGGTGTCGTAGAGCAAACGCCCTAAAATTGCGATATCCTGTAGCCAATTTGCCTAAATCTATTATACCAAATACCATCTACTACAGTGACGATTGTCCACAAGAAAGCCAATTTTCAACAAGTATCTGGCAACCTATTCAATTTTCAACAAGTATCCGGCAACCTATTTCGTCCAACTCAGGGGGTGATCGTTTCGGCTTTTTTCGGCTTCAGCTTCTAATTTCAGCTTTTTTTTCACTATTCATTACACTATCCACTAACTCAGCTACAGTGTTTTTTCAGCCAGCTACAGTGTTTTTTCAGCTAAAAGCCAAAAGCCATCGCTATTCCGATCACCCCCTCAATCATTCAATCATTTAAGCATCATTCATCATCATATGAACAATATATAAATGAACATAAAAATATAAATATATTAGGGGCGTTCTTTTGGGCTGTGGCTTATTAGTCTAATAAACAGTGATTGCTAAAAGAAGCCGATGCTAAAAGCCAATTGAAAAGAATGGGGGATAATACCGTAAATACTGCAACAAAAACAACCTACAATAATAATCAACACAAACCACCGCTCCACGATGTACTTACCTTTTAACCATGTGGAGCAGAGTGATGTGTGGATGACACCAACCCTATAGCGACCTTGCTTACAGTAGATTTCTCAACTCAACATGCGTCAAAATAGTACAAAACACCAAATAAAACAACATTGCTCCTACACACTTCCCAACCTAAACAACCTCTGACGAGGATATAATAATCCTCTATTTATTACTCCATTGTACTCTCCTAATATACCCATTAATGATGAGGGAGAAATTTCGTAGAACAGTCATAGGATATGCTACGACCAACTAATCGTAAGTTCTGCTATGACAATCTAATCGTAAGTTCTGCTATAACTACTTTGTTGTAAGTCCTACTATGACCATCTAGTCATAAGTTATGTTATGACTGGATAGCCATAAGTTCTATTACGACGGCCTGGTTGTACTCTTATGTATGACTAACTTACTTCCACACTGGGTTAGCCTGACAAGGAAGTTAGAACGTGTGTTATACTTTATAACCACACACGATCTTATCTAGTCTATGAAAGCATCTAGGCCCCTAAAAATAGTTTTGGTAATTACCGATATTATAAGAATATGAGACTAATATATTTACTGAGTGTTCAAAAGGATTAGTCCTAACAATAAATGTGAGATGCATGCTAAGGATCAAAATGAGGATCAAGAAGATTCAAAACAAATGTACTATTAGTATGAGACTATTTTTGATTTTTACCAGTCTTAAGAGAAAAATTGAAAGTACGGATTATACGTTAAATTAAGAGGGATCCTAGAAAGTAACTTGAAAGCATATTCTTGTACCATTTGGATCAATTTAGGATCATACATACACATAAATTAAATTCGAAAGCTAATTGTGCTATGTCAGAAAAATCGAAAGTACCGGTGTGTCATATGGAACTACCGGTCTCCAGAAGTACCGACATGTTAACTGCGGTATTACCGAAACTCAGTAGCACTAGCACTTCGAGCGGTACATTTTTTCCAAAGGGCACCATCTTGAACTTTTAGGCTCATTGAGATCGGAAGTATCGGTGTATCAAGCGGAACTACTGGACTCTAGAAGTACCAACGTGTTAACTGTGGTACTACCGGAACTCGGTAGCACCGACACTTCAAGTGGTATATTTTTTACGGAGAGCGCCAACTTTTGGTCTTAAAGTAAATGGAAGTACCACGCTAAAAATTGGAACTACCGAAGATCAAAACTACCGTAGATTTCAACGGCGTTAGTACCGCACAGACTTTTAAACAGCTAGTTCTGACACTCTGATATAGCCATTACTATTGCTACAGTACATGTGCGGTAGTTTCGCAATTTGTACAGCGGTACTGTCGCTCACCTTGATTTTTCAGCATTGTTTTATACAACAGCTATATTTAGTTGGTGTAGGTATAAATACTCCCCCACCTGCTCAAAGACAAAATGAATAGATACTATTGAACATTCTTGAGCATTGAATACTCTTTCCACACCTCATTTCTTATTATGCATTCATTTGAGGTAGTTGAAGCACATCAAGTGTATTTCATCTCTAGATTGATCCTTTGGTATTTAATCGCCGTCAAGTGAAGTTGTGATTTATTACTCTTGGTGCTTGTCGGCACCTAAACAGTTTGATGGAAGATTACGAGGTGATCTCTTCAAAAAGATTGTGAAGAGGCCTGACGCCAAAATTTTAAGTGGTTTGGTGTCCACCATCTCCGGAGCAGAGGAAAGACAACCAATAGTGGATTAAGGAGTTAAGGCTTAATTCATGGAGCCAGTTCAAATCGTTTGGGTTTTTCTTAATATGGATTAGAGGAAACCGACAAGTTTTTGAACAACACGATAAAACATTTTGTGTCAAATCGGTTGTTTCCTTGTCTCTCTTTCATACTTCTATTCTAGCATCATTGTGGTAATTATGATATTTTAAACTTGTTTGTGCTAGACATATTTGTAGAGACTAGTTCTCGTGCCTTAGGTAACACTCAATCATTTAAGCATCATTCACCATCATATGAACAATATGTAAATGAACATAAACATCTCATTATATTACTGTAAACACCGCAACAAAAATAACTTTCAATAACAATCAACACAAACCACTGCTCTACCATGTACTTGCCTTTTAATCACACACAGCGGAGTGATGTGTGGATGACACCAACCCTGTAGTGACATCGCTTACAATACATGTCTCAACTCAACATGCACCACAATAGTACAAGACAACATCGCTCTTACTCACTTCCCAACCTAAACAAACCCCCTTCACCGGACGGTCTCCTCCGTTGTCTCGGTAATCAAAATACCATAACTTATGCCTCAGAGTCCCTAACATAGGAAAGAATATATTTTCTGCAAACTACATAAAATTGTTCACACTTTCCTAATTGGCCAAAATTCGTGATTAATCCATTTAAGCTCTTATTTTTAACCTTAAAGACCGTTCTATTGTATTACTAGACAATCGTCTTAACAATTATGTATCTTTTTATTTACTATACCAAACATAATAAGGCATACCACTTCTGGAAACTAAGAAGAATTATATAATTGTCTCTATTTATGAATATAATTTAATTCGGCCATCTACTAGACCCAAATAACATATTACTACGACTGCGTCCAGCAGCGACCAAATTCTAGACATCAGCCTTCCCAAAATCATAACTTCTAAATCGATTAACCAAATCCCATGTTCTTGCACTCTATGAAAACCTCAAACAATTATATACAGTATTCATATTATGGCAAAATTATTAAATAGGACGTAGCTAGCCCAAAACTCGTCCATAAAACAGAACAACATACCTTGTCGAATCTCAGCATCAAAACTCGCCCCCAACTCAACACGTCTTCACCGTCTGATACTAATACATCCTCAAACTCAATTTATAATGGCTTAGAAACCAGAAAAAAGATCTAAGGTGTTTTACCGACAACCCAAAGATTTGCTGGAACAGACAAAACCCGGCACGGATGCGAAAATCCCTCTTTCCTCATCTCTTGCCTCCTTTTTCCCCTTCTCCTTCCTCCTTACAGCAGCAGCTCCACACGGCTCGGCCTCCATCCTCTTCCCCTCTTCTTAGCCGGATCTAGCATTGGCTCGACCCACACTCCTCCTCCTCCTCCTCTTCTTCTCAGCCAGGTCCCCCTCCTTTCTTCCTGCCTTCCCTTCCTTATCTCGGCAGGGCCCCTCCTTCCCGCTTCCCTTCTCCTCGGCCGCTAGGATGATGGCCGATGATGGTGTCAACATCGTAGCAATGATAGCAAAGGTAGGGGAAGCGACAGTTGTGGATGGCGCAAGAGGGGCGATGGCGATGCAGCGCGAGGCCGGCTCGGGTAGGTGCGATCGCGCCTAGCAGTGCAAAGCAATGACAGGGAAAGGAGAGAATGGCGGCGATGGAGTTCACCGGGGATGTGGCGCACGGCAAGGGGCAGTGGTGAGGATGATGCACGGGCTGTAACAGCACCTCCAGGATGATATGAGAAGATACAATACTACTTGCACATCTGTTTTAAACTGGCTCAGGTGCATCGTACAGATAGCCAAAGGCTAATCATAAAGCAGAAACGGAAAAGAGCGTTACACTTAGACTACAAGGATGGATAGTTAGCGAAGGGTGCAACTGTACAAGTCCAATCAGGAAGGGACACAAAGAAGAAACTGTACAACTTCCATTCAAGAGTTCAGAAGCAACTTCAAACGAACAAAACGATGGAACGATCAATGTGCTCAGGAAAGGGGTAAACAGTCAGCTGAATTATGTAAATGTGCTGCTCGGGAAAGCAGCAAATGTAACACCTCAAATGACATGGGGGAGGGGGGGGGGGGTTTACATAACAGACATCAATCAGACGCTTTATGTTAATTACATATCTAATGCTGGCAAGCAAGAAATGTACACCTGATAAGAATGAGTATTCTTCATTAGAAATTCTTCTGTTGTGGCGTCCCCAGGATCTTTGGCTTCAATAATGATATATTAATGTAACTTATTCTGGATGCGCCTTTGGTGCTCCTTCTATCGCAGATGCATTTGCGGGCCCACTGTCACCCATGCTAGCGAAGACGAGACACAGTTTCAGTTCATCATTTGCCCGATTGACACTGGAAAGAAAGCGATAGGTTACACTTACCCTTTGGCATTGCTTGCAACAACATTGTCATTGTTTGGTGCCACCAGTGCTTTATTGTCCATTCCACTCCGAGACTGAGGGACAGCAGCATTGCTCTGAGGAGGGTATGAAAAAATTCACGGCTGAGCATGTATGAAAATGGCCAAGCAATTACTTGATTGGCCAACTGCTAATAGTGATGGAAGAAACGAACCTGATCAATCGCAACCATAGGAGCTTCAACTTTTGCCTTGGGGCAACTTCTCAGGGTACCCTGCATACACCAAATATAAAGAAATAAGTAGCTGCAAGTCCAAAATGCCCAGAACCAACAATAGTAAATACAAATGTCAGAATAAGAAGTCAAATCTTGAGATTGGAGGCATGTTCATTGCCCAGAGAATCACCACCATTTTCATTCATGATTTCCACTCTTAAAGTAGAGACTAATAGCACAGGAGCAGCTTATCTAATACTACTAACACAATGGAAAAGATAGGCTCTACTTCTCATATAGTAGTTTTTTCACCCAAACCTCTGAGCTTTTCTGTTGAAGTGTATTGGCGTATTGCATACTTCCATGGACACAGAAATAACCCAAACCTCTGAGCTTTTCTGTTGAAATGTATTGGCATATTGCATACTTCCATGGACACAGAAAATAATAAGGGAGGAACTGAAAAGTAAATATATGACAACTTCAATGGGCAGCATAATTGAATATAATCATGTCTTCAGACTTGGTTGAAACTTGAAATATGACATGAATTTTTATCCACCAAGTTGCTACCACACATGCACCATTGCTGCAAGTCCACTAACACTGGGCCACTAACACTGGGACAAGATGACAAAACAGAGTCGCAGAAAGCATGGTGTTAACACCATCTTGTGAAGAATCATTTTTCTAAGTCACAACCAAGCAATTCAATTTGACCTCCATGGGAATATTACACTGTTCAATAAAACATGAAAAGGCATAAAAGGAAGTTGTCTAGGAGATGAAGATAAAGATGGAACATATTATCTATCAGAAAGAAAGAAAGAACAACATTCCAGCGTGTTAAGCATGAGAATATACCTTGTTTGCCCACATCAGTCCACAAGCATTGCACAAAGTCCTTGGACCAGCTGGACCGCGACGCATTGCTGGTGTCATCTTTTCACTAGTGCCACAATTCTGACACCTGCAACAAGTATGATATGAAAAAAAAAATGGTCATCTATTTGCCATTCAACAATAAACAGACATAAAAATGGATCAAGTAATCAAATACAACTTTGATTCTCGAGATGGGAAATCTTGGCCTGAGCCTTGGGAGGCAGCATCACTGCCTGGAGATGCAGGCTCTCCATCCAGATTTGCTCTTCCAGCAAATTGCCCCTTCCGACGCTGCATCCTAAGGGAGTAATTAGAAACATGAGCATTAAATTCTTAAGAGATGTGATGTCCTGCTAGTTGTACAATTTAGTTACTACTTGGCTCCATGGTTTGATGTACAGTACAAGATTTTATGTGCCTAATTCTCCCACCCATGCCATCCATAGGACCATCTTCCCCTTCTCTGCCTCCTAGGAATCCCTATCCCTCCCCAACCTAGCTCATAGCCATGGCTTGTAGCAGTAGCAGAAGCAGCATCTACCCTGATGACCAGAGACCACTATATTCTGCAACGAGCATGCTACTGGACCATTGCTACCATCGTCACTAACCAAGGCATCAGTTTTTCTTCTCTGCGAGTATTTGCCAAACACAAACTTTGATCGAGCAAATACGAGTTAGGACAAATTGAGGTTCACTTGGTTGGAGAATATAAGATGGCTAAGACAAACTGTGCAAAGGAATCATAAATTAACAACAGACATTGTTGGTCATCACAATTTCTCCTCCAATTATTAAATTTCTGCATCTCAAATTACAAATTCCTCCGGACTGAACCTCTCATAGTGATAGGTGAACTAAACATTTGTGTGCACTTAATGTGTTTGAGTTGGCAATATTATTGTGGATAGGGCAACAAGAGGAGGACATGGCTGGCAATGATCTATAACCAATTGGAGAAAGGGGTGTGATGGCAGGGAAGACAAGATCATTCCTTAGGAGGAAGAGAAACTAGGATCTAGGGCCCATTAGATCCGGTACATTAGCACATGATCTCATGGATATGCTACACATTGCACCTAGCCACCTAGTTCATTAGAAATAAGGGAAATTATTTTGTTCTAATAATGCTGTGTAAATTAATATGTTGGAACCTTTTGAGCACCTCAGATATACAATTTAGAATGTCCAGAACTTATGGACTCATTAAAAAGTAGAGCTTCTTAGTATTAATTTATTGTGAAGCCAATTGGTTGTGTCCCATTAATGATATGAGTTGGATTAAGCAGTAGGCACAACAATGCTGATCAAATAGCTTAACACCCCTAATTAGTAATTACAATTGTTACTGTGTTCTGATGGGAACCAAAGCAGTTCCCTTATTAGATATAATGAGAAGGATGATGAGTGATCCAGGAAAAAAACATACTAATGGCGCACACGTATGGTTTATTTACAGCTTCCACTGATAATATTTAGTGATAAAATTGATGAGTGCTAAATTTGGCAGACTGGCTACAAACCTGAGTGCCACTTCTTTGCGTACAGAATAACGTATTTTCTTATCAAAATTTCTTTCCTTTCGCTTTTCGCGGAACCTTATGAGTGAAGCAACCCTTTTTGCAGGAATGTCTGTCCTCCGAAGTATATCATCATAACCCTGCAGAACAACGCTAACATGATATCATAAAGGAATAAATTATTATTGATTGTCATATGTACCGCCGAATAATTTCCACATACCCTATTTTCATGTTGATTAGGTAAAACCATGTCAGCTAAACCAGGTGGCATTTCACCACTTCCTAACAGTAACAGAGCAGCTTGAACCTGGAAAACAGACTTTCAGCTTAGAAAAAACAGAACTGCATCAGGGAGTTAGAAATTGAAGTATCAACGTAACAACAGAATCACCTATACCTAGATATATGACTATATGACTCGATGATTGATACTTAGACAACTCTGATAACATATGGTAATATGGTAATAGCAAGTAGTCAGTACAAATCCCTCTAAAAATAAGTATCCATTACAAATAATCATGTATTTTGCTTAACTTGCTACTTACAGCAAGAAACACTATGACTGGGTTGCAAATTACAGCGAGAAGGACTAAGGCTTGTGTCAGTTGTATACTTGTATTGTATGGTAGCAACCCATTACTAATGAGCCACCGATTTTGCTTGCTGTTACTGTAAGTGATAAGAACTACTGTAGGATAGCAGGTATAGCCTAGTGTTCCTAACAACACCAATACGATCCATAACTGTGTTGCTATCCAAGTCTTACTTGATCATGAAAATTACTTCCAACTTCTAACCAAAACCAAACTCATTATCCCAATTCGACTCATTTGTTTACGCCGATGTAGCAGTACTTGTCATCATAAAAATGCAATCCACATTTCTTCAAACCTACATTTTTTGCAACCAACTCCAACCACAATGCAGAATCAGCCAATATTTGCTGTGAGAACAGCTGCACAAATCCTGTTCTCTAAACATGACCTTCCATTCGCTAATGGATGACACAAACAAAACGGAAACATTCAAATCATATCACGACTACTAAACACGTCAAAATTCTAGTTCCATCGCACGAATTTTCGAGCTACACATTTCCATTTCAGTTGCGAAACAGAACGATATGAATTAAGGAGAGACCTTCTCGGGCGTGACGGATTCGAAGACGTAGACCTCGCCCTGGAACAGCAGAGTCAGCTGGTTCGGGCTCCCCGGCAAGGCCGTGACCGGCGCCGGGGCCGGCGGCTCCTCGGCCGGCGGGGGCCCCTCCTCCTCATCGTCGTCGTCCTCCTCCTCGGTGTCGTCCTCGCCGGCTGCGGCTCCCGCGGCGGCGTCGCGCATCTCGGGGTCGGCGTCCTGGGCGGCGGCCGCGTCGGACATGGCCGGCGGTGGCGGGGAGCACGCAACCCTAGATGGAGGAATGGAAGGCGGTGATTCGGTGCGGGAGCTGTGCAGTGTAATTGGGGGCCGAGCTCGTGAAACGTGTGGTGATGCGTAGGAATAGGCGGCTGAGATTTTACTCTTTTTGCATATGCGACCTCCAAAATATCCTTATTTAACTCTGGATAATCTAAACCCTGATAGAGGGACGAGCTTGTGAAAACATTATTGTTTTTATTCAATAGCTCTGTTTAAGCTAAGGGTGTAAATGAATGGATTATGAATCCCATATAGGTCAAATCATTTTTGCATCCATATATGTGAAGCCAGATTTGAATATGAATTCAAATATGCTAGGATTCGAATACAAATTTGATATGTGTTAGATATGACTTTGAACTAAACATTTGACTCAATCCCATCAAATTCGGACGTCCACTTAGTTCGTGCATCAGTCTGGTGATAATAACTTTATAAAATCACATTAAACGCAACAAACCATGGCAATATGGAAAATTAAGTTCAAGGAATCATGAGACCGCTCAATTGGACTGAAATTTGATAGTTTATGACTGAAATTGCATTGTAGCTTGCTGAAATTACATTGTAACTGATGGTGGCTTATTTGGTGTAATTAATTTTAAAAATCTGAAAATATAAAAAACATGTTAGCCCATCACGTATAATGCGAACGAAAAAGGAAAAAACTGGTAAAAAAGCTTTAAAAATACCAAAAAAAATCAAAAAAGATAAAAATTATGAATGAAAAAAAGCCAAAAGCCTAAACCCTAATGAGCAGGACCCATATTTGACAATTTAATAGAAGTGTTTAAATATGCATGATATGGCAAGACAAATGGCAAATAACCCCATGGAATTCAGATGCCGATAGAGAAAATTGATATCCAAATGTTAAGATCAAAACAAAATATGCATCCATAAGTCTAAGCTAGATTTAGATATCAATTAGGATGGAGAATATATTTTTTGCATAAAAGGGGAAATTTTAAACCAAATTTAGTAATTGAATATTTCAAATAATTCGTAGTTGACTTATACCCCTAATTTGATCGACATTCCCTTGAATTCATTACAGCGTTGTTATCCTCTATGATAATGGGTTTTTTAGCTTCTAAAAGTTGTTTTAAGCTTTTCCACAGTAATTAGCTTTCAAACTATCGTGGTTTCGAACCAGATAGTACACAAATAATGACTCTAACAAGGCATTTCTTGGAAAAAGCACCCCCTTTGGGATCACCCCCAAGGGCTATTTATACTACTCGGTGGTAACTATTTTAAAACTTTACCCCTGGATACAGGGGTTGCCCTAGGATATCTTCATCTTTTTACACATAGATGGGCTCTTTGAGCCACTCCTATCTAAGCCTTGTAACCCTCATGATCTATACAAGCTGAATGGGCTTTAAGGAGGAGGCCCTCTCCGCAACACAAACGAAGTGTCTTTTCAAGATAAAAGCTATAAATTGATTGTTGTCCATACTGTAACAACTTTATTTATATCGGCCAAAACTGCATGTGAGTTTCTATGGTCCACACGATCAAACTCCTGGGTCCCCGGTGGTCCACACTCTCCTTCGACTCTCACTACTTTTTGCCTCCCCTTCTCTGACTCTTCTCTCCTCACTTCTAGCTCTACAAGTGGGCTACTGGCTTTTGGAAATGGGTTCTTTGGCCTTCGGCTAAGAAATGGAATGTTGGGTTCTCTCTTGGTTTGCTTCAGGGGCCCTATGCTTTGTGGCTTCCTTTGCTGGTTTTGGGGCTCTCTTGGTTGTGTGGAATGCTGTGGGCAATGCAGGGGAGGCGTGGGATAGGGGTTTAAGAAGGCAAGGCACTCGGTTGCCTCTCTTTCTTCCTTGCTCTACTCATAGCTGTGAGGCCCTCTCCTTATCATTGATTGTGTCTTGGTTTCTTGTGGGTTTTATGGACCAGTGGTCCGAAATATGGCAGTGCACTGTGCTACATTCTTTGTGGTTGAGGTAAGTCTGAAAAAATGTAGGTGTTGGATTTTTAGGTGCCGGATGATGAAGCCACTTATGGTGAGAGGCGCCGTCTGGCCTATGATGGTCTGGGAACTTCAATGAACGCTACTCTGAAGAGCTCTAGTAGTTGGAGACTACTAACATCGATTCTTTTCCTTTTTTTATTCTCTTGGATTGTTCTTTTTATTCGCTCTCCGATTGCAAAATAAAAGGAAAAGGGCAATGCTAGGGTTGTAGGCAGCTTGGGTGCTACACATCGAGCAATACATAGGTACATAGCAAGGCAAGGAATACAATGCTATTTTTATTTGCTTTTTACTCCCATGTAGCTTTTACTATGCAACAATTTTAGTTTTTCCTATTTGCATAATTCTTGTAATGAACCAAGTATTGTAATAATGTCTTTACTTCCTTTATGAAGACTTAGGACCAATTGTTGTAATTCATTCTTATAATTAAATATGTTATAATAATCTTTTATTTCTTAATTACTGTTAATTATTTTGCTTAGAGTTAAGTAGAGTTTAGGCTCTTTGGGAGCCGAACTGCTACCGTCTGATAAAGTTCTAGAATGTTGGATGAGAAGTACAATTTGCCATGGAATGGTACGAAGTTTCACCAGAATAGTTATTTTCTTGGAAACAACATTTTTGCCAGAATTAGAACAGTGCGTTACTGGTAAATCCTAATTAGCCTCATTACAATCGATGAATGTGATAGTATGCATGCTCGATATTGAGTTAGTGACTGTTACATAAGCCTTCGATTTGAGCGAGGCTGGTACCGTATCCGGTGACTATGGCCTAGAGGCAAAACCATGATAGACCGATAGCATAAAACACTCAAAAGACCTAAAAAATCTAAGGAAGAAGGGGGGCATTTGACGGAGCAAGCTGTTATTGGATCCAGCTTTGCCGAAGGTGGCGATGCTTGTGTGGCGCCCGTTATAAACGGTGGAGACATCCTCGTATGAATTTTGGAACACATTCAACTGTGAGAATTTTTGCTGAAATCTCCAAATTTTTCATGCGACTGATTTATAACATTTCCGAACTACTCCATGCGAAATTCACAGTTTGCAAACAAAGTTCTGCAAGTGCAAAAGGAAACTTGGTACATATTTTTGAGTAGTGATAGCCATTAAGAGTGGCAATTTCCCCGCAAGGGCAAGGGATGCTCGCCCGCAAGGGGGTGGAGTTTTGCTAGGTTAGTGGGGTGGGGATGAAGATCATCCCCCCTCAACGGAGGCCTCATAAAAATTTAAAAGAAATTTAAATAACATATTATAGTTTCTTAATATAGAAAATATTTTTTTCTTGTATATTTAGATTACAACTTAAATCTATACATTAGAATATATATTTTAAAACTATATTTTTATAAAATATATACATAAATAATTATAAATTAATAAAATAAAGTTATATTATTATTTTTAAAAATATTTTAACCTATTTTTTAATCCCTAGACCAAGCTAGAAGCCGGTCCCTGGGAAGGTTAATGGGCCACGGGACCTCCTAACCTGTTGCCACCCCTATTAGCTATCATTGTTTTCAATTGAATCGTCGTATCAAATGTTCATTATGTCTAAAAAAAAGCAAAACACGATCTTACATACGTCGAGTTGAATTGTTACAAGTGCCAGATATTTTTTAAAAAAACAATAGCATTACCGATAATCACTGGTCCATTGACGTAGCGATCTTCCACCGTCGCAAAACATAAGAAGGTGATGTCTTCGGAGCACACCAAATACAAGCACCACGGAGCCGCAGGTGAGCCTGCACGCATCACACAGGTTCCTCTGAAGTACCTCTTCTCTCTTTGCTGCCGCTGGAGAAGAGAGGAGGGCGAAGACAGCAAGGCGAGGGACCAGCTGTCAAGCTGTGAACTCACCGCCACCCACGTCCACGCACTTGTCACCCCAGGGGCCCACCAGCCAGAAGGTATGGAGAAACGTTTGCATCTGAGAGCACCAGCGCCGTCGGATCGAGGATCGGACGGGCCGGATTGCCCCACCGCAGAAGCCCGCACAGCTACCAGCTCAACCACTGGATAGCATTTTTTCCCCTTCCGGCTCCGCTTCTTCCTCGTCCTTGGTCGCCTTCGAGAATCGAGATCTTACCACCAAGCCGTGTCCTGAAATTTTGCGGCGAGCGATCTCACGGCCTGCTGCGCGCTTGATGCCCTCGCGGAGCACGCGCCCATGGCGTCCGTGTCGTCCCCGCACCTGTCTCAGGCCGTGCTCCTCCTCCCGCTGCCGCCCCAGCTCCAGCTCCAGCCCGGCGGCGTCTGCCTCCGCCGCCGCTTGCAGAGGCTGCCTATCCCACCGATAGGGCTGTCGAGCGCTCGGAAGGGAGGGTTTCTGCCGCTGCCGGCGCCGAGGGCGGCGGAGGGGAAGGATGGGCGGGCCGTGACCAAGGAGGAGGAGGTGAGGAGGGAGGAGGAGGAGATGGGGGCAGGCGATGGGGCACGAGAGGCGGCGGCGGCGAGGGGGTCGGGGCGGTTCTCCGCGGACTACATCTCGCTCGGCATCAGGGAGCCCGTCTACGAGGTAGGTGCCCATCGAACGCCGGCCGAGTCGGCCTTGTAATGTTGCAACTACTTATAAACAGCATTACATGCATAATGAAAACCCACTTCTACTCTCGATCAGAGCAATGGATTTACAGTAGGTCACGTTTTTAGTTCTTATAAAGGTAACTAACTTCTGCCAAAAGCTTAAGTCTTGATCAATAAACTGTTTTTGTTGAGATGATGTCGAATGGGAGAGAAATGAAAGGAAATTAAGGGGAGATCCATTATCCCATCAAGGGGAAACATTCTTCTAAATTGCCTTTGCACCATTGCCAGTTTCTTTCTCCATTTCCTGTTCTTCTTACAAACTTGTTCAAATGGCGTTTGAGACTGCATTGGAGCCATCCATTCAACAAGCATTGGTCTCCAGAAGGAAACATAGTAATTTGGTCATTGTGACTCCAAATCTAAAGAAGCAATACATAGTTTTGTTTCCTTTTAGTTCAAACCGAGAGTTGCTATGCTAGTTTGATGACATGTTTCTGCAAGGGTGGGTGGGCTTTGGGATGATATGCCCGTTATAAATTTTGGAACTTATGACCTAGTAAGATGCCAATTAACCTTCACCTCAATATCGAACTTTATTCAGGTGATAGAAGTGAAATCTAATGGGAGGATGTCTACCAAAAAAATAAGCCGTCGGCAGCTATTGAAATCAAGTGGTATGTAAAAACAATGTATTTCTCAAGCTCTGTTCTACAATATATCAACTTCATTCTGTTCACCATATAATCACTCAAACTCTCCATATGATGGCATTGTCCTTGTACCAAACTCTCCATATGATGGCATCATCCTTTTACCAAACTCTCATATACTGCTACTGCACACGTACTTGGTAATTGCCTGGTTATAATTGTAAAATGGAATCTATTTGTATACTTTACGTTCTTCCTTGTGATTTCAAGCGTTTGCACAGGATTTCTTTTGATTCTCAACTTTTGTTCTGCTAGGCCTCCGTCTACGAGATACCAGAAGCGTTGACCCATCACTATGGTTAATGAATTCAATGCCTTCCCTGCTGGTAATAGGAAACTTTCAACAATTAACTATATAGATTTTCCTCTATCTGTGGTATTCTTTTTCTCTACATTTTTTCAGCTGTACAAACAATGAATGCTAGTATGATATGCCTGCAAGAGTCCTAAGACAGTATAATTGTTTCGTTACCACTAGTTTTTTTGTTAAAATCACCTGATGTTTTTATAGCAGATCATGGAGTGCACGGATACTTGTGCTTGAAATGATAGAAAAAGAAGAAAAGAAAGTTAATTTCATGACACCATTTCTGTTACAGTTTTCAGCTCAAATTGTGTTTAGTTGTCTGTTTCAGGAACCTTCACTATCATTGAGTTAAATCTTAAGAAACATCACTATGGTTTGATATCCAGCACAATTTTTAATGCACTTTTCCAGCAAATTTCTGTACCAATGTATTTTACCTAGACATCTATATTGTTCTTAATATTTAACATCTCAACAGGAGAGATTAGTTTGCTCTTTGCTGTCTAATCTTTTATTTTGGTTATCGTATGCCTTGTCAACTTGCACTATCATTCATGTACTTCTGCTCTTAAACATCTTGCTTTCTCTAGCAGATGGGCATATGATGGTTTGTATATAGCATGTAAAACTCCTATTCGCTATTTGTTGCAGGTACGTGAACAAGCTATATTAGTCAACCTTGGTTCCTTGCGAGCAATTGCTATGCATGAGCGTGTTCTTATATTCAATTATAACAGGTCAGTTTGTATGTTTGCTTTAAAAAAAAACTATTGATATTGGTGAACTTATCATCATTCTTGTTATGAATTTATCAATTATTTTCTCTAACTTGAGTAGCCCAGGAGGAAAGGCCTTTTTAGAGTCATTACTACCTCGGTTAAATCCAAGGAACATCAATGGTGGACCTGCAATGCCTTTTCAACTTGAGGTACTGGATATATGGATATCTATTCGCAGTCTGGGAACAGTCTTAATGCGACGATTTGTTGCATTGTCAATATGTTTTCTTCTCTATTTATCTCCATGGAAAATTTCTTTCTTTCTTGAGGTTTATTGATTTCAACTCACCTAGGATTCAAGAGCGTCAGCATTGTTAAAAGAACTGCTTATTTCTGTTCATATCTACATTGTACTTTAGACAGATGAATCATGTAGAACAGTTATAAGTGCTTTTTAATATAAAAGTAATATATATGCATCACCACATGAGTTTATTACTCATCCATGATTTTCCAAAGTTCTCTAATCCGATAAGTTGAATCTTGAACAACAATAGGATATCATCCATGATTTTTTAAATTCTCCATGATCGTAATGTATATTGTTTGAACTTCTTACATTCAATGTTTGCTGATGAACATTGGTAACAGAACTTCGTTTTTTGTGGCCTTTCTGTTTTAATTTAGCAATATTTCATGTTATGCTTGCATGTTTCGCAGAAATTGGGAGTACCAGGCTGTCAGATATTGGGGCATGACGATCTGATCTTTCACTGTGCTTTCATTATGTTCAGGTTGTCGAAGCTGCACTGCTTTCCAGAATACAAAGGCTGGAGCAAAGATTAATGCACATTGAACCTCGTGTAAGTACCTGAAAAGTCCATGCCTCCTTAAGGTGTTTGTGGTTTCATATCACAGTTGTTCTACTTGTACTCTGTTGCTTGTTTTTCTCAGTGCATACTAGATTTAAGGATCATCTCTAATATGTTCTCAATAGATGACATCGGGCACCTGTGGATTGTTGATTTGTTGTTCCTGTCCCCTATTTCATTTGAGTTTTCAATTTCACGACTTCATGCAAAGTGCATACAGCAGCATTCAAACAACAATGCTGCCACTTCTTTCCATCTTTGTGCCTTAGCACCTTAAGGCCTTCCTGTGGCCTCTTAGAAGTGCCCAACTGTGTTTCAAATCCTCCTTTCTATAACACCTTTGCCAACTGAACTCATCGGAGCACCCGATTTTCCACTAAATCAATTGGTAGAAAGCATGAATGATTGTTAGCACCTAATTTTGGCCTACTAGCTGACTAACTCTAGCAGTAAGGAGATCTTCCCTCAGTCCCAGCAAACCTGAGGGCAAGTGCTGTGTCACATGCTCACTGGAGCCCTTTTTGGAAACTGAAGCCTGTATCTATGGTCAGTCTTCTGACTCTTCATTTTCTTTTTTACGAGGAACAGTAGGGTAGAGGCCTACCAAACGGTGATCTAGGTAGGGTGGCATTGAAAATAGTAAAGTACTGCCCCGGGGCCCTACTACTTTTTTGTTCCAATATGAAATGAAGTCAACGCTCTGCCCCTCATGTTTAGCGGTTTAATTAAACATTGTTTTGTATATCTGAGCTTATGTCCCATAGAAAAAAAAGGATCTCATTGAAAAAGAAGGCCAACACGGGTGGTCTTGTGTTTGCATTTCAATCTTGTGTCAATCAAGCACATGCATTTTGTGACTACTGCATTCTATTACAAAAATAATTAAACATTGTTTTGGATATCTTGGCTTATGTCTCAGGTGGCTGCATTGCTTGAAGTTCTACCAAATCGATTGACAGCTGATGTGTTGGAGCAACTTCGTCTAAGCAAACAAGCCTTGGTATTAAAGCTGCACTTCAGAATCATTTCCTGGACTCATTTCTCAAAATTTATTTTAATTTTGCCTCTATATTCATGTGTCAATGTTGAGCTGGGTTCACGAGCAGGTGATCTCAAACAAATGCTCATCGATCTCCTAGATGATCCTCATGAAATTCGTCGAATATGCATTATGGGGAGAAATTGTACACTTGATAAATTGAGTGATGACATGGAATGTTCTGTTCCTTTAGAGAAGCAGATTGCTGAAGGTACAGCTGAACTTTATCATTATGAGTTTGCATGTTTTGGAGAAACTGAACGCTGTGGTCCTCTTGATGAAGCTTACATATTCAGCTGCATACTTAAATCAATTGACAAATAGCTAGACTAGTTTAATTGAATAAGATTCTCAATATATGTAATTCTGCTATTTAATTACCAGGATAATATCTCATGGTACCAGACATAACATATTGATGGAGTATTTTTTTTAGAATATGGAGGATAGTTTTAGGTGGCAAAGTACAAAACTACAAATACAGTGTGATATTTTAAGAAATGAATCAAATGAAAGTGGAGAAGCCAAATCATAAAATGTGAGAGGAAACTATAGTTTTAGGTTTTTGTGGACTGGCTGGGAGTTTTGAGAGATGAAATTTCCTTAGGTGACTTGCGGTCTTTTGTTTGATAATAGCTAACCGATTGGTTGTTCACTTTATTTATCTGTAACTTTTGATCTTAACAGAAGAAGAGGAAGAAATTGAAATGCTATTGGAGAATTATCTTCAAAGGTATTCCCCAGCTACAGAAAATTATTGGGTTTCTTGTTTCTTCCTTGCTGTCTTGTATTGTCATTTCATTGTGCGTTCTTACTGTCAGATGTGAATCATGCCATGGTCAAGCAGAGAGACTTCTTGATTCTGCAAGAGAAATGGAAGATTCAATTGCAGTGAACTTAAGGTCTGTCCATTCTCACGATATGCGCTAAAAAATGTATCCTGTTTTACTTTCATCAATTTATTTGACGATATGTGCGCTTTTTCACCTTTTTGCTAGTCAACATAATTGGATTATTAAAATAAATATGCCAATAGTAGAAGTAAAATTACTGAATACTAAATGACCCTCAAGTGCCACATCACAAATAATTTAGGATGTTTACTGCTTCAACCAGGGCACAGGAAATCAACCATGCTTATCCTCTTTCTACTCTTTTACCCTTTTTGAATAAAAGGTAGCTAACTTCGCATGTTAAAGCATGTTCCTCACATCGGCAAATTGTTCTAAATAATATAGGAACTCACTCAAACTAGGACTAGCTCCGTGTCTGGTTGCTTCAACACAGCAACTTTGCATGTTACTTGCTGCCTTTTCAACTGTTTTGACTGGTCACTGGCAGTAACCAAGCAGGTACTGCCTGTTTTTAGAATCCTGCATTATTGCTCACTCAAACTAGGACTAGCTCTATGTGTACTTGCCTCGACACAGCAACTTTGCATGTTACTTGCTGCCTTGCAACTGCTTTGACGAGTCACTGGCCGTAACCATGCAGGTACTGCGCTACTGCCTGTTTTTAGAATCCTGAATTCAACAATACTTGACTGTTATGGCCTAGGATCTCGGCGTACACACGGCAGGCGAGCGAATAGTACCGTGAGCACTTCAACAACCATGTGAACAGTACCTGCGGTACTGTAGCACGCACGGATTTGGGTGGTTGTCGGTATATCGCGGATTAGGAATATAATAATTAGTTTCCTTATTATTTGGGTTTATTTCCTTTTAGATTATTTCCATATATTAGAGATAAATTTTTTATAATTACGAATTAGTTTACTTAATAAGAGATAAATTTTTTAGCGGTCAAGTTTAGCCATCCCTATAAGAGAATAGCATTGTGTCGTTATCATTAAGCAAAAAAATAAACAAAGTTATTTAGTTTTCCTCTCTTATTCGACAGGCCTCAGAACCTTGGCGGCGGCATGGTCAGCCGATCAAAGGCGAGTGCCCTACCCTCAGCCCTCGGACCCGTACCCAATCACCACCGACCACAACATCTAGTATCAGAGTCGCTCACCATGGCTTCCGATGCTGAATTATCTTCCTTAGACATATTGATAGCTAGTAATGAGAAAATAGGGTCTTTACTCGACAATATGATGGCTATCTTGGAGAAGGCTATGGAGTTGGTGGACAAGCTAAAGGAGCAGGAAGAGGCGTCACGTGCAATTGCAATGGTTGCACTGCAACCACCTTCCCCGGCGCCGGCGTTGGCACTGACCATGTCACCAACGACAATTCCTTTTCGGGTTTCACCTTTGGTGTCTTTGCTAAGGAGGAAGGTTGTCGCTGTCCAGCGGCGATTATCTCCACATGGTCGCCGACACCATGCCTCCGTAAGTATGGAGCACAACGATTGCCATGTGGGGGTTAGCGACGTCTTCGCATCTCTTCCACAACCGTTGCATTCAGAGGCAAGAAGGATGATGTTGCTGTCTCGCACTGGGTGCCCGTGCCCTCAACGTCTCCTGTGTCATCAAACCACGTCTAGGGGTTGCTGTCCATTGGAGCTTCACCGCAAGGGGTGTAATGTTATGGTCTAGAATCTCAGCGTACACACAGTAGATGAGCAAACAGTACCATGAGAACTGCAACAACCGCGTGAATAGTACCCACGGGTACTATAGGGTGCACGAATTTGGGTGATACGTCAGTATATCATGAATTAGGAATATAATAATAGTTTCCTTATTATTTGAACTTATTTTCTTTTAGATTATTTTCATGTATTAGAGATAAGTTTTCTATTAGTAGAAATTAGTTTCCTTAATGAAAGATATGTTTTTTAGGGATCAAGTTTAGCCATCCCTATAAAAAAGATAGTATGTATCGTTATTATTAAGCAAAGAAATCAACAAAGTTATCTAGTCTTCCTCTCTTCTTCAATAGATCTCAGAGCCTTGGCGGCGGCATGGCCAGCCAATCAAGGGTGAGTGTCCTAATCTCGGTTCTTAGACCTGTACCCAACCAAAGCTAGGATGCCTGCATCAAGGAAATCGTGTAGCGACGTAGCTTTTCAGCGAAAAGCAAGAGAGAAGTGGCCTGAGGTGGTGGCATACTTTTGCAGAAAGATATCTATTTATATTCCCTACTGAGAGTGAAAAGGTGGTATTTGAATGGTTTTCAACAGAATAAGCAAAGAAACAGAATTGCCAAACTGCAAAATCCCCTAAATTAAGCACTTAACTGAGCTAAATACAGAATGATGAGACTAGTGTAAGGCATTAGTTCCTACATCTCTGACCGGGACATATATATAGCATTCGAACAACCAATGTGAGAATTGTAGGATCTTCTTTTTTGACTTGGTGATGGGAAATGCATGTAGCTAACTTGTTCTGAATCTCTGATATTTCTTGAATGATGTTTGGTCTTACCATAACTTTGGGAATTCTTACAGTTCCCGGCGACTAGAAGTAAGCAGAGTGGAGCTGCTTCTTCAAGTTGGAACATTTTGCATTGCTGTAGGAGCATTAATTTCAGGTATAAAAATCTATCAGCGTTTTGTAACTTTCTCATTCATGATTCACCACAAGTTAGTTGTTTCCAGATTTTAGTTGCTTTACATGGTACCTTTTTTCCTTTTTTGTAGGAATATTTGGCATGAATCTTAAATCATACCTTGAGACGAACGTGGTATAGCACTGTACTTTTGAGCTTTTTTCTGCTTCAGTGCCATGTACCGACACTAATTGTAGATTTGTAGTCGATATAGCATGTCTCCTTTCTTTGACAATAAGTTTGTTTTGGAGCAGTGGGCATTTTGGGCGACGACTGGTGGAATAGTAGTTGGAGCAGTAGCTGGATTTTTCCTCATGTACTCATACCTAAAGGCTAGAAAGATATTGTAAACCCTGTAGCATGTGAACTCCTAGGACTGTAAATAAAGAGGTTTTGATCTCATTAGCAAAGCTATTGGAGGTACGTATAGATTCTCGAGATTGTTTTGGTGCTCCGATGAATGCTGGTATGGGTTGCTGATTCTGAACTTCGGAGCAAGCATTTGCTGCTGCAACTCAGACACCAGATCAAGGAGCTAACACCAGAAGCTATTTTACTTTGGCTGGGAATGTGATTCGATGATTTCAGTTGGTGACAGCTGAGAAGTGTAAATCTGGAACCGATCAATCTCACTGATGATCTTGGAAATACATGTAACATGTCTGAATCCATTTTGGCTTGGTTCAATCGGGGCGAGAGGATTACTACTATTTATGGTTATTAAAGCGGTGCGGCGAGGAGCGGTGATTCACCATTTTTACACAACAATATTGTTTATGACGCGTGACGTGATGATGCTATACACACAACAATATTTCAATATTACAAAACTACAAAGAGATAAATACAAAGACTGTTTGGGCTAAAACAGAAGAAATACACAACAATATTTCAATAACACAGAACTACAAAGAGAAATACAAAGATTGTTTGGGTTCAAACAGAAGAAATACAAAGAAAGAAAGATTTTATTGTAATTTTAGAACATTAAGAGGGCTAAATCGTAAAATACCAAAACTTCTCATAACCCTAGCCGCCGCAATTTCAGAAATCAATCGGCATTTTGGTTCTTCCTCGCCCCCATTGCTTCTCTCCCTCTCTCCTTCCCCCATCTTCTCCACCTCTGGCGTCAACGAGGCCAAGCCAGCTCACCGACGGCCGCTCCTCTCTTCCTACCGCCACCCTCCACCACCCCCAAGCGGTAGCCAACAAACCAGAAGAGGTGGCGGAGAGCCAGTTGGTGAAGCAGGAGGCGGCAGCGGAGTGGAGGTAGTGCTGCGGTGGAGATCTGAGCCAATGGAGCTGCAGAGGAGCTGGCAGAGAACTCACCCTCCAACAAAGTAGGAGCCTGATCTGATGGAGGAGACCGGATCCGGCGGCGGTGGCGACTTTGTCCTCGCTTTTTCGGGTGGTGGCGGACGGCATACGTAGCTTCATGCCATCTGGACGGCATAGCCCTCCAGTTCGCCATGACGATATGGTGGCGATATATCATCGATATAGCAACGTCTCAATAACCATGCTACTATTCTTTATATATTTTTTTTGTCGCTCTAAAAAAGCTACGCATTTGCAGCATTCATGATTCATGAAGTACAAAGCTTTTGTAGTAATTATAAAAAAAAAACTCAGGCTTTCAGCTACAACAATCCTCTCTCACCCATCACCATTTCATGGATGATTATCCACGGATCAACGACAGCTCCAAACAATAGCAAGGACGGGAGAAAGTGAGTCTGCATATAAATCACTTCAAACATTATTTGGCAAACTATCAAATGTATTTTTTTTTTCAAAAAGAAGTGCATTAGTTAAGAACCAGATAGATGACAACGCCAATAACTATGCTAATTAAGTAGATTAACAAGGAGGAACAACAACGCATGCATTTATTTCAACCAATGACAAGGAGAGCGTGCTCTTCCTAACACAAAAGAAATTTGTACAGTGATAATTAAGCAGAAGTAAGTCGGTGATACATGCAGCGTACTGCATTAATTTCACCCCACAACATAACAATTAAGGCCATGTCTAATATGAGCTTACGACAGCTATCTATAGCCGCTGCTATCTAGGATTTTAGCTGATGTAGATGAAAGAGAATAAAGAGAGAAATAGATCATTATGTACTATGCAGTAGCTTGCTATGTCACGAGAAATAAGGGAAAGTGATTTTGCTTCTTTCTCTGAGCTGAGAAGCTTGAAGTAGTAAGACTCGCCCCACCTCGCAGCAAAGGAGAACAAGGAGACCAAGATGGTAGATAAGGAGGCGAAAATGATCGATAAAGAGGCCAAAATGGTAGATAAGGAATCAAAAATGTTGGGAACATACAAGGTATTTATTACCCATGACACTAGATGATGTGAAAGCTGAGCACATGAAGGCAATTAGGTGTATATTGCCTTCATGTGCTCGAGATTGTTTACCAATGATGATTGAGGTAAACCTTTTTTTAACATTGTAGAGTTGTTATTCTCTGAGGGAAAGTTCAAACTTATCTAAACACATATCTCCTCTGTATGATCCAAAGTGTTGAGTTTCCTGCATTTAATTCATAAGATCGATAGTAATCAGTTGATAATAATGTTATCGACCTTGGAGATAGAGTTGAAAAATGCCACCATACGTATATTTCTTTCCTTGGATTTCATCCTTACAAGGAGGCGTACCAGCGGCCCATCAGCCTACCATTTCAATAGCTCAACGGTTTGAGTCTTAGGCAACTTATGCCAAAGATACCACGCTGATTATTTAGAAGCGTCTTTTCCGTATACGTCCTGCTGGATGGAAGAGTTTCCTGAAAACGATTAATTTAGAATATCATTTTTGAGATTATCCTATATTAGCTGCTAATTGTTTGTACTGTGGAACAAATGACCAGTATGTATCCTTTTATTTTATGTTTACTTATATCACTTTAAAAGATTGAATTGATGAATGATGACTAGATGGTGATGATGTTATGTCCTCTCTATCAAATTACTGCAAAAAAAAAAAAAACCGAAAACAAAACATTTCTTAAGCTAAGTTCTCTCTAAATTGTTATGTCCTCTCTTTTGAAAAAAAAAGTATGCTACTTCATAACATGGAGGCATTCAGCTAGTACATATAATTTTGCTCTATTAGGAAATAATGTGAGTGGTCATGTCTCTATTCCATAAACTAATAGACCATAATCTAAATTGCAGAGCTTAGGGTCTGTTGGGAATGCGGAAATAATCCTATACGTAGGTTCCAAAGATCGTACAAATTCAAGCAAGCAGATCCATGTGTTCTTCTAAATCGCTCGTTATTTCTAACAATTTTGACGAAGAGAATGGAGAATTTATAGTTGTTCATCAGGACCGTTGATTGGAACGACTAGATAAGAGACGCGCGAAACCCACGAAGCGAAGTACCCAAAGGGTGCGACCGAGGGGTCTCGCCACCGCAATGCTACTGGCGCGTGCCCCGCCGCCGCTCTCGGCGGCCAACTCTCCGGCGCACCCGGTGCGCGCCTTCCTCCCTCGCCGCCTGGTCACGTCCCGCGCCGCCGCGGCGAAAGCAGCTTCTTTCCGGGGCGGGCAAAAGCACAAGCAGGTGACGAGCGTGGCTAACGCCCTGGTGAAGCACTGCGTGAAGCTCCGGCTCTCCGCCGCCTACCGCCGATCCTGCCGCCGCCTCCTCCTCGTCGGCCTCGCCCCCATCCTGTACCCTTCCCTCCCGCCACTCTAATCCCTTGTCACCATGTCCGTCCTGTGAAGCTTCTTGTTTTGTTCTTTCATTTGTAATTGTATACTCCTCCTCCTTGTTGTTTTCTGTAGGGAGATTTGTAGGTTTGAGTTCTCCGCGATTGATTACTCGCTTCTCTTGGACGGTGTAGAGGTCCCGGAGGAATTGCATGAGCTCGCTGGCAATGTCGTCTATGTCAGCGCCGCTGTGATGAAGAAGGTTTCCGGGATGCAATCAGTTGATTCAACTAAGGCAATTGCTGTCATGCACATGCCTAAGTATTTCTGCGACCTCGACAGCGACGAGGGCGGAGCTGTTCTTGATGGGCTGTTCCATTCTCCAAAGAGGATTCTAGCCCTTGATGGGATTCAGGTGAAGATAAGCAATATCCCACAATTATCCAGAGGCATTTGCTATCGTTTTTGTGTAGAAAATGGCACATAATACGATGGTTATTTATTTGTTTGAACTTTGAAGGAGTCTATTTAAGACATCTCATAAACTTGGCTTCTAATTTTTGCAATGCTCCTGATGCTGTTCATGATGCTGCTACTTGGCAGGATCCTGGTAATCTTGGAACATTGATAAGATCAGCTTGTGCTTTCAAATGGGTATGACATTTTCTCCTTTAACATTAATTATTGAATCATGTCAGGTTGTGTTACAACACTAGTACATCAACGATTGTACATGCTTTCTGGAATTTACAGGATTCACATACCACACTGTTCTATTGTTGCATATAAAGGCTATAATGAGAGCTTTTGTTTTGTTCCTCAGTAATCTATTTTAAACTTATGTGATCAACAAGGTAAAATAAAGTGTGAGAAAATCGAAAGTATGTAATTATTAGGTTTTCAGATATTTGAGGGTGATAATATAGCTACACATAGTGCCGTTAAGGACATTTTAAAGTTGACGCTTCGTTAGGCAAAAAGGGTCTAGTAGGTTGTGCTGGGTTAAAAGACTAGAAGCACCGTTCGTATGCCACTAAATTGCATTCTGCATTTCTGCTCTTGTATAACATCAGATGAAATTCCATTAGCAAACTCCATTACACACGAAATATTTACACGGGTGTATTAAGTATCTCTGATTAACTCTGAAAAGTGATCTCTGGTTTTTTTTCGTTTAGTCTTTGTCAACTTCTATGCTTCTAACAACATATCAAACCGCAACCACCAACAGGATGGGATATTTCTTCTTCCAGCTTGTTGCGATCCTTTCAATGAAAAAGCTCTTCGTGCAGCTCGTGGAGCCTCTTTGCAGCTTCCAATTGTCTCCGGTAACTGGTCTGATCTACATGCTTTGGTGAGTAAATATGACATGAAGATGCTGGCAGGCCATCCAGAAAGCAGTAGTGATGGATCTGAAAGAATCCATGCTCTGTCCAAAGAACTAGCGGATTCACTGGTTAGTGAGCCTTTATGCTTAGTGTTAGGAAGTGAGGGCAATGGCCTCTCTGCAGAGACCGTCCAAGCTTGTGAGCTTGTAAACATTCCTATGGAAGGTATTTTTGAATCTCTGAATGTTTCAGTTGCAGGTGGTATCTTTTTATTTATGTTACAACCCAAACAGCAAATAGATAGAAGGACTTCAGCTCCTTAATTTACCTTCGCATTTATATATATTTCTAATTTGATTGTCCGATTTTATGCATTTCTGTGGGTGTTTGTTTCTGACATTGTTGATAACTACACTGACCCAAAGTGAAGGAACATACCATTTAGTGCAATGCATGATGTTCGGTTACAAACTACAGAACGGTATATCTAAATATATAAAACTTTTGAGAAAATCTCAACCATAAATCGTTGCGGTCTTGTCTGACCCTTGAGGATCGCAGTTAGTAGCTTTAATCAAGGGTTGTGATCCCTTGACAATAATGACAGAACACTGTCGATGAAGCTTGCTACTACTTCATAAGACTTTTTTGAAGAACCTAAACAACGGCAAGCGGCGACGAGACAAGCACGGAACCTTAGGTATGATGAAACCCCGAGGTTTGGTCTTGATATCATGTTATGAATAGTGCTTGCATTCATCATGAGGCCAATGGGCTAATATATATACACATACAAATATAGCATATATATGTAGAAAACCCCTTATACAACAGGATAAGTATACAGCTATATAATATATATATCTAACAGTACTTACGGTCAAAGTGCATGCCTGATCAAAAAGCTACATGTACCTAGATGCTTCCTTTCATTATTCATGTCTTCAATCAGATTAATTAACATTATCAGCATGCCTATTTAGTCAAGTTGTTGTCCAGTGGCCAGCACATGACCATGCATATTTCTCAAACTACGGTCTCTGTTCTTGTCAATCATAAAGTTCAGAGACTCATAGGCATGCCTTTGCGATATGAATCATGCAGAGTTGTTGTTAGTTGTTACAACACTGTGTGCCATTTGGCAGATTGCTGGATCATGTAATCTTTTGCAGTATGTTGGAAAGAGATGGTTTTGGTTGTCTACTTGTCTTAATAGATCTACGAGAATTAATAAACTAGCATTGGGAGGTCACTGATTGATGCATCATTTACTAGACTAAGCATTGTCAGGTTGGTCTTAGCCTCCTGAGAGAGAGAGAGAACGTAAATTAAGCTTCTTTTCAACCTTTATTATCGCAGTTTGATACGTGCATGCATCTGAGTTGTACGCTGCTGTCTTTGTTTTCTTCACAGAACGCTACCCATGTGGCTGTTGTGCTTCAAGTATCAACTGCAGAAAGGTACCAGAAGCCGCAACGATGTACATTGCGATTATGCGAGAGGGGAACATACCTAGGTGCAATCATGCAAACGTTTCAGACAAATTGTTGGACGAAGGATGGATTTGATTTGGGGAGACTTCAGGACTGCATGCTGAAAAACTTTCGGAATTACCCCCTTTATAAGTTTCAAGATTAGCTGTGCGAAGGTCTCATATTTGATCTCCATTGTGATGGAATAGATTTAGGGATCTTTCCGAAATATTTAGCTCTAGCTCATTTGCTCCTACAGTAAGAAAAGAGCATGCTGCCTCATATGTGAACAGAATGTGATGTCGGTGGCAGAATCCTACCGAACAGGTTGCGTTATAATAGTCCTGTTGGAGCTTACAGTTATGTTATTGTGCACTAGTAGTCAAGTACGTTGAACCAACCGTAAGCTCGTAAGTTGTAATGATAGATGTCGTCATGAGTGGCCTATTGGCTGCCTTGTACTACTAATCATGATGGTTTTCCACACATATAAGGGATCATAATTCATAAATGAACTGTTAGAAAATACACACCGTCGTGCTTGATGCAAAATCATGGGTGAATGCACCATGAACTGCCTGCCCTTCAAGAATGAGTCCGATATATTCAAATTACTTGGACAACAATATGAATGCGACGGTCAAAACGGACAAAAACACCCCAAGAGTTTGGAAGATCCCTGATGTGATGACAAGTTTGCCATCCATGTGATAGGACATGGAGCCAAAGGTGACAAGTGACGATCCCAAATCTTTCTAGTACAATACAATCCTACTCACTGGTCACCAAGGCCAAAAGGTTTAGTGATTCTTGCTCCTATGTCCAGTCGCAGCCATCCATTGTTATCTCTAGTCCACATCACTCTGCGGTCGACGAAAAAACATTATTACAAGGGATAACCGGCCGGATCGATAAGGTTGAACAAGAAAGTACGTACTTTATGAGTAGGTTTGATTCATCTTTACTTATCTATCCACATTACTCTTCATGAGAGGTATGATTGGGAACACATTTGAATTTAAACCTAAATATATGAAGTTTACTTTACCTCTGAACTCTTGCAGTGGTCTAAGTTTCAATCTTAAACCGCAAATCAGGATGTTTTACAACCTTCAACTTCTAAAACCGGTTGAAATAACCCCGATAATTTCATAAATGGTCTTTGCTCTGTTAGTCGTTGCGTCAGCTTTTTGTGTCATGTGGACACATTGATCATCAAGGTCCCACATGATAGCTGGCTCCCCATCCTAACCCCGGTCCATCTTATCATCAACCACGATTACCTTCAAACTCAACCTGTACATGCAAAAACCAAAAAAACCATTTTTTTTGGGCACAAGTTCCTCCTAAATTGACCGATATTAGTCCACCACATGTGCCACACCTCAAATAACATCGATAAGTAATATTGTTAATTATTCATCATTACAATATTCTAAATCTAGCAGCATGATCCAACAGTACAATTATATTTTATGATGGATTTAGTAATACCATTTTCATGTTATCAATCTTGATATTTTTATATATATTAATAGTTAAATATAAAAATTTGACCAACGATATTCTAGAACGACTTATAGTGGAATAGGAGGTATAGATTTGGTTTTAGTTGTACAAAATTAGTCGTTCCATTTGCACTGCACATCTATCAGGAGTAATCTTCAGAGTCAATCGCTTTATTTTTCTATGCATGGACGGCACCATCGTTGTTCAATTCAGCAAAATAGAGGGAAGCTAAACGCCGTGCTTACTCAAACTGTGGTTACAATTGGACTAATTTATTCCATACTCTTGGTGCTGAAGACTCGGCCCTCTCATTTCGGTTTTAGTTTTGAACTTCTCTTTTTTTTTTTTACTATTCTTGAGTTTTGTTTTTTTTTTCTATTTTTTGGTTTTTTGTGGCTTTTTATCTTTTTTTCTGTATTCATTTGCATTATTTGTGATGAGTTAATCTTTTTTATTTTTTTATATTTAATTATGTTAAAAAGATACTATCAGTTACAATATAAAATAAACTAGTACAGTAAAAAATTTATCCATAAACCGACTTATTAAGCCAAAATAAGCGCCTTAGACTACAATTTGATGCACGCTCGAAATTCCAAAAGCCGACTGATACACGAGCTTTGCTGGATTTGCCAAAGCCTGGCTTAGAAGACTTGACAAGGTTCACATACATATGGTATAGATTAACGTGGCTTATACGTTTTCCTTTTTGCAACTATGTATCTCATTATATATTTACAGTGAAACGCGTTCGAAATCGGAAAGGTGTCTCCCAATTTTTTGTTTGCCATACAAATGTTATGAATGAAAACCAAAGTAGAGTACAGTCCAAAAGAAATAACTACTGCAATTAGCATTCCATCATATACATTTTTCTTTTCAAAAAATGACTCCGACCCTCTCGCATAAAATGGGGTAAGCAAAGCGATCTAGGGGTGCTCATTAGAGCTTTAGTTTCTAGCTTCAAATATCTAGCTTCATAATTATGTCTTTTCTTTTTTTAGTCTTTTTTACCTTTTTTATTTAATCATACTGAAAACTTTAACAATAGCTACAGCGAAAAAAAACTTCTACAGTATAAAATAAACTCACAACCAGAGTTTATAAGCTCTAATGAGCACATTAGGCCCGATTAGAACAATACGTTTTGTAGAAAAGACTCGGAGAACTATAAACCGCTTGTTTCGACTTTTTTTCAGTTTCAGCTTCTACGTTTAGTTTTTTTCATTATTCAGTAATTTGTTTTTTATTTTTTTAGATATTTTAGGCTTTTTGTATTTTCTTTTTTTTCGTTTTCCTTTGCATTGTCCGTGATGGGCTAACATGTTTTTTCTATTTTTATATTTTTTAAAATTTAATTATACTCAATAAACCAACTCAACTACAGTAAAAAAATGTCAGTTACAGTGAAATTTTAGTCAGAAGCCATCGCTATTCCTGAACGCCCCTAGAAAATTCATGTCAAATTCATGAATTGCAAATACTAGGGCATCACATCACTACTATTTTGTACCGCCCCCGCGCGCAAAACCACGTGTCGGGGCCCCGCTCGTTTCAGCTTTTTTTCAACTTCAGATTCTAGCTTCAGCTTTTTTCACTATTCAGTAATTCGTCTTTTTCTGAATTTTTTTAGATTTTTTGGGTTTTTTTGTATTTTTCTTTTTTCCCGTGTTCCTTTGCATTATCCGTGATGGGCTAATATTTTTTTCTATTTTTACATTTTTTTTTAAATTTAATTATGCCCAAAAAGCCAAATCAGCTACATTAAAAAAAAGCCAGTTACAGTGAAATTTCAGCTAAAAACCAGAAGTCATCGCTAAAACGAACGCATAGCTCGCTGATTTCTTCTATAAAAAGAGAAGGTTTCTTCGGGCCTTGGATCACCATCCTAAAAGTTTTTAGTCTTTCACCATATATTAGTTATGCTTTTTTAGGTTTTGACTTCTCCAAAAAATGGAAATAAATGGTTCTACTCCTTAAAGCATATTTTTCAAACGGTTTCTTGAACTTAAAATTATGTACATTATTCGTACCATATCTCTACTGTTTGTTATCATCTAAAAAACAAAAAATATCAGCTATAGTAAAAACATCGATTACGGTCCAAAAAGAATATGACCAAAAGAAAACCAGCAAATTTAGTTTCGTAGTGAGTGCTGCCGTTTCATGTCGCCCTTTCCAAAATCACGGCCAGGTTCGATGTACCGGCAAGCAAGCAACTCGATCGATGGATGGATTATGGTTTCTGTCTTCTGTTTTTAGCTTTTAGTTTATTATTATTTTTTATTTTTTTCATATTTATTTATAATGGGTTAACCTGTTTTTTAAATTTTTAAATTTTTTAAATTTAATTATGTCACATAAATTACTATCAATTACAATAAAATAAATAAATCAGTTACAGTATAAATTAAACTATAAACCAATTTTTTTAAAACCAAACTGAGCGTCCCTGAAGCTGCACCGTCTTACCATGCCTTTTTCTTTTGTTTCTCTCACCTATTCGTCTGATTGGGCCACTAATATAAATCGGTTTGCTCATCCAGATTTGGAGGAAATTAATTGATTGACCGGCAATGTTACGAAGTGCTTCTTAGGTGCGCTCAGCAGCGCTTTTTTTACGCGGTGGCGGTGAGTGATAGTTTAAAAATACTGTAGCGTTTCGTCTTTTTTTGTTTTTTTTTTGTATTTTTGTGTTTTGTTTTTTCTCGTATTTCTTTGCATTTTTTGCTCTAGATTAACGTGCTGTTTTTATTTTTATATTTTTAAAATGTAATTATGTCTAATAAACCAACTCAACTATAGTAAAAAAACAATCAATTACAGTAAAATTTTAGTAAAAAACAAAACTACCGTTATTTCGAAGGCTACCTTGAGCTGGAACCCATCAGTGCAAAACGGCTTAGCTTTATCGATCGGGCAGACAGATGGGCGTGCTCCCTGGCGGCGTTGCAGATGGGCCATCTCACTGTCTGAAGCGTGTCTCGGCCTCTCCGACTCTTCTGTGTACAATAGTGCGATATCAATTGTCTCTAAATATGATCATGTACTTCTTTTCGATTCTTTTTTTTATAGGGAGCATTATTTTCTAAGTCAAATTTCACATTATAAGGCGCACACAGGTACCCATGCATTCTTTTGTACCGAACTCCCAGTTTTACCCCTCGGTTGCTCTTCCTGTGCATCTGCCTAGAGCAAGAACTAAAGCTGTGGCAGTTTTTTCCACCATACAAAGTCCATCTCTCTTTCGAATTGAGCACACAAATAACTCCATAATCATTTTTTTTTCAATTTTAGCATCTGATACATTTTTTTTCAAAAATAGCTTCTATGTGGATTTACCGTGCTCGGTAACACCTGTCAAACTGGGTAGATACTCGCTTACAATTTTGGATGGTACAGATGTTGAGTTTTTAACGTGTACTATAATTAACTTGTAGACTCTATCTTAAAAAAATACTTCATTTAAAAGTTACATACTATAATAAAAACTAAAAATTATTTTAAAAAACTAAAAAGAACAGACGCTTTGTCAAATCCAGCAACCCTTCAAGAGCTCGTGTATCATTCAGCTTTTGGAATTTCGAGCGTTCATCAAATTGTGGTCTAACGGGTCGCTTCGAGTGACTCCGGTTTTTGGAAGTTAGAAATCACTTAAAGTATGTTGTTTTTTATTTTTTAATTGTTTTTTCTCTTATTTTTTTATTGTTCATAAAAATATAATGGTATTTTTCTTTTTTCTTTTTTATGTTTTTAATTAAATAATTCAGAAAAAATTAATAGTTGCTACAGTACAATTTCACTTAAAAACTAACACCTCATAACTAGAAGCTAAAACTAGTTGGAGGAGAGCCTTAATCCCCATGCTGGATCAAAAATATACCCTATATTTTGAAAATGGAGGGAGTAACAAGCGATGATATAGAGAAGAGAGGGAGTATAGATAATTAGATTATCTCTTGTGCAGCAGACGACTGTAATAAGATACATTGTATCATAAAGTAGCTATCTACAAAGATATGTAAATAGACAAATATTATAGTAGATATCTTTAATGCTAATAGAGAAATACTATAGACAATAATTATCTATATCATTGTGTAAGTCCTTAACCGTCTTTTCAGCATAGCTAGGACAACGTATTGATTCATTGTTCATGCTAAACTACCGTGGCGAAGTTGTTGGATTGCAAGCAATGAAGCAACCCCTATAGCAGTGTGTTATTAGTAATAATTAGTAAAAGAATCATTTTAAGGATGTATTTTTTTGAACTGAGATTTATGATTATAGTTTTTAAATTTTAATCTGTTTATGAGAGGCAGTATACAAAGAGAAATAATCACATGTGATTTTGATCAGTACAACTGAACTCAGCATAGTTTATACTATAATTTATCTATAAATTATGTCTTAAAAAAATACACCGTTTAATAATATGTTACTGTTTATCCATATAAAAGTTATGAGCTGTAAGAACTGAGCCTAAGGCCCCGCTCATTTCGGCTTTTTTCGGCTTCAGCTTCTAGCTTCAGCTTTTTTTTCACTATTCACTACACTATCCACTAACTCACTCTGATGTTTTTTCACCCACTCTGATGTTTTTTGGTCAAAAGCCATCGCTATTCCGATCACCCCCTAAGACGTTCATTCTGTCATTCATGTAGATTTCAATGTATAATTCCGGGTCAAATGCTCCGTGTAACTCCACTAGTAGTGACCCGAGATCCTCTTCCACTGCCATTGTATCATGTCATTCGGTAGTTCATAGCCTCCCGATCGAAACAACCCCAAAATTTGAGTTTTTCCGATCTATATGTGACTTTATTAGTTAATACATATATATGAAACAATCCCAAAATTTCAAAAAAAATAATTTGAATTTTTCTTGAATTTCATTTGGATTCTCAAGCCAATCCCAGCCCTTGCGCACTGTTTTGAGTTTTGTGCTTTCCCCTCCTCTCCTTTCGCACTGGCGCGACCGCACTCGCCGCCCATGCCCATGCGCCCGCGCCCGCTCACCCCAAAGTGTTGTGCCGCGACGTTTCTAGCGCCCGAGCTCGCGTCAGCTCCTGCAGGCGTGGCCCCCACCCCTCCAGCGCTTCCTCTCTACCAGCTCTGCTACCGCCTTCTCGCCCTTCGCACCAATTTGACAGAGGAGCTCCCCGCCGTGCGCTCAAGCCCCTCCGACCGTCCGCGCGTCCCTACCATACCCCAGGCTGTCACTCCCCCGTCAGAACTTGCAGGAGAGGTACACCGACTCCCCTGCCAATGCACGCCCCTTAGTGAAAACTTCCCCGCCTCCCTCCTCCATGCGCCGGCGGCTCCTGAGGGATGTCCCTGCTGCAACCGCCTCTCCTCCCCTTTATAACTCAATTGCCGCTGCTGGTAGCTCCGCATAACACTCAAGCTTCTCCTAGAACCGGCTAAATAAGCTCTCACCCCTCCCAGCCTTGCCGCCGTTCTCCCCTAGTCCCGCTGCAACGCACGTGTCTTGTACTTTTCAGTTAAATATATTATTCAACTGGAAGGAATTATTGAGCCACATGAAACATTGCCAGGTGAACTCATTCCAAACTAAATATAATGTTGTTATTCATAAGAATGGAATACTATTTCATGTTATGAAATGGTGCATTCTTAGATTTGTCAATGGCAAAGCAATGAAGAGGCAAAAAAGGAAGAGAATAACTACATTAAGTGCCAAAGACATGAAGGAAGAAAGCACATGCAGTGGAAGAGCAAAAGGGAGAAGCCCAAGGATTTAAACTACAAGTTTTGTATAAGATTTTTAAGCCCAATTCGTACATCCCACAAGGCCAATTGGATTCAAACTCGGATTCAACTCAGAATTCAATTCGGATTCGGTTCGGGACAGCCTGACAGGTAGTTACTAAAAAGGTCATAACTTTCACAAACGAAGTCCGATTTGGGTGTTCTTGTACTCGTTGGATAGATAATTTCAAGGGCTACGCAATGGATCTAGTCCCAGCATCAAATTCATCATAGATCAAAAGTTATGACTAAAAAAATATGACAGCTATAAAATCTAGTTTTCTTTTTGTGAGAGTTCGTATCTAAAACCATAAGGGTTGAGTTGTACTAGGTTTATGGACTCTATGGACATCCTAAAAGGCTATATAAGCCATGTATTGGCAGCCTTAGGGCTGAGACCACCTTTAAGAATAATCAATCTACTAAAATTTGTTCAAGTTTATCATTGCTGTCGAAATTCCGTAAGGGAATAAGGAGTGTTCTTCAATCAAGATCGTTTAGCTTTTTCGTCGGGAATTGGGTGCACGATAGATCTTCACTTGGTGGTCGACGAAATCGACGCGAGTGTGTTTTGACGGATTGAAAGGTGTTCGTCCCTTGCATTAGTATTAGAGGATCATTGTTATTCATCAAGACCCCCGTGAGTATCTATCCTATGTCGAGAAGATCGGACGACCCCATATCAAAAGCAATGCATTTATATATCACAAATTAATTTCCCGTGAGAATTCACCCTCTGGCCCAGCGCCGTGCTTCCCGTTCCGGCCGCCGCCACCTTCCCATGGGTAGCTCAACTGTGCCTTCCCCGAGCTCAAACCGTACCTTCCCAGTGAACCTCAACCCTCAAGGATGGTGAAATCAGCACCAATCGAACTTGAGCATTTCCCGAGCAGTCCCTAGCCGCCAGCTTTCCCACCGCCTTTCTTCTTGCCGGCGACCACCGCCATGAATCCTTATGTCGGTCCGAACCCCAAAACGGACTCCCCTTGTCTCCCTAAGTCTCTCGATACCGGCCAAGGGTGCAGGGACCCCTTCCCGAGACCAGATCATCGAGGGGAGGCATGCCTTGTTTTCTCGCCGCTGTCGCTGGCTAGAGGAAGAATTTATTTCTTTTTCATAGTTTATTATTTTATATTTTCCTAGCTAGATTAGAGGCAAGCGTGATTTAATTGTTATTTTATGTGTTTTTACGTTAGCTAACGAGGATTCTGAAGCGATAGTCCAAGGTCCAGACTAGAGCAGTGCAATCTACGAAATTGTTGAAGTCGTCGACCCACAAGACAAGTTGCATGTTTTTGATCATGTTGAACCTACGAAATTTGTACTACTTGTATACAATATTTGCATTACTGTTAATTGTTCAAAGTATTTATTAAAAATAAATGTTTAGAATAATATGTTAATTTTTAGCTATGTCCTACCACTGTAAAATGCCCTGCTTTATTTTAAGGCCACATTCACCTTAACAAATTTAGTATTCTTTAATTAAAGTATAAATAATCATTTCATGTTCTCACATAAAATAACAACTATCGGGTAGCCTGGTAGTTGCCGGTAAAATCTTTTAAAATGGTTTAGGGTAGGGCGGAAATTGTGGAAAGTCTCGTGGTGGTCGACTCTACGACCCTACCCTAGGGTGGAGGTTGCAGCAGGCGGTTGTCGGTACTGAAATGTACTGAACATCAGTCGTGGTTGGCAGTCTTAGGAAAAACAATTAGGACTATACCCTTATGCTGAGCATAGAGCACAGTTACCGCTCAACCCCAAGTGTTGACCCGTCAATTTTGATCTAGTTACTGCTCACTTTAATTGAACCCCTACAAGAGTTTTGAGAGGTGGTATGGATGTGTCGCATCGTACACACAACGGTAGGTCTTCACTAGCTTGGGCAGATGTGTTCCGCATTGGCCTGTGGATACCCAGTTCAGTGAAGATCACAATCTATCGGGTAGGGTCTATACCGTAAATTGAGCAGCGAAGACTTTGTTCTCTCAATTCAGTCGCACACTAGCCGAGCGTATCTATTGCATGACATTAGTAATTGAGAGATATTGTGGGTAAAGTTGAGCAACTCTGCAGAGTGAAAACTAAATGGTATTCGAATACGCGGTGCTTCCGGTTAATGAAGTTATGTTTGTTGGGTGATACCAGTAGCAAAGCATAAGTAGCTTTCTGATGTTTTAATCTATGTAGTTTAAAGAAATAAAGTTTGAGAACCCTAATTCCTTAAACAGTTTATTATTTATTTATTTTTAAAGCTTGTTTATAAGTAAAACTGCATCCACATAAAATAATAACACCATTATATCTCTCCCCATTGTAAATCCTTGCATTTAGTAAATTGAGATTTACCCCTGTGACTTGCTGGGTACGGTTGTACTCACTGCTTGCAAATCAACACCAGAGAATGTTAGGGAATGGTATGAGCAGGTTGTCGAGGAGGCCCCTGAATGCCAAGTTTGTGTTGAGGATCAGTGGTGTTAGGCCTTAGCCACGTTCAGGGTCGTCTTTGGGACTTTTGTGATATATTTATATTTTGGGCTCGTCGTCCGTTGCGCCAAACTTAGCCGATGTGCCTTATGTTGTAAATATAATTTACTTTTGCCGTGTGTGTAAGGTTGTGCTGTTTTGTTTATCATTGCTGTACAGTATTCCGATGTACAGTTGCGGGTTATTGGCGTTTCTGGAAACGAGGGCGTTACAATATATATATATAATTTTATATAAGATGTATCTAAAAAATTAAAAAGATAAAATTAAGAAGTTAGAAAGTAGAAAACTTGTTGCAGCAGATCCCGATTTTCTCTTCTTTGTCTATATGTACTTCGCCGTCGCCGTGGACGATGGACTCGAAATTTCGGTCAAAGTCTACCAAGTATTACTTTGATGCCTGGCCTAACTATCTTGAATTTTCTTAGAGAAACTTCGCGGAAAATTTTACAATGTAGTACTATTTTTTATTACCGCGGTACTCCTGTCTTTTACATTAGGTGGCACGGGCGAGTTTAATATATGTAATAATTTTTCTATAATCCAAGGGGCCTGACAAATAAAAAAGAAAATCAAGCCGGTGCTGACAAGTAGGTCCGAATCAACGGTGTCACATCACAGTGGTATCGGTATTCTCGCGCGCCATGTGTGCATGCAATGCATGTGCACGCCGCAGTACGCCTCGCGCCGTACCCTGGCCACCGAGTACAAACATAGACATAGCAATATTGCAGCTTCGGCCGACGCTGTCTTATCTCTCAGATCCAGGTTTGACTGTCGCCTAGTCTCCTTCCTCCACCGCTACCTGCCAAAGCCCGCCACCCTCCTCCTCCTCGGGCCGCCTCACGGGGAGAGAGAAAGAGAAGAGAGGATGAAGGAGATACAGAATGGTGTATCAGTAGAGAAGGAGGAAGATAAAAGGAGGAGGTTATGCTTCGGCTCCATCATTAGATTTTTATATGCTATTGCTCTCAGTTTAACTGCTAGTTTTTTTTTATTTCTTTTAAATTTTGTTTACGTTCATCCAAGTTCATAGCATCTTTCTGTTAGTTCATCAATGTCGAGTTTATAAATTTCTTGTCAATCAGCTGATTGCTTTGCTAGCTACGATCCATCCTCTCGGATGAGTATGATTATCTCCTTTCTTTCGCATAGCCGCAATCGCTGCTTTTCTCTTTGAGTCGCTGCAGATCGAGGAAATCTTTATGATGCCGCCGTCCGGAGCTTCTAAGGCCAATGCGCTTCTTCTGCTCCGTGTCTCCGTTGCGCTTTTTGTGCACTACAACACCGCTGTCTTGAATTTCGATCTGCGCTGCTATTCTTCTATCTCTCTCTTTAACTTGGTTTAATAGTTATCTCTATTTGTGTTATCTTCCACATCCTCTTCATCGTGTTATCGCAGTCAACTTTGTTCCCACTTACCTCTACCTTCTTAGCCTTTGCATTTTGTGCTTTTTGAGTTGTTGCACAATTTCGGATGGTTGATACTCGACATAGTTTTTCAAGAGCCGCAAATTATGACGACAATTTCAAGACTCGAACTTCGGATTTTTCATACTTAGTGTTAACCTTTCCAAATAAAATGTTATTGTACATGCCTTACATTTGAGGAGGATGTTAAAGGTATAAATGTCATTTCTTATTGTCTAGGGTTTAGAGTTATATGTAAACTCATATATTGTATAATACCTTTTTTAGACTATACAATAGACATCTAATATTCAATCATTTATCTCTTTCTTCACTAATATTAACAGCTACTGGTGCTCACTCAACACTAGTGGCATATGACAAAGGGTTCGTAGGCCGATCATTTCATGTTGATCGGTGTCATATCCCAAATCTAGGCTCGTACGGTTGTGGATATTATAATAGTGGCATATATAACTCTATATGGATAAAAGATTCATGTAGTATTTGATCTCAACATTTTGTGATGAAGATGGTGAAACCTACGAACTAAAAGGGAGAGCTTACTATATATATCTTAGTTCTTCCGATGGACGTTCAAATTACTTTTTGAAACCAAATGGACGTTCAAATTGTACGAAGTCCACTTTGAATTTCACGTATATAAATGAATTTATTGTTGTTTACATAATCACAACAAATCTCAAAATATGCAGAAAAAATATTTAGCTAAATTTGCAAATGCTTTGATAATGATGCTAGCTGGTACCAAAAATTGTGTGATATTTACGATATCACAGATGATTCTTAAAAATACCCATCTATGATATGTTTCATATCATAGACGGTTATCAACATATCACAGACGACTTATATAAAAAACCGTCTGTGATATGTTTGATATCACAGACGATTAATACTAATATTCACTCTGATATTGGACATATCAAAGACAGTTTGGTGTTACAAACCGTCTGTAATAGCTATTTGAAAAGCTAAATTATTTTCTATTTTTCGGCTAGTCTCAGGATATGCTAACTATATCATCTGAAAACAAGCAAGTAGATCATATATATAGCACACGATAATTATTACATAGATCTCACAAATTAATTAAATAGCGCAAGCAATCACATATATAGCACACTATACTTATTACACAAATCTCATAAAAATGAATTAAACAATGTAAGCAGTACATATATAGCATACGACAATCATTATGCAAACAATCTTATATATAGTATACGGTCATAGTTGTAAAATCGTTTGTGATAATTACAGCATAAACAGTTTTACATACACTGTCTGTGATGAGAGTATATCCTCTTTTGTAGCAGTGAGAGGTGAATCGAGGAAATCAACAAACCATCCACTGATTCTTTTTTTTTACAATAAAAAGGATAGTTTTTTTGTTCCCCCAACAATTTTGTCAAAGCTGCCATTTCCACGACTGGGACGAATCTACTCGTATCGGTGCCAAAATTGTAATGAATCTTGGGAGTGAAAGCACTAAATACTAGTGGTCATGGAAGTCTTTCTTGCCTCGCATTAAGCGAGGTGCCGTCAAAATTGTCAGGACGCATGTTCAATGAATGCGGACACATTTTTTTTTTTACTGCCTTCAAACTATGTCTACATCCAATCGAAGACAGGCTGAAACCAAGATAAGAACATGAGCTAAAGTCAGTTTATACAATAAAGGCCTCGATTAATTTGGAGTTTTTTTACTGTTTAACGACGAAAATACTGTAACAGCGACGAAAATACTGTAGCACTTTTGTCACGTAGTGAAATTTTTTTTTGTTTTTTGGTTTTTTTGCGTTCCGTTTTTCTTCTCATATTCCTTTGCATTGTCCGCACTAGACTAGCGAACCGTTTTTATTTTTACATTTTTTTAAATTTAATTATGCCTAACATGCTACTCAGCTACAGTAAAAAATCAGCCAACTACAGTGTTTTTCAGCAAAAACCAAAAACCATCGCTATTCCGATCACCCCCTAAGTTGCCTCTAAAGTTGATCTCATAATTTTTACAGACGATATTGATACAACAAATACATTAAAACAATTGAGCCCGTAGTGCTAGCGTATCATATCTCCTTTTTTTAACTTATAATTTTAAATACTTATGCTAAAGCTAAAAAGTATTAGTCATAGCTAGGCTACCGGTGATAGAAAAAAAGAGCCTAGCCTTAGGGTATGTTTGATATAACTGTGTCTTATGGCTGAAATTTTTGAATTTTAGTTGTTTACGATAGAGATTACGAAGAGAGATATTTTCTTGCGATTTTGAATTGTATAGATGTTAGACTTTAAACGTGTACTATAATTAACTTGTAGACCCCGTTTTAAAAAAAATACTCTATTTAAAAATTAGATACTATAGTAAAAACTAAAAACTAATTTCAAAAATTAAAAAGAATAGACCCTTAAATTGTTAAAAGGGTCAAAATGACAGAGATGGAAAATTACAGGAAAAGGAGGCACCACACAACACGGCGGAGGCCCGGGAAGAACAAGCCACAGTCCACACCAGGCTGAGCTGCCAGGCAGCCCATACCACCAGCCTGACACCGTCCCCTAGAAAAGCCAGCAACTGTAAGGAATCAGGAACAAATTTCACCTTTAAATACCCCTCGCTCCCCTCCTGTCCTCACACCCAAACGAATTTGCCAAGAAACCATTCGATCCCACCTCCTCCTAGTCTGCTCTGCCTCCGCTCCCATTCCCGGATCCCAGCAGAGCACCGCCGCCACCGCTCCCATGGGAATGGGGGCCCTTGAAAACGCTGCGTCCGCCGTGGAGTCCGCGGCGGCGTTCGAGGGCACCGTCATCTCGGCCGTGGCCGCCGCAGCCGGGAAGGGGTCGTACGCGATGCTGCAGTGCGGGGAGGACTCGGAGTACGTGCGCAAGGCGTACGGGGGCTACTTCGAGGTGTTCCGCGCGCTGCTGGCGGAGGACGGCGAGCGGTGGCGGGTGTACCGCGCCGTGCGCGGGGAGCTCCCGTCCGAGGCCGAGGCGGCGTCGTTCGACGGGTTCGTCATCTCCGGCAGCTGCAGCGACGCCCACGGCGACGACCCCTGGATCCTCGCGCTCGTCGACCTCATCCGCCGCCAGCACGCCGCCGGCAAGCGCATCCTCGGCGTCTGCTTCGGCCACCAGGTGCGTCGATCGATCCATGGCTTCTTGGATTTTCTTGTTTGTTTTGGTTCGTTCGCTTGGTTTTCTTCGGGGTAGAATTTACGATCGATCATTAAGAAATGACGAATTGTTTGGACTGTTGCTGGTAAGTAATTTCGAATACAATTCGACGTTCATTCCCCCCCAAAAAAAAAGTCAGATAGCACGTCGTCTACACGAATCGAGTTGCATTGTGGGAAAAAAAAGGGAGCCGAAAGGGCGTTAATGGCTAGCATGCGGGCAGTACGTGAGGAACTGAGAAATCTTATTTTTGGTTAGAAATCTCATTTAGTACTTTTTAGCTGCGTGGTAAATGTGGGTAAATGAAGCTGCATCTAGTCACAGCCATCGTGGTAGTGGTAATATTTTGGTAGACAGAGTTTAACAGCAGCCATTTTTTCCTCAATAAAAGAGTGTCTTTTAATACCAAAAAGGAGTGCTAAAAATCTAATGTGCGATTTTTTAGTAACGAAAAAAAAATAAAGTGCAGTTTCAAAAATACCAATAAGAAATTAATAATTCGAGCAAGAGTCCGTGGGCTCCACTCAGACCCGCTGTTGCGGCCACAAAATTCCCGGGAGCTCGCACCTCCGATCAGCCATCACCCCTGTGCTGTACATGTGGGCCCTTTCCTCGCCATGGATGGAGAAGAGGTCAGGGGAGGAAGAAGGTGCGAGAAGGTGCTGACTACCTCTTGGGCCGTTGGATGGATTTTGAACGGCTAGATGGTGCCTACTGCAAAAGTTGCAGTCTCTGTATGGACAGCAACAGCACCGGATGGATACCAGTCCGTATGCAACCGCACCGCACCTCATCACGCGACAGCCTGGCCGTGCCGAGGCCTATTCACGTGAGCTGACGTGGCTGCACTGGTTAGTTCAGTACTTGTCGAGCCTTTTCCCAAGATCTCCGTACGACTGCTGCCGCTGTGGCCCCACCTGCTGCCGCTAGCTAGCCGTGCGGGCCTTCCCCCCAATCAGCGCGCGAATCGCATCGTCAGGCAGCGTAACCTCCCGGAGGTTGCTTGCTTTGAATGTTCTTCGGAACGGTCGCCTTTCGGAATGGTGCCACCGTCGAGCGCTCAAAGGGTGCGCGCGCGGGCGTCTTCTTAAGGTGGGCTAACGGAGTTCGAAACCGGTCATGCGTGCGAGCAAGCGGGGGACCGGGGCCACGTGGGCACTTTGCCCGTGATCCTTTGGCCATAGTGCTATCCTAGAGCTTAAAATGTCTTAATTATTCCCATTTCAAACAGCGTTGATTGCTGACCTGATCAAACTTCGAGTGCTCTGCAACATAGCTTTAGTTTTCGTATATCTTTTTTTTTGCTTGCAAAATTTTGAGAAATTTCATGACTGGAAACACAATCTGAAAACTGCAGAGGGGTTTTTATCTGTATGTATCATGAGGTCTTCGGTTCTTGCAAATTAACTCTGGCGTTGCGAGTGGCTAACAAAGGTGTAAAATGTTGTTGCTTACTGTAGATCCTGTGCCGGGCGTTGGGCGGCAAGACCGGGCGGTCGACCAAGGGCTGGGACATCGGCGTCAACTGCATCCACCCCACCGCCGCGGCGGCGAGGCTTTTCGCACCCCTCAAGCTGCCCGTTCACATGCCCATCATCGAGTTCCACCAGGACGAGGTACAAAATATGCAGCCTAGTTCAGCTGAAAATTGTTACTGTCTTAATTACTATATGTGTCATCATGCTCAAGTTTCTGAATCTTAACATTATGCTGAACTGACAACGCAGGTGTGGGAGCTGCCTCCTCACGCCGAGGTACTGGCCAGGTCTGACAAGACCGGCGTCGAGATGTTCAGGCTCGGGGATCGTGCCATGGGCGTCCAGGGCCACCCGGAGTACAGCAAGGACATCCTCATGAGCATCGCTGATCGCCTTCTCCAGCACAATCTCATCCTGGTAAACCCACTGTTTCCCTCAAGGGCCTCAACTCCTACAAATGACTATGCAACAATGTTGGATTTGTTCGGACTTCGGGCACATAATGCAATCACCAATGCGGTGGTGTTTACTGTAGATCTGAAAAATGAGGCTTTCTGTTGGCAGGACTGCCAGGTGGACGTGGCGAAGGCGAGCTTCGACGTGCGGCAGCCCGACAAGGATCTGTGGAAGAAGGTGTGCAGGGGTTTTCTGAAGGGGAGGCTTCATGTGCAGAAGCAAAAGCAGCAGCAGCAGCAGCTGGTGCTATAGGATACAGCGGTTGAGGGAGGAGCAAATTAAAGGAGGACATTGAGAGGAGAATTTGGGAGCCTAGATTAATCCTATTTTCTGCGTCATTGTACAGAAACTATTTATTCGAAGCATTAATAAGAAAGAAATTGGGTGGTTTACCAATCCTCATTTCCATTTCATGTTCTGCCCTGGCTTTTCGCTGCAAACAGACAAGCTGCATTGGTTTTCATGTCCGATGCAGCTTCTGAAATTGAAGTAGTAAGTGAAAGAGAGGCTAAACAAAACTGCAATCGGGACGCCTTGATTTATTGTATTGCTTTCCTTATATAGTACAAGTTGTTCGCATTCTCCCACCGTATCATTTCAGCGGTTTCCAACGAAAACACCGTAGGATTTAAAATAACCCAAAAATAATTTGATATTAATCAGCCAGAGTTTTATCTTAGCTTACCAGTGTTTAAAGTTGGCACCGTCAAACATCTTTGGCTTAACGACATCAGAAGAGGAAACCATTTCTTGAATAGTTGGTTTTCTTGATTGTTGTAGATATTATAGTATAAGCATATATTTATATTTAATTCTAATATATTCTATAACGACAAAAGCATGATATATGAAGCATTTAAATGACTTAACTAACATATAACCATATGAACTCTTCAAGTCATTAATAAAGAAACATATGCTTCGAACATATATTATGCAATACTCAAGAATTAGCATATACCATTGAAAATAACTGCATTTAAAAGCTGATAGGATTAAATTAACATTGTATTGCATATTATTAATTGCTCTTAGAAGGCTAGTTGCACAAGATTCATTCTTGGTCATCTCCACCACAACAAGTATCAATCTTGATTATATATATATAGAGAGAGAGAGAGCTTCTAAATAAAACTTTGCTATTAAAGAAAACTATCTGATCAATATGCAATGATGCTGGACAGTATATAGGAATGATATAATCAATTCTAACATTCAACTCACATGAGCATAATTGATCATAGCAGAGTCGACCACAACACTTAGCCACTAACTGAGACAAACATCAACCATAATATAGCAAATATAATGATCAGAATATACACAATAATAATAAAACCAGCTAAAAGCCCAAGATCTATCCACCCTTACATACATACATATATCTCATATGTTTTGTTTCATCACAGAGAAATGTCATAGGATCACCTTTACAATTTTTAGATCACAGTAATATATCAAGTAATTGCAAAGGTCAGCAACTGGTGTACTCACAGTAGCGGTGATATTCGAAATCACTGTGAAGAAACCGAAAGTGACAAGGCACACACAAGTGCTGACCCAAAAAACCAATCACCTGGCTAGACCAAACTAGTAGGTGCTGGCAATCGGCGATACAATGCCACACTTCACCGTTGAGGTTGAAGTCGAGGAATAGGGAAATGCCACATAAGACACTCGGGTGTTCCGGCCAAAGAACCCTAAGAGAACAAGCCTCAAATTCCCACTTCTACTCGGCTAAGACCGGTTGGGAGCCCTCAAGATCCGCACCTTCACAAACCCTAATGCCAACCTCGAAGAGAAATGGCACTGGGTCTCAAAGAAAGGAGAGAATCCGAGCACACAACCACCGGCACCGTGGAAGAATTCGGATGAGCTTCTTCTACCATGGCTGAATCACAGAGATCCACCGAGAAAAGTGAGAGATCGAGGAGAGGACTTACTTCTGCACGGCCAAAAGGGGAGAGGGAGCCGCCTTCTTATAGGAGAGCGGGGAGGAGGGAAAGACGGGCTACGGCAACGGCCGGGCCGTATGCCTCGGCGCCGCCCGCCCGCCCCCCCCCCCGGGTATCTCTTTGCCTGGCCCACCGACAGGTGGGCCCCACCTCTTTTTTTGTTTTCTTTTCAATTGAGAAATTACAAAAAAGCCCTTGTAGTATAACAAATAAGTACATAGTGAGATACAAGTAGAGCTATTGAACACAAGGAAACGGAAATACACAGACTCGGACTCTTGATCCTGTAATTCAACCGACAATGCAACGGCACGGCCGGACGGGTCGTCTCGGAAAACGGATTCCTGTGCTTGCAGACTTGTATCCATATGCAATGCAGACACTTCGGCAGTAGTAGTACGCGTCGAAGTGGCCTTGGACTTCAATCTCTACCACCAAGGCTACCTTCAAGATAGAAAATTTCAGCACAAAACTTGTTACCGAGGGAGAAGTAAAAAAACTAAAAATAAAGTTACCTGATCTCTAATCGGAGATGCGTACCACCTTCATCGTCGTTGTTTAGATAGCTTGATCTTCATTTCAAAAAAAGATCAATCGATTACCTGAATCGAACGTCTTCGAAGTACCACTCACAGATGCGCTAATGAGCTAATTTCTCGCTCCTCACTGCACCAGACCCTCGCATTTCAAGATCAACAGCCTGCAGTCCTGTACCAAGCTCCCAGCAGCGCACATACCAACCTGAGCTAGCGAGCTGCGCGTGCATGGACTTGTGTGAAGAGGTTGGCGAGACGAGCAAGGTGAAGAGCTGCGCGTGCACGCTTGTAGGAACCGAATGGCGGCTTTCACGGTTCAACCTGTGGATAGGAATTGAAGGTCTCGGTGTAGTTGTCTGACTGGCGGAAAACCAATGGTGCGATTCTTTGTTTGCAAATTTCTGTTGGCCTCGTGCGTGCGTTCATAGTACCGGGACTAGTGATTTTGCACCCGCGTGTCCTTTGTACTCGTCAAATCTGCGTATTCAGATATAGTCAGCTGTGGAGCGACCTAGCTTTACAGTTTGTGTCTAACTTTTCAGGTATCATTGTCTGTATTTCGCACAAACAATTTAGCTTGAAAATACTGCTACCAAACTTGTACCGGCTACCAAGTGCCAACCACGATATTTGGACATAAGAGGGACGTCTAGGTTCAATGAACCACAAGCTGATCCGGTAATGTGGATAGATAGACGTAGCCATCCCAATGGATGTGGAGCTGCCCAGTAGAGCTAGAAATGTACTAGACGACCACGTTGTTAGACCACATAGCTATCGTTCGCTAGCTTGTTTTTTCAGTACATCAGGAGGAAGCGCACGCACTCCGGTACCTATATCTTACATGTAAGTACATCCATTAACACATATCTAATTAGAACGAAGACACACCTCACAAAACACGGACACACGTTTTAGCCATTGAATATATCCACATGTTTCGGACATATATATATGTGCTCTCCTCAAGGTCTAACCCACAGGAATAAGTAGATCTAACCTACGGAAATAAGTAGAAAATCCTCAGTTCAATTTAAGAATCAAACTCAGAACAGGTGGCTTCGAACACCCAAACCCACTACTGACCTAACGCTCAGTTCCTCGCTAGCTTGCTATTGGGAGTTAAGATGTGACAGCAGCGGGAGTGAGTAGGAGCTGTTTTCCCGCCGCATGCCATGACTGTGCATGCAAGCATTCATCCACGAATTTGAGCGTGATGGGTTTCCCAGCTGGTTACAAGTCAGGTTATTTCAGAGACTGGTTCTACCATACCAAATTACCGGTGGGCACCTTTTTTTAGCTTGCACAGAATATTATCGCAACACCTTCAACGACTCCAAACTCTCATTCTCGCTTGATTCCGCAAAGCTTACTTCTCCGTGCTGGAAAAAACGCAGCTTCTACTACCATAGAAAAGTAAAAACGCAGCTTCTACAACCATAGAAAAGTCCGTCGTATTGGTATTTTGGGCGCAATTTCTACCCGACCATGTGGCTTGGATCGACCTTAACTGAAATCGTAATTTCAAATCTTAAATCCAGCTGGGACCGTGTACCGGTGGCCCACCCATCCTGTACAAGTACTACTCCAAGCACCAATTAGCAAAGCTTTACAACACACAGCATATAATCCAATACCAAAGCTGAACATCGAAACGGCAAACAATTATTCATAGATTTATAACTCAGAAGCATAGTTACGAACTATAATAAAATTCAGTTCCAACACATGGGTTTAATTTCAAAATTCAAGGATCCCCAGTGCCATGAACGTAGTTCCAATATTTACGGATAAAATGTAGTGTAAAACAAGATCTTATGGTAGTTTACGAGATCATCATGAGAGTAAAACAAGACCCAATGATTCATCTCCAATCAAGCGCGGCAATTTTAGGCAGATGCACCAGCTCCCCGGCGGCACTCGTTCAGCATATCCAGATAAAACTGGCACTTGCTGATGTCGCTTCCGTAGTTGTTGATGCACTGCATTATCAATCAAGAAGAATTAGGAGGATCTCCAAGCCAATGCTAACTAAATGTGGACTTAATCAGTACTACTATGACATCAATCTACGTTATCCAGGATTAGTTGAGAATGCAACATTCTGGTAGCAGTGTAAGCCTAGTTAGAGTGACATGGTGTGAGCATATCTTAGTTATGAATCAACTCTCTGCAGGTACTTTTGGGAATACACCAGCTGAAGTCAGATAACCCAATGCAAGAGCTAAATCAACAAACATAAGGCATGAAAGCAAATTCAAAGTTCTTACTCCACGCCCAAGCAATGAAAATAAATGGAAGTGGCAAAAGAGAATTGAGCAACATATTGTGTGCGTGTGTTTTTTTTTTTTTGGGGGGGGGGGGGGTTAGCTTACATCTTGGAAGGCCTTTGAATGGATGTTGCATGAATCAGATCCAACAGTGTTGCCCACTGGAGCAGCTGCAGCAGAGGCCTCAGAAACAACAGCCTCATGCTGAATCGTACGGGGACCCATCACAGCATCAACAGCCCTATGTGCCATGGCACTGCCAGTACCAAAAGCCATGCCTGAAGATATGTGCAAAGCAAATATTAGCATCTACAGTGATTATAGTGGCATTTGTTCCACTTGAAACAAAGCAAAAAGAAAAGCACACCTTGAGCAATGGTGGATCCAATTCCTCCAAGCATAGAGCCACCACTGCTCTGGGCAGGTGCTGGAGGAGGAGCTTGCCGCACTGCAAAGAAAGGAAATTGCAAATGTCAGCCTTACAACCACACATACATTAAAAAACAAACAAGCAATGAAGTTCAATCGCCAATACGATCAATTTTATAACCAGAAAAGAGATGAACACTGAAAAATCAGTTAGAATCATATATTGATTCTAAAACAATAAATAAGTGCATCATAATTTGCTCCGCAACAAAATACTGAAAAAGGAAGAGACCTACACGCAAACAGTATCGCTACTAAATCAACTGAACAGTTTGCCAACTCAGAATACATCAATGAAGTGGGATCACATAAAAACCTGGCTGTGGCGGGTTTCTCACTGGAGCAGCACGCGGAGCAGGACGGGGGGCTGACCTTCCTGCAGCGCAAATTAGCATATCAAGACCAATAAAATGGATTGCAATTGTAACTTAGACATCTGGAAATACACCAGCAGAACTAACCAGAGCAAAATGGTTTATTTGAGTTGTACTGTAGAATAACATCTCAAGAAAAAGTTGGTGCAGATTAGGATGTTTCATGTACTCTTAGAAAATGACATAAGCAACACACATATCAAGAGAATATCCTAGAACAAAATGGTCAACATGTAACACTAGCCAGTTAAATCCCAATGCTCAAGTCATGGTGACAATTGACAATGACATAACATCATAATCTTCGTTCACATAACACCAAAAATAACCAGTTATTATCAGAATCTATCTAAGAAGGGATGAACAAAAAGTCAGATCCCTTCCCTCAAAAGATTCCATTTGTTATGTGCCCCTGTCTGAACCAAATGCAAATATACAAATTGCAGCAACTGGTTATTCAAGAGGCATATCATACATTGAAAATTTGTAGCTTGGAGAAAATAATTAACTAGCTAATATAGCTGAAGTCATGCTGCATAGAGGCATAGAGCAGTATACAACAGTAACTAAGCAAAGGCAAAGGCCTTTTCTGAACTAGCATTCATCATTCAGAACATTAATCTTTGCATATATTTGTCGGTCCATTGCCAATCTTCAGGTTAGTAAATCTCACGAGCTGCAGAGGCAACTTACTGAAAAGATGAAAAGGAGAAAAGCACTATAATGTGTAAGGCTGTTGAAAGAACACCTCTGTGTAAGAATGGCTTTCTACCCGAAACAGCCCAAGTACTTGTCAAAAACATCTCTATATACCCCTCCTAACTAAACCAAGATAGTATGTACAACTATAATGGTTATTCAAAAAGGCAAATAGCATGAGTTCTGCAAAGCCACCAAAATAAATAAACAATCTCAAGACAGGTCGGACATTGCACTCAACAGACAAAACCAAAATGCAACGGTGGCCACATAGAACAGACAGTATGAGAAACTTGTGCAGGAATAAGTAGCAGAAATAAGAGAATAACGGAATGTCTAGGGATGAATGGGGATCACTTCTAGTTAAGATAGATGAGGTGCCCTAAATACAGCCCAAGTGAATTCATCAAATATATCTTTATATGCCCCCTAACTAAACCAAGATAGTATGTACAACTATAATGGCAAATATCACAAGTCATAATAATTAAATAAACAACCTAAAGATAGGTCAAGCATTGCACTTTAATGGCCAAAAGCCCAAAACCAAAATGCAACAGTAGTAGCATGGAACTAAAGCTTGTGCAGGAATTAGTAGAAGAAATAAGAGAAAAATGGAATGCCTAGGGCTGCTTGGGGAGCACTTCTAGTAAAGGTAGATGAGGTGCCCCCTCAAAAGGCCCGGGTGAGCATCAAATGCCCATCGCTATGCGCCTTCTAACTAAGCCAAGACAGTATACAGAGCTGTAATGGCTACTCAAAAAGGCAATTGTGGAAACTCCTGATAATAACTACAAAACTAACAATAATCAGGGGATTACAATTTCTATGTAAACATAGAAATTAGAATTTCTAGGACTACCGAGGTAAATGTAAATGTATATGAAGTCCATCTAAGAAAGGATCATAGAAGCCTAAGAAAGGATCATAGAAGCCCCACCTTTCCTCAAAAGGATTCAAATTTGTTATATGCCCCTGTCTGAACCGTCTGCGAATGTGACAATATCTGCAACCGGTTATTCAAGAAGCAATCGGTTCTTTACTATTGTTCTTTTTACAATTCTCCAAACAACATAGTGAGTCCATGTGACATCTTTGATAGATCTGACCATTTTAGCAGCTAAATAAGTCAAGAGATAATTCATGGTATACAACTCGAAAGAATGGTGTAGCCTCGAATACCACTCCAAAGAATGACTTCCGCCGCATAACACTCAAAATAAGTTTAGATTCAGCATATACCAGTTCCTCTATTTTATTGCAAATTAAAGCCTTTTCCCTTTTCTTGCCCATGTGCCCAATGTTTCATGATTCCAAGAAATACCATTCCTCTGGTTCTATTGTTTCCTTTGTTCAACCGAACCCAATCAAAATTACTTTTATGCCTTCTTTATTATTCAATGGCTGGGCTAAATATGCCACCCGAGCTCAAAGTTACAGCGTGGTGGATAGTAGTACAAGTTACACGATTGAATTAGGCGACTGATTGGTTCAGTTGTACCAGAGATAACGGTCCTGAAACCATGAAAACATAGGACGCATGGGCAAAACGGTCCTTTCCCATGCCAAAAAAGGGGGAAAAGTTTTAATTTGCAACAAAACAGAGGAAATGGCATATGTTGAATCTAAACTTGTTTGAAGTGGTATGTGATGAAAGTTCTTCTTTGGAGTGGTCTTCCGGACTACATTCTTTTGAGTGGTATATCATGAATTATCTCATAAGTCAATAGGGCACAATCCTATCACAACAGTTAACCAATTACCCAATCCTATCGCATCAGTTCAACAACTACCCAGCAGGTGGATCGATTCGATCTAACAACCAAATCTACACGCCAAACGCCAGATCCGAGAGAAGCCACGGGCGTTCAACGCGAGTAAGGAGCGCGTGTGCAAGCGAAACTATAAGAGAAGGTATCGGCAGGGTGGAACGGAAAGGGTACCTGAGCTGCGGCGAGGCATGGCGGCTGCTGGAGCGGACGGCGGAGGAAACCCTAGACTTGAGGCGGCGCGAGGAGGGGAACGAATGAGCAGAGGACACCAACGGTTGTGAAACGCGAGCCACGCCTAGGGTTAAGCGTTTATAGCCGCATAGGGGGCCTCGACGACCTCGAGTGAGGATTTTTTTTTTCGTTTTTTACTCCCGACTTGTTGTGACGCGTTGGGGCTTCTTGCAAAACACGCAAACCGGCATGTGGGCCTTATTGTGGTACAGTGCATGACAAGTGGGACCGTAAAGTGCGGGGCTCAGATGTCGGCACCGAGCGGGGGTGCGAAGAGCATTTTTTTTCGATTTTAACCACGAGAAGTATATGCTTGGAACACTCTAGATTCCACAAGGTGGATCGGTAAGGAAGAATTTTCAGGTCGCCCGGGCCAAAACGACACGGGATTTTTATCATTTCTGTCTATAAAACGGTCAAAATTGACGAGTGACACTTCATATTAATAAAATATTAGATCTATTTATCCATAAAATATTTCTAAACTTGGTTAGAATTTCTTGTCAGCAAGTAATATCAATATTTTGGGTTCATATATATTTATGGATAAATTGTAAGTGTCAGGCAATTGCACAAGCAATAAATCTAATATTTTTAACTGACTTCATACTCAAATAAATCTAACCCTCTCAATAGATATGAAATACTAGATGTGAATGACTCCAACTTTTACACATGTCCACTGTGCTAATATTCAATCACAAACTTATATCCAATCATATCTTACCTATAATCTTGATATTTTTTATATTTGACCTTGCTAATCCTATTTATAGTTGGGTCAAGTCTTAGTGATGATTACCTGTTTGAATATTTATATGCATAAGCTCTAACAAAAAGCGATAAACACAAACACATAAGAAGAACATATATGTATTCCAGGTTAAATATTATTACAACTGGAGCTAACAAAACAAAAGAAATATGCACAAATATATTGCCTCACATAGTACTACTATCCGTTTAGAAAGTGAAAGTTGTTACACATCCTATTGGATTTGAATTCATTCCACACAGGACTAATTACTATTTTGTGCAAATTTGTACGGGCAAATTAAAATTTTTGCACAACTACTAATCCTAACCTTCTATTTCGCATCCGATGACACAGCTGCCACAGGCCCACGGCAACGCGACCACCGCCTACACAAACGCAAGCAATCCGGAGTCCCGACCCTGTAACCCGACCCCGCCCAAACCCAGGAACCCATCGATAAAAAAATGTGGTAAACCCGTAATTATTTCTCAGAAAGCACTTTCCCGGCGGCGACCACAACTCGCTGCCGGAACCCTCGTCGCCGGCGAACCCCGTGCGGCCTCCCTCGCCGCGCCGCCGGCCATGGTGAGCTACGCCCCTCTCTCCGTGTACGCCTCTCGCTCCCTTTTTGATCGGCTTACTTCTAACTCTCCGCCTCTCCCTCGCGCGCTTGCAGTTCTCCATCGCGGCCATCAACGAGAGCGACACCGGTGGCCAATGGGAGCCGCTCGCGCCCACCAAGGAAGCACAGGCACGCCTCCGCCTCCTCCCCCCTCATCTCGCTCTGAGTATTCGATATGATCCTAAGATTTTAGCGCTTTGCTTCTGTAACTTGAGACTTGCTACGTTAGGGTTTTCGATTTTTCGAGTGCAATGTGATGGGAGAATCGGGTTTTAGGTGATGAAACGCGGCTTAATTTTGTGGCAAACACCATGAGCTGTCGAGTAATCTTCAGGTGGAGACTCCACCTGAAGATAACGTATTGTCTTCCCGTGGATTCATTGAAAATCTGGGTGCTTGAAGCGTGGTTGTTACTAGGCTATGGTTTCTTCTAGCTCAGTGACTAGGGGAGTTAAAATTGGTCGTTTTGCCTTTGGTGTTTCCTTGTTTTTGTCCCTCTAAAAATGAAACTATGTAAAATTTTGATGCTTGCATTGTCACCATTGCAGGTGTAGGAGGGCACTAAGGTGGTTAGGTCGTTCAGGTTTAAGGCGGTATTCTTGATGTTGAGTTATGTAGTGGTCATAGTTCAGAGGAATACGGTAGCATAGAATTGATATTTATTTTCATAAAATTTTTGGGGACTGAGGTTCCTTTTGCAAGATAATTGTTGGTAAAAGATGTTGGCATCAAAGATATTCATGCATTAAAGGTTATTTAGTTAGCTGAAATATGAGGTTTTATGGACATTTGAGTTTCTTAAAATGCAGTAGAATTGGAAAATTAACATGAAACAATGGTTGTGAAGAACTTAGACCTGGAAAAATTGAAGGATTACTATGCAGAATATTGCACAGGACATGAATGCAATATCCTCATCCAATAACTTTTGTCCTTGGCTTGGTTTGCATTTGGATGCTTAATCCAAGTGCTTATGTGTAAGGAGAGAGATGCAAGAAATCTTGGTTTGGTGCAAGCTTTGTGCATCTCACGTTGGATGGTTGAGATGGATCTCTCAAGGAAATGTCAAGTTGTGACTCGTCGATACCCCTTAGAGATACATTGACTTTAGCGACGGAAGGAATCCAATTAGAGATGTGGAATCTTATTGTCATTATAGATGTAACCATAAAAAACTATCGGTCTTAGATTAGAGTGGAATGCATGTGGGAATTCATAGTTTAATAAGATAAACTATTGTTTGTTTAACTAAACATTGGTGTTGTCAGCGTTTTCTGGGGATTGAATTCTGGAGCTTAGATCATGCTCCAGCCATGATTTTTTTGGTATTTCTATAACAATGTATTCCAAACTTTCTGCAAATGGGAACGTGTGCCTGTAGGGGCACCTAAACCGCATAGATCATAATATTCCAGTACCTTCATAGTTTGTTTGTGTCAATTAGATGGACTTAGCTATCACATGAGTGGAGAATTCAAATAGAGATTATTGCTTTCCAGGGAATTTACTCGATATTACATTTTTTTTCTGACTTTGCTGGTTTAAAGTGTTGGAGAATAGGAGGTTTAGGAAGCATATTCAGTGGGGTACAAGTTATCATTTATTATTTTTACAATAGTGATTAGTGTAGATTGATCTAAGAACATGCTGAATAGTGAATAGCATCACTGAAAGATTTTCGTAACTACATTCTTATGGCAACGCTGAAGTTTTGAGTGTGAAAAGCTCTTAATATGGTTGTCACAATGGAAGTATAAGTGAACTGTCCACCTTTCTTCATCAGTTTAAGTTTTTGGGTGAACTGACTGGTGCATGAAATTCAATATGGTATCAGAGCCAAAAGGTCTTGAGTTCGAGACCCAGTTGGCGCAATTAAATAAAAATAATTGCAGCTCACTTCTATTCCACGTCTTAGACCTGAGAGAGTCTACACGTGGGGGGGAGTATTGAAGTATAAGTGAATTGCCCAGCTTTCCTCATCAGTTTAAGCTTTTGGGTGAATTGGTTGGTGCATGCAACTCAATTTGCATTGAAATTTCTCCTGAATGTTTAGATCTAAGAGAGTCTACACGTGAGGGGGAGTGTTGGTGAGGGGGAGTATTGAAATTTCTATTGAATGCTTTCAGGAATCTGCACTCTCTCAGAAGTACCATGAGGGGCTCCTCAAGTTACAAGAAAAAGACTATGCAAAAGCTCGTGAACTTCTGGAGGATGTTTTGAGGGATCCATTAATATCAAACATTCAAGTAATCTCACTAAGAATATTTCAGATGTTATTTTGTTGCCTCTTCATAACATAAGGTTGTTTACTTGTTTATTTCAATAGGTTGACAACATTGGCAGTGATCAGCATTTGCTGCAGCTAAGGTTCTTTTCTCATAACTTTTTGTAATGTTCATGTGATATATATATATGTACTTTTTTATTTGTCGGTTAAAATCCTGGACATAGCGCTGGACATACCTCATGGCCATTTACAAAACAATGGAATTACATAAAACTATAATAGGACTCTTATAATTGTGACTTTGATGGAACAATTTTCTTCTATATGAGGAACCAGAATTTGAATGGCTATGTGGTTTCATTTTGTTCTGCAAACAAACTTTAGAATTATTCACTTAATTTAATGATTTAGATGAGTTGGAATGGCACTAATTTTTACAATTGCAAAGTAAGATAATGATGTAGAAGGTAAATACACAAATTAATGCATTGATACATTCTTCCTGACATCAATATAACAAAGCCATCCCTTTTCCAATGCTCATGGTTTTGGTTTGATCTTGTTTTTGGGATATATATCTTCTCTTAAGTAGCTAATAATTCTATACACGCCATAATAAAATCACAGCCCTGTGCTTGCATGTCATAATATGTTGAAGGTTTTGTTGTACAATACATGGCAAAATTGCATTGTGTCTTGATTCTTGAATTATATATAGCTAACTAACTCCAATGGCTGATTGATTTGAAATGTGTGACATTTATTTTTACCATTAAAATGCTGACATGCCTTCTTGATTGCACAGGTTTTTGACATTGAAAAACCTTGCATCTGTTTTCCTTCAACAAGGGTCAGAGTTTTATGATAATGCTCTCCATTGTTACCTACAAGCTGTAGAGCTTGATGCAAATGATTCAGTTGTATGGAATCATCTGGGAACACTTTCTTGCTCAATGGGTTTGCTGAGCACATCAAGATGGGCATTTGAGCAAGGGCTTCTATGCAGCCCAAACAATTGTATAATGTCCTTTTCATTCTCATGTTCTTTTGATTTATTCCCACTTTGTTAGTTCATCTACCATATCTAAAACTTGTGATACCTGTTTCTGGATTCTCATTTAGTTTTTATATGCTTTATATAGGGAACTGCATGGAGAAACTCTTGGAGGTGCTTATAGCGATCCGTGACGAAGTTGCATGCCTTTCTGTAGCAAATTTAATATTAAGGAGTTGGCCATCACATCATCGTGCTTTACATGTAAAGAAGACCATTGAGGATGCTGAACCAGTACCCTTTGCACCTCGGGGTATCGACATACTTGAACCCAAGCATGCTAAACTCAAATTTTCCAATAAAAGAAAATCTGCAGATGATGCAATGCATCAAGAAACAAGTACGAAGAAGAGTAAACAGAATGTTACATTGCAATTGATTGAAGCCAGATGGATGGCCCTTTTAGATGGCATCTTAAGCTTCTTAACTGCAAACAACGCGAAAGCTGATGAAGATCATGGTGCAAATACTGAGAACAGATGTTCAGACACTGAGGGGAGTGTCAAATGGCTTGGTTATAACATGATGGATGTTGTCTTATCTACAGATACATCCAAAACTGTGGAATCTGCTGGTGGAAATGGAAATGATGTGTACCATGATGGTGAAGGTGTGCAATCTCATGATTGCAAAACTACAGTTAAAGATAAAGATGTTAATTCAGACAGAGAACATCCTCATGAAAGGCGAAGCACACGCCTTGAGAGGCTGCGAAGTCGCAAATCTGGAAAAGATGAAAATGAATCCAATGGCAAAGATATATCACATGCTATAACTCAGTTTCTAGATTCATTTATCCTGAAGGTGCCAGGTACTACTGAGAAGACTGATTGTTCTGCAAATGCTGATACTTCTAATCCAGAAACTCTCATATATACATCTGACCACGAGGCAAATGATGTCAAGCAATTTCTATGCAAGATATCCACAAACTACGGTCCTCATCATGTTGGCTATATGTTAATTGAGGAAATAGCTCATCTCAACATACCTTTTCAAGATTACTTTGTTAAGTTCATTGAGCTAGACAAACTTACTAGAAGCTGGGCTCAAGATAGATCTGTCCTGTGCAGCTTATTTCTTGCTGAACTATACTATGATCGAGCTCTGTGTTCTGGAAGCCCATCAACATCCTCAGAGCTGTCTGATTCTTCTTACCATCTTTGTAAGGTCATTGAGTCAGTAGCTCTGGATTTACCATTCAACACATCTGTTGGAGAAATGAATTCCACCGGCTTTGATTTGGATATGGAAAACCGTGCGGCAGAAGTATGTTCAAGTGACAAAACTGAGAGAAATGCTTCAGATATGTCCAAAAGCTCTGTAAACTCTGACAAATCAGTTTTCAGCAGCATGCTTTGTGATGAAACATCTGAACATGATTCTTCTTCAAACACTAATCGTGTGTTCTGGATTCGCTTCTTCTGGCTCAGTGGTTGTCTGTCCCTTTCATCAGACTGCAAAGAAAAAGCTTACAAGGAGTTCAACATTGCCCTGTCACTCCTAAGAAGTAGTAACGAAACCAAAAGCAGTAGAGAGTTTGTCCTTCTACCTCACAGCAAGCATGTAAAATTTCTGACAGCTGATAGGATTCTTCGTGAAATTAACTTGATCAAGCTTGATTCGTTGCTTTGGAATAATGATGAAAATATCAACAAAATAACTCATACGGAGTTCAAGGAATTGCTTCCTCCACTTTTGCTGTCCACCAAAGATGTCTATGTTGGCAATGCATATGGTATACCCAGTGAAAGTGAGAAAGTTATTTCACTTGAGTTGTGTGCCTTGGATGTCTTAATATCAGCATGTGAAAAAGCTAAACCAATGAACATCCAGATATATCTTGACTCTCACCGAAGGAAGATGCAAGTTCTAACTGTGGCAGCTGGCATGGTTGGATCTGTTACCCCTCACAAGGGAAAAAGTTCAAGTGATGTGGACTTTGTGGAAGCAATGAACAGGAATCGGCTAGAAAGTGTTGTGGAAGCAGTCAAAGACGTATCTCGAAACACCAGTAAAGCAAAAGGCTTTATTGATCAGTGTGATACTTCTGTAAGTCATCTGTTCATTTGTCTATGTAACTCTTTAATTGTCATTTTAAATCAAGTCTTTACTGTGCTTGGAACACTATCTACCAAGCTTCACTTTTATATTAATGCAATAAGCACGTTACTGTGCCCACTCAAAAATATTAAAGATGACTATAAGTGAGAAGGCATTGTTAAATCTTTGGAGTTTGATAGCTTGGTTGTGATGTTAAATGATAAAAATATCAGTAACTTTGCATGGCAAATAAGGAATTTTCTCTTTATTATATTATTTAACCTTGACTGCGGTGGTTGGGGAATAAGTTACGCTACCATTCTAGGGTGATTTATGTTGTGCTTCCTGTGTGTTTTCTACTTTGGTTGTTCCATGGCACTTACTACTTTGTAAGGTTGTTTATCAAGGGTGTGCTGGACTGGTGTATGTTAGTATGTAACCTGTCACTTATGCTTTTTCCTTGTAGTTAGTTAAGTGGCATGATCTATTAAGTATCAACCAATGTAAAAACAGTTTTAGCCAGCATGAATATTGAGTAGTACTGTAGTAGTATATCCAATAACTAGGGAATCTTGGCAATGGACTTTGAGTAATATCTATTCTAAATAATGCAATGCTCATATCCGCATCTGCATTTTGTGATAATTACTCCATGGCATTGCCATGTTCTAGTTAAATGCCTTACCTGAAATTTCATATCTTGCTATATTACCTTGTATCAATTTTCTTTGATCAATTGGACCAGATGTCTATGTTTTCTTACAAGTCAGGGAAAAACCTTGTTATGGATTAACTCCTCTAACAGGGCCACTGAAGTGACTGTTTGATATTCATATTTGTAGGACGGGCAAGATGGCATGAGTTCACTAGTTTCTATCATTGGTGAGATTCAATCATTGCTCCTCACAATCATGTGTGCTTCTGTGAAGATGATCCTATCGAGAAAACTCTCATGCTCCGGAACCTCCTATGAGGCTGACCAGTTGGAGATTTCCTGCCTTGTGGATGCAGCCATTGCATTTTGCAAACTTCAGCACCTTGATCCTACGATATCTGACAAAACTCAGGTATGTGTTACCTCATATTACCAAAAACTTTATAGTATTGACTATCCTACTCAATATTCACTTGCTTTTGTTCACCTGTGCAGGTTGACTTAATTGTCGCAGTCCATGATCTGCTTGCCGAGTATGGGCTCTGCTGTGCTGGAAAGGATGGTGAAGGGGAGGAAGGGACATTCCTCAAGTTTGCAATCAAACATCTCATGGCACTAGATGTGAAACTAAAATCCCAACTTAGTAGGTTTTTCTTGGCAACTTTATTCTGGTAGACATGTTTCTTTGTCAATTAATAGCTGGCATTCGTTTGTTTTCTCTATCATATTATATAGATCCAAATGGGATGGAGAAAGATGCAGTTCCAGAAAATGACAGAGCAGAAGATAATATGACTGACGAACCATCTGTTTGTGACGATAAACATAACTCTGAGGATGAGGAAGAATCAGGTAGGCCTGGATTACACAGACCAATTTCATGATGTGTAACTTTCTTATTTGTGTTGTGGTAGAGATGATGTACAATGTCAGATAATGCTGGCTGGTTATGTCTCTGCACACATATTGAGTTATTGATACCTCAATGCTTGGTGCTGCGTTGAAAGTAGAAACAAATGAACGATTGAACTTTTTTTAGGTGTCTACCCTGATAAATGCCCTGTGAATGCAGAATTGGAGGAAATACAGTCAAGCATTGATAGTGCCTTGGACCAGGCTTTTTTCTGCTTATATGGTTTGAAGATAAACCCTGATTCTTGCAGTGAAGATGATCTAGCAGTACATAAAAATACAAGCCGTGGTGATTATCAAACAAAAGAACAATGTGCTGATGTGTTTCAATATGTCCTTCCATATGCAAGTGCTCTATCTGTGAGTAAATTCTTAACGAGTATCTACATGTTTGTTATTTTCAGTTTGATACGAAGCATCACATACGTACAGAGCATAATGGCTTGGTCATTCTTAATGTTTTGTTTCAGAAAACTGGCTTGGTTAAACTACGGAGAGTGCTGCGTGCTATACGTAAACACTTTCCACAGCCACCTTATGACCTATTGGTTAATAATCCTCTCGACAATTTCTTGGATGGACCTGATTCATGTGAAAAGACACTATGTGAAATTTATGAAACTAATGGATCTAGGGAAGCTATCCTGAATGTACTGTTCCCAGGTAAAAGAGGCTATGAGGCATTCAAAAAACTGTCCACTGCCAGGTTGGCTTGTACATTGCACCTTGATTCCCTTTTTTGTGCACTGAAACAGAATTAGTAGTGGATATACCCTAATTATATTTTCGTACTAATTCGTGCAGCTCTGAGCCTTACTCAGATGTTTATGGAAACCTATATTACTACATAGCACAAGCTGAAGATATAAGTGCCACTGACAAGTATACGGGTTTTGTGTTGAAAAAGGAAGGAGAAGAATTTGTTGAACAGAGTGCTAATTTTTTCAAGTATGATCTGTTGTATAACCCATTGCGGTTCGAAAGCTGGCAAAAGCTTGCAAATCTATATGATGAGGTAATATTTATTGTTTATACTATTTCATAGGACCTGTTCTCTTGTATTAGTCAATTCTGTTGCATAACCAGTGTTCATTCTGTTGTGCTACGATAGGAAGTTGACCTGTTGCTGAACGATGGTAGTAAGCATATAAGCATTTTGGATTGGCGAACAAATACAACTTTAACCCAAAGGGTTGAGATGGGTCGTAGACATAGTCGACGCTGCCTATTGATGAGTTTAGCATTGGCCAAAACTGCTCCTGAGCAGGTGTGTTCGATCATTCCTTTGTTCTGTACTTACCTGTGAGATGCCTTTTGTGTCAATCTGCTATTTATCTTCCTTTTTTTTCTTCATGAAAACTTACTGTTGGTGATGACATCTAAGCTCATTTTCTTTCAGATCGAAATACATGAATTGTTGGCCCTAGTTTACTATGATAGCCTTCAAAATGTGGTACCCTTTTATGATCAAAGAGCTACTTTGCCAGTGAAGGATTCAACATGGGAGACATTTTGTCGAAATTCTATGAAGCACTTTGAGAAGGCTTTTAAACTCAAGTAATCTAACACGCGTGTAACATGTATTCATGTTCTGTATTTTGCCACACATGGGATGATATGATGCTTTTCTACTTCGCAGGGCTGAGTGGCTGCATGCATTTTACCTTGGAAAGTTGTGTGAGAAACTGGGGCATTCCCCTGCTAAGGCATTTTCATACTACAACAAAGCCATCACATTGAATCCGACTGCAGTTGATCCAGTTTACAGGATGCATGCATCACGCATGAAGTTACTTTATACTCAAGGGAAACATAATCTTGATGCTATACAGGTTTGTTGAGACGTCATCAATAAATTTTTAAAGAAATTCTTTTTATAAAAATGATATGTTGCGGTTGAGCCTCCTCATTGAATGGTTTAAGTACACTCCTGACTAAAATATGCTTTTCTGTTCCCGTAAAAAAATGATTTTGCATATTGACTGACTGGTTTGAAATGGCTTGAGTTGTTCCGCCAGCAAAGTTATGTTCACATTGATAATCAAATGGGCTGAGTTGTCCATATCAATTCAAAACTTCTATCTGTTTCTTCTGATGGATTCTCTTAATAAAGGCTAGTTTTGGAGCACTTAAGTGAATTGGCATCCAGTGGTAACTGTGTCCTAGACAATATTTGGCATCCTGATAGCAATCAGGTGGTTGCATTTGGTTACTGGTCATAACCGACCTGGCCTGGCTTTTGGAAAATTTGCCTGGCTACCAATAGCTCAAATTAAAATTTTAATTTTGAATTGTTCTTTTGTTTACTTTCTTGAACCTCTTTATCATTCTGAATTTCCAATCATAAGTTCATTCTTGTTGGTAATTACGGTATTTATTGTGACAGACTAGTTTCGCAATAGATAATTAGAATAGATATTAACTTTGTTGATTGATTGTTTTCTAGGTGGTTGCCGATTACACACACAACCAGTCCACAAAGGAAAATGTCTTGAGCATGCTGGGGTCCATAACTAATGTTCAGCATTCATCCTCTGATCAGAACGATAAAGCTCGAGATAGTACAACGGAAAATAAGTTTGTTGAGCCTGATTTACTTGATAAAGTGTGGCACATCCTTTATGATGATTGTCTGTATGCGCTTGGTACTTGTGTGGAAGGGGAGCTGAAGCATTTCCACAAGGTGAGATACAAGCTTGCGCAAGGATTGTATAGAAGGGATGAAACAGCGGACCTGGAGCGGGCTAAGGAAGAGCTCTCATTTTGTTTCAAATCTACTCGGTCTTCCTTTACAGTGAACATGTGGGAAATTGATGGTACTGTTAGAAAAGGAAGGTAAAATTTCTTTTCTTTATGTGTGTAATGCTGTAAACTACACATTGATGCAACCGACAGGCGACAGCTAATCTTATAGGTTCCCAGAAAAAGTTTTATTGTTCGTTCCCTTTTCCAGGAGGAAAAATCCAAATATTGGTGGATCTAGAAAGAATCTGGAGGTCAGTTTATCAGAAAGTTCACGAAAATTCATTACATGCATCAGGAAGTATATGATACTCTACTTGAACCTGTTGGAGAAGAACAGGGATTTGTGGACTCTTGAAAGGGCATACACGTATCTGCGAACCGATAAGAGGGTACCTCCTAACTATCAGAGTAATGAGTAATGACGTTAAGCTATATTTTTTCTGGATATATTATAAATATTTATTCTCTTCTGTAGTTTGCTCTATGTTTGGGTGATATGGTTCCTGTTGGTCTTGGGAAGTACCTTCAAGTTCTAACAGCAGCAATTCGTAATCCTGAGATTCATCGAGTTTCTGGTGATGCTTCTGTTGAGCAACTACTTGAGAAAATGTTTGGTGTATTCATGGACCATGCAAACTTGTGGGCTGATATAGGCACTATACCAGAGGTGAACAGTCCAGAGTTGTCAGAAAGCAATCTTTACAGGTAATTATTCGATCAGTGCAATAAATTATTCTTAAGCTAGATGGTTTTCATATAATGCTTCCTTGTGGCAGTTATATCCACCAATATATCCATTTGCTCGAGAGTGATATTCGGCTAGATGTTCTTGAAGCACTAAATGAGAAGATAAGAAAGCGTTTCAAGACACCAAAATTGTCAAATAGCAACTTCGCTAAGATATGCAAGCATGCTTCTCTGGCATGGTGCCGGTGTATACTCATCAAACTGGCCTCAATCACTCCACTGCCTGAATCCATGGACACAACCGATCAACCTGCTCCATTATCCAGCGGCCTTCTGCTTTATGTTGATTTGCAACCTGATGAGCTCCTCATATCATCGCCCGATGGGCCTGCTCAATTCAAAGGCCTTGACATGAATTGGTTTGAGACACTTAACAGAATTAAAAACATCCCGATAAAGCAAACATCCGAAGATAACATGGAGACTGCTGTTACTGTAATGAAGAGCACTTACAACTTTTATCGGGAGAGCTCTTGTGGAACATTTCCCTCAGGTATTAATCTATATACAGTAACCCCAGCACAAGCACCCATTGAAGGGCTACAACAAGCCCCTGACGTGATTGATACCCTCGACCTAAGCATTCCAAGGAAGCTCCTTCTGTGGGTATATACCTTGGTCCATGGTCGATACTCCAACATATCCGCTGTTGTAAAGTACTGTGACGAGATGAAGGTACGGCCTACAGTGCTCCTGATGAAGTATTTGCCATTGTAATTTTTCCCGTTATCCTTAACATCATCTCGTTCTGGTTGCAGGCAAGAAATAAAAGAGGAACCCCAACAGCGACAGCTTCGTCACAAGTCGCGCAGGCAGCACCACGCAGCACAGTTTCTTCTCAAGGTCTTCCGCACAACTTCCGACATCCGAACATGCTTAACCATAGCGATCTTCCTTGCTCTTTACCTTGATATGTGTTGTTTGATGTTCTCAGTTGGCTCTAAAGAAAAGAGCGCCCACGTCGAGTCCAGTGAAGCTCACGAAGCAAATCCTTTGGCTCCAGCATTGGTCAGCGCTCCTCCTGACCAAGAAGAGGGTGGCGCAAGCGCCTCGCAGATCGGCACGGACGCCCAGAAAGCCACCATTGCAGCTTCCCAACTCACCCGTATCAGCGCATCGAGGGCGATGGAAAATCCCCAGGACAGTGGCAGAGGAAATGACGGCACAACTTGACTTGGGAAAATGCAAGTCTGTGTATTGTATGACCCCTCCGTGTGGTTCTCAACTCTGATTACACTGACGCCTCCTTCCACCGCCCAGCTGAGAATATGCTGTATAATCGTAGCAAATCTTCTTACAAATGGTGACATGGAGTATGGTCTGATGTCTATCCTGGTGCGTGACTGTGTAAGTCTTTGCCAAGAAGGAGAGCAGAGAAGTGCGAAGACGTTCACATCAAAGTCCCATTTGGAACACAAAAATTTTTCACGATTTCTAAGGGAATTAAACTGTTGTGAAATTTTCATCTGAAATTCTTGCGCTCCGAACAGGGCATAAAACTAACGGCGTGACATGTTTCAGTATTGCATTGGTGCAAAAGAAAGAGAAGAAAAACCCAACAGGGTCCCGATACACAGAGGCCGGCCCATAATTAGGTCGTGGAGCTTACCAGATTTGGCGGGCCGGCATTAGCACCAAGCCTCCACCGCCCCACCCACGCCGAGTCGCCTCGCCTTCGCAGCAGGCAGGCAGCCGTCTCGCACCCGCCGGCCACCACAAACCACAGGACCCCGACCGCGACCGAGGAAGAAGAGATCCCGTACACAGATCGAGAGCGGAGAGGAGAAGCGAGGGAGGAGGAGGAGCAGCAGCAGTCGGCGGCGATGGGTTTCATCATGGAGTTCGCGGAGAACCTGATCCTGCGGCTCATGGAGGACCCGGATAAGCGGGACGAGGCGCAGCGGGAGCACGTGTACCGGATGAAGGAGCGGTGCGAGCGCACCAAGGCGGCGTGGAGCCTCCCGCTGCGGCCCTACGGCTTCTGGACCTTCGACCGCTTCAACTCCCAGCTCTCCTGGGACCCCCAGATCAGCCAGGCCCCCGGCCGCCGCGACCCCTACGACGACCTCCTCCACCGCCACGAAAACCCAACCCCACCGCCGGCTCCCTCCTCCTCGTCCTGAACCAAATCCGGTACGTGCCTCTTTGCCAGATCTTGCCTGTTGCTCTGCTCATGCTGTTCCCGTTGCTATTTTGGTAATTTTCTCTCTAGGAATTGGGTCGAACAGGCGGTGGGGTTGGGAGATTTGGCTGCGGATCGCGCTGGTTGGATTCCTGGAGCATTTGATGCTTTGCGACCGTAGGTTGAATTGAAATAGTTAACTGCTGCTTGATTCCCGTTATGGGAGTTCCCACCGAACAAATTATGCGCTGGTTGCTGTTCTCTCTCTAGCTAGGGTTTGTTTAACTTGCACGCTGGTTGAGACTTGAGAGCTCGCAGTTTGTCATTTCAGAAGTTAGCTTGCCAAATTTGGGTTTGCTTTGAATGACGAGCAGTTGGCTTATCATCATTAGTTAATTTGTGATATTATTATAGTGAATTTAGTCTCTTATGATCTATTATGGCCTCTCTTTGGCCTGAGGTGCGAGTAGATACTTTTGTTTTGGTCCACTGATGGGTAGCTTCTAGGGGATTTAGTTTAAAGTTCTGGAACGCTCCGTTCAGATGATGATGATGGTATTTTTCGGTTGTGGACTCTGAATCTTTTTGATGCTGTGAGAAGGCCGCTCTGCTCTCATTTGTGCTTTTGGTACTTATAAAATTGTGCTTTGTTACATACCATGTACATTGTTTAGCGTTCTTGGTCAACATTAGAGTGCATTGTCTTTTGATAGTTTGTATTTTTCATTAGTGTCCTAGTTTGTTGGATTCATTAGGCTTAATTTTTGCCGGGAACTCAGTTGCCTGACTGATCTGATGGATCAATTCTACCTTGCCTGTGTGTTGCTCAAATTTTAGGCGCTATTAGGCAACTGAATTACAATCTGAATGCACTAGGGCACGGTTGACTAATCATGCGACTAGACTCCAGAAATGTTACTGGCGTTGTTCTGAAGACTCAAGGACATAGAAATAATGCTTGCTTCAAACTTCTAGGTTCAATTGATATCCTATCAAATGGGCCTTTGGTTCATATTTCGCAGATTCATGGCATAACTTTAGGTTTTCTTTCAAACATGAAATTGAGCGACAAATGAGTATGTCAATTGTTTCTTTTGGTGTAGCATTAAAAAGATCATATTGGTGCATTTACATTTAGCAACATGTTGGCAATCCTCGAGTTCATACATGATCCATGAGGCTTTGTTGACGTTGGCATTATAAGTTCTGAGTGGCGACACTGAGACTTCAATGTTGTTCTAACTTTGAACTACATAGATAACCTAATCAACACACTTAAGACTGTTCAAAATGTCAAGATTGAGCCTCTAGTAGCTGTTATGTTGTCAGTTCTGATGTCTCCCAAACAAAACAAATACTGGATCCATATACTCACAACCAATTGTTACATACACTACACTTAAAAGATATTATTTACTGACTTGCCGTCAGGTTGCTCCAGGATTCTAAAGTTGTTGATAAGCAATTGACACTCCACTGTTATTGATATTAGTTCTTGCGATGTTTGTTTCACAAGCACACATATGTGCTTATAGTTGGCCAGTTTCATTATTTTTAATAATTAGTTACTCTGGTGCTTTTAACTTGTAGATTCATATTTGTCTTTGATTTACACAATCAAGTGGACCAAGAACAAGTAATTTCCATGATTAGGAGAATGTCTGTTGGGATTTGTGTGATTGAATGTCTGTTGGGATTTGTGTGATTGAATTATGTACTCTTGATTCCTGAGTGCCTCTCTTTAGTTTATTGCAGAGATTATTCCATGTAAGAGTACCTGATTAGTGATTATCATGGGCGGCTCAGTTGTACTGAAGTTGGCATTCTATATCTGATAATCATAAGAAGTTGGCATGATAATAGGTTGTCTGGGGTATGGATGGTGCGAAAAAATTATAGTTTGGGCACTGAAGTGCACTAGCATGTAAGAGTACTTGTCAATTAATTACGTGTCTATCTCTTGTCTATCGTTCTTTTCCTCTAATATGAAATGCTGGATTTGGATATAAGTAGATTGTATCCATGATAATGTTGGATGGGGAAGAAGGTAGGTGCACTGTTCTTTTCCTCTATTATTGAATAATGGATTAGGATATAAATAGATTGTAAATCCATATTAATGTTGTATGGGTAAGTAGGGCACAACATGGGTAGTTTTCCTTGCGCCCTTAGCTCAAGTATGTTTGCTATATAATCAAGCACATAATATTGCACCCTTGCAAAAGAACTAACAAGGCTCAACTTTACACATTTCCAAGTAAATATTGGAAGATTGTCAGTCCCATCTTTGTATGTTCATTTCCTTCTCGATCTAACTCATTTTGACGAACATGACAATGGCTTCATAGATGCAGCCATGCAAGTACTCTGCTCATGGAACTAAGCCATCAACTCAGCTATTGACTTGTTGTCATTTCTCTTACGGAAGGTTCTGTTCTGGTGTGCAGGATCACTGGTTGTGCTGCCTGATAAATTGGATACTGCTTATAACCTGATGTGAACTTGTGTTCTTCAAGTAGCTTCAGATGGTTTGACGATTTTTTGTTTCCCTGCAGATATCCTTGGTGAGGAAGTGTGGTCGCATCGGATCTACTTGGGTGACCATTCTCTTCTGTTTCAGTACTTTTGTCCTTGAACTACCCTACTTGGTTCAGCCGCTGAATGGTTAGTTGAAAAAAACTTTCAGTTCGGCAAGATATCAGAAGTTATTCTGTATTTCTGTTGATTTTCTGTCTTGTATCATGACAGGTTCTAATAATTTCACTGTGCACACATTTGGCTTTTGCTAAATTTGAAAACCATTCTGATGATAAACTCGCTTGAGTTCTTAGGTCGTCATGTTGGATGGTTGGTTTATCAAAATTTAACGATTTGCTATATTAGCTCTACAAGCATGGAGGTCCATGATTTAGCCAGCCTTGGGATCATTGTTTGATCAGATGGTGGTCCAGATTCCTCTGGGCTAAAGTTACTCGGCAGTTTCAGCTTGGCTTGTCACTTTTTTTTAGCAGCCACCCGTCAGTTCCCAGCGTCTCACACCACAACGGAGAGGTCATGGGTATGCAGGCCAAGGTTGTGTATCAGTGTCGCTCTCACCGGTTAGCACACGACAGGTGCCCTTTGAGCTTGAGTTTGCCCATGAGCATAAAAAGGAAACACCGCTCTAGCTTTTTCAGTTGAAATACAGTAGCGTCTACCCCATCTCTGGTGGCACCTCGTTTTTGTCGGGGTTGGAACTTGGAAGTGCCTCGCTTTCGCTAGCCCTAGGCCATCCGTTGGGTGCCATGAGTGTACAAAGGTACAACTGGTCACTCTTCGCTTGTCCTACGCCGTCCATCCGGTATCCACCAAGTATGCACACAACTCTGTAGTTGCTCTCGTATGAGCAGTCCAGTCTAGCTGTTTTGTGGTACATGGTACGTCTCACTCCCACTTGTGCACGCCTTTTTTTTCCATGAAAAATAATGATATGTAGTTGCGTGACCGCATTGCACTGCTATGCTCGTTTGTAACATGAACATGAAATTATTTTCCGTGAAATTTCAGCGTTCCAAAAGGCACCTTGCTCTAAATTAAACTTGAAAAATAAAAAAAGTATCCCATCATCCATATAGAATGGAAGTATCTCCCTACTTTTACATCAACAAGACCGTGCGTCCTCTCTTTCTCTAAAAATAAAATAAGTAACAATACGGCGTGGTGCACCAAACTCTGGGCAAGAAGATCTTGACGAGGCCCCGCTCAGATTGGTTTTTGCCAACGTTGAGCGGTGGGCGATCGCGATGAGTTCACTGTAGCGCACACTGTGCGTAATTTTTTTTCGTTTTTTTTAAATTTACTTATACTTTTTTTCGTTTTTTGTTTTCGAGTTTTTTTTAAATATTTTTTACATTTAATTATACTCAATAAACCAACACAGATACAGTGTTTTTTCAGTCAACTACAGTGTTTTTTCAGAAAAAACCAAAAGCCATCGCTATTCCGATCACCCCCTCAGAGCATGCAGTCATCATTAAAAAATAAATCCCAAAGGGTCGCACTTGACCTTGACACGAATTAGGTAGGTTCGAAATGATAATGGTTTATGGTTTTTTTATTGTAGTGGTTGATTTTTTACTATAGCTGAATTAGCTTATTAAGCATAATTAAATTTTTAAAAAATAAAAATAGAAAAAAAATATGTTAACCTATCAGAGATAATGTAAAAGAATACAAAAAAAAGAAAACAGATAAAAAATAAACACCGAACTAGCGTCTGATAAAGTTGAGCGCCGTCTTAACCATGCAATCACCAAGAAAAATGTTTAGGTTCGGAGTCACACTTGATCCCAACGGCTTGATAAGAGTAGCCATCTCTTGTCAAATCGACCCTAGGAGACAAGAAATCAAGAGCATCAAGAGATCATCTCAGGCGTCAAGAGCAAGGGCCTTGCCGTCGGTCGCGCTATCACCGTGATGCACACCGCAACGGAGAGTAGTGAAATTGAGGGAAAATCGATGAAAAAAGAATCCCATGGTTCCTTACAATAAAAGTGCGTTTCATCTAGTGCCAGGGGGAAAAGGTTTGCTCTTGTTTTTTGGTTTTGTTGAGAATTGGCACATGAACATCTGCCAACGGAGCATTGATTTCTCGGCCATCTTTCTCACGGTTCACACCGAGCATTGATTTCTGATTGGAAGGTTAGGCTCCACTCAACTCGGTTTTTTTCTAGTTTTAATTTTTTTTACTATCCAGTAATTTATCTTTTTCTGATTTTTTAGATATTTTAGATTTTTTTTTGTATTTTCTTTTTTTCGTATTCCTTTGCATTGTCTGTGATGGATTAACATGTTTTTTCTATTTTATATATTTTTTAAATTTAATTATGTTCAATAAGCTAACTCAACTACAGTAAAAAAATCAGCTACAATGAAATTTCAGCTAGAAGCCATCGCTATTCCGAACCCCTCCTAAGTAGTCCCAGGAAGGCCGTGCCATGGGCTGGAATGCGCACGAGGCCAAATCGACTGGCCCTGGCTCAGCGGTGTGAGTACCATATACTGTAGCAGGCACACCTGACCTCGCGTCAGAGAGTATGTGTGACCTTCTTTTGAGCTTATGGTTCTTTTTTAATAAATAAATAAATTAGATAACTTCGCCATCATCTTTTTAAAAAGCGGTTTATCGGAACATTTTTTTCAAAGTGTCTTACCAGTTCATCGATATTCGGTTCATTCGCACAAACGCTCGCATTAGATGCAAAAGTCATCGGTCGTAATAAAAAAGAACCCACCCTATATATATAGTGTTGAGAGAGGGGAGCACATTGGGCACAGCAGAGCGGCAGCTTGCTACCGGTGCTCGTGGTCTCCTCTCTCCTCCTCATCTTTCCTTCTGATTTTTTTCTCGCCTAGGGTTAACAATTTCGGTTGAAAATTTTTTGTTCAATTTTTGGTAATTTGAATTTCGATGAAACTTTAAAAATTTTGAGAAAAATTATCAAAGACGGTAGAGATGAACTACATATTGGATATATATGATATAGACATAAAAATATAGATAAAATTTTCTTTAATATTTGAAGTTCATCTCAAAATTTGAATTTAAACTTAAATTTTGGTCTTACAAAGTACTTTAGAAGAAAACCGAAATTTCAATGAAATTTCGCCGAAATCCTTAACCATGCTCTCTGACTCTCTCCTCGTCATTCTCCCTCCCGCCCTCGCGGAGCAGCAGGGAAATGTGATCGCGATGCCCCCCTTCCTCCTCTCCGTCGTCCTCCCAGCGCCGGTCCTAACCCTAGCCATGCTTCCTCCTCCTCCTCCCCCTCCCGCTCCTCCCCGCGCCGCTCGCCACCACGCCGCCCCGCTCGCCGCCACCTCCAAGCCCACGCCGCGACGCCCCTACCGCCGCCGTCCCGCCCCGGCCCCGGCACCGCCGCAGCGACCCCGGTATGCGGCCTCGCGGCCCTCGTTCCGGGCCCGCAGCGAGGAAGAGCTCGAGGCGGCGATCTACGACTTCATGCGCCGCTCCGACAAGCCCGGGGCGTTCCCCACCCGCGCCGAGCTCGTCGCCGCGGGCCGCGGAGACCTCGCCGCCGCGGTGGAGTCCAGCGGAGGGTGGCTCTCCCTCGGCTGGTCCTCCGGCCCCGACGCGGGGGTGGACGTGACGGCGCCGGCCTCATCGGGCGGCGGCGTGCACCCTGACTACCCGCCCGAGGCGGCCCCCTCTGACCTAGCACCGGCCGCTGGGGCTTCCGGGAGGTGGGTAACCGAGTTGCTCTTTGCTGCGTCCGTCTATTGATTGCTCCGTTGCGCCCTTTCCGTCTAACGTCTTGCTGAATTTGACGCGTTGCAGGGAGGCGGGAGCGTCGCCGTCTGGGAGGCAGACGGAGACGGAGGAGACGGCGTGGGTTTCTGCTAAATCTGTTGCTCTATTTGTTCTCTGGGGTGTTTCCTTGCTCCCTGATGGCTTTTGTGCGTTTCGCGGTGATTGGTTGCAGGGAGGCAGGATTTGGGACAGGCCTGGAGGGGATGCTCACCAGGCTGCAGAGGGAGAGGGAGCGGGCACGGCCGCTGCCACGGAGCAGTAACCAAGCGGAAGGGCAAGGTGACCATGGTGGTACGTAGGGTTTCGATTCTCAGCATTCTGCAGGAACATAAGCTGTTTTCAATTGTGCAGTGATAGTACTTTCTTTGCTATTGGTTATATATGTATAGGGAAACGCTAATCTATGTATGAGATTCGTAGTTGCAACCGTTGAAGCTTTCTGTATCAAAGAGATGATTGCCCTGTAGTGTTTAGTTACAGGCTGTGGTTGGCTTCTATATAGTGCTGCCTCTTGCTGGATGAAAATCCAATAGTATGATCATACCCAGGGGCGGGTAGGAAAGCCCCAGGATTTCAAGAGGGTGCACTCGGAAGGGTTCATCCAAGCTGTCTATTTTCATAGATTGGACAGTTCTGTCCAGGATCTTCCCATCCTCCCCTTTAGTAGGAAGTTTTGTAAATGAACGGTTACCTCCTTTACATGGGTAACTAGTAGTGCAATAGTTTACCACTCATCCATTTAAGAGTTGCACAGGGTACCATTTTTGTCTCCTATGAGGCTTTCTGAAAGTAAAGTATGATAATACTTTCTTGTCTCACGATCCAACATATTTTTTGTGTTCAAGTCAATGTCCAGTGTTCACACTTTGACACGATTGCAATTTTGAGCAATAGTGAGACACCAGAGTTATTTTGTTTCTTCCATTTTATCATTGGAGTATGTTACTTTGAAGTGGCATACAGCTGATTTAACTTTGCTATTACTCTGCCCATCTGCCAGTGTCTTCATCTGTGTTCATTAGAGCATTGGGGCTTTGCAGCTAATGCTCCTTTGGATTGAATCTCTGAGAATACCTGGATAAGAAATTTTCCACTGTACCGTATCCACTCCAATTATGGTCCTTTTTTACATTATAGTGCCCTAACACCTCAAGGAATTCAAGAGGCCATACTCCATAGTCCATCCAAGCTATACATGTATGATTGAAATTTAGTGTACTATGCAATTTGCAAATGTTATTCCTAAATTCTAATCAGTGACCGCTTTAAGATTGGCCATGTTTTAGGTATTTTACTGATTTAGTATACATGTATGATTGTCTCAGTGCACTTTTGGATCAACAATTATGGCTTGCAATGCAAACTTTTTAATGGAGAGTAAGATGAGTACAAACTTCCACCTTTTACAGTGTTATTACGAAACAGCTTTGGTTTGCTATTGATGGACAACTTGTGCATAATCATGTCTGTAAATGTTCATTTTGGATGTACCATCTACTTCCTTTTCTAGTTCTTCTTTTGTATATATAACTGAAATCATCCTACTTCTCTGTTGCATATGTGCAGCTTTAATGAGCCATAATGGAGCTCCTAGTCACACTGTGACTGGTGGCAGGTATACTCTAAGGATACATGAGAATAAAAATATACATAGCTCTCATTCTCAAAATGGAACACTAGAGGACAACAAAGCCTTAAGGAGTTCAACCAATGATGCATGGCGAACATGGACCCTTGACAAGGGTGGGTTTTCTGATTTCCAAGGTTATATGACAACTATGACAACTTAAGTTTCTTCTATAGTGCATCATATTTGTTAGATAATTACTTGTTGATATGTTTAATATACTCGCAGCCGCTGAGGTCCATCCTTCTGACAACAAAGAAATCTTTAAACCTGATGACCTAGACACTGTGTTTGTTCAAGATGTTGTTCACAGACCATCTAGTGGTGTTGCTGTAAATGATTATCCTAATGATTGTGTAAACTCTGAAAGAGATGAGATACATTCACATCTTCAAATTTTGGAATTGGATCTTACTGCTGCTCTTAAGACAATAAGATCAAGATTTGACAACGTTTTATCAGATATGGTGTGTATCTGTTGCTTCACACTATCGTCTTTACTTCTCCTTTGTTGTGAATTACTAGTGGGGCTATGGCATCTTGACTCTTGAGCTTTAAGTGTTGTTTTGCATTCAGTTTTCTTCACCTGTTTTGCATTTGTAAAGTTTTTTTGTAGTAGACGTAGTCCTGCTGTTCCTAAAAAAACACGGAAGAAGACATGGTTCCATTGCTTTAATTTTCCTTTTACACACTTAACACCTTGCCTGCATCATACTTGTTAAGGGTATTTAGGTCTTTTTCTATTGTCCTAGGATTTCTTCTGTGTTGTGTCTTGTACTCTATATAAAGCCCTTTTAGGGTTGTGCAATACAACAGTTGAGCTATTCATCCATCCATTGCTCCTCTCATATTAACATGGTATCAGAGCCTTAGAGCTTAATCTTTTTTCTACTGTTGCTACTGCCCCCGAGAGGCTCAATCTCCACTCCCGGGAGCGGCCGTCGTTGTGCGCAGCCATGCACCTGCCCGAGCCAGCGTCGTTGTGCTGTCGCGTCCGTGCCCATGCCCACGCCCGCCCGCCCGCTCCTTTGCGTAGCGCCGTCGCTCTAGCGTCGGGCGGCCACCTCCGTCCGCGCACGCGTCCCCACCAGATCCCGCCACTCCCGTGGCCGCCCGCACCGGATCCGGCCTGCCCGCCACCGGATTCGGGCTCTCCACCGCTAGATATGCCGGCTCCGAGCACTCCGCCGCCTGCCTCGGCAGAGCCTGCCACCTCCCCTGGATCCGGCCGGATCCACCACCTCCCTCGACACGCCAGGCCGCCGCCACCTTGGATCCACCCGACGTTGCCCGGATCTGGCCGCGCCTTCTTGGTGCCGCCGCGGATCCGGTCGTCCCCGCAGTTTCCGGGCTCCCCCCTCCCCACTGGATCTGGCCATCCCCGACGCTGCCCTACCTAGCCAAGCCAGATCTTGCCACTCCCCTCGCCTTGGGTTCCTCCGCTGGCCGTCCTCCTCCTGGCTTGCCCCCGCTTCGGCCGCCATGCCCCCGTCGTCGCTGCCGCCCCAAGCCTCCACCGGCTTCTCCCTCTTCTCTGGCCTCTTTCCCAAGCCGGTGGGAGACTCTATTGAAGGGAGTAAGACAGTAGAGGGGAAGCATGGGAGGAAGAAGGCAGGGGATGGGTGGCTAGGCCATTCGACCAATTGAAAAAAATGGGGAAAGAGAGGATAAACAAAAGTGGTGGTGGAGTTGAGGATGCTTGAATCCGCTCTTGCCTTTGAGTCCTTTTGTTTTGTGTCTTCTGTTGCGTTGATCCAAGTCTGTTGCCCTCTCTTTTTCAGCTCGTTAATGTCGTGCGAGTCCATAAATTTCTTGTCAATCAGCCAACTGCTCTGCTAGCCACGATTCATCCTCTTGAATCGAACGTGATCATCTCCTTCCTTTCGCATAGTCGCAGTCGTCGCTCTTATCTTTGAGCCACTTCAGATCGTAGAAGTCTTCATGTTACCATTGCTTCTCTTTGAGCTGCTGCCCTGAGCTTCTAAGGCTGCTGTGCTTTTTCTACACCATGCCTCCGCTGCACTTCTTGTGCACTGCGCCGCCGATATCTCGGGGTTCGATCTGCGCCGTTATGCTTCTCTCTTTTCGGCTTGATTTGATAGCTCTCTCTACTTGTGTCTCCTATATCCTCTTTGTCGTGTTACCGCGGTCGACTTTACTCCCGCTTACCCCTTTCCCAACCCCTGCACTTTGTGCTTTCTGGGCTCTTGCATGTTTCCAGATGGTTATTACTCAACATAATTTTCCAAGAGCCACATGCTATGACGATAACTTTAAGACTCGGACTTCTGATTTTTTTTCCTTTTTTAGTGTATACCCTTCCAAATGCAATGCTATTACATACACCTTACATTTGAGAGGGGTGTTAAGGGTATTTAGGTCTTTTTCTATTGTCTTAGGGTTTCTTATATGTTGTGTCTTGTACTCTATAGAAAACCTTTTTAGGGTTATGCAATACAACAGTTGAGCTATTCATCCATTCATTGCTCCTCTCATATTAACAATACTCTCTCCAACCACAAAAAAAGGGACATTGTGAGGAAGCGTGTGATCAAATATTCTAAACTTAGACTAACAATATTCTCATTAATATGTAGATTGGCAACATGAAAATAGTATGAGTTGATTTTCCATTGAAAGTGCTTTCATAAATCATAATATTATAAGTATAACTTTTCACAATTATATTTTTAGCATCATTTCCATCTAGCCCCTATTTTTCTTGCCATGTTCTTTCAGAATGCATACAAATAATTATAGTTGAAGATACTCCCTTGCAGTGTTGGATGTATTTGTGTTGCTTCTGTGAGGAGGTATCTGCAACAATTTAGTTGATTTATTATTATACCTTCTGGGGTTTTCTGAAACATCTTATTATTAGTAATTGGCATAGGAAGGCTTTCAGCATGAATCAAGGGTAGTTGTTAATCTGTTGTAAGTGCTATTTGAAATCAGCAGACCTTGATATGATATATGAATTAAAGGAATAGTAGTGCAAGATCTTGTGCCATATGATATCTCTTATCTTGACCTTTCTAGAGGCATTGTGCTTGTCATTCTAAGCTTCCAGCTTTGTTGTTTCCTTTTCCAGTCAAATGGTGACGGAGCAAATGTGCTGAATCGGCTCTCTGATGACTTGGAATTTGAGGAGACAAAGGTAATGCAAGCTCAGGAAGAACTACGGTCAATCCGTGCCAAAATAGCAGTATTAGAAGGCAAGATGACACTTGAAATAATGTATGCTCGCCTCACTATCGATCATCTATGCTTTGTATTTCATATCATTCCCTTTTAGTAATTCTGTGTAATTGTATATCATGGCATCAGTGAAAGGAACAAAATAATTGAAGAGAAACAAAGGAGGCTTGATGAAGTTGAGAAGGCCTTGAGTGAGCTCCGCACTGTTTGTATTAAGTGGCCTAATCCTGCTTCAGAAGTTTTATTGACTGGGTCTTTTGACGGCTGGACAAAACAAGTCAGTACCTGTTCCAATTCTCTCTAGTCTTTCATAAATATTTGAACTTTACTAAATAGCCACAAGACGGGTGGTAGTTCAATGTGTTAGGAGTATATGTACCTTGTATATATTACATCTCTATATATGGTGTTTTCTGCTTATTTGCCATGCCTTGTACATGACCATATCTTGGCCACTTGGCCCATAGAATAGAATCAAGTGTTCATTCCAACATGGTATTAGAGCACATGGCTCTCTCCCACCAACCCTAACCCTAGCCATTGTTCACAGCCGATGCCATCCAGGCCCACCGATCTCCCCGAGGTCCCGCCAACCCGTTTTGGCCGTTGCTCGTGCCAGGCAGGCCGCCGCTCGCCCGAACCGACGCCGGCCTGTTGCTCATATGAGCAGTGTTCGCACTCTTGCCATCATTGCCTCTGTTCGCAAGTGGACTATCACTTAGCTTGATGTTAAGAATGTTTTTTTAATGGCGAATTACGTGAGGAGGTCTATATACAACCATCTTTGGGTATTTTGTTCCCAACGGTCATGTTTGACGCCTCCATCGTTCACTCTATGGGCTCAAGAAAGCCCCTCGTGCTTGGTTTGAGTGTTTCACTTCGGTTATCATTGTTGTCGCTTCTCCGCTAATGATTATGACCCTACTCTCTATATTCACACTTCCTCTCGTGGTCGAACATTCTTCTCTATGTGGATGGCATGCTCATCACTGGAGATGAGTCGAAGGTTATTAAGTCGACACTACCCTCCTAATAACCGACTAGTCGACAGGTACTGTTTATATGACAGTGATATGTATATACTATATTAGTATACCATATAGGTATATACATATGTATATATTATATACCCTATATACAGAGAGGAACATAGCCTTCCACATGAACACATATATAGCTGCTGCCCCCTCTCTATACCGTATAGAAGATAAACAAATGAGCTGATAAACGGAATCAACTGGAACTAATATATGTGCCTGTGCTATATATACTCCAATCCTCCAACCCCTCTCTATTACAGTCCCAATACTCCAATCCCTCTTGGTCCGGAGGCGGAGGGAGGTCGGGAGGGGCGGGCGGGAGGAGGAGGGGCGGAGGGCGAGAGAGGAGGCGGGGCGGAGGGCTAGGGCGAGAGAGGCGGAGGAGGCGGGCAGAGGAGGCCGGGCGGGGGGCGAGGAGGGAGGCGGGCGGATGCTTACTGAGCTAGATCTGGCGGCGGCCGGCGATCGCAGTCGGATCTGGCGGTCGGCGTAGGGCCGGCGGCGACAGCAGGCCAGATTTGGCGGTGAGCTTCCTCCCTCCGCTCGCACTCCCTCTTCTCTTCACTGCCTCTCGGTCACTGCCACCCTCTTCTCTTCACTGCCTCTCGGTCACTGCCCGCACGCACAGAGCTTCTATATGTGAGCTTCACTGCCTCTGACAACGGCCCCACGTCCCTCCTCCCAAGTCGGGCAACTTGGCGTCGACTAGTCGACGGGCAAGTCGACGATTAGGTGACCAGTTGCCCGACTTGCCGGCGCAAGTCGAGTCGTTGGCTCTAGTCGCTCCTTCACCGGCGACTTGTCGACTAGCCGACAACTTAATAACCCTGGAGATGACCTCAATATATTGACGTTGTGAAGAGGGAGCAATTTCATATGTCTGATCTAGGTTCCCTTTGCTACTTCCTCAGGGTTGAGGTCACCTCCACTCCTGATAGTTACTACCTCTCCCAGTAGAAGCACATCCAGGGTCTCATTGATCGTGCTTGTCTCACTGACCAGCGTATGGTGGACACTCCTATGGAGCTCCACCTTCAGCTTCGGCCTACTGACAATACTCCTCTTGAGGATACCACTCGATATCGTCATTTTGTTGGGAGTTTGGTTTATCTTATCACTAGACATGCCATCTCTCATGGTGTTCACATTATGAGTCAGTTCGTTTCTGGCTCCCACTCAGATCCACTACAATTACCTTCTTTGGGTTTTGCGATATCTATGTGGAACCATCACTCGACACCTCTTTGATATGACCTGGACTAGTGATCCTTCTTATCGTTGGTCTCTTTCTGTCTTCTGTGTCTTCCTTGGTTCTTCCTTTATTGGCTGGAAGACTAAGAAGCAGATTGTTGTTTCCTGTTCAAGTGCTGAGGCTAAGTTGAAAGCTCTTGCATCTATGCCAGCTGAGGTCATTGGCTACAGTGGCTTCTTGGGGATCTTAGTGTTTCAGTGTCCGTACCTACTCCTTTACTATCTGACAGCACTGGTGCGATCAGTATTGCTCGAGATTTGGTGAGGTATGAGCTCAACAAGCGTATTGACGTTGATGCTTCTTACATGCGGTCGTAGGTGTGGCAACAGGTTGTTACACTTCAAGATGTGCCTTTCGAGCTTCAGCTAGCTAACTTTTTCACGAAGTTGTAGACTAGGGCGTAACATAGTTTGTCTCTCCAAACTCAGTATTGTTGACCCACCCCGAGTTTATCAGAGATTTAGTCTGGTTCTGGTAGGATAGTGACAACATTAACATATCCAAATTTTTAAAATAAGGATATTCTTTGATTTAATCACATATAAGAGGATTACCAGATATAGAGGCCTAGAGGGTAAGATTTCTGTTAATATGGAGTTTGATATGTATGGGATAATGTTTTTTTTTTATGTTTTCTACTTGATAATTTGATATTTGCATTTACAATGAGCTCGTAACATAATTCAAATGAATCGGTAGAAGAATCCTAGTACAAATCACATTTGGCATAGGAGTAGCCTAATATGAATTTGGCTATTGGTTCTGATTTTGAATCTATATAGGGTCAATTGGCACAACGAGGACTTGCATTTCATATAATGTTAATGATGGAAGTCTTCTTGTCATTTTATATTGATCTTCTTCTAAAGTTGAGTACAAAACAAAGCTTATGGTAGTGCCACATCACCCCAAAATCCACATGCCGTTGGGTTGCCATCCAATGATAGGAAATACTTCTCATCAGGGGCGTAGCCAACAGGGGGGCTTCGTTGGGCTCGAGCCCACCCTCCGCTGGCGTTGGTAATCTTGTACACGTTATCTTTATTGTATTTTTTTAATCTTTTTTTCTATTCTATTTTTGTATGAATTTAGATTGCACAAGACTATGGTTGTTATGTTTATCTTAATTTAGCTTAGTTCTCCTCGGTTTTTGGTTTAAAAAAATAGTTTAGTCCTTTGAGCCTCTCCTCCAATTTTATCCTAGCTTCACCACTGCTTCTCATGGTATTATCTACAAACTACTACTTGGTTGTAGAGTATATAAAGTTACAGGGTAAAGAAAAATATGTAAGACTAGCAATGGTAGATAATTGGATTAACTTTGGTCCTTGTGCTTGATAGAGAGGGAAATATGAGATTTTGGTTCAGTGAGAAATAGAAGGAACTTTTCATATCATGCTGCAAATTCCAAAGCTGCCTAAGTCGCACACAGAGCAACACTCAAATCACTGTCATTTCAGTTGCAATTTTGTAATAAGACACATTGGCATAGTTGATCTACCACGTGTTCATGTCTGATCTTTCATTTTATTTCTCTATTTGTGATAAGATTGCTTCCTTTTCCTCTTTCCCCCTAAAGAGGAGGGATAATGACAAGGAGTTCTATCCATTGTGTTCTGATCGCCAATTCATATTATACATCATTTTCTTTCGTATGCCCAACAAAACAAAACAAAAAATGAAAACTTATACTGTAACCTATAAACTCAATTGGAAATTCTATTTTGTACCTGTTTCAACGCATAGGTACAACTCTAGTATAGCTCTGTTCTTGCATGCTTGATCACATCATGTTCCTTGTTATGCTTATTGTATCTTTAGAATGCAAAGATAATTATCATTTATAGATTTTCATCATTATCATCTCATTTTGGGGGATAATCTGATTCTAAACATTGCGGATTGCTGCAGAGAAGGATGGAAAGATCAGAAAGCGGCGTTTTTTCCTTAAACCTGAGGTTGTATCCGGGTAGATATGAGGTAATGATCTGCCATTTTGCTTCCCGTCATCACTACTTATACATCATCTGATGATAGTTTCCTCCCGTGCTTCAGATTAAATTTATTGTTGATGGTGTTTGGATGACTGATCCGTTGCGTCCCACTCTGAACAACCATGGGCATGAAAACAACCTTCTGGTTGTCACCTGACTTGAAGCTGCATCCTGGAAGTGTTTTTGTAGATTATTGCCTAGATCATCGTCAACATGATTGGTGCCAACTGATTAGATCGGTTCCTCCTTGTAACTAAGCTTTGCCTTCAGTTATTTCTTAATTTTTTTTAGATAGCCGTGTACAGCTTAAAAACAGTGTAGGCTGTTGTCGAAATGCCTCACCCCGTTCAGATAGGAGAATAATATAGCTGTGTATTCTTTTCTTCCCCATCTCCCCCCCCCCCCCGGGTGGTAGTTCACCTTCGTTGTGTGCAAAAATGTACATATCCCGTGATGATAAAGTTGTCTTTATCAGGTTGCAGTAGGTAGATTTGCAAGGTGGTGACTTGTCAGTATGCATATAAGTTTCTTATTAAAATCCTCTCACCTGACCAAACAGAGTTTGACATTGTTGTGCTGTGCATTGCTTTGCTTTGGCATGTAAAGAGAATCTTCAGGCTTCCTACTTAAAAGAGCCACAACAGTGGACAGCATAGTTGAAGGGATATGCTTGAAACCACAAGTATGTTGAACTAAGCTTGAGACATCCATTTATGTTTCAATGTAACCATTCACTTACAAGAAACTAGACCTTTTGTTTCTTCTTCTCTTCCCCCACCCACTTAATCCTATAGATTCAATTCAAAACACCATAGGCAAAAATACAAGGAGAGCAAAAAAAGAAAAAGAAAAAGAAGAAGCTGCTATGGTATCCAAGACACACCAATTGATTACTAGACCTTATTCTACTGCCCCCTTGTCTTTCCCACAACATAATTAACCAACCGAATTCCATCATCATAATCAGTTGATCGCAAAGCTTATGCATGCGTATGACGCATCTCCTCAGTTGCTGGTCCCCTTGAACCTGTACCACCTGGCGCAGATGACAAAGTAGATGAGGTTGAAGACGCCGATGCCGGCGATCATCCAGTAGAAGAGGTCCAGCCTTCCCTTGTTGAGGTCCTGCGCCAGCCAGTTCTGCCCGCCGCCGGTGGTCCGGTGCACAATGGTGACCAAGAACCCGCTGAGGTAGTTGCCGAGCGCGAGGTTGCAGAAGGCGAGCGCGCCGGCGACGCTCCTCATGTGCTCCGGGATCTCCTTGTAGTAGAACTCGATCTGGCTGATGAGGTTGAACGCCTCGGAGAGGCCCAGGATCATGAGCTGCGGCACCATCCACATGCTCGACATGGCGGAGATGCCGCCGCCGGTGATGGTCGTGCCGACCGTCGGCTGGCTCAGCGCGATGCCGCGGCGCCGGTCCTCGACGATGGCCGAGATGACCATGGCCACCGTGGAGAGCGCGATGCCGATGCCCTGGCGCTGCAGCAAGGTAAGCCCTTCGTCTTTGCCCGTGAACTTCCGGAGGCGCTGCACGAGGAGGCGGTCGTAGATGGGGATCCAGATGGTCTGCGCGAGCATGGCGAAGACGGTGAAGGAGGCCGCCGGGATCTGGAAGCTGCGGCCGAGGTGGCGGTCGGACTGCAGCGCGGAGAGCACCACGTAGGTGGACTGCTGCACCACGGCGACGTAGTAGATTATCCCCGTCGACCAGACGGGCACGATGCGGATGAGGCACTTCACCTCCTCTACCTGCTGCACGCTGCACAGCCTCCACGGGTCCGCCGGCGCCGCGCCCCCAGGCCGCACATCCTCCGGCGACGCCACGATGGCCGCCTTGTCCAGGCACCGGAACTGGTCCGTGTGCGCCAGCTTGGAGACGACGGCGCTGGTGTGCGGCGGGTCGAAGAGGTCCTGCTTGGGGTCCTTGGGCTGCTTCAGCGCCCGCTTCCTCGCCGCCGCGGCGAACACCTGCACGATGCTGGTGAAGGGGCTCCCCTCGGGTGTCACCCTGACATAGAGCCTGGTGCCCATGAAGAAGAGCACGCAGGCGAGGAACATGAGCGCCGTCGGGATGCCGAGGCCGATGGACCAGCTCAGGTTGCTCTGCACGTAGATGATGACCGTGGCCGAGACGAGCATGGCGGAGGTGAAGGTGAAGTAGTACCAGTTGAAGAAGCTGTTGATCCCGCGCTTGCCGGACTCCGTGTGCGGGTCGAACTGGTCCGCCCCGAACGGCATGCTGCAGGGGCGGATCCCCGCCGAACCGATCACCAGGAAGGCGAAGGAGATGAAGAGTACGGCGAACTGGGAGGAGGTCGCCTTCTCGCAGGTCTCGCCCACGCCGCACTCCGGCGGGTGCAGGCTGTCCGCGCCGGCCGTCAGCGTCAGGAAGAACATTCCCTGGATTGGAATTAATAAGCAAGCGTTGCTGGACGGAAATCAACACGACCTTCGAATTTGGTGATATATTGTCTACAGTTACTAAGTTGACAGTACTAATACTGTAATCCATCAAGTGAGCATCTTAACTATCACAATTGTAATCCATCGAACTTAAAAAGCTTTTTGCATGATAAAGAAGATTGTATTTATAGCGATGATTATAAACCACAAAGATATCTTAGCTCTTGGCGTGGAGCCTCTCTCTCTCTCGTGTCTACAAGTCTACAACTCTAAGGGTCAAACAAAGTACTGACCGCTAATTTCAGGGACTCAGCCATCCTCAATACTCAAATATCAATGAATAATAGTTGACCTCTGAAAATAAAGAGATCCTGATGGTTGAGCCATTTCGCATGTTGCAAATCAATACTAGTAGTTATTGATATGGATTATGTAATAGGCCATGGGCGTATATGTAATTATTTCATATTAGCAAATAAAGCAAATATAGATTTAAATAATAGTTATATGGCAATACTAACGTTAATATGTTAGGCGAAAAGGTGATATTTCTGAAAATGTTTTTGCAACTTTTTTTTTTTGCACAAATGAATATTTAATTGTATTATTCAATAAATAATTTTCTATTTTAAGGTATGTTTACCAAAAATTAGTTCAAATTACTGGTCGATGTCTTGTTCCAAGTGGTTACTGTCTAGTTCTATCTGGACTGCTTGACGGCCATCATCTTCTCCTCTGCACCGTGGAGTTGGCATCGCTACCCTCAACAAAATACGACATATACTATAGTTTCTAAGATAGCCCATTGTAGCCGTAATATCATTTTTCTATCTCTAACCAGCAATGCAGCAAGCTACCGTAGGTTAGCAACTCGATACTTGGTAAACTAGTGAGTAAGTCCTATTAGCTTCCTTAAATTTTGATTCTGGATCCACCACTGCACGCAAGCCTTTTACGTATTCTCGAAAAAAAAAACAATGCAAGCAATGATTTTCCTTTTGATTTAAACGGATGTTGATTTTATGAACTGGTTTTTTGTCATGTTAACATGCAAAAGAGAGGCTGAAATGAGACGATAACGGGAACAAAATAGCCAAAAAGTGAATAGGCGTGGTTGGCTCCTGGCTTCCTACACATCCAGTCCAGCTACATCCAACTGGGCCCCAACTTACATGAACCATCGGCCCAAACGGTATCTGTTGGGCCACCACGCGACACCCATGCGACGACATGACTTTTTATTTGGCACTATTATGTCACTTTAATTTCAAAATTAATCTTATGTGATACGAAATTACGAATCTATCTAACCTCTACTTGAAAGAATCAAACTAATGTATGGCTTCTACCACACCACTCGACCGTGGCACGTTCCGCCCACCGCGGCAGACCCCAGCGCAGCACGGTTTCGCGGCACCATGGCAGCCACGGACGCCAATCAATCACGCGGTGGGTTGCCGCCGCGTATTCAATTCATTCAACGGTCATCAAACTAGCACTTGTGTGCATGTCACTAGCCAGCCTAGCAAGTTCTCCGTTTCCAACCACCCACACCCACGTATGCCGGCGACACGGCGCGGGATCCAAACATCGCCCAACCTACGGGCACGAATGCCACGGATCATAATCCAGCTACGATAGTCAAGGACACCGCTACGATAGGGGGTTCCGTGGTGGTTAAGAAGGCGATATTGATGTCGCAACGTGGGCTGCTTCGGAGACCTGAGTAACTTAACGGCTGTTCGTTATTCAGTAGATTAAGGTATCGTTTAATTTAGTTTCTAATTTTTATTTTTTACTATTTATTAATTACTTTTTTATTTTTGATTTTTTTGTATTTATTTGTATTCTTTAATATGTTTTTTCTATTTTTAATTTTTGTAAATTTAATTATACAAAAATAAGTTAACTCAACTATAATAAAAAATAAATTAATTACAGTAAAAAAAGCTATAAACTAATAAGCTACAACACAGATGAATAGGCCATAGGAACTGATGATCGTTTTCGTGCCAACAAGGCGGTGAGAGATCTTTGCTTGTCCTGGGCTGCTGCACTATTCCAAGTAGCCATCAATGTTGACCGCCGCCTCCCATCCCCACTCCCACTTGTGACTTGTGCAGTTAAGGCCCCGCTCAGGACGGCTTTCCGTCGCTGACGATGGGCGAAAATTTCACTGTAGTAGGTACTGTAGCTACAGCAGGTACTGTAGCTACAGTACTTGCTACAATAAAATTTTTTCCCGGTTTTTTTTAAAAATTACTTATACTTTTTTTCATTTTTTGTTTTTGGTATTTTTTATATTTAATTATACTCAATAAACCAACTCATCTACAGTGTTTTTTCAGCAAAAATCAAAAACCATCGCTATTCCGATCACCCCTTAGTTGGGGGTCACTTCCTGACAGATCTCCGGATAAGCAGCTAAGGTGGCCGGATCATTGCATTGGTTTACACAGGAGAAGGTACCTTTTGAAGGCCGGCGAACGAGTGAATGAAGATGGCCGTGTTTGAATGCTCGTGTTGTGGTGCGTAGCTGCTCAGCCAGTGAATTATACAGCAACATTTTTGCTGTACAATAGGCATCACGTGCTATGCTTTGCCTGGCCCCATTTGGTTAAACAAGCGTCAAAAGGGACAAGAAGCCTACTTGGGCTTTCAGCACGGTGAGGTACGTGAAAGGTGATCCACCAACCCAACACTTTTTATAAAAAAAAAAACTCCCTTGCGTCTACGTGAGATCCGTATCATACGGACCATGCTCGTATGCACAAACTGATGGAAGACCAGTGTACAATTAATTACACGCTCACGTCGTGACACGCGTGTCCTTTGTTTTTCTTCAAAAAAAATCTACCCATTCCTAACACGTACGTGGTGGCGGGCAACCACTACTAGGCACTAGCTAGCTTAGGGGGTGATCGGAATAGCGATGGCTTTTAGGCTTTTTTTAAAAAAACATCAGAAGGTGGCTGAAAAACACATGGTGAGTTAGTGGATAGTGTAGTGAATAGTGAAAAAAAAGCTGAAGCTAGAAGCTGAAGCCGAAAAAAAGCCGAAATGAGCGGGGCTAATCAGATTCAGATGTGCTGTGCACGACTCCACTTTGAAACGGAAAACAATCATTACCCCGACTGGTGACCCGGAACGTTACTGTCAGCCAATGGCAATGTCCAAGGCGATTAGGGCGTTACAATAAGGATTAGGTCATGTGCAATAGTGTGATATTAACTATTTATAAATTTTATTATGTAGGATACGAGATGATGTGGAGGAAAGAGAGAAGGTATAGAGAATTGAGTCATCTCTCATACAGCAGTCGACTGTAACACGATAAACAAGATACATTATGTCATAAAAAACTGTTTAAAGACATAAAAAAAATAATCATTATATGAGCTGTCTTTAATGTCGTTTATAGATAACATAAAAAATATTATAGATAATATCTATCTGTGCCATTATAATATACTTAGTGGAGCGCTAATCATGAGCCGCACCGCTGCTCTACTATAAAGCGTGTTTTGTGAAAGGAGACAAGGTCCCGCTCATTTCAGTTTTTTTTTTCACTATTTAGTAATTTATCTTTTTCTGAATTTTTCTAGATTTTTTAGCTTTTTTGCATTTTTCTTTTTTTTCCCGTGTTCCTTTGCATTGTCCGTGATGGGCTAACATATTTTTTCTATTTTTACATTTTTTTAATTTAATGATACCTAAAAAACTAAATCAGCTATAGTAAAAAAAAGTCAGTTACAGTAAAATTTCAATTAAAAGTCAGAAACTATCGTTAAAACGATCACCCCATAGTATAATGAATTGCAGGACTCTCTTTGGGAAAGCGTCATTACGCGTGTTATAGTATAATGAATTGCAGGACTAATCATGGTGGAGTCGTATTTGGGTCAGGCCTACGCGTGTTGTTTGGTTGGTAGATTAATAACCTTACTTATTTTGCTGATCTATGCATATCCATATTAATCAATTAGGACGGGGTCAGCTCCGTCTAATTCAGCAAGGAGATGCAGCATGTATGGGATCTACTCTTTTCTAGCTTTTTCTTGGTTTTATTTTGCATTTTTTAACAAAACTGTGGAAGGCGTAAGCTGAATTCGTCAAGAACGACAGAGAACAGAGCGTCTAATGAAGATCAATTCAACGACCTACCTGACCCATTCAAATGTTAAATGTTGATCAGCAGTTGCCTACGACTTTCTAGGTCATATTTTTTCCATTAAAGTTGAACTTTTTTTAGGCAATTTAGGATTGGTGAGGTTTAAGTAGAGCTACTCCAGAAAAATAGTGATAATTTCCTGTGAAATTCCACTCTTAGATCCAAAAAAGACTCCAACTAAAAGCCTAGACAATACGATCTGGTACCAGCTCGATCGGTCGTGCAGGTCCGGACTATGAAACCAACAAATAAATGGCCTGAAACTTGAGCTAAGCTCGTAACATTAGAGTGTCACCGATGCTAATCCGCATTTGCGATAAAAGAAGCAAAAAATAATCACGAGCTGGTGAGGACGTAGTTCCTCGTCCCATGTGCCGCCCATCATCTCCAACGCAAAAGAAAAGAGAAAGGGCAAAAAAGAGGCCAGGCCACCAACTCCCATCGACCTACCGACCCAAGAAAACTGAATCTGGATCCGAGAAAGGAAACTGCTACCCCGAATTCCCCCAAATCAAGCTAGCACCCAACATCCGCCTCAAATTCCAAACCGATTTCAATGCGTGCGTGCTCGTAATTATCGCAGCAAGAAGCAAGAAGTGGACAATTATCACAAGTTGATGTACAGGACCACTCACGATGAGGGATGCGACGGAGGCGATGGCGAGCGCCAGGTAGCGGCCGAGGTAGGCGTCGGAGAGGAAGGCGCCGATGATGGGGGCGAGGCTGGTGGTGCCGTTGAGCCCGTTGAGCAGCGTCGCCGCGTCCACGCTCCGCATGTGGAACACCTGCGTCAGGTACACCAGCAGGTTCGCCGACGTCCCCAGCGTCCCCAGCTTCTCGAACGTCTCGTTCCCTGCAGCAGCTCGCGCGCGCGCACAAATCGATCACCGCGTGTTCTCGCGCCGCATGCGTGCGATCAATTCGAGCAAATCGCACCGGCAACGAAACGAGCGTGTGTTACCTATGATGAAGGGCATGGCCTTCCAGCCGTGGTACTTGACGGCGGGCCGCGGCGGGTGCGGGCTGTCGCCGTTCTCCAGCTTCTCGACCGCCATGCTCTTCAGCTTCTGCCCGGCTTCCTCGTCCTCCTCGCGCCCGCCGCGCATTCTCGCTCTCTGCCTCTGCTGCTGCTGCTGCTGCTCTTCTGTTCTTCCCGGGTTTGTGTGTGCGTCTCTTTCTGGTGCCAGCGGTGAGACTTGAGTTTATAGAAAGGGCGGAGCAGAGCAGCCGTCACGGGCTCAGGGTTTCTTTTTTCACCTCCACTTCCCAGCATTATCTTTTATTAAATACAGATCCCTGCTGTTGCCTGCCTAGTTGGTAACGGGGCGTTGTTTTGACTTTATGGCTTCACTTTCTATAATTCGGGGTAGATACTATCCCAATTTTATTAGCTGAAACCTACCAAATAATTCCAAAATGAAATATTTTTTATTAGCTTTTAGACAAAGAGTCTATAAGTAGATTGTAGTCGATACTGTTCCGATTTTATCTATATCAAATAAAATCGTACGTAAGTATCTCTTCATACTCTCTTATAAAAAATTCAAAAAATTAAATTAAAAATCGTAAGGGACATCAAAAAAACCCACACATTGCTCTCCTATTCCTCAAAGTGATTTTGCGGATCGGGTTGGACCAGGCGTAGTGCCATGGGGTTGTTGTCAAGTTAGGGAGGGGGTGTCTTTGGCTTTGAGTACACTGCAAGGCGGATTTCCGGTGGGTGGGCGAGTGGGGTCGCGTTCGCCATGACAAAGTTAGGAGCTTTTGGATGGGTTTGTGAACCTCCAAACCGGGAGCTACTCATTCAGTGATGGATTCGATTCCTGTCGTCTTGGAATATGGTCCGATGAGGTTTGGGCAGTCCGGTTTCGTTCCTTCCGTGTTTTTAGAAAGCGCAATTCGATGTTTACTCATGAGTATCTTGGCGCTACTGTCCTACGACATTGTGTGAAGGATTGGTTTTTTACTTTGGACAGAGCTGGGCTAAAGCGCCGCTCATTTTAGGTTAAAATCAGGTTCTACTTCTTACTTCTGTTTTTTTTTTTTCACTATTCAGTAATATCATCTTTTTTTAGATTTTTTGAACTTTTTTGTCTTTTCTTTTTTTCCTTATATTTCTTTATATTGTCTATGATATGCTAACATATTTTTTCTTTTTTAATTTTTTTAAATTTAATTATTTCAAATAAACCAACTTAATTACAGTAAAAAAATAAACTAACTTCAGTAAAAAAACTATAAACCAAGGTACACCTCTTAAACCCTTGATGGCATCCCAGACTAGTTGGTCGTACTACACTGGCGCCCTCTTGCTGGTGAGATGTGGGAAGGAATGAGATGAGCGTTGACCTTTCCAGCCGAACGGGTCGATGGAAGGGGGGACTGGACCAACCCAAAGAGGTCAGGTGCCGGCGCCGTGGTGGTGGTATCGGGGGTTGTCGATTGTTTTCAGACGGTGGCGCGCGAGTTGTTGGCGTGGCAGCGTCTGGTGAGCGAGCGCGAGCTCGTTATTGGGGTTCCTTGGCACATGGATGGATCCACGCAAAGTTATGCCATTTCTTTTGCATCCATGCCACGCACAACATGACGAGCATTATGCGTGGGCGAAAACAATCCATTCTTGCCTGGCTGGGATAAAAATACCATTGCACGCCTCTTCCTTTTGCTACGAAAGGGAGGCAGAGCAGTAGCAGTTTGGTAATTCGCACCAATCACTCCACGATTTATATTACTCACTCTTCTTGCCGGATTGGCAATTTGCCAGTTTCGCAGCCAAATCGACGCTGGCATCAATCACCCTGGATCACAAGAGAACACAAGATGGAATTTTGACCTATTTGGATGCCGTTAGCGCCCACCGACAACCATTGAATCGAACGAAACGCGTGAACCATTGTTTAGTTGATCCCTTCGAAAGCTCTCAAGATTCGTCAGATTAGTGGTTCCTTGAATTTCGAAAAGTGTCACAAACATCTTGTCGCTTTGCATAGATCGATCGATCACATGTGGTTGTTCACTGACTTATAATAATTTCTTCACATGAAGCTTCAGGGCTTAATTTTAAGTAGCATGCATGCTGCATTTGTTTATCGATGGATCGACCTAACAAAGAAACATCTTTTTTTTTTGTGTAAAGGAAATAAGAATGGATATGCTGTCTCCGGGATCTAGGGTGTGAAGGAGGAGGAAGCAACGTTGACTCTCTACATAGAATAGTGTCAATATCATGCGCTGTAAGAACAGTGCTTCGAAAACGGTGCAATGGAAGAATTGACAAAGTTAGTTTCTGACATGGACTTAATCGGGTAGGACATTACGACCCAATCAGGCTTTGGGTAAAAGAATCTCATGGGTTAAGTTACTGATAGTTTACTGACACATCCTACTTGGACTGGAGTAATTGATAGCATGTGAGTCAGTGAATCCATAATAGCCAATGACTGCTAGTTATATATGGGGGCTATTCTTAGGGCATCTCCAATAGTCCTAGCTAGCAACTAACTAGAAGATTTCCACATCATCAACCAAATAGCTAGCATACAAAGAACTGTCTATAAGGATAGCTATTTGATACTTACATGCACACACAGTCATTTATAGAGACTGCCTCGTTTTCTGTTATAGCCTAGTGCTTAAGGAAGAGCCGGCTCGATTTTTTTTGCATACTCTCTTTCCTCCATATAGGATTTATGCTGATGTGTACATGCAAATAGCCAGCTGACTCAGACCATTGGAGATGCCCTTAGGGCATCTCCAATGGTCCTAGCTAAGTACTATCTATAAGGATTCCACATCATCTATAGAGTACACACTAAAAGCTAGCATTCCAAATGACTATCTATAAGGGTAACTATTTGATGTTTACATGCACACACAGTCATTTATAGATGCTGCCTCGTTTTGCGTTATAGACTAGAGACGAAATAGTAGCTAGCTGTTTGTGTTTTGCATACTCTCTTTTCTCCACATAGGATATATGCTGATGTGTACATGTAAATAGCCAGCTGACTCAGCATCATTGCAGATGCCCTTAGCCACCTTGATGGCAGATCAATCCAAGATCACAGAGGTCCATTTCAATTTTGTTGGAGAAATAATTCCCCCTCTATCGGCGGGACCCACTCTACAAGAGATACAACACATAGATCTAGAAATACAGTTATACTAAAAAAGGATGATTATACCCTCTATTTGTACCCATTAGGTAGCTATCTTTTAGGGGGCACTTCGGTCATTTGTGTAAACTTAAGAGCCTATAAGTACCCTATGTAACTCTTATTTAAGGGGGAGCTCTCTTGAGCTCTCACGAGCAAGAGGATGGCCGCCCTCTCCAAGATGCCCCACCGGTGCCCTAGCTGCCTCCCGCCGACGCACTGGCAGCCAGCTGGAGCCAAGCGAAGCTTACAGTGGTGGAGGCGTCCTGTTCCCTTGGGCTTGAAGCTCTAGGAGGATGAGATCCGGCTAGGCGAGAATTGTACCCTAGCGCTTCCTTAGATGGCACCTGGTCTTGTCCCTGTGTGCCTCCAAGACAGCGGCCCCTAGAAGCTACAGGGGCAAGGAAAGCCTCCCATCTCCTTTTATAAGGGACTAGCCGGATAGGCTTCTAGGGCAACAATACTGCTATAGGCTACATGTTCGGTGGCCCAATGACTTGGAAGGCCTGTGGATTTCCAAAGTAGTCTTGAGCTAGCTCACGCTCAAGGGCGGAGACAGAGGGAGGGCGAGCAGGGACCTGTCCCTCCCCAATAGTTCTATTTCTCTTGATTAGCTATTAAGTATTTTAGTAATTAGCTTGTAAAGTATTCATTTAGCCCCCTCATGAATAAGCAGAGTCCACTTTTGATTAAATTATTGACATCTATGATCTTGGTAAGCATATAGCCAAATCTAAATTAATAGAAACGTAACTTTCTTTTATATCATTATGTTATATTTTTATGTGATTGCCACTTTTTAGCAAATAAATCATCTGTTTGGCCCCTCCTATATCCAAATCCTGGATTCGCCCCTACTCACGCTCACTACTATGCCAACAGTAGTCATAATTATATTTGTGCATTCAACAGTCACATTCGTCCTTGAGATTGCTCACAAATCCCGTTGTGTGCCAAAATTCTAGTTTCAACGCCTAATCTTGGATGCAATTACAGTCGAACCCTCCTAGGACCTGGCCAAATGACAGTATCAGCATAATAAAAAGAACAATTCAAGATTGCCCCATTAGGCATTTTACCTAAACACCATGGGACAGGGGCTAGTGTTGGACGATTATACCCCTATTTGTACCCATAGGGTAGCTATCTTCTAATAGGCATTTCGATCATTCGTGTAGGCCCAAGAGTCTATAAATACCTTATGTAACCCCCATTTAAGAGGGAGCTCTCTTGAGCTCTTATAAGCAATAAAGAAGCACATTCAAATTGATAAGCCTTCAGGGACCCTCTCTCTGGCTTATCGCCAGGGGTAGGACGGGTCTCTTGGACTCTTGAACATATATAAATTTTCATATTATTTTTATTCTCATAAACAATAGTATGTAAGACGACCAATATTTACCCGCTTATATTTAGTTATCACACCTGCAACAAATTTGAACAGAGGAATATGTTCCAGAAGGCATTCAATGGGTCACTCGTCTTCGAAACAGCCCATACATGCTATGTGATCCAATTTCAATATCCAACCAAAACGATCAATGCTACACATACGAGCTGAGGCTGAAACCTGGGCCCACGGAAAGTGTGATCCGGTCGGGCCCACATGTCAGTGTCAGTTGTAAACGGTTTGTGTGACATTGTCAGGCCATGACTACAAACAAGGACGCTTGGTGCCTGGGACCCGAGTCTAGCCGGTGGGTCCCGGAATTAGTCCGTTCGGTAGGAGTAGGACCATCTTGGGTTGCTTCAAGATCCTGCCTTGCATGGCATGCATCTCCTCTTCCTAAAGTTAGGCAGATTTTTCTCCACGCCGCCTGCAGTACTACTATCAGTGATTTAAATAGCGAGCTGCAGCGGTGCTATAGCGGTTTTCACCCTTAAAACGCTGAGGTATATCACATACGTACGCTACTACAGCTACAACCTCTGTAGCAGTAATAGCGGTCCGCTATAGCGGATAGCGAAAATAGTAGTCGTTAGGGTTTTATTTCATAATTATTTATGATCGTGAATAATTAGTTAGTATGTTAATTGTATAATTAGAGTTTTTAGCTGGCTTAAATTAGTTTTTGATACAAAGAATTGAAAACAAGGAATTGATATATTCAAATTTGAATTTGAAAAATACTAAAAAGATTCAATGTTGTCTTTAACTAAAAAATTTTATTCAAAATATATAACAGATGACTTAGGATCATTTGAGTTATAATATCTGGTATTTGAATTCTAATTTAAAATTGTAGAGACTTGTACATCTTATATTCTATTTCAAGAAATGGGAATTTCTTTTTTAGTGTTTCAAACATACCAAGTTATATATTGAATTCAACTTTTAAAAATTCAAAGCTTAAACTTCTCTTATTTATGCTAATAAATTAAGTAAAATGTTTTTTTAAAAAAATTGTTCATTTAGATTTTTATGTTGGACATGTCATGAAAGTGTTGTAAATTTGCCCTACTTTCTTGCTGTAAGTCCCCCCCTATTTATATAGTATTCTAAATAACATAGAAAGCAATTGAATTAATATCTTTATGATAGCATCGTGATGTAGGATAGCCTCCGTGGTGGCTTCCGCTATTCGCTATAGCGTTTTTTGCCGCATCACCGCGATAATCGTGATTTATATAGCGATTTTTGCCGCATCACCGTGATACCGCAATAATCGCGATTTAAATCACAGACTACTACTACTGTTGTGTCACTCGTAGGAAAAAAGCAATCGTCTCCTGCCTGCCCTGGCTGGTGGTGATGGCACCATGGAATGATGAGAGGGAACACCCACCTTTGATGTGTGTTTTTACTATGTCTGATGAATTATTAGAACATTTATATAAATAAATCAGATATTAATAAATTAGTAAACTGTTTCAAAAAAATTATTTTTAAATAATAACAGAGAAACATTCCCATTTATTTGATCGCGAAAAGCCATGCTCCATGAGCCGAGAAAAACTGCGCCTTTGGCGCCACTTTCTCATCCTCCTTCCGTCGACTGATGATGATTCGATTTCTCTCTCGTCGTCTCACCAAACCAGCTCGTACGGACTGACTACAGGTCAAGCGGTTGGCAGGTCAGTAGCCGTCACCGTCTTGGTTGTTGCATCGAACGTGTGCGCGCATAATTCGATTATTCACGCGCGTCATGCCGTCATGGAGAGAGAGAGAGACGCAGATCGATCGTGTCGTGATGCCACTGCATGCATCTGATCTGCTAGCTAGTGCCCTGGACGCTGCGAAGATGCCTCTGTTTCTCCGGTAGCTGACGCATTTGCGCCCATATCGTCGCCATCCATGCCGGTGGCGCGATGCATGAGGGTTGCAACACCGACGTGTAGCTGGCAAGTCGAATCCGGCCGGAAGCACGGGAGATGTGTGCACGCATGGATGCTTGGGTCAGTTGTGCCTATGGCTCATCGATCTCCAATGTCGAATGGTATGTGCCATTTGGAATTACAGATCGAAGAACTGAGGGGATGTGAAAGCCAGAGGGATTAGGGGTAGAGTTTTAGATAAGCTGATCTCAGTTCTTGTTGTTGTTGTCGTCGTCGTAATTAGCAGCCTCGCTTTCCTCTTGGGATGTTTAGCGAGGGGGGTAGCTTTGCGCCTTTAATTAATTAGTCAAAGATTTATTCTCGGCAGTTAAGATGGCTGACAGATTTATTCTCTATGATTCGTGCTACTGCATCACTACAATGCAGCCTCAGTGGAGCAGATGAAGATGTTTGCTCAATTAGCTGTGGTTCAGTCGCGACCTATCATCTGATTGACGAGAAGCATGCTTTTGTTGGATCGCCCAAAGATCGCTGAACTTATGCGTGCACGCGATGCTATATATATATTATTCGTACATGATCATAGTAATCATAACGTTGTTATAATGTTACAGCTGTGCCTGGCTGCCCAGAATTGACGTCGCCTTTGAGAAAATGCAGGCTTCGATGATACTAGTGTTTCCCCAAGGATAAAGCAACCAGATTTGACAACTAGGTTGTCTCGTCAGTATTCCACAAGTGACGATGTATTCGCATGGCTTTGCACTAGGCTGTCTTTTTCTTGGCATTTTTTTTTCTGTGTATATACTCTGTAACAACCACTGGTTCTCGAAAAACAATTTCACACTACAGCACGAGCTACATATTCGTATGGCGCAAGCGTGTTCCAAGCATAAAAAGGAAGCTAGTACATGAGTCTGTAAAACGGGAATTGAATGCACATGTGGTACTGTACTTTGCACGAGTAGCAGGTACAAAAGTTGGCACCTAAAGTTCAGGGGGTGTTGCCTGTCCTCTTGTCTCGGACAGAGAAGAGATCGGCAGAGGCGAGCGGCTCGTATAGTTGCATACAGCTTAAACTTCTGTCATGGATCAGTCAGATCAAGGGATCTGAAAGGAGCTTCATGCATGTTCAGTTTTAGCAGTAATCGTATATCTCTAACCAACAGTCAGTAGGCCGTCCTCGTAGCTCCAGTGCAAGCACTCCAGATGGGCATAAGCACGCACTGCTAGCAGTCTACCATAGGCGTAGATGAAGTTGTTCTGCACGCATTGCGCAACAACCGAGGCAAAAAAATTCGAGCCACTTGCTAGCGTCGGTCGAGGGCATTGCTTTCTGATTGAATGGAACGAAAGCGTACGCTGTTTTGAGTTAGGAGGCCGATGATCACGGCTTGCAATTGTTGAATGTTGACCATATTAAGGTCCGTTGAGAGTTACAATTAGGGCAATGATTGTACAAGACTACAGGTACGTACACCATACAGCTCCAGGTCACTTTGGGAGCTTTTGAGGATACCAAACCATTCTAGTGAAACCAGACCACGATTCGACAGGTTGCCCAGTCTAATCTACCTTTATTAATCGTCCAACCCCTTTTTAAACATTCGGTGCTGATTGCAATAACTCAATTGGAGCATTGTTTTTTTCTGTTACTATAAACTACCATAACAGACGTCTAATCCCGTGGTCTTCGTACTGCACCACTCAGTTTAATTTTTGACTTTTAATTTTTGTTTTTTACTATTTATTAATTTCATCATTTTCTGTTTTTTTATTTTCTTAGATTTTATTATCTTTTTTTATCTTGTATTCCTTCGTATTGTCCGTGATAAGGTTACTCTAGACCTAGCCTATGAACGAAGGAGGGAACGGTGGCGCCTAACCATCTTCTACCTAGGCTGCTCGGCACCTTGCGTTCTCTCGCTGGTGGAGGCCTGGAGGTAGAAGGGGGTGGGGGGATGGGTCTGACCCAGCTGGCAGAAGAGCTCAGGCGACCGTGAGACCTCGCCGAGGGAGGGTCCACCCAGGAAGAGACTAGCATTATATGAGATCAAGGAATCAAAGGACAGACCTATGCAACGAAACACAATTAGGAGGTTGTATCATAGCCCGTAGCTCGCACATGAGAAGGTTCGAAGTGAAGGTTCCGGCTGGAGTCGAAGGGCCGCTGGTCTGTAAGTAGCATATACTCGTTGGGAATTGAAGGCGAGATCAATGACAAGGAAATTTTGAACACACAGAATAGCCACCGAGGGTACAAAGTTCCACGCCGCAACATCGTGACAAAAAAAAAAGAAGAGGGAATGGGCGGTGTGCTCATCGTAAGAGCATATTCTATTCATTATGACTCACCCTCTCCTAAACAAATAAACGGATGATTTCTTTGTTATTACTTCAAAATAGCTATCAAAATAGTCTTTTAAAATAATTTATCAACATTCGTTCGTTCGTATAATCATTTGTATTAGAACTAAAAGTATCAACCACAGTCGAAAAGAACATAAGCTAAGTTCTTACTTTGGAGGCTTGTTACTAATGTGGATATCGAGTCAACTCATCGTCTTATCGAACTTCCCTGATGCGTGTCAAAAGTCAATTGTTAGTGGAACCTAAGGAGATATAGGACAGATGATTCGAACTCCGAAATAGTTGTGGTTTATAGTTTATGATTTAAATTTTTAAATTCTGTCTGTTCGTGAGAATCAGTACACAAAAAAATAGTCACATACGATTTTAACTGGTACAGTTAAATTCAGTACACTTTTTACTATAATTTTTCTATTAACCTATATTAAAAAAATGCAACTAGTTACTATAGCATAAGCCATAAGTCCAACCGAATCTAGCCTATATCAGCGTGTTCTCGTGTTAGTTAGTTAATTTTCTATCAACCTTTGTTACCAACTTAATATGTGTGTTATCACATAAAAACTAATAATAATAGATGATCAAATGGACTCAACATGGCCAACAAAATAGTGAAGGGTAATTCTATTGAGAAACAAAACATTTCTTAAGATTCGATGAATTGTATCTAGATCTAGCCAAATGGGCTATTCAGCATGACACAGGTTTAGATAGAGCATGGCCCAATTATAATCAACACGGCTAGCCCAAATAAGTTACATGTCATGCTAACCTACGTGTTTACCCTCCGACCTAAGCACCATCCGACCTAGGCACCATACGAAGAGGGGTCAAGCTGTGCCGAGCCTTGAAAACAATTGCTGCAGAGAATGATAAAATAACCATTAGGCTGCACACTTGTCAAACTTCATTTTAAACTGATACTACGCTCAACTGCAATCAATCTCGAGCATGGGGATAGCTTATAAGCAAACATTGGGCAAACGATCGTAAGCAGGTCAATTGCATAATAAATACAAGGAGGAAAAAAAACATAAAACCTTCTAATGGAAAACTATTATTATATTATACGTAAGGCATTATTTTGATGTATACAAGCATCGAGAGAGATGCGGCACATAGCATCTCCCTATATATCGCACCAAATTCTACGAACATGCATGTTAGCGGTAACAACCACTGAGATCCCACACCAAACGCGTTAGTGTGTCTGAAAGGATACCATGCAACATTTCGGGAGCAAATTTACAATTTACATGGTTGCCACCAAATGCTGTCATCTCCATGTTTCTTAAGCTCTTACGTGGTGAAGCACTACTACATCCACTTCCAGACAGGTGCTTACGTGGTGAAGCACTACTACATGCACTTCCAGGCAGCTGCACACTTATGCTGCTGCTCATGCATTCTGAAAAACAGTCACGCAGAGGTATGGTTTTAACCAGCTATCAAATAGCCCCATTCGGTTTCCTGAACTTCAGTGGAAGGAAACTGTTTGTATCAGCATTCCTCTTCTTGCCAAAATTGCCAGGCGCCACAGCGATCGACGAGATTGAAGAAGTGGTGGTGTTTCTCCGAAACCTACCCATGTTCCAATATGAGAAAGGTTCATCATGTTGGCTGCTAGAACTAGGAGCATGTCTTCCAAAATTTTGTGGAATCATGCTATGCTGTCTGTCCTGGAGATCCTGCAAAAAACGGGGCGTTAACTTTTTGTAACGGAAATCAATGTCATTTTAACAGTTAGTGAGCTCAGCCATGCGCTCTTTATTAGCTACTCATTCTCAGCAGTACAGTTAGTGATTATTGAAATCCCACAGTCTTGCTCCTGATAAAATCACTCTGAATTTCTAAGTAACTAATCATGAAATCATGTGACTGAGGAGGAGGGCAGAGTTGGTGACCAGATCATGCAGTCATTATTTAAGAGAGGCGCTTCAATGCTTTCCTCAATAGTGATTTGCAGTTAGCTCGGCTTATCATTCCTTCAGCTAGAAACAAAAATGTAAAGGAGATACCACAAGCACTGGTCCCACGAAGCTCCAGGGTGATCTACACACTAAGATGGTTCGTTTGACATAGCATATGGACCATCAACAATAGTTGCTTTAGTAAGTGGGAAGTTATGTACCGTTGCTGGCATATGGACCATCAACAATAGTTGCTTTAGTAAGTGGGAAGTTATGTACCGTTGCCAGCAAAGTTATACTTACCCTACACAACAAGCATCTAGAAGATATGGCATCTTAGCAGTTGATCACTAGTCAGGGATAAGCAAGATCCAATTGAAAAAATGGGAGGGGGCCAGAGACTGGTAAGTTAGGAAACTTAGCGTTTACTAGAATAACTTTAGTTTAAAAACAAACATTCTTTATCTTTTGGCACCACACCAACAACTGGAACCGTTTTTTATTCTATGTATACAGATTTCCATCTACCACATGAACCATATTGAAGAACATCATCACATATAGATCTTGTGTAGCTTCTTTTTATTTCTACCTTGATGTAACGCATGATAACATGAGACTCGTGCATCTCTTCACGAGCACTGAAGAAATCAAGATTATATAGGTTGTGCAATACTCCAGGTTTACAGGTATCATATTAACTTGCTCTCAGGAACAAGCTTAATGTAGGTACTTACTAGTAGTTGTGCTTTGCTAGAAATAACTCATGATTTCAACGAAATGTAAGCTTAATTATAAAAACTTAAATGAACAGAAATGATAGCTGCCACATTTATGTTGCTGAAGTCTCTCAAATAACTACTGATGATCACTGCAATACAACCAATCAATGTATGACTAGCTTGATCAATATGAGTTCATCCTGAATGTTTTCTTCCTAGGGTATAAGATCTGAGATGCCCACAGGCAAAAAGTGGAGTACACCATAAGCAACACAATGACTTGATGTTGATAAAAGTCTCAACAACTTTTATCAAGATAAGTGCATCCCACTAATTTCAACAGATGCATATATCCAAATATGATGCTTCTCAACGCCCTTGCAATCCAAGTGCAACTATAATCTATCCATAGATTGTTTTCATTGTGTGGTACATTCAACGAAATTTTGGACATTCACTTAGATGTTTTCCCCAAGGTATTATTCCATTTTTGTAAAAACTAATTTCCTGTCTTATTCTGTAAATTCAGTTTCAAAATAATAACTTAATTTCTCCTCGTAGGAATATCTTTTGTTATGATAATGCCTCTGAAAATCTTCAGAATAACCAATCTGTCTTGCCCATAAATATACATGTCACCATGTAATGAGAGATGAAGCTGAAAACCTTACATGAAGAGTTCTTATGGGAACCACGTCCACAGCTTGAGTAGGATAAGCGGCACCTACACAAGGAGAAATCATCACAGTTTAATTAAGATCCAGTTGGAAACAACCAGTATGTGTGGTGGAAACCAACTGGATGAAGCGGTGAAACAGTAATGGATGCATGCAATGGGAAGGGACAAAGTGCAAGAAATCCCAAGGACGACTAGTAGAATAAAGAAATGGGTACATGTAATGCATACAATACACACATCCTGCTAACGATTTAAAAAATCAAATCGATCACTCTGTTGTATGAACACTTGCTTCTGTAGCACTTTCAAGCATCCATTAATTTACATCACAAAATTTTCGTAAATGCCAATTTTTTATGGAAAATTCTGACGCCATGAGGGAATAAGGAAGTCGGGGAGCGGGGAATGAAGGGAAAATGGAGCGCTGGCTGAAACTTTGCTAATGAAGTTTTACACGTATCCTTATTTCCCCATTGGGTGCAACTGAGAGCAGATTCACATATCCAAATATCCAATCCATACTTTGCTTAGAAAAAGAGCACGTGAATCCTAATTTCCCAAATGGGGGCATATGAGAGCAGATACAGGTATCCAATCCATACCTCCCAGAGTCTTGGTCAGATTATTTTAGTCGTCACGGGCTCATGGCACAGCTCTGTACAATAGGTGTTTGTAGTTGCTCGCTAGTTTCACGCAAAGCTAAAATAATACTTGGCCAATTTTATGTTGCTTGTGAGTTTATCAAGGTTACATTGCTGGCTGCAATGCTTTGTAGGCGAAGAAGTTGCGAAGTGGCTTAATGAGCTTGAATCTAGGGAACTGCACACATGGAGGAGACGTGCGCAAGGAAAAGCGCGAATCGATTCGATACCTGGAGCTCTGGTCGCAAGCGAGGCGGCGTGGGGGTCGCCCCCAACTATCATCCGCGACGACAGTCCGGGGAACCCACAGCTGCCGCTGCTGCTGCCGAGCCCGATCATAGGCCTGAAGGGCGCGAACTCCCCGATATCCGCGACCGCCGGTGGCGGCGCCGGGAGGCGGAAAAACGGCGACAGCATCGGCGGGCTGCCGCCGCAGCCGGAGGCGGCGGCGTCCCACGCGCCGACCGGCGCGCCCCGCAGCGGGCGCGGGCTCCAGCGGAAGGGTCCGAACCCGGCGCTGCGCGGCGGGGGCGGGGGCGGCGTGCGGGACTCGTCGGTGGAGACAGCGTCCTGCAGCGGAGAGGGATGGGGCGCGCAGCGGGGGAGTGGCGGGGGCCGCGGTGCCGGCGGCTGGTTGGGGGTGAGGTGGAGGCGGTGGATCCAGACGGAGGTGAGCGGGTCGGGGTTGCCATGCGGGTGCGGGTGCGGCGGGAGGTGGTGGTGGTGGTGCGAGGGGAGCGCGGAGCTGCGGCTCCCCACGGAGCTCCGGAGCGCGAGGTGCTCAGACATGGCGGCGACGAAAGAGACGGCGAAGGAGGAGACGAGGGTCGAAGAGGAGCAGCTTCCTTCCCCCGTGAGCGAGAAGCAAAGCGGAGGGCGCCGTGGCGTGGTGAAACGGTGAAAGCGCGCGGCGGGGGACACGATCACCTGCCGTTGATACCGCAACGGACGTGGAAAAGACCGCAGTTGCTGTACTTCTGTCCAAATGCCGTAGCGGACCGATCCGATACCCGTCACCGTAGACTTGACGCAAAATGGTCCATATAGATAATAGACCATACCGGTATGATCTGGTGATCATGTCTAGGTTGAACGACTGACATGTTAGGTCAGCACGGCATAACTCGTTTAGATTACCGACACCTAAATGGGCTGTGCCGATATGACACGATACAACAATGGGTGTAAACGTACTATGCACGTCCGGCTCAAAAAAAAGCTGTTTTTGACTGTTTTTTAACTATTAAGGTGTAAAAATTTTCAAAAAAATAGCAAAAAATTCAAAAAAGAGGAAAATTTGTCTATAAAATAGGGGGCATCTGGTCTATTTTTCACACCTCAAACTTCACTCTCATCTCTCTGTTTAGCTGTGAAAAATTCAGTAGTGTTTATGTAAATTTGACAAAATTAGTAAGAAATTCGTGCGAAATTCAAAAAATTCAAAAAACTTTAAAGAATTTTTGGAGAGCTGCAGAAGAGGTAATAGTGATGTCTTATTTTAATTTTTTATATTATTTTCTGATTGAATAGTAAGTTAGTTATACTTTACTATTTCAATTTGCAGTTAATTCAATAGAGAATTATGATTTTCAACTCTCCGAATTCGACCTCATGGTGAAGGATATGCAATCCTTTCAAGAAGGATATTTATCTACGGAAGGTTCACATCCACAACAACTGTAGAGCCAGAAGAAGCAGCCGGTCCGACGGCGCAGGGTCTAATACGAAAATAAATTTGAATCTATGCGTTTGGAAAGACCCTAAGTAACCCCTAGCATCTCTGCAGAGACTATGCAACGAGGCAAGATTATTGGTTCTTCCTCTCGAGGTTCTTATACAGTTACACATCAGTCAGGAGGAGAAAGGCGACAAAGCACCAGTAACCTATCAAACTATCTCAACAGTGATAGCGTCAGGTTTGAGCAAAAGTTTAACAGCCTCTTATGGTGGCAAACCTAGAAAGTAACATATACAGTGCTATCCATATTAGCACAGAATGTGTTTACTGTTCCTATCTCTAAAGTCTCTTTGGAGTCAGCCTCCAATCTATCTGGAAGAATAATTGAGGAGAGATGAATAAGTCTCTCGAATGAGATGGTCAAAATATTTCTGGCCGTCAAAAACTGAGAACAATTTAAATCAAGACCCCAACATAGTACACATAATGCAGACTTAGAAGAATCTTTTGATAATTTGTATTTGGATAGTAATGAATAGAATTTTTAATATTTTTTCTTCAGATGTAGTCTCTAGTGAGCTTTATAGGTTGTACTCTTTTTTTCTTTATTAAGATTTTCTCAAGTTGAGTTTTTACTTGATAAAGTTTTTAACAAGACAGCTATGCAATATAATTTAACAAGTTAATAAAACTCATTATCATATTTGATAATAATTATTTTGATGATTAACAATATCTATAATTTTATATAAATTTTCTGTAATTTTTTTATAATTTTTCCTTGATTTTCTATAATTTTTTGAATTTTTTCTCCTTTTCCAGATTAAATGGGCTAACCATGCTGGCATGGCCTGTTTTGCCCTAATCGTGCCCGTGGCGGTATGGCACAGTCGTGGGCCATGCCTGGGCTCAGTCCTCGGCTCATGGGTCGGCACGGTCGTGGGCGATGCATGGGAACCCGACCACTTTTTTTAATTTAGTTTTGAACATCTATTTTTACAATTCTAACACCATCTTTACTCTTGCCGAGCTTGAGGTAGCTACGCACCAAAAAGACCGCAGCAACGCCCTTGCCGAGCTGGTGGTTGCTACGCACAGTGGGTCTGTTAAAAGGCTGCTGCGTGTGGGTAGGTCTATGGAAGAATGCTAGATTTACAAAAAAAAAGTTTAAAGATTAAATTAAAAAAGTTAGCTACAGTGATAGGCTCACATCTTTATGGTTTTTTTGGGTATTTTTGTTGGTTCTTTTTTCCGTATTCATTTGCATTATTCGTGATAGGCTCACATATTTTTTCTATTTTATTTTTTAAATTTAATTATGCCAAATAAACCACATCAGTTATAGTGAAAAATAAACCAGCTACAGTGAAAAAGCCATAAGCCATCGTCATTTTGAATGCCCCGAAAAAGAGAAATTGCAGGCCGGAGTTTAGGAACTCAACTTAAAAAGTGAAGGGAAAACTTGCAGGCCAAAGTCTAGGGTTTATTCATATTGATTTCTAAAAGCTACTTTTCTATAATAAATGATTTTTGTACATTATATAGTTTTCAAACATTGTATCTTTTCAAGATAGGGTTTACTAGTCGATTGTATTAAACACTATAGTGGTTTTATTTATATCCGTCAAAATTGCACACGAGTCTCTCTTTATAAGCTACTACTATTTATTAACTAATACCAAAAGTCATTAACAAAAGTCAATATAAACATTTCCTTAGTAACTCAGTTGCCGTGGAAGGCTTTTCTCCGCTGCTCTATGCGGCATTGGCTCTATCGGCCACTTGTACTATAAGCATCTGGTTTTGGAAGGTCATCATATTTACACACACACACCATATCCCTGGGTGTATGTATTCATACTCCTCATATACTATTTAAATAATATTTTTTATACCTTTTTTATCCTTTTAAACATACTCTAATGATAATAATTAAATACTCCAAAGTGAGTTATATAAATTTTTTTTATCAAAATCCACTTTTATAGCATACTTTGTTAATATACTCTTTTTACATATGAAAAATGATATATAGCAAAAAATAAAGAACTTCGATGAATTTTTTCAACCATATAGCATTGAAGTATCTCAGAATTAGTATTTAAGTACACTAAAAATGATAAAAGAGGTATAACATTATAGCACGTTTGTTTAAGTGATATATTGTAAGATGAGAATAGATATATAGGTGTATTTTGGTCTCTCCTGGCCTATAACTTCTCGTGTAATTGTATGGAGAGGACTATTCTAACAAGCATAAACAGAAGCCATAGCAAAAGAACAGGGCCGTGCCGTGAAATTTGGAGGTCCTGTACAAAACTCTAAGTGAGGCCTAAATCAAAGTACCAAATATAGCCAAAATAATGTATATATTGCAGAGCAAATACGATATATCAAAAATAGTACCTTTTGAACTCTTGGTTTGCATAATCTTTAGCTATATCAGAAGGGTTTGGAGGCGAGGTATGTTCTTTTGGGTTACGGCTTTTGGTTTTTGATTGCGGCTTATTAGTCTAACGAACAGTGATTTTTGAGAGAAGTTAGAGTCGCTGAAAAGCCAAAAAGAACAGTACCAGATAGGAGTATTTTACTTTAGCTAAGAATGCCAAAGAGAGAGAGAGACCTCACATTTAGAATGAACTAGGTCAGGATGTAACTTCTTCTGCCAGTCCTTGTACTTCTAAGTTGCTATCCTTTATGTTGTATTCTCTTTCTCTGAAGAAACCAATGAAATAAATCATCACCGTATGTTTAAAGATATTAGCAGAAAAACAACTTTAGCAATGGTATATATCTTGAAGTTGTTATTTTAATAGAGACAAATTCACCTTGTGGTTACCATGACGAGCCAGTGATGTTTATGATGAAGCAAATGGTACAATATTGTAGCAGGAGAAGTCCAATGCATGGGGTGGCTAAAATATGCAGAGTGAATCATCGATACGATGCATGCAGCTGTGCAATTGGGCGATTGGGCGAAGCGCCATGCAGAGACGCACGCGCGGACTCGAGGCCCTGTGCGAGCGTACCGCTCGCACGCCCATGGGCCCGGCCATGCAAAAGAATTGTCCACAGTGGATCTGAACTTGGATAATATTTTTTTGAGAGATAATAAGTCAGACGAACACACAACTCACATCTCACTCACATACACGCATGTATGTTCTTAACATATGTTTGAAAATTTTGCAAAGACACTAAAGACTTACGAAAAGCGGACACATATATTTGGGGTGCGACGAGCAGGTGCGATCCGAGGAACAAACCAAGCTACAGCTGGGTCCCCGAACTTGGATAATACTTGATGTCTCAGCCTTCGAGGAGTCCCAAGCTGATCCAAATCCATAAGGGCTGGGGTACACCCTGAAGATAACTGGGTTGAGTGGTTCACTTTCAAGAAAGAAAAGAGCTTGTGAACTTTTCAAAAGAAAAGAAAACGAAAGAAGATAGTTTGTGAACATTCCAAAAAAAAGCAAAGAAAAGAAACAGAAAGAAGAAAGCTTGTGCTCTCGGCATGCTACTGTATTTGTCAGCCACGGCTTTGTCATTTATTCCAACCTTTAATTCGACCCGATTTTCTCTTGGGATTGACTGAAGAGCATCTAGGTGCTCTTCGGTTTTATAAAGCACTCACTTTTTTATGGAAAATTTTAGAAAAAATTGGTTTTCTATTTATGACATTTACCACTAAATTATATCATCTAACTCAAGAAATTCAAAAATACAACTAAAAATAAAAGTATTCATCTGGATTTTTAATAATTACTAGACAAAAGTTACATAAATTACCATCAGTTAGACACTAAATTACTACCGATAATTTAATTGCATCATAAGTTACCATTGTTAGTTTTAACAAATTATCACCCTAATTTCAAGAATTCGTCTACACTCCAGTCACTCCTTCGCACCTTAAGTTATCATTGTAAGCTTTAATAAATTACTACATTAATTTTAGAATTTACCATCACTTTGTGAGTATGTGTAAAAATGTTTCAAATTTAGCATCTTTAGTGCCATAAATTATCATATGCAAATTTAACAATTTACCACCCTAGTTTAATATTTTACCATCATTTTTGTAAGTGTGCAAAAAATAGTTGAAAAGTTATTATTTTTTGAACCATAACTTATCATTTATAATTTGAACACATTACCACCCAAAAAGTAACACTTCTACCTATAAATATATCCGATATTAGTCTTATTTTGTTGGTCACAAAACACATAAATTATAAGTTGAAAGTACGGTTTGAAAGATATAACTATATAAATCTCTTTAGTTAGATGAGAAAAGAATGTTCTATAGATTAATAGAAAATTTAAGAGGCCTTTATGCAAAATTAGGTTTTTCTATCAACTATGCAGCATTCTCCAAGCAAGGAATATGTGTGTGGGGCCTGCACGTGGATGCATTAGCTCAACGTTATGAATTCATGTTTATAAACAGCTCGTAGCACAAATAGGAGCTAGGGAGCATCAACTTCCAAATTTTCTTTCGTTTCTCTTTGAACTTAAAAAATTTCCCAGTGTTTATTATGCTTATTCTCGACTACTTCTTAGGAAAATCGCAACAATAGGTTATTCGGACACACATGGTTCCAGTGAAAGCAACACACACCCTCCCAAAGTGATATGGTGGGATGATCCCTTGTTTATTCGCTAATATGAGCTATGGTTGATGTATTTCTTTTGTTATTTACACATACTCACAAAGTGACGGTAAATTCTAAAATTAATGTAGTATTGGGATGTGACTTAGACAATTGCCGGTAAAGAGCTGGTGTATTTAGACAATTGCGCCTTAGGGCATCTACAACGCATTGTATTTTGGTTTGTACTCCCCCGGCAATATAAATCCAAAACCTATTATGCGCACGATCAAAGATACATTAAATTTAAGAAAAAGTTAGTATCATTGGGCCATGCATATCTCTATTAAATGTCGTACTATAATTACTCTTATTTTTTCGGTATTAAAGTAGAGGTATATAGTAAAAATATTATAACAAGTACATCTTTGATCTCCGATAATGGATTTATACTGTGGGACGATGTTTCTTAAAATGAGAACTTATATTGAGGGATGGAGGGAGTATTTAAGAAAAGAGAATGCTCCATTTAGCCTTAAATAAATAAAGGAGAGGAAGACAACGACAATGAACAACTATATCTAATGACGGCGGGGCCAATGACGATTAGAGAGGAAGACGATGGTGGGTTCAACGTGACGGAGGCGACGCCATGCCCAAGGAAGCCAAATTCGGTGGCACCGCACCTAGGGATAGCTGGATCCACTGATGCTAGGGCCAAAGATAGGGTGGTCGATGCAGTCTGTAGGGGAGGGAGAGTGAGGAGAGAGAACAGGTGCGGGGAGAGAGATAATAAGGGAGATGGGAATACACAATATGTATATACAGAATGGTGGATACGCAATACGTATAGTATTTCTATCCACTTTGCCAGCACAGATCTTGATGCACTTTTAGTGGTCTAGATAGTGTACCCGTTACATGCAAGGTGAGAACCGTAACCTTACTAAAAATGTGCCTAGGAGGTCCAAGCAGCGGCCCAGTAAAGGCGGTGACGCGCAGCCAGCCGAAACAGAGAGGACCAGTGCTTTGCGATGCGTGCAGGGACATCCGGCCCGCCCGATCATCCGATTGCCCTACCCTCTCGTCTCCTTCCTCGGCCCATAAATTCCACTCTCCCACTCCTCCACGGCTCCCCCCTCGCCGCTCCGACTCCCAAGCCCAAATCCCCAAATCGCCTCTAAAACCCTAGCCACCCGCCATGGCCGCCTCCCCCACCGCATCCGCCTCCGCGGCCGCCGCCGCGGTGGCGGCGGCTGAGGCCGCCGACGGGCCAGTGCTCAGCGTGGTGTCGAAGCGTCTGCGCGCGCTGCGGAAGAAGTACAACCGCATCCTGCAGATGGAGGAGTCGCTTGCTGCCGGCAAGACGCTCAACCGCGAGCAGGAGGAGGTGCTCCGCTCCAAGCCCGTCGTCTCCGCGCTCATCGACGAGCTTGAGCGCCTCCGCGCGCCCCTCTCCTCCGCCCTCGCCGAGGAGCTCTCCTCCCGCCCCGCCACCCCTGCCCCCGCCGCCTCCTCCTTGTCCTCGGACTCCGATTCGTCCATCCAGGACCTCCTCGCGCTCGTCTACTTCGGCTCCCTCTTCGATGTCAAGTCGCAGAGCGAGTTCGGCGCCACGATGGTCGCTCGCACGCACGAGCGGAGCTGCTGCATCACCTACGACTACGTCACGGATGACGCGGCGGACCTGCTCGTGGAGACCGACCTCGACGCGGTGTCTGCTCTGGCCTCCCTCGCCGCGGCCCACCGCCCTGCTGCCGCAGCGGGCGTCTCCCACAGCGACGCTCTCCAGGCCTGTGCCCACCACGCCCGCCTCTGGCTCCGCCGCGCAGATGAGCCCATCCACCCTGACTCCGGCATTACATGTGAGGATGGATACATGGTTTCTACTGTGGTCTCATTTGAGGTGATAGGTGATTGACATGTGTTATCTTTGTGGCTTTTTGGCTGTAGATGCTGGGGTAAGGGCTAAGCTGGACAGGATCATGGCATCGGACTACTACACAGCGCAGCCAGAGATGAGGGCGACGGTGGATGTGGCAGCTGCGGTGGGGAGCTATGGAGCTGGAGATGTGCAGGCTCAGGAGAGCATGGTTGTGTCGCCAGAGTTATCGGCAGTGGAGGAGAGCTTACCTACTGAATTACATAAGGTGAAATGATTTTTGTTCTTTTGTTGTCATTTAACTTTTGCTTGGCGTGGACAAATGATTCTTGTCCTGTTTATCACGATGATGTGCGGTAGTACAATACTGCTATTATTGCCGCAGCTTCTTGTATTATTATATCTTTCTGGTCTGATTGTGCTGCTTTAGTATTAATGATCAATTGTGGAGAATAGCTTCATTTGGATTAAATATTACAAGGTATCCCTGTTTCGGGCTTAGATTATCTAAAGTTTATAGGGTTAGATAACTTAATATGCTGTGTCGTTTGAATCTTCTGAAATATTGCACAGATGGAATCATACTTAAAAGGACAATTAGTGCATGTGCATCAATGTTTTTTTTTTGGGGGGGGGGGGGTACTCGCTTGAAAATGGTTTATGAGCTCTTTTAAATTATTGTCATTTGTTGGTATTATACTGTGATGTTGTACTTGTACCATTCTGGCCTTCTGGGTATAGTGTCACGACTATTAAGAGTAGGATAAGAGTATATGAAGTTTGTCTATATTGGTGCCAAAGGTTTTTGTACCTTGTATATTGCTGCTATTGGGATGTGATTGACTGACTTCGCAATAGGAAAATTGACTTTTCATAGTAGTAAAGATGAATATGATGATATGTTCCATCTTGCCTGTTGCTATTATTTTAATAGTGCGATACCGAATGTGTTGGAATTCGGAATTATAGTCGTGCACTAACTTGTGTGTTTATGATTGTTTGATACGATCCTCAAATTGTTTATTATATTTTCTGTTCATCTTGTTTCTTTGAACTCAGTAAGTATTATGGATGCATTTCATATAAAAAAATCTGGTCTTTTACTAATTTGTGGAACTTACAGTTGATATGCTTTTAGTATTTGTTGTTTTATAGGATGGATATTTCAGAAGTCAGCAATGCACTACAGTTACTTTAAGTTAGGGAATAAGATCTATACTTTCTGATTTCACATCCTGACATATCTACTTTATGGTTACAAATATACTCATTTTAGAATATAATACTGTGTACTGAACTGTAACATTCTTTGATGATGTGTCGTGCTAATGTATATTAGCCTAGGCATTTGCTTGGATTTTGCTGTCATATTTCCTTTCTTAGGTGGATATTCTCTATCATATAATTGAGAAAATCACTACATGCCACTGAATAACTACATAATTCCTTATATGCCACTCATTGTGAGACTAACATGTGGATCCCGGTCCCGCATGTCTGTGAAACATTAGTGGCATATAGTGAGCATATGAAGTTGTTCAGTGGCATATATGGAATTGTCTCCATATAAATGTAACTCCTTAAATAGTGAATGTTATGTGAATGTTATTTACGCCATTTTGCCTCCCAGGAAAGAAGGATTTTCTAGTTTTTGGCAAGGAACAATTATGAGATACTCATTATTTATTTGCTGCGAACACCTAGCTTCTAGGGTCTTGAGAATTTTGTTATCCAAACTTGATGAGTTGTTGATACTTGAAAAAATCTACACAAGATCAATATTGACAATGCCTGGGTAAAAGAAATACAAGATGTGCAGGCTTTAGCCTCTAGATCACATCAAGTTGAGGTTAGAGCTGTTTTCATCCGGGCCTACCAATATAGTTGACACCTTTATGAGCATATTGTTCTCCTCATGTGGGAATACACCATCGCGTGTCTATGCCATGTGAATTGTGGGAGCATACTCAAGGCAATGTAATTTCCCTAAATTGCACGAGGGAACTCATGACCTTCATGTGCATGTCTACAGTTCTCCATGCTTAACAAATTAAATTAGGATGTGTTCAGTATTAGTTGGTGCTGGCATCACCTCTGCATGTTGCTTCAGACATCAACTTACATTCCCATGTGGCCATGTGTCATATGACTAGATGTCTTGTTTCACAGTGAAGTTTATCATTCGTAAATGAAGACTAGAATTGCACTTTTTCATAGATAACACAAGTGTCATACAGTTGCACATAAGTTGATAATTCTGTAGTTGTATTATAAAATTTGCTATGTTTCTTTTATATAATCATTTATTCAGAATTAGGTGTCCCTGATCTTCAATTCCACATGTTGGTTTTCTGTAATTCCCATGTCCCAGCAATGTTAACCCTCCCTCCTGGGCACACGCCCATCGCCTACCACACACAAAAAAGAGTATCAAGTGCTCTAATCTTTAATGTGGTTGCCTTCAACTAGCAACAACCAAACCGAGACAAATAATCTTGCTTTATACAACTTTTTAGTTTTTCTCAATTTTATGTTGCAGTAACTAGCAACTACCATTGCTTGAGTTTAATATTTCAGTCAGGAAAATCAGTCAACCCTGACCATCATACAACTCATTGGTTGCTTGCCGCCATACATAAGGATATAAATTTCTTTAAGGAGTTACTATGGTACATGTGTTTGTTTTCTGTTAACTTTGCATTCTACCATTGCTGAGTGTAATTTATTTTATGAACATTTTCCACCATCCACTATTCATTCTACAAGTGAGTGAGGGAAGTAGGAAATAAATGCAGGGGGAGTAAAAAATTTGAGAAGCCTTTTCTAGCTAAAAGTTGCTCGTACCATAGCCATCCCCAATCCTTTATTGTTCTAGGAATATTAGGACACAAGTTAGACAATATTCTTGGTAAGGTATCTGTTTATATTCTTGGTAAGGTATCTGTTTCTCTCTCTTTCATTGGTGTAGTGGTTCCAGGTTCCACAAGCCTAGGTTCCTCTGCATGCTCAGCTTTGATTGTTAACTGTAGAGCTAGTTTCAGACATGAACCTCCTTATTTTCAAGACTGAAGGACTGTAGCTTGCCTTTTTTACAATGATTGACCTTCTAAGTTGCATTTTATGAACAATGTACTGTCAGCTCTATCCTCTCTGTATTTATTTGCACGATGCACACTTCTTTTTAGGGTGATTAACTTTAAGCTGATTGTAGCAACTAATTGAAAGTTTGATGTTGACAAACTTCTGTTATTGCCATTTTTAGTGTGCTCAAGTACTGCGCTTTCAAAAGGATTATTTTTTTCTTATTTCTTATTTCTTATTAGAAACTAACCTATTCCATTTATCCTCTGCCTATTTTTGTAATAGCACTATAAGATTAGTGCGTATAATATTACTTCCTACTTTTATACTGCAGTAGTATTCGGCTTGGTCTTTAGTGGAGAAAGCTGACTGATGGAAAGTACTGTAGGCCATTTGTTAGTTTCCTGTGTTGGTGGAGCATATACGGGAGACTGAGCCCTTAGAGAGACTTCTATATACTTTTATTCTGGTTTTTGCCTGACCGATCCACTACCTCAAACCTGACCAGATCATCTTCGGTTCTGGTTTTATCCAATTGAACTGGCAGTTTGGTCAGGTATTAATAACCAAGGTTTATCTTCAGCTAGAGCTTATGGTGCTTATAAGCTGAAGGTAGAAGTAAATGGTGGCTTAAGATTGTGCTTATTCAGTATGTTGATGCCGTGTTTCCACTAGATCTGCAATGAGGTTGACGCTGGTTGGGAGGGGGCTTGTGGGATACTGGGATTATAAGCTGAAGCTGGATATAAACTGGCTTATAAGCCTCAGCTAGGCAAATGGGAACCTTGCAATGGGAAAATGTTGATAGAACTGTACTTATTTATAGTCTGCAATACTAATACCTATTTTCGTCCATGTTGTGTGTGCATAATTTTTTCATGTGAAGTAATGTGATGACTCTTAGTGAATTTTGTGTGTTTTAGAATCAAGAAATGTGCTTTAGTTTCCATGAGGAAAAACAAGAACAAATGGATATGTAAATGGTTAACATTATTCTGACTCCTAAAGATTTATGATATGCACTTCAGCAAAATTGTAAGGTAGATAGCAAGCTCATCTGAGGCAACAAATTAAAAGACTCTGTTGTCTTGGATTTTTTTGGTATTGTTATCATAGCTATTTTTTAGTTAATCTTGTCAGTTGTTTAATGCAAGAATTGGTGTGTTGTAGCTTGTGTAGATGATGGTAAATAGTAATTGCCAATGCTAGAAAATTTTGAGTGTTTGCTCATGTTATTAAAGCTTTCGAGTTGGAATATTTTTCGATAGGACTGAAATGGTGTCTTTAATTGTGCACCTAACCCAATACTATTTGTGAGCGGCCATATTAGGAGAGAACTTTTTTTGTTGGCTGTGTGTAGTCTATGAACTATTGAAACTGTTAGGATCTTTTGTTTCTGCTTATGAGGTGGAATTTATATCCTTTGCTAAAAGGAATGTTTCGGTTGTTTGTTTAGCAGTGTCTTTGGCATGTTGATTCATTTTTGTGATGTTTGTAACATCTAGAAGTGCATTGTAGAATTTGGAATCTTTTGGTTCCTGTTTGGATAGAGTGAGCAAAAAGATGTGGAATTTGGAATGGTGCAGAGGTTGGGTGGTGTACAACTGTACTTTGTTGGAGTTGGTATAGATCATGGGTGGGATTAAGTATTGGAAGTTATCAAAGGCCAATATCAGTTTTTGTATTCAGTTAGTGCACAGTTTTTAGTATGTGAGGTATTCTCATAGTAAAATGGAGGTGTGCTGTTTTCAGCATAGAGAGGGAGATAGGTTTTGTCTTTATTGCCCTATGAGAGGAGAAGGGATTAATGGGTTAGTTTCCTTAACCTCTTTACCTCAGAAACAGGAAGGTAGAGGCAATTGACCTGTAAACAAAATGTTGTGATTAATTTTTTCTGTATCATTACACAGCATAGAAGTGATGTGATGATTTTGTCTAATTAGTCCATTGCCTCGCATCTTTATCGTTTTTGCTGATTTGTTTATGTATTGACAGGATGAGAAGGAAGATTTGCAGGCTACAGAAACCTACACTGACCATCAGCCCAATGTCGGTGATGCTCAAAATGTGGTACGTACCAATGACCTTGTGAATACTTCTATATGTAAGATTTTTCCAACTTATACTAAATAATTTCAGGATGATGAAGCCTTGGTGAACCCTCCTGAAGAACCCCACTTGGCTGAGGCAGAGCAGGAGAAATTTGAAGAATATGTGGAGGAACAAGATCAGAGGAATGGAGAGCCAAAAGATCAACAGTTCATCCATCGACGATTTTCTTACCAGAACCAGCGTGGTGGCGGTCGTGGTGGTGGCAGGAGGGGCTATTCTACTGGCCATGGTGGTCGTGGAGGCCGGGGTATGGGCGGTGGAGGTGGCCGAGGTATGGGTGGTGGTGGTGGATACCAGAACGGCCGGGGAGGTGGTAATGGATACCAGAACGGCCGAGGTGGTGGTGGGTACTACTATGATTCTGGATACTACCAGCAGAGGAACTACAACAACAATAGAGGCAGGGGTGGTCGCTCTGGTGGCAATTCTTTCTACAACCACCATGGAGGCGGCTCGCAGGGAGGAGGCCATCCTGGGAGGGTTGAGCTGGGCGCAAACGCTTAGCTTCCTAACTATTTTGCCCGGAGTGTTATGTGAGGAAAGGACATATCGAGACTGAGAACTAACCTAGCCTGTTATTATGTCACATTCGCCCCAATCTGTGAGTTATTTTGTCTCCAATAACTGCATATGGTTGGTCGATAATTGTGGAATACTGTGGGAAAGTTGCTTGAGGTGATATTCGTTCGCCTAAATTATGCCTTCATGTGTTCCTATTCCCCTTGTTTCTGCTGTGCGCGCGCGTGTTCTCTGCATTTTGTCTGTTGATTTTGTTTTTGCAGTAGATGGCAATGTCTGCCTTGCGTTGTCTTTGGTAATTTCAGGTGTTTGTCTACATCTACAGTAGGGCTGCAAAAATTGCTCGAGGCTCGCGAGCCGGCTCGGTCTCGTGAATTTTTGAGCTGAGCTGAGCCCCTCTACGAGCTCGCAATGATTTCGAGCCGAGCTCGAATAGCCTGCTTTGGCTCGTATGTGCAGGGTGCAGCCAGCTAGTCCAGTCTCCTAGGCCTAGCCTAGTCATCCTGTTCCTGTGCCGTCGTGTGCAAGCATAGCTCGATCCCCATCCTCGTTCTGTGCCATCTTGATCTGATTCCCCAATCTCTATCATCAGTTCCTCAGTCGGCCGATCCCCTTCCACCGCGCGCGCCCGGCCCGTCCACCATGCCTCCCGCTCTTCCTCTCTAGAGGTCAAAGGGGGAGGAGGAAGGTATAGTGCGTTTGCAAGCTCTGAGGAGACGAATCTACAGCTGCGGGAGCAATGGAGGGTATGTGGAGGGAGGCCAAGAAGGCATTGGGCCTTGGCCTTTGCGCGCACCTCCCCATCGTCGCCGGCGACTGGGAGGATGGCGCCAGCGAGCGCCGCGCGTCGGATGCGTTTTTTCAGAACTTGGACGGCGCACGTGTTGGTGCCGAACACGCCGACGCAGGTGGAGGTCAGCGCGCTTTGGAGGGCCAAGTCTACCAAGGTGAGGCCTTTTCTCCCCCCGGGGGCAACTCTCTTCCGTCATTTCGAGTTAACATTTGTTATGATTGATGCTATGTCCGGGGGAACCTAGCCGGGGAGGCTAGGTGGGAAATGTTGCGGAGATGGGCGCTTCCTCTTGGGGTTCTTGGTCAGGGTTAGGTGCGGATTGGAGCAATGTGACTTCTCCTGTGAATGATTTGGGTCCAGATGTGGTTCTTCTGCTCAGCAGTTTTCGGTTGCAGTGATGGACGTTTCGTTTTGGTTTTTCCTGCTCGCGTATAACATTTTTTGTATCCATCCGAATTTTTAACATCATCATGATAATAATTGATGAAAAATAATTGCTGGATCAATCTGCTTTTCATTTCATCCAGTAAATAATTGATAGCAGTTAGATAATAAAAAGGAATCGTGAACAGCTAACAGCTATCACATTTTTATTGCTCGATCAGTCATAACTCATATGTATTCAGTGTTTTATGGATGTTTTTGCTCTCAGCAACATGGTTAGGTGTTTGGGAATTCAGTTGTTTCTTTATCACTATATTTTGGTTTTGTCTATTGATGACATGTTAATCTATCACAAAGCAAAAAAAAAAAGCATTTTTATTGGCTTGCGAGCTGATTCGAGCGGCCAAGCTGAGCTGGCCTTTTAGCTCGTTTAGGAAACGAGCTGATCTGAGCCATAGCTTTAGACAAGCTTGGCTAAGTCTGACTTGAGCCAGCTCAACTTGACCCATTTCCAGCCCTAATCTACAGGGTGGTTCTCAGAACGCTGACCCAATCTGTGCCTGGTACCAATAGTGTCCCATTGTCGCTTTTCTAATGTCTCCACTGTCCACTGTATTGATGCAGCTAATGCTTGCCGAGATCTGGATTCTTCGCTTTGTCATCTACACTCCTGGTGAGTTCTTCTATGACGATTATGCACAGGTCAGGTGTCGAATGTGTCACCTGTCCACGGCAGGAAGCAATCTTTTTTTTTTTGTTTTTTGTTTTACGTGCGGTTGCCTCCCTGCCTTGTTTGTTTAGTGCGAGGATTGTTTGGTAGGACTTGATCAGACGGATGACAAACCCGATCTCCTGTTTTCTGAGAAGACGTACCAAGTTTTGCTGAGCGATTAGTTTCTGACCATGTCTTATCTTGCCCGAGGTAACACATTGACTTCACCAAAAATGTCTCGGTAAACTAGGCCATCGGTACTTGAGGCGAGAAAGGCTAATAGAACGTAGTGATTTGTCGGGTTCTTGCTTTTCGCATGGAGCAAAATCATGCATTGGATCGCTGAATCCATCATTTGCGTGCTGCACGTCGATTCAGGCCGGAATCATGGCGCTGCATGTGTTCTCCCAACCTTTGACCACCGTTCTCCCCGTTGTTTAGACATGCTGATTTCGGCTTAAGTTTTTGAATTTTAATTAATTAATTACAGTAAAAAAATTATTATCAATTGTAGTATAAAATAAATCAATTACACTATAAATTCAATCATAAACTATTAATTTTCAGTTCAAATAAGCGCCGTCTTCGCTCGTTTCATCTTTTTTTCAGCTTCTAGTTTCAGCTTTTTTTACTATTCAGTAATTCATCTTTTTCTGATTTTTTTTAGATTTTTTGGGTTTTTTGTATTTTTCTTTTTTCCCGTGTTCCTTTTACATTGTCCGTGATGGGTTAACATATTTTTTCTATTTTTACATTTTTTTAAATTTAATTATGTCCAAAAAACCAAATCAGTTACAGTAAAAAAAATCAGCTATAGTGAAATTTCAGCTAAAAATAAAAAACCATTGCTAAAACAAATACCCTCCTCACAAAACCGCGGTTACCTGTCCTTAAGCCCCAGAGCGGAAGGGTCAAAGAGGAAAAACAGTGCCTTCGTCCTTTCACGATGGTATTATTAGTCCAGCACCGCATGTTGCGGTCCTAGAAGATGGCATTCTGGCCCGCTCAAAGTAGCGTTCAGACGCCGCGTTCAACGATGAGATCCCTGTTTAGCGATTTTGTTCACTGTATATTATTTTGTCATCTAGTGATTTTTTTTGTATTTTTATGTTTTGTTTTTTTCTCGTATTCTTTTACATCGTCTACTCTATGTTAGTATGTTGCTTTTATTTTTATATTTTTTAAAATTTAATTATGGCTAATAAACTAAATCAGCTAGAGTAAAAAATTATACAGCTATAATAAAATTTCAACAAAAATTAAAAATCACCGCTATTCCAAACACCTTTTGCTTATCCATCAACTGCCGTACTTAAATTACTCCCACCGATAATAACGGGCGCTGGATCTTTCGTTGCTTTGTTCTTGCCGGGCGAAAAATCTCGATTTTGTCAGCTTATACACGCATTGGATTTCCTTGGGTAATGAGTGACGACCGAGATGGCGAGATGTAAGTTGGAACTACGCCATATTGCCACATCATCTGAATTGATTACAAAGAGCAACGACGTACAGTATTACAATATGCTTGTCAGCTTGTCCACGCTTCTTGTCTTGATTGTAACACCGACATGCGTGTCCTCGCGTCGATGGTCCGATCATGACTAGCCATCCATGGCTGTGAGCATGTTGTCCAACGCTGCTACGTATCAGGACACGAAGGCATCGGAAGCATGCCATAGATGTAAGCTTCTTTATTTTGCTCCAGTTCAGAAGAAGAAGAGAAAAAAAAAATCACAGCTTCGTATATAACCCTAATTCCTAATCTTTTGCCGTTAATTTCCCGGCAGCATCCTTCACTGTCACACCTTAATGCCGGGTCATTTTCTAGCCTCCCTCCTGCTGGAGTCCGCACGGCAGTTTGCTGATATTTTCAGCTGCACAAAGCTGAGATCGAACAGCTTAGCTAGCGAGGCAGGCTGCATCCCCAGACGACCAACTCATTGGATCAATGCAACAAGCTGTAATGGTGTACATGCACAGCACAGCAGCTGAATAGTTAAAAAAAAAAAGAGCAGGAGTGAGTGAGACAGCAATTGGAAAATACTGCAGCCTTGGAAAGCTGTCGTTCGTACGTACGTGCTCCCTCCTTCCATCTGCATCTTGAAATCCCCCCTCGCGCCACTTCCCCCCTACTAATCCATCCATCTCCTCGAAGTTATAAATCACAACTCAAAAAAAAAAAAACAGACCGTATGCATGAAGCAAAGCTCCCTTTCTCTTTCTGGATCACTCCTATAGGAACGACAGAGAGAGGTAAATAGTGCTGTCCAAATTTTTCTCTAAATATTCTTAATCTTTATTTAAATAATTATAGAGTTACTGATATTAAGATTAACAGCTAAAACCCCAAATTAAATTGCTCAAGAAATCAAACTTTAAAAATTTGACAAACCTTGGCGAAGTCTGCAATTTCAACCTAAGACGATGCAAATTTTAGTGTAACTCAAAAAATATAAGTCCATATGATATGAAATTTTGCACATATCTCGCTTAAGATCTCAGAAATCTATTCCAACCAAGAATCGCAAAAATCTATGTCAAAATTAAGACCTTTTCTAAGATTAAGTAAGATTGCATCAAAACCGGGCTAAAATCGAAAACAGAGAATATGGCTTGCTAATTGGTAGAAAATAGTTAAGATGACTCTAGATATATTTTTATATGTCACAGCAAGTAAAAATACAAAAAAAAAAATTGAGGCAAAAACACTTGGATCAATAAATAACTCGGAGAGACCAAATCAAATGAAAAATTGAACAACTTTATGAACTTGCAACTAGATACCTAAATGGATGGGGATTGATCTCTAAGACTTATATGTTCTTGGTACAACAAGATTAAGAAAGGGAGAGAGAAGAAGAAAACCAACCAAATCAAGAGCAAATCAATCAACACAAGAGAATTCATAGGAGATGAACAAAAAGTGATGTTTTACTATTTGAGGATGAGTGTTTTATAGTCCCTCCTACTAGAGAACAAGAAAGCATACCATAGCACTCAATTTCTCTCAAACCCTAATCTTATAACACTTGATCTCAGTAGCAAGAGAGGAGAGTTGGATAATTAATTAGTAAGTCTCCATCATAACCTGTTAAATAAATAGGCAACCAACACCTATATAACTATAGTGGATGCTATCCACTTAGCACACATGGGAGAAATCCAATAACTCCACACAACATGGGTTTTACCCACATACTATACTTATGCACATTTTCAAAACGTATAAGTTCGAATACGCTAAGTTCTTAGCCTTTATCTATCTTAATCTTTTCAGTTTCTTCTTGACCTAAACCACTCTCCCAAGTACCGCTCAAACTCTGTAGTTTTGATCCAAGATAGTTTCTAGTATTATGATCAACTTATTAAAATACCATTTATTGACTCGGTCTTCTACTTCTATTACAAGCAATCACTATGCATACCATGTATAGGTGTATCATTGACTTACCACGCGTCGGCAAGTCTCTCTTGTTTCGGTTCCACGGACTATGCTTCACTTAGACCGATCAAACCATATGGTGCAACCTATCGCTCGAACTTCTCTTCAACATATCCCGCTTTTATTGTGTCGTATTTGAGCTCAGTCATCTCATCCGGCATTTTCGATCATTCTGGACTTCGGCTCATCCATGAGCATAGTCCCGATTCTTGCTGTTGATCATAGTTGACTCCAAATGTTCCTACATATTTAAAGACAAAAAAAATTATTTTTAGACACACATTTTTATAATTTGATTTATGTTAGCTATAACATGTTTCATGCAATATATAAACACTGGCCTAGGTCACCCAAACTCACCGCAAGACTCAAATTCCCAAAAATCAAAACTCAACTAAGGCTGCACAAGCCAACAACTTTGACCGGACTCCCATATTGATCAGACCGCTGACAGGAGTCGATCAGACTAGTTTTAGCCACCGATTTGATCGCTGGGAGGATCCGGTCTAACCTCACCCTTTGGCCGGTCAGACCGGCTTGACTGTCGGTTGTTTGAAAAATCCGACAATTTGTAAAATTAAATTTTTAATCTTTTTAAATTGCAATAATTTATTATAATATAATTTTACATGTTCTCACATGTTTCTTTACATATGATTCCTCCCTCCCTTTTCTCATCCCTTTCGCTGCGTGCGTACGTACTCTGGAGTTGTGGAGTGTTGGACCCCTTCCATTCTCTCTTCCCAAGCGCGACCATTTCTTCTCCCGGCGTCCCTTCTCTCTACTTCAACTCTTCCAACACCACATCTTATCATTCGACGTATGCTTTTCTTCTTTATACTTCCATCCTAACTAGAGAGGGAAAGAAACGACTAGCCCACGCACTAGGTAGAGAGAGTACGGACAAACTTGTGTTTTCTCGATCAAGAGAGCTAGACTGCAGAGAGAGCTGCAGCAATATACTACTACAGTGCTAGGTAGCTAGAGGAGGAGGAGCAAGAAGCCAGAGAGGGAGGTGCAGAAACATCCAGAAGATTCTAGAAGGTCCCATGGGCAACACGTGCGTCTGCTGCACCTCCTCGACCACCCCCACGTCGCCTCAGCCGCAGCCCAAAGCGGAGGCTCCGCCACATGCCAAGAAGAAGCCAGCGCCGACGCCTCCGAGCTCCCAAAGCCACAGCCAAGAACCAAGCCCAAGGGGTAACGCCAATCCCAAGCCCAGGCCCAGGCCCAACCCGTACGACTGGACGACGCCGCCGCCCGCGGCGGCGCAGACGTCCCGCCGCGCGGTGCGCGTGCTGGAGGGCGTGGTGCCGCACCACCCGCGGCTGCATGTGACGGACAAGTACCACCTGGGCCGCGAGCTCGGACGCGGCGAGTTTGGCGTGACTCACCTCGCCACGGACCTCGCCACGCGGGAGCGGCTGGCGTGCAAGTCCATCCCGAAGCGCCGCCTGCGCACGGCCGTCGACGTCGCCGACGTGCGCAGGGAGGTGGCCATCATGGCGTCTCTGCCGGACCACCCGGCGCTGGTGCGCCTGCGGGCCGCGTACGAGGATGCCGAGGCGGTGCACCTGGTGATGGAGCTGTGCGACGGCGGGGAGCTGTTCGACCGGATCGTGGCGCGCGGGAGGTACACGGAGCGCGCGGCGGCGGCGACGGCGAGGACCGTGGCGGAGGTCGTGCGCGCGTGCCACGCGCACGGCGTGATGCACCGGGACCTCAAGCCGGAGAACTTCCTGTACGCCGGCAAGAGCGAGGACGCGCAGCTCAAGGCCATCGACTTCGGACTCTCCGTCTTCTTCCGACCAGGTCAGCTTGCTAGCCCTGCATGCTTCATGCTTGTATAATTTACTATTCTCTTACTCCTTCCGCGTTAATTTGCTCAACATTTTCTGTTCCAGAAAAAAAGACAGAGTAGTCATTAATAAGCGCTAAATGTTGTCAAATATCGAACGTTAGGAAAATCGAGAGCAATAGTTTTGAGCTTCAAGAGACACTGAGAGTGTCGCCCTATGGAGTCTTTACTTTTAAGGGTATTCTTGAACGGTTTTAATATTGTACAGTTAACTAAAATTTTTTTACCTTCTAGTCATCTAAATTGTATAGTACTAATTTTCTCCCTCTCTCTAAAAAAATACCACCTCCATAAAAAAAAGAGTCCGTTGAAGGATACTCATCCAATTGATAAAAAAAGTGACTGAAAATGAAGAGAAAAACTAGTCGCGTGTACAATAGATAGTCCCATCTTTGAATTATAGTAGTAAACTTTTGCTGTTACGACTTTAAAGTGATGCGATTAAGTAGTCATTACATCCAGTGTAGAAAAATAACATCCCTTGTGAGCTATTGCAATGCCAAACGAGGCTAATTGTTTTAGGCTTACACCTTTGAAAGTGTTGTTTTGTAATATGATATGCTATTTAAGAAGATGCTTTTTGAAAGTGTATATCATTTTTACCAAAAGATTCTTTTTTTATGTTGCCAAATAATATAAATATGGGGAAAACATGATCATCAAAGGTCCTTCAAGTGTTCCAAAGGCAAAGCAATGCCAAAGAAACCTTATTACTAGGAATGTTTTTTATCATCTGAAAAGGGTTTCCCCACTCCGATCCTCCCGCCGATGGACACCGACCTCGCCGATGGACTAGTTCTTCTTCGCATGTCCGGCCGCCGCTCCCTTCCCTCTTTGTCCTTCAATCAGTCATAGCTGGAACACGCCAAGCTCTACAGAATTAGGATTAGAATTCCTCTTCTTACCAATCATGCAAGTTTCCATCCAAACTCTCTTGACATTGAGGCGACAAATGGCTAATGCATTATATCAACATTCCATACATCAAAACTCACAATTGTGTTCCAATCGGGACAAAACTGGGCATGACCGATGAATTACGATCTTGCTCACCAAACACGCCCATGGAGCCGAAGCAATCGAGAAAAGGCCGCCATCTTTTCATCGCACTTTGAAGTTTGACCGACCAAACCTTTCCCCTCCTCCGATCCGATGGAGCGGTGGGAACGAGCGGTCACGCTCGTCTAGCTCCGTTGGGGGGCGGTGGATTGAAGAGCGGCGGCGCGTCACAGTCGCCGAGGTCTATGGAGTACTTGTCGGAGGCCGGCGGGGCGACGAAGTGAGCAGAGAAGTAGCGGTAACCGGTGTAGTCACCTTTGGGGCCGGCGCCGTGGCCCTTGTCGAAGTTGAGCGTGTAGATGAGCGCATCGTATGAACGTTGGTGACGGTCGCCCGCCCTTTTCGTCCCAAAAAATATTTTCATAATATTATAATTTTATTAGATTTTATAAATATGTTATAATAGTAATTAGTAGTCAAAGTTGCAAAATATTTAATTTTAGCTATCGATATCTTTTTAAATATTTAGATTATATACATAAAAGTTATACGTGTAGATTTGTTTTAAAAAATATTTTTATAATATTATAATATTATTGGATTTTATAAATATATTATAATAATATTTAGCGATCAAAGTTGTAATTTGAAAATCTCTGAGCTGGAGGGTTGATGGTAGAAATTATTCAAGTAAAACAGGTGAGCGGTTCAGGGAGATTGTGGGCAGCCCGTACTACATTGCACCGGAGGTGCTCCGGCGGGACTACGGCCCGGAGGTGGACATCTGGAGCGCCGGCGTCATCCTCTACATCCTCCTCTGCGGCATCCCGCCATTCTGGGCCGGTCAGTCCACTGATTCTTGCATCCAGTTCATGGCGTCAATGAGCATGTCATAGACAGAGCAGCGGCACCAACGCCGCATGAATGTAATGATTTGCATGCAGAGACGGAGCAGGGCGTGGCGCGGGCGATCCTCCGCGGCGTGGTGGACTTCGAGCGGGAGCCGTGGCCGCGGATATCGGACAGCGCCAAGAGCCTCCTGAAGCAGATGCTCCAGATGGACCCCAAGAAGCGACCCACCGCGCAGCAAGTGCTCGGTACGTATATCTTATTGTTGTGTCAAACATGGTGTGTATCAGCTGTTTCATTGTTCCGTTTGCAATGGCATTGCGTGCTTGGGCAGAGCACCCATGGCTGCAGAACGCCAAGAAGGCGTCGAACGTGCCGCTGGGGGACATCGTCAGGGCGAGGCTCACGCAGTTCTCCGTCATGAACAGGTTCAAGAAGAAGGCCATGCGGGTAACCAATCACTGATTAATCTCGTTGCAACTCTCCATCTCTCATTGCGTTAATGTCACTGTGCTGAATGCTGAGATTTGTTTCTTTGTGACTGCTACCCAGGTGATCGCTGAGCACCTGTCCGTGGAGGAGGTGGAGGTGATCAAGGAGATGTTCGCGCTCATGGACACCGACAACAACGGCAAGGTCACGCTCCAGGAGCTCAAGGCCGGCCTCAAGAAGGTCGGCTCCAAGCTCGCCGAGCCCGAGATGGAGCTGCTCATGGAGGCCGTAAGCATTTTCGTTTCATTCCTCTTTTTAGCCATGCCATTGCCAAGAAATCAACGGAAAGTTGGACTGCATCTGCATGGCAGGCTGATGTGGATGGCAACGGGTATCTGGACTACGGCGAGTTCGTGGCGATCACCATCCACCTGCAGCGCCTCTCCAACGACGAGCACCTCCGCACGGCGTTCCTCTTCTTCGACAAGGACAGCAGCGGATACATCGAGCGCGCCGAGCTGTCCGACGCGCTGGCCGACGACTCCGGCCAGACCGACGACGCCGTGCTCAACCACGTCCTGCAGGAAGTCGACACGGACAAGGTACACAACCATACTCCATATCTGCCAACCATCCGCATCGTAGTACTTGTCAGTCACCGGTACAAATTGTGCTGCTCATAGCGTATGTGCAATCTGAATATACCTGTGGTTGCTGACAGGATGGCAGGATAAGTTTCGAGGAGTTCGTCGCGATGATGAAGGCCGGGACGGATTGGAGGAAAGCGTCGCGCCAGTACTCGAGGGAGCGCTTCAAGACCCTGAGCAACAGCCTGATGAAGGACGGGTCACTCTCTATGGCGCGGTAACGATTGGACATACGTTGAGACTCCAGAAATGGTTGATGCGATGCTTGGTTTTTGATGCACACATCACTTTGATCTCCCAATTTCCTTGGTGCTCTGTTTCTCCACTCTCTTTGTATATCTGTTATAGACTATCTGAATCTTCTATAGGATTACTACGGAAAGGTGGCGATTTCAGTCCGTTGTATTCGAACTTGTCTTGGCTCATGGCTGTAATTACGTGTGATAGGAAGGAATCTGAATACTGCAAATGTTCAGTGCAGAATTTATTTGCCGTGAATTCATTGCAGAATCTGTTGTGTAGTGACCGAAGGTCTTCATCTCCCTCTCTCTCTCTCTCAATGACACGCAAAGGAACTGCGTGTCCAGTGGATCAAGATAGCGAAGAGAAGGTGCAACAAAGAACGCTAACGGGACTCCTAAAACAAACTACAGGGCCCCGAAACCGGCGACAACAATCAAACTACACAAAAAAACTAGTCCTACCTCTAGTGCAGATAAGCCGGCCCAGAGACCACTTTTTATATTCGACAAGCACACGTATGTAAGGCTTTTCTGACAGCAGAACAGCAGATGCATAACAAACTAGAAACTTGGGGATATATTTAGTGCGAAGACACAATTTGGTGCAGTCTTGAAAAAACTTTTGGTTTGGACACTAACAACATGAAACTTTCTATATATATATATACACACACAGAGAGAGAGAGAGAGAGAGAGAGAGAGCATACTGCTTAGTTTCGTCCCCAATCTCTCTGCTCCCTACGGCAGAGCAGAGCACCCGTGGCTGACGAATCGTAGACGCCCCCGGACGGTGTTCCTGCCGGATCGACAAACCGATCGAAGGCGCTCGATGGAAACAATGCAGAAATGATGATACAGTTCCCGTGCCTCCGTACTTTTCTTAAGTACTGCCATTGGCTCTCTCTCTCTCTGTACATACGTCGCTAGCTCTCTCCATGCCTTGCAATTTATTTGTGTGTTTGCTGTCGCTCTCCGTGTCTTGGTCAGGCTAATTCGTTAGGGAAGTAAGCTGAAGATTCATTCCATATCATTGTACTTCCGTTTGTTAGGTGTCATATCACTGTGTTAGCTAGTGGATTTACCTGCTATAGCGTTTTTTAGATATTATGATATAGTTATTTTTGATATACAACTCTACTTTCTATAATTAAGATACAATTGTATTTGTTATATAACTCTAATATCTATTTATGATTAACCAACACCGTTATAATCTAGTCCCACAAAAAATAACTGGTCGGGGTCATTCTCTTTTTCTTTCGATTAATGTGATTTGAATATCACTAGTTATTTTTATTTATATACATTGATTCATTGGTTGTCAGCTTGTAAGTTTCGTAAATACATTTGTGATAGAAATGAAGCAAGCTCTGCAAATATTCATTCATTGCCGGATTCACCTTCTACGTAGTGGCTATATAACAAAACCTTTGATTTATCGGTAATACTGTCTTCGGTTCTTGTTTGGTGCCGTTTCTCTTTCGGTAGGAAGGTCAGTTACAGTGTCAACCGTTTCGCTACATACTTTGCGTCAGCCAGTTTCCTTAACCCATCAGGTTTCTGCTGCACAAGTAAAATGCACAGACTCAAACCCTAGTCGAAAATCCGAGTGATGGATCATCTGAACTCAGGTCTGGCTGCAAGTCTCAACTCTACACGCGTGCTGCGGCCGATAATCACCGGCCCACTAACCTTCCGTAACACCTCTTCTTTGCCCAAAGTGACAGCGGACCAATCACTTTTCTTCTTAAACTCTCATTTTTCTTTCCGGATCTTTTGCTTTATTGCAGCATTATCTGTGACTCCTCTCTATTTCTGCGGTACATCTTCAAAATTTTAGGGGTGAACTCCGATTTTTAGCACCACTATCTTGGGCTATGTGAAGAACCTTCATTACTAGATACAAGTTGCAGCACAATTTGGGGTCGGTTGGAGAGAATATCAGAGAGATCGAGAGATTACAGATAGAACTGGAAGAGTAGGAGGAGCCTGGAAGAAGAAGAAGAAGAAGAAGAGGAGATGAAGAAGCCGAGTTCCAAATTCTCGAATTGTTCGATCCTTCCAGTGGCGGTTGCTGCCCCTTGTTTCCCTAGCCACCAGTGACCTTATGCGGCCTTTACATTGGGCTCGGCCCACTTTCGAACAGTGGGCAGAATGATAGTCCAAGTCGCTACTGTGTTCAGAGTCCCAAACAGCCCAGGCTACTTCCTGTTAATTTAGTACCTTCAACAAACAATCAATCTCCCATATGGCCTCGTCTAATAACCGTAATCTCAAGCAAATCATCAATTTAATCTATAGTTTTAACATCAAAATAAAAATCTCATCACTCAACAACTCAGGGCCGCGCAAAGTCAAATGAATAGCAAAACATGTACAATTCCATGATATGTATGGTATATTGGTATTGCCTCGTCCAAGTTCAAGCAAATCATCAGTTTGATATATGGTTTTAACATGAAAGTAAGAAAAGGACTAATCACTTAAGAACTCAGGACCACAAAAGTAAAATTAATAGCAAAAGATATGCAATTGCATAATGTGTATGGGACTTCTACTTTAGGGCATTATCGTTGGGTTCTTTTGGATTTATGGCTTTTAGCTTATGTTACAATAATTAGCTTTTAAATGATGTGTTTTTTAAAGTGAAATCTACAAATTGATTAGAGTAGACACCGTACCATATTTATCTATACCGGTCAAAAATCACACACGAATGTCTCTTTCTTGTGAACAGTCAGAATTCAAAAATTTAAGAAAAAGCCATAAGCCACAGCCTAAAAAATGCATCTGTGCATGTTCTTTTTGGCTGTGGCTTATGGCTTATGGCTGAAATTTTTGAATTTTAGCTGTTTGCGACAGATATTACGGAGAGAGAGATACTCGCTTGCGATTTTGGATGGTACAGATGTTGAACTTTTAATATGTACTATAATTAACTTGTAGACTCTATCTTAAAAAAATACTCTGTTTAAAAGTTAGATACTGTAATAAAAATCAAAAATTATTTTGAGAAACTGAAAAGATCAGACCTCTATCATCACATATGGACTCTGCCGCTTGTTTCTTTCATCGCACAATGTGATGATGGGGGAGTAGGCCCCTCCATGATCCATTGACCCACCATGCAAGGCCTATTTAGGTATGCTAAGGAAAAAGACACGTTGGTAAAGACTTTAAGAGAAATGTTTATATAAATATTCTTATTTATAGCTATAAATATAGCCATAGGACACCATAAAAGAGAGAAAAATATTTGTAAGAAAAGACCATTGCCAGATTAAATATTAGATAATCTTCTCCCCTCACTTAATTTTTAGCCTCTGGAAATCCCTCTCGTGTCTTTTGAAACCTGTTACCCATTTATTAGCACGTAACCATGCTACAGTGACAAGACATGAGAAAACAGGCAAGGAATCCAACCATCTTTTAGCATGTCTGGTACTCTCGGAAAGGTGTCAGCGATGATACGAGAATCGTAAGGTCCACTGCACGTAGCAAATGTCGATAATACGCAGCAGTAACTCCTGGAGGAGCAAGACCCTTTTTTTAAGCTTATGACCGATAGTTTATAATTTTTTTAAATAAATAAATAAATATACCTTTTTTATCGTTTTTCGAAGCGATTTATCAAGATAATATTTATGAAGTAGCTTATCGGTATTCGGTTTATTGACAGAAACGTTTACACTAGAATCAAAATCATCAGCTTTAGCCCTTAGCCATAAACCATTATCCATAACCGAAAAAACCCACCCTTAAATATCAACACATACATGAATTCGCTTTTGTCACAATTAAGCGCAAATGTTCTTCTATAGCCAAGCAGATGGCCGCTGTCACGAAGATTTGTTGCAATAGCACTGTCGCGAAGTGCATGATGCTTTTGAGATTTCTCTCCACTGAACTGAGATTTAACACGGTGATACGCAGTGCACATACATGGCATGAGTACGTGACACACACGGATCTTGCTTGTCGTCGGGTGCTCGGACGGATTGATGTGACGATTCCTCTTCGTAGGAACTGTCCTTTTTTTTCACGTGGATCGATCATCGCCCATGATGCGACGACGGGTGAGAGGAGAGGAGAGGCATGGCAGTAGTGATGGATGTCTCGTCATAGCAAGTGCACGCTATCGCGTCCGACTCCACATGTTCCCGTGAATGAATGAATGAATCCACGGCAAGTGAATGCCAAACGGAGGATTGATTGGAGCGTGATGTGAGGGGATGGCGGAGCGCAGCGGGAGGCGGCAACGCGGCGGGCATTGGTATGTAAACCGTCGGCAACGCGGCGCGTGGCTGATCGGCCGGGGACTTTGCCATGCGCATGGCGGTGCCTCGGCCCGCGCCAAGCGCGGACACATGCACGTCAGACGCTGGCCGCGCGCGGCAAAGTTTTGCGTCGGCTCCAACAAGGGGAGAGACAAACTAGCAGCAGTAGTACGATAGTATCTCCCTTCTTCGGAGAGAACACGGGCAGCATGTCTCTGGACTGGAGTTAAACTCAGCGCTGATACACACACATATATGTATATATGAAGTATATCTAGTGCAAACAAAGTATTTGATAGTAACATGCAAAAGGCGAGGAGGACTGTCCGATCTGGCCTATGTGGTTCGGATCGAGGAGAGTAGAAGCCTCCTAACTCACTTAAGGCTTGTTCTTTTTGACTGTGTCTGATGGCTTTTTGACTGTTTGCGACAGAGATTGTGGAAAGAGATACTCGCTTGCGATTTTTTATTATACATATATTAGTTTTTTAACGTGTACTACAATTAACTTGTAGACCCCATCTTAAAAAATATTCCGTTTAAAAATTAGTTACTGTAGCAAAAGCCAAAAGCGGCTTTTAGAAGCCACAAAGAACAGGACCTTAATTAGTCTTTCAGAAAGCCCCTTGCACGGATGTTTTTTTCACAACTGAGCCCCTCAGCATTTCCTCTCCATCACTCAGAGTCAGATCATCCCTGCTCCCTTTCCCTCTCGACTCCCTCCCCGGCGCCACCCCCTCAGCCTCCATCTCCCTCTCGCCTTCCCCGACACTCCACCCCGTCTCCATCTCCCTGGCGCCACCCTCCCGCAGCTCCCTCCCTGCCCTCCTCGGGTGCCTCCCTCCCTGGCCCTTGGCGCCACCGCCCTCCATCATGAGCCACCACCCCTTACCACCGGCGCCGCTCGGCCAAACCCTAGCTGAAGGGTTGGGGGGAGGGCACCGGCAGCTGGGGAGGGAGGCGTCGGGGGAGGCCGAGGAGGGAGCCACGGGAGGTCAGGGACAGCGGCCCCGAGAAGGGAGGTGAGAGGGAGATGGAGACCCCGGGGAGGAGGGCGGGGTGCCAGGGCCTAGGGAGGGAGGTGAGAGGGAGATGGAGGCCGAGGGGGCAGCGTCGGGGGAAGCTGGGGAGGGAGTCGAGAGGGAGCAGGGATTGATCTGACTCTGAGAGATGGAGAGGAAATGTTGAGGGGCTTAGTTGCAAAAAAAATCAGTGATTGGGGGTTTCTGAAAGACTGATTAAGTGAGTTGGGAGGCTCCCATCCACCTCGATTCGAGCCACACGGGCTAGATCAAACGGGCCTCCTCGCTGTTTGCATGTTACCACCGAATACTCTGTTTGCACTAGATATGTTCCACATGTACATATACACACATAAGAAAATGGTTTTATACTTCTGGTAGTATGTACTCCCACTTCTCATATATATACACACTTCCACTTCTAATATACCAATTAAACGAATATTTTATATCTATTTATCACTTTTAATATACTTAAATATTAATTATAAGATATTTCAATATGATTTGGTTGAAAAAATTTTGTTAGAGCCTTTTATTTTACTATATACACTTGTTATGTATAAAAAGAGTACGTACACAAATTATACTATAAAAATTGAACATTGATGAAATATTTCATGGAAATCACTTTGGAGTATCTTCTAATTATTATTAGAGTATACTCAAATGGATAAAGAGCTATAACAATACTATTAAAGGGTATATTAGAAGTAGAAGTATATACTCTTAGGAGTATATAACCATTTTTCTATATATATAACCTTTTTTCTATTCTACTTTGGATGTAGTTACTCTCTAGTTATCTAGTGTCCATAAGCATTAGTATTCCCACCAGTAGATTAGATTTTTGGGTGTAACTAGTCTCATATCTGATACACACACACACCTGGGTGTAATTACACTCTATATCGTATCCACAATGTAGAGAGTATTTCGTGCAACGAAGGGTATGTACGTGTAGTATACGATTATTTAAGACCATCTAGGTGGTATGTATATTTTTTTGATATACTCCTTTTTATGTGCGTATATAAAGGTATTTACAAAATACGCTAAAAACTATGGACTCCCTTGCAATTTTTTCATGTGACTCATATTGGAGTATCTTATAATTAGTATATAAGTATATCTAAGGTGGTAAATGAGTATTTTAAGTTCGTTTAGGTGATATATTAGAGATGGGTGTAATTACACTTAGATGTAAAAGATATGAGAGAGAGAGAGGGGGGTTTGGTTGGCCCTTACCATCTTATCCCACTTCTCCGATCACGATCGATGCACCCTTTTCGTTTCATGTCGTCCCATCGACCCGAGATGCCACAGCCACAGCAACGTCGATATTTTCCGCTATCCACCCTGGATTTTTCCACAAGTGTCGAACAGCTTACACTGTAATTTAACCCGAGGGATCGATCTTGCAAATGTGGCCTCGATCAGCTTCTCGTTCGCTCGCAACCATCGCGATCAAACTCAACACGCGGCTTGTATCAGTTACTGCCGACGACACACCATTTGGTCTTTTGTGCCAGGGGAACTCTGCTGTCGTCAAAGCAATTTGGTCTTTTCCGCTCTTTAATATTCGCTGTTTCTTTCTGCCGACTGACGATCATGCCGGGGCCAAATCCAATACCAATATATTCTACACAATCTGCACGGATACTGCTTGGTAGTAGGTACCATGGCTTTGGGTTCGACTTCTCTCAACGACAAATCTCTCTCTAAACAACTTCTCGCTATCAGCAAGCGGATAAAGATCAGCATGCCAGCAGGGCCAAAATGGGGACAGTGATAGTTTTACTAATAGTTATTGGAGAAACCAAACGCCAGCACATTCCCGGATCCAGCGCTTAATTTGCCTAAATATGTTGGCTGCTTAATTTGCCACTCCGAATTTTTCAGTTAATACTAGAGCGGACTTATCTAGCTTGTGAGTTGTGATTACGCAGAAGAACTTTGGTAAGAAGTCTCTACTGAAGAGAAGCAGATGTGGCAACTCATGTTTTGGTCGAGGAAGAGGAATTGATTTGTTCGACTTGACAAGAAGACGCCTTGACATGATTATCTGTTGCCTGACTTCGGTGTAAACTAACTTACATAGATGCAGAACACCTCCATATTTTTACAAGAAGCACAATCAATCAATCGTGTCAACTTTAACCAGTGGTGCAGCTAGAAAATCTGTAATAGGGTGTATACTTCACACATAGTCTTGTACAATGGTTCTGTAATATTATAACTCCAGTATATAAGTTCAAAATTTGCCAAAAAATATAATACAAATTGGCAAATCGAAATCAAGAACTTATTGTGGTATGTGATTGTGTGCCGTTGCGTGCCTGCCGCGCTACCCGCCGCTGCCTGCTCCTGCGCGGGCTCCTCCTCACTGAGGGGGCGCTCAAGACAGCTTCTACCATCGCTAGCTTCTGCGATTTTTTCACTATAGCAGGTACTGTAGCTACAGTACCTGCTACAGTAAAATTTTTTTTCCCTATTTTTTTAAAAAATTTACTTATACTTTTTTTGTTTTCGGTTTTTTAGATTTTTTACATTTAATTATACCTAATAAATCAACTCAGCTACAATATTTTTTCAATCATCTATAGTATTTTTTCAGCAAAAATAAAAAATCATGACTATTCCCATCACCCTCCGAGCCCATGCACTACGCTGCCTCCAGCTCTGCTCCCCTCCAACACCGGCACCACGCCCATCGGCCGTTGTCTGCTCCTGCACCACGTCACCTCTGCTCCCCTCCCGCGCCAGCACATTGTCCGCCAGTTGCTGCTTGCTCTCGTGCAGTCATGCTCTGCCCCGCGCCGTGCTCCTTGTCCTCTTTGCACCGCGACGGCGCTGCGCTAGACCGCCCATCATTGCCTGCCGCCTGCTCCTGTTTGGCTGCTCTTGTTGGTGAGGTGGAGGGAAACAACAGAATTAGAGTCTAGGAATTAGGGAGGAATTGGAAATGAAGGTGATTATAGGTTGGTTTGGTGCATATGGGTTACATGATTGAAGGAATTGGAAATAAAGACTATTTATATAACTGTATTTATTACAGTATTTACTATAATTTATCTATAGATTTTATCTTAAAAAAATACCATTTAAAAATAACACAAAGTCAAGAAAGCCAGTTTCCGAAAATCTAAGTTCAGAAAGGGTTGTACTACGCCAGAACAATTTAGTGCTTGCTAGTACTACATACTATTCCTTAAGGAAAAAGATCCATCACCTACCGCATAAAACTAACATAACTTAGTCCTTGCTCTAACTAGCTTTTAGTTTAAACTTTTAGTTATGAATTTTGATTTTTGGTTAAAAATATACTATAATGGTTATCAACTTTTTTAATAAAAAATAAAGAAAAATAAAAAAACCGTTATATCATTATAGACAACGAAATGAATAAAAAAAAGACAAAAAACTGAAAAAACTAAAGTAACTAAAATAAATTAAAATTAGAAATCGATATATTCTAAATAATTTTTATTTTAAATAAGTTAAAAGCAAAAAAAAGGCAAACCGTTTGGAGCGGAGATAATGAGCAAACCATAATGATTACCCCAATTTACAAGCATGCAAGATCAAAGCCTAATGGATCGGGATGCTGCTGTTTTCGGTCAGCGAAAGAGAAGGGCCCGGTGAGACGGACATTCCGGGCCCACATGGAGACGACGGCCGGATTCCCGGATCTCGCATTCACGTGGCCCCTCCCGTTGCCATCCAATGATGTATCGGTTCATTAGGGTTAAACTGCTAGGAGTCCCCATGGACCAGGATGGTCAGCTCCACAAGTTGCGTTACTCTTAACAGTTGTGGCAGTGTGGCACATCAATTGACGTAAACTATTTATGGAGAGTAAATTCGTTGCACACTGTTAGTTGTTACTATAAAAAATTACTAAGTATATTTTTGATCAATCAAAACAATGCCAATCAAGGCTGCAAAACGAAGAAATGTTAAAAAAATTTCAATCCTTATAGTGGAAATGCTAAGTTTGGGTTACTACGGAATTTCATAGTGTGCAACTCAGATGTTGTAGTAGCTATTAAAGATGTTTTTAGCAAAAGGGTAAGATAGCTCTAGCAAAAGAAAGAAAATTATCATTTATAGCATGTAGTCGCTAAGTCACGTGAAAAAAAGTGCGGTAGTAAAAATAAATCACTGTAATAATATGGAAAATATTACAAGATAACCATACAAATATTTTACCAGCATAGTAATATAAACACGCATGCCTTGCAAGTTGGACACAAAAATGGCTTAATTACCTAAGGCTAAGATTTAGGTGGTGCTCGTTTTAGCGATGGCTTCTGACTTTTGGTTAAAATTTCACTGTAGCTAGTTTTTTTTACTGTAGCTGATTTGGCTTTTTGGGTATAATTAATTTTAAAAAAAAATGTAAAAATAGAAAAAACATGTTAACCCATTAGGGACAATACAAAGGAACACGGGAAAAAAAGAAAATACAAAAAAGTCTAAAAATATTTAAAAAAATTCAGAAAAAGACGAAATACTGAATAGTAAAAAAACAGAACCTCGAAGCAGAAGTCGAAAAAAAACCAAAATGAGATAACATATATTGTGATTACATCTCAAAAATGGCAAAACTTTTGATGTCCTAAATTAGCGAAGATACACTTCTAGTAAACACCGCAATTTATTTATTCTCTTCTCCTTCTGTGCAATGATCAAGATATTAATTTCTAGAAGGTTAGAAAATCGTTGAGGTCTTTAGCGAAAGCAACCATTTCATTTTTTTAAAAAAAATATTGTTCCTCCTAGTAGTTCACAGTCATATGTAAAAGCACCTTGAATTTTGGACATTGACTAGCCACCAAAAGCGACCACCATTGCACTCGAGTACTTGTTGGATTGATTACTAACTTTTACTTGAGCACTCGAGTACTCGAGATGAACCTGTGCTAGCACATCTGTACATGATTAATTGTGTATTTGGGAAATTAGTATTCTCACTACCTTTTGTGGCACGAATGGAATTTCCTACATTTTCTTCTCTCGTTTTATATTTTCTTTCAAGAGAAATGCATTGCTTCTCTGCAACGCTACAGCTGGTTGGCTAAGGATGAGTTCACTTTAAGACCGTTTAGGCTTTAATCTAGTCCAACCATTCCAAACTTAGCTTAAAGTAAGCAACTTGCAATGTGATTGGGTTTCGGTCTTTGACCCAAGCCATCTCCACCATTCTTTTTTCCTCCTCGTGTTCAAAGAAACAAGCATAGGAATGTTGTAGCTACCTTATCTAAAAACGTGTGGTATGTTACGAGCCTGACGCTTTAGTTGGTGCTAGTTTAATTATTCGTCCCTAAACCAAAACAAAGACAGGAATAGTCAAACTAACTCTCGTGCGACTGACTAGCTCAGCTAGTTAACAAGAAGTCAGTAGTCTCTTACATGAGTGCAAAGCGGTGCACACACACTCCTAGCACAACCTATCCATGCTACATGCATATGCGTGCTAAAAATTTTACAGAGGCTTCAAAAGATTTATAGAGCATGCATACAGGTTTGTCAACTAAACACGTACGGTATACATAGTTTTAATAAAAAAAAATGAGACACATATGTGTCGAATCCTAGGAATCCAACCTGGTTCATAGGAGTGTACCTCTACATCTCTTGCCAACCGAGCTACCCTTTGTTCTCCGGCAATTCGTTGGTTAGTTGGCATGCATGCGGCATGTGCGGCTCTATCTTTTTAGGTTGCAGCTGATGGTTTTGACTGTGGTCGATGGTTTTTAGCTGTATTTTTTGATACAGTAGCAGACGGTAGAGATGTTGACACGAATAGTGCACATGTCGACAGACTTAGAAAACTGTTTAGAGAAACAGCTTATTCAAACTGTTTAGAAAAACCATCCTATTTATTTTGGTTTCTCCGGAGTAGGCCTGCTTCATTTGCATTAGCACACTGCTTTAACGGCATAGTACAGCTAAGTAATCCACATGGCTACAAATATACTTCTATTTTGAATAGTTAAAATACTATGACTTCAGCTCCTGATCGATCATATTTCCATTAATACTTAAGTAAGGTGGGTTCAAAGAGAGTGTGATATATATCATCACACATGATCACAAACCATACAATGAAAATCAGGTTGCCACATTTAGTAGTAGACGTTGTTTTTTTGTCCAACATGAATACAAACAAAACATTTTTAGCTAGTGCATAAGGCACCTAGGATGTAATAACATCTTTGTAGATGATATTCGTAGCAAATGTGCTAGTAGATTTAATGCTAATATTGTTCCCTGTTGTAGTAAGTATCTGAGATTGCTCCTAGCAGTAATTGTGAAAGCACAACATATAGTTGTCCATGGGACAAAAACCAGATTAGGGAGGTAGACACCTATATTTGGGTAACTTTGCATCTATGCCTTATTGATGGTCATAGCAAAATTAAGCCTGTCTGAAAAATGCTTTATCTAGTTGAATGCCCACACTATCATATGCATATATAATCACCAATTCTATTGAATCATGTGAATTAGGCATTCATTTGTTGTCAAACAAACTTTCTTTTCTTTTTTGGTTTACACACCTACCATCCATCAAAATTTTCCTTGAACTATTTTAAGACTTAGATTTCCCTTACTAAGCATCACACTAAGCTAAAAGTCCTCCAATTTCTTCTAATTAATATCCTTCTGATGCCCATCAACACTATGAATCTAGATTGATCACAAAAGAAGAAAAGAATTTAGTACATATAGACTATTAATATAGACATCACAAGACCTTCGAAAATTGATAAGGTGTACAATCGTGATGCATTTGTACTGCTTTAAATGCACCAACTGATATTAGACTCCATCTATGCATTCTATAATCTCTATTGATAAAAAGTGATGACAATAGCTTAACTGTAAGTTTAAGTTTTAAAAAAACATAACTATAAGGCAAGTTGTTTGATCATATAAGAAACTGATATTCAGTGGCCACTACACTTATGGGATTTCAGCATATTTTCACTTATGAATCATGAAAAAAAATTTTACTTATGAATCATGAAAAAAATCGATCCTGTTGCACATTGAGAAAATTGAGGCGGTTGATTACTGAATATAAGAAGCATTCTACCAAGAAGGCCTTGCCACCATGCAAGTAAGCATGAATCTCAAATGGAGTATGCATTATTATTGTGTGGACTGTGGAGTTTATAGACAGGAAATGAATCATTTCAATAGAGACCAATGCATGCATGCGTCTTCTGTTAGATAGTACCTTGCGTTCACACCAAACAACAGGAGGTGTGACCAGTTGTCAAGAGCGTTGCATATGAATTGCTTGACATGCAGCCATGAGGTGGACGATGGGTTGCTAACCCCGGTGACAACTTGATCGTGCACAAACCCGGCCGATTGCATGATGACAGCGAGGCTCATTCGCTCTACAATAGGGTTCAGTTGCATGCCGTGCAAGCTTTATTTTGGCTCAGCTATGTCAATTGCCTCCTCTGTGGCTTCGCCTCCACAAGCAGCCCCGCCACGTAGGAAAGCCTCCATGTCCATGATTGACAAGTGCCTTGCACACAAAAACATGGTGACACAAAAAAAAGAAGGGTAGAGATATGTCTAGAGAAAAACAGTTACATGGCTCGTCAAAGAGGACGTAGGGTGATGGGCGCCCTTGGTATAGGGGAAGTTTGCGAAGAAGGTAGGAGCTTCATTTTGTACTCCGAGTGTCACTGTTTGATCCATTGCTTGTTGTCATCGAAGTTCTTGTCACCAGCACTACATCTCCTCGCCCTCCACACACGGTCCACCGTTGCAACACACACTAGCATCACTCCTGACATGGCGTCGAAACAGCAACAGTTGGGGACGGCCACCAGGGCACATGTTGTGAGGAATAGTAGGAGGACTGCGTTGCACGACATAGATGATGGCTATGGTGATTGAAATTGTCTAGGGAGCACTGCATATGAGGAGATGGATGCGATACGCTGCAATGGGGCTCTCCACGTTGATGGAGTTGGCCGTGAGCCCGCGACTCAACACTTGAGTCTCGAGTCAGACCGTCTCAAGTCTTGAACCTAAGCAACATCATCGAGTCATCGTTGTCACATGGATTTATGGCTGGAGCTCAGTGCCCACCGCTTAGCCATGATTGACATCCTTTAAGACGCTACTAGAGTTGAGCTTCACCCTTGGACCTACTATAGCATCACCATTCTTGGGGAAGACACAAACACACACAGAGAGAGAGAGAGAGAGAAGGAGGAGGAGGAAGGGGAAGGCAATGAGGTGGAACTGGTATATGATCAGGAAGGAGATCTTTTCTATCAAAAAAATGAAAGAGGAGATGGCAGGTCGCCGGATATGTTAGGATGTTCTTCCTTCAGGTTTTCTTAGAGATCGTGGGAGGAGTTGGGGGAGGTACTGACGGTTATATTTCAAGGAGAAGCCAGAAGATAGACATGTGCGAGATGTCATGAGCCCACTTGTTGGTGAGTGGAAGAGAAGGGAGATGAGCGGCTTTTGTATTTCGTAGAGGGGGTGAACGGCCTGAGTGTGATCGGAAAGGTGGTGAACGAACAAACTCCCGTTTTATATTAGTAGAGATGCTCAACAAAAGTAGTAAAGTACACCCAAAAGATATGATTTGAAGTGGCACACAAATTTCAACAGCTCAATGATAGTCCTAGGGTAGAGATTACAGACCAACCTAGTTAAAAGCCTGAGATTGTTGTTACTTGATTTTTTTAAATAACCAATTTTTAATTCTAAATTACAATATTATACCTGCGTTTTAAAATTTTACAGAAATGGCCATCTGTCACTGGACGGTTGGGCAACAAGGGCAAATCACCCAACCGTTGAGCCAGCTTTGCATAGTGATAAGATCAAAGGAGACAGCCTTACGTACTGACAAGACCAAACGGGGCAGCTTTACGTAGTGACAAGATCAAACAGGGCAACTTTACATAGTGATTAGACTAGACGGGGGTGGCTTTGTGCAGTGATAAGGCCAAAGGAGACAGTCTTGCACAGTGACACGATCAAAGGGGGTAACTTTGCGCAGTGACAAGACCAAACAAGCTAGTTTTATGCAGTGACAAGACCAAACCAGACAGCCTTGCGCAGTGACAACACCAAACGAGATAGCTTTACGCAGTGACAAGACCAAAGGGGCAGCTTTGTGTAGCGATGTAATGCTGGTCCACGAATCGTCCAGCGTGCCTCTGCCTCGCGGACGCGAATTTGCCTAAATCGAATTGGACTCGCAAAACGTATGCTGCATCAGCTAAGCCTATAAGTACTGCCCCTTCCACACCATATTTTTTTGCACCACAACTGCAAGACTGCACTGCTAGTATGGAGAAGCAATGGGAGGAGATCACCTGACTCGTAAGGGCTGCTGTAGTCCAAGAAGAACAAGTGAAGTATGCCAGGAGGCCACCTCCTCGAAGCGAATGCCCCCGTACCTCCAACCCCAACCCATAACTCAACGTTCCCATCGAGCGTTCGTCGCAAGATCCGCCCGTGGGGGAGACGGTCCCCTCTGCTGGTGCAGGGATGCATGCAAGTTCTTCAAGTCCAAGCAGTAGTTAAGCTTGGGTATGTATCACTAGGGTTGTTGTAACTACACTTAGGAGTATCCCGACTGGCGTTATGACACTGCCCGTTACTAGCAGCCGGTAAGAACGGGTCATTATACATTCCCTTACAAGTTCTCTTGTATGGCACACAAATTGATTGACTGGGATATCCACCCATACGACCAATGGATTCTGGACTGTGAGGAGTGGGATGCTTGGATGGCATGCAAGAGGATGGAGGAGCGGTGCCATAGCGAGGAAAAAACGAGCGTATCAGGCAGGAGATGCAAGATCACCTAGAAGCATGCAGGCGCAGGGAGCGGGAGGCTCGTGAGGAGGAATACGAGGGAAAGTGCGAACTGGAGGCTAAGGCCATGGCTGACGGTGAGGACTATAACACCGAGCTAGGCCGCATGGGCAAATGGCCATGTTCCACGTTCTTGGTTCATATGTCCCATGTATTTCTAATTCTCTAAAGGCATGCGTGTATCATCCTTGGTTCGTTAGCCTGCGTGCCATATAACCTCTTTGTTGGATGAACAATCATGTTGTTTTCCTTCACTTATGCGAAGTTCTCCTCCGGGTATGAATTCCCGATTGCATCACAATATTACTTATCTTCCTACTTACGAATCGTTGCTACCTCAATCGTCCTCATAAAATTCTTTTAAAAATTTATCGCACTACAACAACACACGACAATCACAAAATGTTATTGCGAGTTTAACAGATTTCATACCATTCACAATTTACGAAAATCACAAACAGATCAACTAACATTGTCTGCTCTTTTATTTTAGAAAAAACACTTACAAATAAGATTTGCTAAATGTTATCTACCTATAACAATTATCACTTACCTCCCTATAATTATTTTCATTAGATTAATAAAATAATTATATATTTTTCAAAAGTCGCCCAACAGTTGGGCACTTGCCCCCCATGTCGCTCAACAAGTTTAGGCGACTTAGGATCTTGTCGCCCAACGGTTGAGCGACTTGGCCTTGTGTCGCCTAATGGTTGGGCGATTTGCCCATATCGTCCAATCATGCGACGACAGATGATCATTTTTGCAAAATTTTAAAACATAGGTATAATACTGTAATTTAAAATTGATTATTTTAAAAAAAATCGTTGTTGCTTTATACTCCCTCCACTCACAAAACATAACACGTTGTTTCGAGATACACGTGATCAAATTTTCAAAACTTTAACTATTGATATATTTTTAGAAATTTATATTGAGTACACATAAATCACATGTGTAGATTTATTTCAAAAAATATTTCCATGATATTACAATTTTATTGGGTTTTATAAATATATTGTGATAGAAATTAGTGGTTAAAATTGTTTATAATTTTATTTAGTTTTATAAATATATTACAATAGAAATTAATTGTCAAAGTTGTTTTGAAGGATCATGTTGATATTGAGAACATATTTTTTTACTGAAACAAGCATCGTTAGTGTGTGAGGTATTTTCATAATTTGTTTTTCTAAGAATCGTATCATATTTCTACTAATTTCACTCTTTTTCCTTGAAAATTTCTCCTGTTTGGTGCCGTCTTCCGGTCCTCTTGTGTGTTGGTCCGTGGGGAAGCGGCGTGCCCACATCATTACAACTAGGCAGAGCAAGGCCAGCCCCATCGTGCAACCGATAAGAGCGTCACCCCTGCAGCTCGAAGCCGCCCGTCACCTGCTAGTCTGCGGCTGCGCACCCGGTACGGCGATATCGCTGCCGAAGAGCAACCGCGAAGAGAAGAAAAAGTCGTGTGAAATACGCTCACCTCACCGCTTCCTCCCTGAACGCTCCGAGGAAAGAAAGAGAGGAGACGCGTCTCCTCTTTTACTCCCGGCCTCAAATCTCGCGGAATCTTCCAGATTCGCGTGCACGCTTCGTGGACAGATCGGGAAGGAGGAGGGTGAGGGGTGAGGCAATGGTGGTGGAGAATAATGGGCGCTCCGACATGATCACCATTGGCGTCTGTGTCATGGAGAAGAAGGTCGGGATCTTGCCTCTCTGGTTTCTTGGTTGCTGGTTTTGTTTTTTGGTGGTTCGTGCGATTCGCGAGCACACGGATGGTTCTTGGTTTTCTCTTGTTCGATCTTCTCTCTTCTTTTCCTCTGCTGTTTCAACCTATCCTATCCGGTTCTTGATCGATTCGTATTCTTGCTTCTCCAACGCGTGGTTCTTTGATTGGTCGGTTCTTGTTTCTGGATTTATCAAAGAATGCGGAGGTTGCGTCGCTAGTTCTGGTTTTCTGTTCTGATCGATCTCTTGATTTCTCTTCAGGTGTGCTCCTCTCCAATGGAGCAGATTCTCGAGAGGCTCCGCGCATTTGGAGAATTCGAGGTACGCGAGATTTTTTTTTCACGCTGCATTTCTCTTTCCCTGATCTATCAATTTGCAAAAGTGGAAACGAGTGTGCGATTGAAGCTTGCGGTGGGGATGAGTGGATGGATGGGTGGCGTAGAATTGCATGTGATATTTTTTGGGAAAAGCTTTTGGAAAAATTTTCATTGCGAGACATCCGTGAATCTTTGTGGATACCGATTTATTCTGCATCTTTTTGAATAATACGTGAGGTCCCCGTCATGTGGTTGCTTTTGCTGTTTGTCTCCAAACGTTTCGGCTTATGGCAGATAGGTCCCTGAATTTGTACTGGATATAAGTGTTCACTGCAGATTCTTGGTGTATATATATACTTTCTACACCCGGTGTAATTACACCCATATTTAATATACTACCTAAACGAATTTGAAATACTCTTTTATCACTTTGGATATACTCGTATACTAATTATAAGATATTTCAATGTGAACCACATGAAAAAAATTATAAGAGAGTCTATAGTTTTTAGCATATTTTGTAAATACCTTCATATACATATATAAAAAGGAGTATGTTAAAAAAAATCTACATACTACCTTTGAAAAACTGTTCATACCACCTAGATGATCTTAAATACTTGTATACTGTACGTACATACCCTCCGTTACGTGAGATACTTCCTACGGTATAAGATACGACATAGAGTGTAATTACACCCGGGTGTAGAAAAGAGGGACTTACGTGAGATACTTCCTACGGTATAATACGACATATATATATATATATATATATATATATATACTTGCTTTTCCAATAGTTTAAGGCAGCACTATGTCAATAAAATTGAAGGTTCACACTAGTTGCGCCATATATATATATATATATATATATATATATATATATATATATATATATATATACTTGCTTTTCCAATAGTTTAAGGCATCACTATGTCAATAAAATTGAAGGTTCACACTAGTTGCGCCATATTCTCATAATTTGTATGCACCATATGTTACTCAAAAGTACAAGCTATGGAATGATTGAATATGGACCAAGATTACAAGAACAACAACAAAGTCTTTTGTTCTAGGAATGAAATCTACTCAAGATAAAAAATGAAAGCCTTATAATAAAACCTATAAGGTTAAAACTCTAAACCCTACATACTGCCATTTGAATCGAGAGCCTAAAACATTATCTCTAAACCTTCTTCTTATATTATGGTTCCAACATATGGATCGTTAACTTCTATATGCTCCTATTCAAAACCAACTGCTTTGATACATTCCAATTTCTGATGTCTCTTTGAACACCTAATCGTATTCTCATCAACTAGCATTACATTATCAGCGAAAAGCATGCACCAAGAGATATCTCCTTGTATGCCCCATGTGACCTCGAATATAGACCAAAATTCCTTATCAATAAATAATGTGTAAGAGTGCAATGAAAATTTCAACTTTTTGAAAAAGATATAGCGTCAGATTTGGTCTACGACATGTATATATTGCCCCGCTCGTTTCGCCTTTTTTTTCAGCTTCAGCTTCTAGGTTTAACTTTTTTTTTCACTATTTAGTAATTCATTTTTTTTATGATTTTTTAGATATTTTGGGCTTTTTTGTATTTTCTTTTTTTTCCCGTATTCCTTTGCATTGTCCATGATGGACTAACATGTTTTTTTCTATTTTTATTTTTTAAAAAATTTAATTATGCCCAATAATCGACGGACGGTCCAAGAAGCTGTAACAGATAATATTTGGGTTAACGATATTAGAGGCAGTATACCTACCGCAGTCTTGGAGGAGTTTCTTGGCCTTTGGGACGCTATAGCCTAAGTGAGGCTCACCCCTGGTGTGGAGGATCAGCATGTGTGGAAGCCATCCTCCTCGGGCAAGTTCTCAACTAAATCAGCTTACCGCTGCTTTTTTGTGAGAGCTATGGAATTTGAACCATGGAAGGAGATTTGGAGAACCTGGGCTCCTCCTCGTTGCAAATTCTTTCACCAAGGCTTGCCTAGTAGGAATAATTTGTCCTTTTTATGCTTGTTTGCTATAATTCGTGCTGCAGCACATGGTTCACTCTTTCATCCTTGCTTCCATTCATCCATCGTGATACAACTCATGTCTATCTAGGAAAGGTGCAAACTTACTAGTACACCAGTAACATATTTCCAGATTCACTTCATAAATTTTTGTATCAAGCTTGTTGACAAATTCACACTATATTTGTTTTGTTCTTCTAACATCATCTAGATTGATCTCAGGATCAGTGTATTTTTTAATCTAAATACTCTTACTGAACTTCATTTTATTTATTTATCTTTTTGTGACATGCAAATTTCTGGGTATAGTTGAGGGATAAACTTACTTGTTATTTAAGCCTTTCAGGTCAGTTTTCATTCTGCATTTTAATTATCTTGCAGATCATAATATTTGGAGATAAGGTTATTCTTGAGGATCCTATTGAGATGTATGTAATGAGAACTCAGGTTATTGGTAACTTAATCAATAAATCTTTTCGATTATAGGTTTCTCCACATTCCTATTTCCTTCTGTAACTTCTTTTGACTGACTGTAAGTTTAGGAGGAATATCTCACTTATCCACAATTTTATTTCAGTTGGCCAAAGTGTGATTGCTTGATTGCCTTCTATTCGTCTGGTTTTCCTCTTCAAAAAGCTGAGGCTTATGCTTCTTTACGAAGGTATGTTTGGCCGGTTCTTTCTATGCTTGTTACTCTAGGCACATTTTCTATTATCAGCATGGTTATTAAGGCGCTGCTTAGGCGACCTAAGCGATAAGGCGGCCCGGGGGATCAAGGCGTTGCCCCCGCCTTGCCGTTCGTGCCCAAGGCGTATGGGGAGGCGGCGACGGCGGCCTAGGGGGGGAGGCGGCGGCGGTCGACCGGATCTAGACGGATCCGGTGGCGGGAAGCCCCGATCCAGCGCGGAGAGGCCGGATCCGGCGTCGTCCGGGTGGCGGCGGCGTCGTCCGGATGGAGGGCGGCGGCGCAGGACCGGATCCGATGACGGGGAGCCCCGATCCGGCTTTGGGAGGTCGGATCTGGGCTGGGGCGGCGGCCGAGCCGGGGTGGAGGAGGCGGCGGCCGATCCGGGGTGGAGGCGTCGGAGGAGAGGCAACGGCACTCGGAGAGGAGGCGGTGTCCTGGGTGACGTGTCGGGGGAGGAGGCGGCCGGCGCAGTCTTGAGAGACTCGATCGATCTGGGGTGTGGGGTGCGGCTTAAAAAGGGTTTGTCATTTTTAACATTTAGTCATCAGAGTTTTATAAAATTATAATTATGTCTTCTTTAGAAATCTTCTGATTTAGGCTCTGTTCTTTGCGGCTTCTAAAAGTCGCTTTTGGCTTTTGCTACAGTAACTAACTTTTAAACGGAGTATTTTTTAAGGTGGGATCTACAAATTAATTGTAGTATACGTTAAAAAACTAATATCTGTACCATCAAAAATCGCAAGCGAGTATCTCTCTTTCTGCAATCTCTGTCGCAAACAGCCAAAAAGCCATCAGCCGCAGCCAAAAGCCATCAGCCGTAGCCATCAGCAAACAGGCTCATAGACTTTGATTTAGACTTCTAGAGTTCCGTTTTCTTCGCCTTAGGATGCGTGTAAGGCGTCGCCTCGCCTCGCGCCGTACCGCTTAAAAATTGTGAGAGGGGTGGGTCGCCTCACCTCGCTTTACCGCCTTAATAACCTTGGTTATCAGACAAACCTTTGTTCCAAATGATAACTGCACTGAAAACTATGTCTCATTTTATATAATTTGTCTTAATATTGTTCTTGTGAATGTTTATGCTAGTTTGAATATCTATCACGAGGAACAAAAAGAAGAAATCATACTAACACTATTTGCTTATTTCTCAGTTACCTTAAAACCTACTGGTTTTTCTACTTACTGCTTATACATGTTTACATGCTTGAGTGCAGGAGTTACTTTTAAAGTTTTGCTCATCCTTCTTCAATAATCTTGTGGCATCTTAAGTCTTATTAAAGTTTTATTCGCATCTAGATATTTTTGATCAAAATCCACACGAAACATTGCTATTATTGGTCCCTGCAATATACCACATTACCAGTCATTACAACTCTCGGTGAATATGAGTTGATCAAGAAAAAGCACTGAGAAAGTGGGACCTTCACTTATTCGCATAACTACTGGAATCTTTTTGCCACTAATTTATCTAAATAGATCTTGAAATTAAATACTACCTCACCTTGTCAAAGGTGGAAACTTTTTTTTTCCTAAAATGAATAGAGGTTATCTTCTCTGTTAAGTTCTTGAGGTTAGTTTGTTCATATTTTCCGGTTAACTTGTATTTAGTGACATCAATTCTGTCCTGTATGAATGTCAGGCCCTTTTTAGTGAATGAATTGGAGCCACAACACCTCCTTCATGACCGTAGAAAGGTATATGAGGTATTGTCACGGAATTCATTCAATGCCTTCTCTTGCGTTCAGTAAAACACACGGTCTTTTATTCTCTCAAATACACTCCCAGGGTAACTTATGTTTTTTATCTGTGCATCATCCCGGTGTGCAAAGCAATCTGCTTCTGCATGTTATCAAGTTGTTGCTTCATTATAGTTTGGGAAATAATTCTCATCTTGTTTTTTCAACTTAGGACTGTGCCCCTTTTAGGACCTAAACATTTTGAAAGTCCCCAAAACCTTCAGCTTTGCACAATGTTCCATAAAAGCCTTCTCTGTCATTGAAAGTAGATATGGTCTCCGCATGTCTGTTCATAAAGACTCAATTTTCTGGAGCAGTTCAAGTAGTATTGGCCCTATTCAGAATACCAGATTATCATTGTTGCCAACAATAGTAAGTGCCTTTCTCTTAAAGAGGATTTTGCCAGAATACTAGCACTAGGTAGTCTTGGAGTCAAATTTCTGGTTTCAATAAATGAAGCTGAGAAGTTCCCCCCTTCTATCTCGAAAAAAAGTAGTCTTGGAGAACAAATATAAAATTTAAAATTATCCTTAAGAAACATTTGTGTTCCCTCTGTGCATGATGTGGTTACTGTTTAGATGCCAGTGAGCCATCTGACATTTTCGGAATATATATATATATAAAGCAAGTTATGGACTGTGCTATAGTATCAAAGATGTTCATATGTACATTTGGAGCCCATTTTTATACATGTGCTGAAGCGTGAAGACCAACAGTGAACATTGTTTACATTTAGTATTGATATAAAATTGTTTAAGCTTGGCTGTGTACTAGTTTCTTACTTTTGATGGCCGTTGACTGTACCAATTAACATTCTAAATATCAATTATTTGTATACACTTATCACATCTTGTTTATCAGACACCATGTCACCCTTTCTTCAGTCACAGTAATTTTCTATAATTTACTGGATGTGTTGCCATGATTTCTTATTTACACTTCTGTGTTTTTCTTTGGATTAATTTTGAAGTGTACTAACTACAATCACTTTTGTGCTTAAGCATCTCGAGAAGTATGGAATTCCTGTACCCAATTACGCTCTTGTCAATAGAGAAGATCCATACCAAGAGCTGGACTACTTTATAGAGCAAGAGGATTTTGTTGAGGTTCATGGAATGAGATTTTTGAAGCCCTTTGTGGAGAAACCTGTTAATGGTAATGTGCCAATATTTACCTATTGATTTCATTCTGCCACACTGCTATATGCCTCCTTGCACCATAATATTGTTCTTGTTGGCAATGGTACGGTTGATTTTGCTGTATGTGAGAAGCAACTAGCCATTTTTGTATGGGAAAGGTTTGAGAGTGGGTGAAGAACTATCTATTTAGCCTTTTTTTAGTTCACATTGTTAGTTTATGTTTCACTTATAATGATCAATTACATGCCACTTGGTTCCTTAATGTTATGTTTTATTCCAGGAGATGATCATAGAATAATGATATATTATCCTAGTTCTGCTGGTGGTGGAATGAAAGAATTATTCCGAAAGGTAAAAGTTTGATTCAATATGTAAATGTAGCTTGCAATGAACCAGCTTTAATTCTGTATCTGTCTTACACTCTTACTACAATGACCTGTTTCCCAGGGTTTTTTTAAAACCTATCAATTGCTTAGATGCTTTGGCCTATGGAAAAGGGGAAAAAAAAGATAATATAAGAAGATAATTCTCTGGAGTTTAACTTGAAGTTGAGCTGTTGAGGGTTTGTGCTTTGATTTTCTGTGATTTGGGACAAAATGGGCCCTTTACCTAATTTATCGTTACGATGGGGACATGTCAAAATTGAGCTCCTGCATCCTTCAGTGTTTTTAGAAACTATCTATTTGGACATCAGACGTTGTTTGTCTGTTGTCTGTCAGACTACCATCCGTAACTACTGCAATTTTTGGAAAAGTATGTAGAAACTTGAAGTATTTGGTGAGTTAAGAAGGCCTCAAAGAGTGTTGGTTAGAAATTACCTGACACTCTGGCCTTGATGAAAATATTTCTTTATGCCCTAAACAACACTGGGATTATTGTAGTTTTAGGAGGCTAGATCCCTTGCAAGTTGCAATTGCCCTATGCAGAATTTTTTTATATGCTACTAAACAGAAAGGGAAACAGAGAAAATTTCTTATCTAAACAGAAAGGGAAACTGAGAATTTCTTATTCCTCACTTATTTTTTATATTTCTTGTGTTTGGATGAAAATATAAACTTTTTTGTATTTCTGAATAAATGTAGGTTGGTAACCGTTCTAGTGAATTTCATCCCGATGTCAGGAGAGTGAGGCGTGAAGGATCTTACATTTATGAGGAGTTCATGCCTACTGGTGGGACAGATGTGAAAGTAAGATGCCTTTCTCAAGTTTCTTGTGTCCACTGATGTATACTTTAATGACATGTAGCAGCTAAGTTCTGCTTTAATGCTTCGTGTGATTCTCTAAAAAGGTTCCATGAATCTTTCTTATGTTTCTTTTTTATTTTGGAGAGGTCTATCTCCTTTCTGTCAGCTATATATTTATGGATGATAAGCTTCTCACTAAACATGGAAAATGTGTCATGTTCAAAAAAGAAAAGACTTTTTGCTCAGCTCCTTATGTTGGATGCCTTGCCTATTTTGATTCAGCGCATTCAACAGTTCTAAGAGATTTTTGCATCAAGTAAATAATGTCATGCAACATCTATTCTACAAGTTGTTGCTTATCTAGCTAAACATTTGACAATACTCTTTTCAGGTTTACACAGTTGGCCCAGGATACGCACATGCTGAGGCACGCAAATCACCAGTTGTTGATGGTGTTGTTATGAGGAACCCTGCTGGGAAAGAAGTAAGAGCTTACCCTCTTTCATGTTCTTTGTTAAATTCAGATTCAAATACTCTTTAGTTTATGTCTTTCAATTATACCATGGAATTTGTTTCTTGCAAATAGGAATAGTGCTCTAAAATTCTATTTTAATTATTATAATTACAAGTTGGTATGAAAACTTACACAGTTATGTACGTGTTTGCCACTTAGCCTAGTGAATGGTTATGACATACAAGTAAAGTTCAAACTTAAATAGGTCTCTTTGCTGGGATGTTCATCTTTTAGATCAACATGGTACATCGGTACCATTCTCCACAATGGGCTTCTGATTGTTATCATAATAAGCTAGTTAAACTTAAACTGGGTGTACTAGTATCATAGTATGCAATAAATGTCTTGTCAGTCTGCATCCAAAAAATAAAGGTAGACTAATTTTGTGTTGTTTAATTGTATGTAAAAGGATTGTATCTCAGTGGAATGAGGTAAAAATGATCGTTGCGACTTGCAATATATTGTGTATTAGCTTTTTTACTGTATTATTTAAATGAAATACTAGGACCTGTTTTTCGGGCCTGAAGTGGCAAATTTTTTTTTTTGCACATTGCGCTAAGCTGCAAAGGGCTACACTTACTCAGACATGTGCACAGGCATGGATGGAACCCACCTACGAGCTACGACTAATGAGAATAAGAAAAATATCTCTTATTTTTCAAAGATATGTAATTTGTTGATCGAAATGCACACTAGATTGAAAGGTGTATTCAAGTGGCTATTTGTTCGATATTATTTGTTATCATTTTTGAATTATGCTTCCACAACAGCTTCCTGGGTCGAATTTCTTGACATTGTCATTTCTTCCATTCATGGACCATGGTTCCATACTTTTCACCTTCTTGATGATCTTGTTTCCGATTGATCTTTCTTAATTTTTATTTTTTATTACTTGAAGGTACGGTATCCTGTGCTTTTGACCCCCACAGAGAAACAAATGGCAAGAGACGTCTGCAGTGCTTTTAGACAGATGGTACACTACCTTATTTTGTTTATCTTTAAGTTTATTTCTAAATATCCTTGGAAATTAATACCTACCCTCACTGCATATTATTTTATTTTGCCTGATTAAATTATTGAAATGATGCTGCAATGGGCTTATAATTGTATTAGTGTCCTAAAAATCGTTTCTGTTTGAGCTTTGTGTAGTAGTTGACTAGTCGTTGTAGCACTTCACAATCCACATACATGACTTCATAACCTGAGTTTCTATCTCCCTTTTTTCTGCACAAAGGGAAAAAATCAGACACTCAATATGGGTTTAGAGCCTTATACTTGATTTCAGTTTTGAAATACTTCCATTTTATAGTAACTCAATTAGCAATGCTGCTAAATTGTTGTGCTCTTAATTTTGTACTATTTTAGAAATGTATGTATACACCATACATTATGTTGAATTTTTTAATGCTTGTTCATATCATTTTATCCATTTCCTACTTTGTCTGTTCTGTTGTCTCCTGTTTTCATCTTCCATTATTGCTGGCTGTACCTTCAGCATCGCATTCATTCCTAATTCCCACTAATAATATCATTTGTTATTCTTTTTTTCCGGCACCTTGCTGGACAATGGACTGTCAAAAACCATTTTATTTTCATTATTTCCTTAATTTTCTATGCTTTCGATATTTTTCAAGTATTGAGTATGCTGCTGATTTTTTTCTTCTGATAACCGTTTCGTGTCATCATATTATTTCTTAATTTTTCTTTCATGTTCTGAGGTATGGCCTTGTTTTCCATAGGTTTGTGGTTTTGATCTCTTAAGGTGTGATGGAAGATCATATGTTTGTGATGTTAATGGATGGAGCTTTGTAAAGAACTCATACAAGTAATTTCCTTAATGCTCATTTTCGTCACTTGGAAAAAATGTCTATTAGGTTTAGTGAGTGCTGAAACGTTTGGACAAACTTTTCTGTGATCCAGGTATTATGATGATGCTGCGTGCATCTTGCGAAAAATGTTTCTTGATGCAAAAGCTCCGCATCGTTCGTCAACCATCCCTCCAAACCTTCCTTGGAAATCGAATGAACCAGTTCAGTCCACTGAAGGTCTTACACGACAGGGAAGTGGAATTATCGGTACATTTGGGCAGTCAGAAGAACTACGCAGTGTCATTGTTGTGATACGCCAGTAAGTATATTACTGCTTCTTTGATGTTATTGAATTATAACCGCGAGTGCTATATCTTGACATCTCATGTCTGTTTAGTGGCGATCGGACACCAAAACAGAAAGTGAAATTGAAAGTTACAGAGGAAAAGCTCCTGAATTTGATGTTAAAGTACAATGGTCGAAAGCCAAGAGCTGAGGTATCCTCTTTGTTAAATCTAAAGTTTAATTAACCTGCCGGCGCTCAAATTGAATCACTGATTTTTTGCTTTCCTTGCAGACAAAACTAAAAAGTGCCGTACAGTTACAAGACTTGCTAGATGCCACTAGACAACTTGTACCACCAACTAGGTTGGTGTGCTGAAATAAGTAATTTAATTTGACTATTTGCAGAATTGCAAAATTACTTAATTAAATATGCTTCCCTACTTTGTTCTCACCTGTTGTACCTGTATGTTCTGTTACTGGCTTGTTGCATTGCTCGTCTTGTTAGTTTTGTCAGTTTGGTCTTTTGTTTGTTCAACTGTAATTTTGTGTTTAGTCTGGAAAAACAATGAATGTTTTGTATCTTTAGGTCTGGTCAGGAGAGTGATAGTGATGCCGAAGATTTGGAGCATATTGAAAAGCTTCGTCAAGTCAAAGCAGTACTGGAGGAGGTAATTTCTAATCATTCAAATCTTCCTGTCCATCACATTTTCATGACATGTGAAATGTTGGATATCTCTGCATTAGATGGTAGGGGCATATCTAATGCAAACTAATAGCTAGGTGCAACCATGCAAATCACTTCAGTTTGGCATCAAATAAGCAAAACAAATTCTCAAAAACTCGATGAAGGGGTAGTCCCTTATTTAGTATGCATCCATATAAAGTTTTAATTCAAATTCAATATGTGCTAGAAGAAACGGGGAGAAATTTCTGATTAACTAAAAAATTTAAATGGAAATAGAAGAAATACATAGAAGCTACTACTTCACTGAACATCTTTTCCTTTTCGTTTCTTCTATTATTGAGTTTACATTTAAAATTTAATGATTGGTAGGACACTTCATAGACAACAACAAAGCATTTTGTCCCAAATAAGTTAGAGTAAGTTAGAAATAAAACCTCCTTCAAGGTCAACGAGTTGATAGTTTTGAATACCTACAATGCTAAAACCCTAAGCCGTACAACCTGCTAACTGAGCCGAGAGCCTAAAACATTACCTCAAAACTTTCTTATGGTTCATGTACGTGGATCGCTAACTTCCATACGCTCTCATCCAAAGATATTTCTTTAAATACATTCCAATCATTCAAGTCTTTTTTAACTGCTTCCCCCTACATTAGTCTTGGTTGACTTCTGCCTCTTATGTTTTCAGTACGTCTTAAAATTTCACTACGTACCAGTGCCTCAGGAGGCCTCCATTAGAGATGTCCAAACCGTCTTAAGCGATGTTGGACAAACTTCTCTTTAATTGGTGCTACCCCCACCTTATCACATATATCATCATTATTGATGCGATCCAGCCTTGTGTCACCATAGATCTATTATGAATATTGTGCATCTATCATAAGACCCTTGGGGCAATATATATAGGGAGTATAAGGGGATATGCAGACGAAATCATAAAGACAAAGGTGATCATGATATGCCTTCTGCACTTTATGACACTCTTGGCAGAGTCGAGAGGCCAGCTCGTCCAGCTGGCGCTAGAGACTGACCAGGGCTCGGAAGAAGTCATCGATGGAAGAGTCCCTCTGGCGAAGCATTTCTAACTCACGTTGAAGTGAAAAGAATTGAGCATCACTGCTCTGCTGATATCGCTCACGCAAGTACTCCCAGATTCGTCGAGTAGACCGCAGACCAACAATGTCTAACTGGATGGAGTCATCAACGTTGACCACTAGGATAGCGCGAACACGGGCCTCATCAGCACACCAGCGCTCGAAAGTGTCGATGGTATACTAAAAACCTCATCGCCAGTCGGCGTCGATGCAGCGCACCGCTTCTTGGCGCCTCATCTCTGCACGAGGTGCGTAGACAGACACTGGGAAGAGGTTGGACCGGTGGTGGCGGAGAAGGCATGCAGCAGTGACATGTCCTCAGAGGCAGAGACCATCGAGCGTGATCTCCATGATAGAAGACCATATCCTGTAGTTTGTTCCATATAGCTTTGTTCCTGAGAATGGGATCGTAGCTGATGGCACGGCGACCAAGGCAACGAAGTCTAACAAGCAACGCTGGGCAGCGCGGCAGTTAGATCGACTTTTTTCTTTCTTTTCTTTTTTTTCTTTCTTGGATCAAAATAAAACAAATCGTCCGTTCGAGCGGTGCTTGAGGGCGGCGAGCCGCGGTGATGGCGTAGAGGCCGACAATGGTGGAGCTCAGCCTCTCCGGCGGCCAAGCAATGGCGGGCGAGTTGATGCATCAGGCGGCCAGACATCTGGCGGTCAGCGGCGAGGTGACGGGCGATGGGCGTCGGGTAGTCGATCGGGTGGCGACGCCAGATTGAGCAGGCGATGATGGCCGGACGACGGCGGCGGTCTGGCCGGCGCTGAATCGAGCGGTGATAGCAGATCGAGAGGCCGACAGCGCCGGATCTGGCGAGCGGCGCCGGATCGAGCAGACGGTGGTGGATCGGGCAGGCGACGGTGGCCGGAGATGGCGGCGACGACCTGGGCAATAGATGAAGTGGACACGACAGCAGCTTGAGCGGCGGCAACGGCTTGGGCAACGGCAGCGGCGGAAGAAAGGTCAAAGCCCTAGCTCTGATACCATGTTATGAATTTTATGCATCTATTCATGAGGCCCAATAGACAATGTATATTGGGAGTATAAGGGGATATACAGAGGAATATGCCATATACAGATAAGGAAACCGAGACATATAAAAAAACAAAATAACAATTCTATTCTTTCCTTAACAAGATCCACCGCAACATCCTCATCTCCGCTGCACTCATCTTTTGTATTTGTTGTCTTTTAGTCGCCCAACATTCTGCTCTATATATCATCGCAGCCTGATTGTTGTCCTATAGAACTTACCCTTTAACTTTTGAGAGCATTTTTTGTTACACAGGATACCAGATGCTTGACACCATTTCATTCACCCCGCTCTTATCCTATGGTTTACGTCTTTATTAATCTCACCGTTCCACTGTAGTATTGATCCCAAATAACGAAATGTGTCCTTCCTAGACACTACTTATCCGTCCAGCCTAACATCCCCATCATCTGCCCTAGCACCGCTAAAATGACACCTCATATACTCAGTTTTAGTCCTACTAAGTCTAAACCCTTTCAATTCAAAGGTTTTGCTCCACGACTCCAGATTGCTATCAACACCTATCCTATTCTCATCAACTAGCACTACATCATCAGCGAAAAGCATACACCAAAGGATATCTCCATATATATCCTGCGTGATCTCATCCATCACTAGGGCAAAAATGTATAGACTCAACGCTAGCCCTTAGTGTAGTCTTATCTTAATAGGGATGTTATTAGTAATATTACCACATGTTCTAACATTAGTCACAACATCTTCGTACATGTCCTTAATTAGGGTAATATATTTTGTTGGAACCTTTTCCTTTGGAGTGCCCACTACATGACCTTTCTTGGCACTTTATCATAGGCTTTCTTTAAGTCAATAAACACCATGTGAAGATCCTTCTTTTGCTCCCTATTTCGCTCCATCAACTGTCGTAACAAGAAAATCGCTCCGTGATCGACCTCCCAGGCATAAAACCAAGTTGATTTGTCGTCACGCTAATCACTTTTCTTAAACGGTTTCACTTGCTCTCAAAGCTTTATTGTGTGGCTCATGAGCTTAATTCCTCTATAATTAGTACAACTTTGAATATCTCCTTAATTCCTCTATAATTAGGACACTTCATAGACTACCTCGTCAATTTGTTAACGTTTTTTTTTTGTGTTGAGATGATTGTTAAACCAAAGTTGCGTACATAATTGTTCCTAGCTTTTGGTTTGCACTAGGTGTGTCCCCATATATGGTCTTCATTATTACAATACTAACACATGGATGTGTTCAGTGTGCTTCTTGCTGTCAGTTCAGGAATTCAGTCCTACTGGCAGGCATAAATTCTATTTACAATTGCTGCTTTAAGCTTTCAATTTACAAATTGCTAGAATGCTTTGATCATTTCTTCTTTCTTTCTGCCTCACCATATGACTTATAGACTGATGTTGTTAGAACTATGTTAAGTATTAACTATTAAGTCAATTAAAAAATTAAGAGGAAGATAAGGAGTTCTTTCTTGGGGCTATAATAAACCTGCCAGTTTATTCACCTATTCTTTTCTTGTTGTAAATGGAAGAAGGACAACCATATATTATCATATATATCTTCATCTCATACCAGAAAGAACTTAATGGAAAAAAAAACATAACTGCTTCTACCATATATCCTTCAATCTTCTAAAGGATGCTGACATATATGCCATGAAAAGGTTATATAATTCTTTTAAAGGATGCTGACATGTGACATCTAATTACTTTTACTATTATTGCAATACTAGGGTGGGCATTTCTCTGGTATTTATCGGAAAGTGCAGCTAAAGCCACTGAAATGGATTAAAGTTCCAAAGCGCAATGGTGATGATGAAGAGGAACGGCCAATTGAAGCCCTGATGATTCTGAAATATGGTGGTGTACTCACTCATGCGGGGAGAAAGCAGGTTTTTTACTCATAATTTTGACTTTTTGAGCTATCAAATATTAGTTATTATATCTTCTCATGTCAAATGTTCTTAGGATGAGTTACATGAGTATTTATCTGAGCTATTCATTTCCATGATCTAACTTATAAATTATCAGGTATTACACTCAGTTACTCAGTTTAGAACTTTTGATTTCTTTCTAAGAGGAAAAGTCCAACAATAATGAGAGAAATCATCAAGTAACACTAGATAGTACAGAAAACCAGATATGCTAGGAACTGGAGATGCCCACTCATCACAATGAACTCGCTCAAATGGCGCAGATAAGCGCGAAGAAGAGGTAACAAAAGAGAGACGCGTATGTTTGCCAAGTTGACAGGACTGGCAAAGAGAGCGGTCTACTTTATTACATGAGATGAGCGAGTTTTTATTGAGGGTGTCGAGACTGGCGACGCCGGAATGACCAAGACGCTAATGCCATAACTGGGAGATGGCGAGGTGGGTGCTGGGTGGAGCTGAGGTGGCGACTGGAGGTATGGTGTAGAGGTCGCCCGCACTATCGCAGCGAAGCATCACACACTGTCTAGGGATCCTTAATAAAAAAACCAAAGGCGTCAAATTCGATGGAACAGTGGTTGTCACAAGTGAACTGTCTAATAGAAAGAAGGTTGTGAACTAGGTTAGGAACAACTAGAGTGTTGTGAAAAAGAAAACGAGTGGATAGTGTGTGAAGGAATGTGTGAGCACGAGAAACGATAGGGAGACGGGAACCGTTGCCAACAGTGATGACCGAATGAGGTGGAGGGTGGGAAGAGAGGAGTGTACCGTCGTCTGTCGTCATGTGGGAGGTGGCGCCACTGTCCATGACCCAGCCACCGTGTCCTTGGACAGCCGGATTGGTTCGGGCCATGCAGAATGAGGCCTGCGATCCCCAGTCCGCGGGTGGGATAGTGGGACGGCGTGAAGCGGCGATGAGCTCGAGGCGGAGCGCCGAGGAGGCCGGGAGCGGGCGAGGGGCTCCACTGACGGCCAGTAGGGGCAGTCCATGGGTTGAAGCAGAACTAGGGACCGGTCGGTGGAGATGGTAGTACGTGGCCACCCTGGAAACCGGCACTGACGCCACGGCCGGACCCGCCCTGCCTGCCACGGCGGTTGCGGCCACCGCGACGCCCATCACGAGCATTGGCGGCCTGAGTAGTGGTCGATGATGTGTAGCCGGAGGAGCCACCGGAGGCGAATAGGGCCGTGGTGGTGGCGATCTTTGCCTCGTTGCTAAGGCGAGTCTCCTTGAGAGCAAGTATGGACCGCGCTCTGGCGAAGGAAGGGAACAGTACAGAGTTGGCGATGTTGTCGGCGGTGGTAGGGAAGCGTGGGTTGAGGTCACACAGCAGGTTGAGGACGAGCTGCATGTCGTTGACGGGGTAGCCGATGTCGCGTAGCTTGTCGGCGAGGACCTTCACCCGCTGGCTGTAGTCGGCGATGGACAGATCGCCTTGAACGAGCGAGTGAAACTGGTTGAAGACAGCGCCTCGATCGCGACCCAAAGATCTCGTGCGGTCTCCTAATCCGTCATCGCCGAGTCGAGGATGTCGTCGGAGACGGAGCCATATAACCAGCTAAGGACGACGGAGTCGGCGAGGGCCCAGTTAGCCTCGTCGTGATGCGCCGTGCCGTCGATATGGGAGAGGATGCTGAACTTCGCGCATATGGTCCGAAAGAATTTGGACCATCGGGAGTAGTTCGTTGTCTTCAGATCGAGGGTGGTCAGCACATGGGACTTGACAACGACTGTGCAGTAGGGGTTGAGGACGATCGGAGGGGCGACAAGCACGATCGCACCGGCGGTGGTGGCTGCAGTAGCTGGATCGGCGGGAGGGGCCGACATGGTCGAGGAGGCGCGGCGCAAGACCGGATCTAGGTCTTCTCTCTCTCAGATCTTTTTTTTTGTGTGGCTACTTAAGATCTGAGATCCAGATCAGATCTGGCCCAACGAAAGAAGAGGCGGCCAGTGAGGGTGCACTTGGGCGGCGGAGGCCGGGGTTCGGCGCCGACGGGTGGCGGCCGGTGGTCGGCGTCGGCCGGCAAGTGAGAGAGCCGTGGCACCTAATCAGCGGCGGCGCCGGAGGAGGCGAAGCCGGATCTATGCCGGGAGGTGGACGGTGGCGGATGATCCGAAGTGGCACGTGGTGGACGGCGGCGGCCATGGCGCAGAGGCCACCAGTGGCGGCCGCAGCAGCAGAGGCGCGTCGAGTCCCGGCGAGGAGCGGCGACTTGAGTGGAGTCGGCGGCCTGGCCGAGTATGGTGGCGGCGCGCGCGCAGAGGAGGAGGGCGGCGCAGCCAGAGACGTCGGCGGAGGGGCGGCATCAGAGAGGGGGGAAGTCGGCGGCGCCCGGTCCGGCCTGTGCGGGAGGGAGGACTGGTAGCGCTGTGGAGGCAGCGGAAGAGGAGAGGAGCAGCGGAAGAGGCTCAGGTATGCTCTGATACCATGTGGAGAAGTAGAGGAAGATTGGAGCAGACGCCACACCCCTAAAGAGCTGGGGTGGCTTGTATATATATTGACCTGGTGTAGGCATACAAAGAAAGCATATACATGAAAGGCGTATACATAGAAAACGCATACAGGGAAAGATATCTAATTATTCTAATACTAACCATAGATTCACTTAGAATCCCAACTCTGATTTGACCTAAACTCCGATTCTATTCTACCGATTCTAATTGATCATGCACAACTTATTTTCTAAATGTCATATATTTCACATATAAACGCCAATTTTACTGATTCATAGATGAAATACATTGATGTTATCAATGTTTCCATGTTAGATGTGTTTCATGTCCAAAATATAGGTAAAAATTCCACCAGCATATTTTAGTTCCCATATTAACGACAAATTGTTTATTTTTGTAGATAATAAAACATATGCATTTATTTATAAATTTGGTAGGATCCATGATTCTACGATTTGATAGATCGATTTGACTTAGAATCCCAACTACCTTGCATATTACCAGTAATTACTGAATAACATTACTCTCTGCTTGAAGCATCATTTTCTGTTGTTTCAAATAATCTTATGTTCAATGAGCTACTTGCCAACTTTGGATATGACAAGAACAACTTTCATGCAGCTACATTGGTAATCTACAATTATCTAGTGTAATGATTTTTTTACTCTTTTTATTCAGGCAGAAGAGTTGGGAAGGTTTTTCAGAAACAACATATATGCAGGTTCTTGTTCACATTCTTGTCTTTTCTAATATCTTTTGAAAGAAGTTAAATAGCAGACTTATTCAAAGTGAGAGTATTTATTTTATTACAATCTGGAGTCTTTTCAAGAGAATTGTGTCGGAGATCCCTAAACTTGAGCAGTGGTGCTGCCACTTAGGTCCCTACCCCCTAAACTTCAAAATCATCTTGGCAGGTTCCTAATCTTGAACTTCATACCACTTAGGTTGCTACAATGGTTTTAACTGTGAAATTTTCTAATGTGGCAACAGAGTTTGGATATAGGTGACTTAGGTGGCAGGAATAAGTGGTTGATGCATGTAAGCATGTTGGAGTCATTGAATGTCACATGAAGCTGATGATGGTTATAAAACTGATAAATAATTATAGAATTCCATTTCCACTTTATATATTTACAACTTATTTGGATACTTAAATATCTGTTTGATATTTACATTGATTATGTTTTTAAACATTTCTACAACAGCAAATTCGTAAGTCCACAGATCAAAGAGGCATATTTATCAAGTTTTAGGAACCTACCTGGGTGATTTTGAACTTTACGAACCTTTAGTGCAATTTTTTCTTGAATTATAAAATGCAATTAGAATCCTGTATTATTTTCTAGGCCATGGCTTGCAGGGAAAAGTAATTTTGCGACAATTAGAAGTTTGTCGCAGTTTCACTTGAATTAAGGATGTTGTTTGCCATGCATATGAGCTTTAGTTTTTTGTCCAAATCTTTTTAACCATTTACTATTTTTTAATAGAATCATGCTCTCCATATAAGACTTGTTTGTCTTGCATAATTAGCTTCTTTCATCTTGGGTTTCTTTTGAAGTGTATTCCTTGGATTTGAAGATGTTTACTGACTAGAATGGTATCCTAAATTAGGTGAAGGAACAGGTTTGCTTCGCCTTCATAGCACTTACAGGCATGATTTAAAAATATACAGTTCAGATGAAGGGCGTGTACAGGTATACTTTTAGTTGTCCTTTTCTATTCATTGCTCCTTTAAAATAGTCCCATTTGAATCCTCTGAAACTGGCTTCGATTATTGTTGTTGTTGTTATTTTGACTTGGAGGTGCCAAACAAGGTTTAGGAAATTCATACTTGCTGATAGGTAATGGTTATTGTTTACCAATCAAATACTTGTGTCCTGTGGTAACTAGCCCAACACCTGCTTTTGTTTAAACTATCAAGTGTAGGACAGTTGGCATGATGACTCCAACATAACTGAAAGCTAATGAAAATTTCTTGGTTTCATTCATCTAAATAGTCCAATCACATTTACTCTCTTCTGGTAGTGTTAATGTTTGATCATTACATATCCAGATATTTCCATGCTGGTCCGAAAGCACCTTGCCACCCTAACTTGGTCAAAATTGATTTAAATCGGTATAGTTTTCATTTTTTTTGGGAGACTCAATGGTTTTCCTTCAATGGCTGCTATATCTCATTGTACTCCTAGCTAGTTTGAATCTTTAGTTGAAACTTTTGCTTGTAACCAGTAATCCTTAGTTGTGTTGGTGGCCTTAAACCGCATTTGGGGAGCAACTTCAGTCCATCTAGTTTAGGCCTTTGGGTCAGAGTTGTGTCACCTTGATTGCCTTCTGTTGGCAATCAGAGGTGTAATTTAACTTGGTTTTCTATCTTAATGCAAAGACATGCAAAGCTTTTGTGTGTTCTATAAACAAAGTTTGAATCTTTGGCTATTTCCCAGCATTAATTGGCAAGATACTGCCGGGAAAATATACTATTGTCGTAGTCTCGTAGATAAAACTAAAGATCCAAGGCGAGCATGCTTATTGTGGTACTTTGATAAATTACACATACCTTTGTATACTTTGACACAAGTTGTAGAAACCCTAGGTTCTAATTCTAGGATTTGGAAAATTTTGTTGAGAAAGATCACCTTAAGCATAACATTGAGGGTGCCAAAGTGGATGTCACTGGGCGTAGGAGAGAAAGAACAGAGCAGCAAAAAATCCTTGAATTTTCTTTTCTTGTTCCTGGAGTTTTCTGCAACTTCTTTTTAGGGAAAATTCACCCCCTCAAGCCATCCCACATGTGACGCTAGGGGGTAAATTACAAAGGCAGTGACTTTTAGAGCGTTTTTTAATTGTCCCCCTTTTTCTTTTCCTTGGGTTAAGTAAGTATATCTTTTGGTTAAAACTAGGGTTTCTGCAACTCATGTTAAAGTACACGTGTGTATATGTAAATTCCTCTGGTATGTTAATAGTCAATCCTAATTCTTATATTCATGATGGTGTACTTGTCAGATGTCTGCTGCTGCATTTGCCAAAGGCCTTCTTGATTTGGAAGGGCAACTAACTCCCATACTGGTCCGTTGCTTATGGTTTATTTGATCATTTTTATTGCTTAATTCCGCATATCTCAAATTTATCTTTTGTACTAACTTCAGGTCTCTCTAGTAAGTAAAGACTCATCTATGTTAGATGGACTGGAAGATGCTAGCATTGAGATGGATGAAGCAAAGGTTTGTTTTCATATTTTGATAAACGTAGTGTATTTTTCAATGAAGTTTCTTAGATTTAAACAGTCACCTGAAGTTTCGGGAAAGGAAAACACGTGCACACACTTATGTAAGTATGTAACTATGATTTTTAGCTTGAGATATACCAGACCCCACCATGTCAAACATCTCCACATACAGTGCAATTAGATGTTCCTCAATGTTTGTTTCAATCTTGAGATATACCAGATCTCGCCATGTCAAACGTTTCCACATACAGGCTACAGCACAATTAGATGTTCCTCAATGTTTGTTTCGATATTGCCTTGGAACATATAAGAGATGATATTGTGGGCCTCTTAAGTATGTAGCTTGTACGAACACTCTGACCACAAGGCCAGCAGCTAGTATTCAATTTTAACACCCATGAGTGCTGGATCTAACTACTACCTCCTTAATTCTTATTGCTCCGTGGAAATCTTCAGCAGTATTTGTGATGTCATGTTCCATCAGAGTCATTGTAAGGGAGTTCTAAATTCTACTGTATTGAACTCTCATATCTTAAGAGCTAATACCTTCCCCACCACCCTCTTGATTGTCTTAAAAGTTCGTCATCTATTCTTACCAAAAGTTAAATAAACTGACCTTTTCAGGCTAGATTGCATGAGATCATCATTTCAAATGCTAAAGCAAAGAATACCAATGAACTGGTGGAGTTTCCGTGGATGGTTGATGGTGCAGGATTGCCTGCAAATGCTTGTCAACTTCTCCCTAAGATGGTAAAGCACTTTGATTAGATTAGCTAGATCTTTATTTTGAAGCATCTCTTACAGAAGTAGCACAAGTCATAGTATTTTTGTCAATGATGTACTTTTAATTATTGGTTTGCTTCATTTCTTATGAAATTCAGTTCTCACTTGTTTCAATGGCTACACTTTCAATCATGAAATTTCATGCAGCATTTTAACAATTTTGCTCAATGCCATACAAAAAATTTTGCAAAAGGATTTTGCCATGTGTATATATATTTGTTATTATCTAGCTAATATTTCATTACAAAACCAGTGGAGGGGCAATTTCAATTTTGACAAGGATATGCTATTTTCTTGTTAGTAGTTATTTGTTCCCATCTAGAGTTTAGCTTCACTCGATCTCTAGACATTAGAAAAAAACTATTTGTTCCTGTCCTTTCTAATTTTTTTTCTCGAACACGCAGGAGAGCTGCGTATCATTATATTAAGAAGAAGTGTAATCCGGGTTAAAGAAACCCAAACAAAATTACAGAAAACATGAGCCTAAAAGGCACATGCACTTCTAAACTAACAGAGCCAAAAGACAACCCCAAAACAAGAGACTAGACTAGGACTATCCTGCCTCAGCCGTAGAAGCAACCAGGTAGGAAATCCCCCGTGCCCCAGCTAAGTTCCACATCTTCAGCTCCTCCCTTGCCTGAGCCAAGGCCACGGCCACAACTGGCGACGCTCCCTCGAAGACACATTGATTTCGATGCTTCCAGAGAGACCAAGCCCCCAAAATGATTACTGAGTTGAGTCCCTTGTTCACCTCCCCATCAGTTCTGGAACTCGCCAACGACCACCATTTTTCAAAAGAAAGATCTGTAGGTTGCGGTGACAAGGGTTGAAGGCCAATCAACGCAGCAGGAAAACCAGAAAATGCGGGCAAAGGAGCAGCCACACCAGCAAGTGGTTTATTGTTTCGGTGCTCGATCACAAAGGGGACAATGAAAGGTGATGAGGCAAGCCTCTCTTCTCTAGCCTGTCTGTGATCCAAAGACTTGTTATGGGCCACCAACCACATGAAGAAACGGCATTTGGCCGCGCCAAGACTTCCAAATCCTTTTCCAAGGACCAAAAGAGTGGCACTCGAATGCTCTCTATAGGCAGACTTAGCCGAATACACACCAGAGCTTGAGAAGCGCCAAATATATGTGTCCGCCACCCCTGGCTGAAGAATCACTCCAGAGAGTAAATCCCAAAGCTCGAGGAATTCCACCAGAACTCCCACAGATAGGGCCCCTTGAAAATCAGAAATCCAGGATTGGTCAGTCAGTGCTTCAAGAACAGAGCGTTTCACAACTCTCCTTTTGGGCACTAGAGCAGACAGTTGTGGCGCCAAGTCCAAAATCCGCTGTCCATGAAGCCATCTATCTGTCCAAAAAAGAACTCGAGCTCCATCCCCAACCTCGGCAACCACTGCAATGGAGAAGAAGGCCTGTGCACGAGGGTGGATTTGGATGGGAAAAATAGACCAAGGTTTATTGGGTTCAGATTTTTGTAGCCACGCCCACCGCATTCGCAACGCCCAATTGGTCTTCTGCAGATCAGAAATACCTAGACCTCCCAATTCCGGAGGGCGACAAGTTTTTGCCCAAGCGACCAAACAATGACCACCCTTGGCGTCTTTTCTGCCACGCCAAAGAAAACCCTTCCTAATCTTGTCCACAGCCTTGATTGCCCAAGAAGGGAGATCAACTGCCATGGCCAAATAGATGAGCATCGGTGAGCACAAATCGAACCAAAGACCCTCCTTCCGGCCTTAGTGAGAAGGTCAGCTTTCCACCCAGGAAGGCAATCAACAATCCGGTCCACATAAGGCTGAATTTGATCCCTTGATAACTTCGAGAGGGAGAGAGGCAATCCGAGGTACTTACAGGGGAACTCAAGCACCTCACAGGGTAGGTGATTTTGAACTGCTGCAATGTCCAGCTCCGAGCAATGAATAGGGAAGACGTTGCTTTTCAGCAAATTAGTCTTCAGCCCAGAGGCTTCCCCAAAAAGTTGCAACAAATCAAGGGTAAGATCCATGTCATTAGTTGAAGGCCTGAGGAAAATAACCACATCATCAGCGTAGAGAGAAATCTGATGTTGCAAGGACCTAGACGAAAGAGGTTGCAATAACCCTCTCGTCCTGCCTTGGAGACCATATGGGAGAGGGTGTCCATTACAAGAATGAAGAGCATTGGTGATAACGGGTCTCCTTGACGCAGTCCCCGGCAATGCAAGATAGCTTCACCAGGGGTCCCATTCAGCAGAATCTTTGAAGAAGAAGTTGAGAGGAGGCCGCAAAGAATGTCACACCACAACCGCCCAAAGCCCAATTTTTCAAAGACCTCAAGAAGGAAAGGCCAGAAACTGAATCAAAGGCCTTAGAAATGTCCAGTTTTAAAAGAATCCTAGGTTGCTTTTGCTGATGCAAGAAACGGGCAGTATGCTGAACCAACATGAAATTGTCCTGAATAAAACGACCTTTGATGAATGCACTTTGATTGGGAGAAATCAACTCATCAAGGCGACTGCCAAACTTAATAGCAAGGATTTTGTGACCAACTTAGCAAAAGCGTGCACAATACTTATGGGTCGAAAATCCTTGGTCGACGAAGCATCCTCCTTCTTAGGTAGGAGAGCAATGAATGCTGAATTTAACATCCCCGTGTTGGCAACTTTCCTTCCCAAACAAATTAAATTGCAGCCATAATATCCGCTTTATAATCGGCCAAGAAACCTCGTAAAGCGCCTCAGAAACCCATCGGGACTGGGCTTTGTCCAACGGCGGTTGGCGATCGATTTCCAAACTTCATCCTCGAGAGAAGGGGCGTCTAGCGCAGAAAGATCATGGGAGGATGTCCAACTCATCCAGATTGATAGTGCGATCCTGTGCAAATGGGAACCAGAGATCATTATAGAAATCATACAACGCCGCCGCCTTGTCATCATGGCTAGTGAGCACTGGCTATCGGATGAGAGCAAAGCAATAAAATTCTTCCTCTTGCGGTGACGGCCCGAGATTGGAACAAAGCGATGTTGGCATCTCCCTCCTAAGCCAATTAATCCTTGACCTGGCTCCTAGCAATGGACCTCAAGAGAGGCCAAGGCGAGGCAATGCTTCTTAAGGTACCTTCTCGGTCCATCCTCCGTAGAGAGAGCACCGGTTGTCTGGGCAATCTCAAATTGATGCAAAATCTCCCTGGCCAGAGCAAGCTGAGAATTGACATGACCCACCGACCTGTGACTCCAGCTCTGCAGTTTCTTGGAAGTGGCCACAAGTTTGCGGGAGAGCGTCTCGAAGGGACAGGAGAGGCTGTATCAGAAGTCCAGGCCTCCTCAACTGCCTCTAGGAAACCATCTACCTTTGGCCAAAAGGACTCAAAGTGGAATCTCCTCTTTCCATGCTTATTGTCATTCAATCCCATAATAAGGGGGCAGTGATCCGAGTCATCAGAGCAAAGACTCTGCGAAGGCAATTCGGAATAAGTGCTCCCAATCAACCGAGCACAGGACCCTGTCAAGCTTGACCAAGGTCGGAGCATCCTGCTGGTTGGACCAAGTGTATTTGCGACCATGAAGAGGGATCTCCTTCAGGGCCAGATCATTAATTAGGCGACGAAAACGCCCCATCATTGCCCGGTTGAGATTATTATTATTTTTGTCCTCATCGCGAAGAATGAGATTAAAATCTCCAAGAACTACCCAAGGACCTGAACAATCAGCCCGGACCGATCTCAACTCTTGCAGGAATTGGATTTTATTTTCATTACCTTGGGGACCATAAACACAAGTAAGCCACCAGCTGTGGCCACCAATTGGGGAGAATTGAACCGAAGCACAAAAGTTATCAATTCTGACTGAACCAGCCGGCCCAAGCCAATGCCTCCAAACAATGAGCGAACCCCCACTGGCACCGACCGAAGGCACTTCAACAAAATTATCAAAATCAGACCCCAACATAGAAAGGATGGTTCGCTGCGAGACCCTAGCCATTTTTGTCTCCTGGATACAAACAATGTCAACTCGGTTGTTGTCCACCACAGTACGAACTGAATCTTGACGAGCCCGAGAGTTCAGCCCTCGAACATTCCATGAGAGAATCTTGGATGGATTCATAAAACCAAACAAGAACACTACCAGACTCAGAGCGAGGAATTCATGGAGCAACAGGCTCCTCCTCAACAAGGGTGGCTTCCGCCACAACGGGCATGACCAAACAGAGCAAAGAAGCGCTTGCACATTGGACATGACAAGGGTGGGCAAAGAGTTTGGCGAGCCGCCCAGAGCCTCTCAGGTGAGACCTTCCGCTCGCCGATGATGTCCAAACATTCCAGACACGCCTCCTCGAGCGGGAAGGAGCGGCCTCCACCGGACTTCAACCCGAGCACTGCGAGTCGGCGGGCTGCGCGCGGAGGAGCCCTGCGGACGTGTCCTCGCCCGCCCTCGAGGCACGAGTGGTGAGATCTGGCCGTCTTCCGAAATCTTGTTCAAGAACAGCCTCCTAGCGCGGGGCGAGGAACAGCGCAGAGGCGAGGACGGATCCGCGGCGGGGAGGAGGAGAGGACGGCTCGCTCCTCGAGCGCGCGCCGAGTAGGTCTTGAGAAGCACTGGGAACGAGCGACGCGCAGGCGTCGAGGAGCAAAGCCGCCAAGAACGAACCCAGTGCAGGAGCTTCGGCGAAGGAAAACACCCAATTACCGGGCCTAAAGCGGTGCCGCCCGCCCAGAAGCCCCAACGCACACTCCCAAAGCAGCCGAAACCCTCGGCGGCGCAGAAGAAGAGGCTGCGCGCCGCAACACGGCTCGGCTCGGCCGCGAGCGCGCAGCGCCACGCCTGGAGAGCGCCACGGCGGGCTTCAGCGCCGGTTCCCGAAGCCGCGCGAAGAGGAGGGGAGGCCAAAAAGTCTTCCGCTCCACCTGCCTGCTCAGAGGGGAGTGGGCGAACCAACCCGCCGGTTCCCAAGGGAGATGGGGGAGGCGACGGGAGGGGGTCGCCAGTTCCCAACGCCAACGGGGCGACCTCGGGCAGAGCAACGACAGAGGGCGCGCGCCGCTTCCTTCCTCAGCAGCGGATCGCGGATCTTAGCCCTTGGCTTGGGTTGCGCCACGTGGAAAGCGCCGCGGCCAGCAAGCGAGGAAGCGGGCCCCAGGCGGTCCCTGACAGGGACGCGACCTACTTCGGGAACTCCGGCGCTCCTTCTCGGCGGCGAGCTAAGTGCCGCAGACGCGCGGCTCCTCGCCAGCCGAGCAAGCTTTGAAGTGCGCGGAGAGAGAGAGCGCGGCCGCTCGCTGGCGGCTGGATCCCGGCTCGAGCGCAGCCACCGAGATGGCCGCAACTGGCCGATGATGGCCGCCACTTGGTCGGAGGAGAGACGAGAGCTCTCGCGAGGGCCTCCACCGCTACGCCTATCGCCACCCGAAGCTTGGTCCGGCTCCCGAGGGCGCAGAGCTCCTTCCGCAGCCGCCCGCCACACCGCCGAACGGGCAAAGCGTGGCGCTCGCGATCGGGAAAGACGCCGCCACACCGAGACGCGCCCCGAGATGGGAACTCCAAAGACAAAGTGAGGAGCGGTGGCAAGACCCAGCACCGGCGGCGAACTCGTCGACGACAATCCGGCTCGATGCGAAGAGGAGAGGCGGTTGAAGCACTTGCCTTGGAGGTCCGCGGGCCGGGCGTCGAGACGCGGGCCTCCGCGATCGCCCGAGAACGGCGACGACCGACCACCTCCTGCCAACCTCTTCACCAACACGAGAAAGCCCCGCTCACGAGAAGCCCGGGCGGGCGGGAGCGCAGCCGCGCGATCAAGGCCGCGGACATGCAAGTGGCGGTCCACAACCGGCGTTGCGGCACCGCCGTCGACCGGCCAACCCGGAGAAGCGGTGGCGTCGCGGTAGGAAGGGCGCAAGCAACCCCGAGTCACCGGAGGCAGAGGGACGCCCGGCCAGCGTTCTCGCCGATCGTCCTACGGCGAGAGGATGACGACCGGGAAAAGGAGACTGGCCGCGCAAGTGAGGCGCGGCTGGCGGTGGCCGCCGAGTCCGAATGGACGTCGCGTGCAAGCGAGAGACGGCGCAAGAGGCGCATCCGAGATGGTGGCCGCCGAGTCCGGCGGCGACAGCGCGGTGAGGGCACGCACAAGGAGAGGCGCAATGAGACGGTGGCCGCCGAGTCCGGAGTGGACGTCGGCGTGCAGCTGAGAGCAGCTGAGAGGAGCTGGTAAGCTGACATTCCTACCTAAAGATTGTTGCTACTTGAAGGTTATGGAATGACCGTCCTTTCTAATTTAGCTGTGTACAAACTTGTCAAGTATTGATATTACATCTTAGACTATAGGGATGAGAGACTCACCTCCCAGCCGCACGCCGACGTCCACTCCGGACTCGGCGGCCACCTCCTCGGCTACGCCACCCCAAGCGCCGGCCATTACTCCCGATCCCCAGTCGCTGTCCTCCCCCGCAGTAGGACATTCGAAGCTAGAGCGCTGGAAGGAGGCGTCTCCCCCCGACTCCCCTGTTGCATCCAGGATTGCCTCGCTCCCTTCCTACCGCGACGTGGTGCTGGCTTCTCCCTGGTCGGCCGGTGTGTTGTCGGCGGTGCCAGAACGACAACTTGCGGCCCGCCAGCATGCATGTCCTCAGCCTGCGGTCTGTCGGCGTGCTTGCCCGGATCGCATCCCTGTCGTCAGCGCAAAGCTTCTTCATGGACGGGGGTTGGAGCCAGGACCGGTCGAGGAAGGTTGGCCGCCGCCGTTCCCGGGGTAGACCGCGTCACCCTTCGTGCGGCTCTCGACGTCCGGTTCCGGCGGACCTCCGCGGGAAATGCTTCAACTGCTTTTCCACATTGCATCGCGCCGCGGATTGTCGTCGTCGGGTGAGATGCTTTCGCTGCATGGGCTTTGGCCACCGTTCCTCTGTCTGCACTGGAGCTCCCCCGTCGAGGGGACGCACCTCGGTGTGGCGGCGCATATCCCCGGTTGCGGAACCAGCCTTGGCTTCGTTTGAGGTGATCAAAGAGATCCTGCGGGTTTTTGGAGAAGCGTCGGGGTTGATAACCAATTTAAGCAAGTGCTCAGTGACCCCAATCCGATGCCACCAACAGGACATGGAACTGGTGCAAGGATCCATTCCTTGCATAGTACAAGAATTCCCTTGCAAGTATCTTGGACTCCCATTATCAATCAAGAAACTCCCCAAATCTGTCTTTTATATGATGATTGACAAGATTGTTGACAAGCTACCCGGATGGAAATCTGCCATGATGCACCCAGCTGGCCGAGCCACACTTATTCGGGCAGTGCTATCGGCAATTCCTATTTATCCGCTTTTTGCTCTGGATTTTCCTAAGTGGGCACTTAAAGCAATTGACAAAATACGTAGAGCTTTTCTATGGAAGGGTCGCAAAAGAGTAAATAGAGGACATTGCCTTGTTTCTTGGGGCCGGGTCACGAGACCAATTGAGCTTGGCGGATTGGGAATCCTTGATTTGGAAATCCTTGGATAGGCGTTACGCATGAGGTGGTTGTGGCTCAAAAAAACCCAACCCAATCGCCCATGGGCTGGTTTGAACATTCAGGTGCACCCCAATTCGTTGGCTATGTTCTCCATTTCGATCATTTCTGTTGTGGGAGATGGCTGTACGACCCTCTTTTGGTGTGATAAATGGCTACATGGCAAATCCTTAGCGGACCTTGCCCCCTCTCTTTGTGCGCGTGTGCCAAAGAGAAGGGTCAATGTAGGATGGTGCAAGAAGCTCTCACAGATAATACTTGGGCTCAGGATATTAGAGACAGTTTACCTACTTCAGTTTTGGAGGAGTTTCTTGGCCTATGGGATGTTCTTGCCTGAGTGAGACTCACCCTTGGCGTGGATGATCAGCATATGTGGAAGCCATCCTCCTCAGGCAGGTTCTCAACTAAATTAGCGTACCGCTGTTTTTTTGTGGGGCGGTGGATTTTGAACCATGGAAGGAGATTTGGAAAACCTGGGCTCCTCCTCGTTGCAAATACTTTGTGTGGTTAGCCTCTCTTAATTGCTGCTGAACCGCTGATTGTTTGGCCCGCCGTGGTCTTGTTCACCCTGAGTGCTGCCCTCTGTGTGATCAAGATGAAAATATTCAGCACTTACTCACTTGTTGCGTGTTCACAAGAAGTGTTTGGTTCTCAATACTTATTTTGGTGGGATTGCAGCGGCTAACTCCAGGTCCAGATGATTTGGTCTTCACCTTGTGGTGGCGACAAGCTTTGCACCAAGTCCCTAAGCAGCAGCGCAAGGGCTCTAATTCTTTAGTCGTGTTGGTGGCTTGGCGGGTGTGGAAGCATAGGAATGACTGTATTTTTGATGATGCCTCACCCAATGTCAGCACGGTTTTGCAAGACATTAGAGATGAGGCCAAATTGTGGTGTTTGGCGGGGGCCAATGGCCTTTGTTCCATTTGGCCATAGGTGCTGTGTTTGTTTTTTGGTCAGTGGGAATGTATCTAGTGCTGACCTTTAGTTGTTAGCCTCGTCTTTTTGGTGAGGGTTGTACGAGTCTTCTTAGACTCTTTTGTTCTTCTTAATATAATGATGCGCAGTTCTCCTGCGCGTTCGAGAAAAAAAAATCTACAATTGTATTTCTGTGGAGCAACTTGTGTGGCTATCTGCAAAGAATCATGGTGCTAACCTGTGAATCTATTTTTATTTCCAGTCTTGTAATTTAATTATAAGTGATTTAATACTTATGCTGTTCTTGCATTCTCTTGGAGAATGTCAAATTCTGTTGTTGTATGTTTTAGTTTTACTTTTTGATTATACAATATTTAAGAATTTTAGCCTTTTAAATCAAATTGACTCATTTACTTTGTGATTGCTGTCTTTTATTGAGTAAATCATATTAATTATATTTTTGTAGCAACATTATTAATGTGGATGTTAAGGGTATTTCAGGTATTGTACTTATAGTCTAGGGTTTAGTGTGTCCCTTAAGTTCTTGTACTATATATATAGTCTTTTAGGTTGAGTTCAATACAACTAACGTCCATTCATTCCTGCTCTCCATCTAACAGTGGAAACTTGAAGCATACTTAGGAACAAGGTTTCAAAAACCAAAACCGGGGGGAATACTGCCGGACGATCGGCTTCGGTTACCGGCAGGTAATTAGAAAAAAATAGGTCAAATTTTATGAACCAAAATTTGAATTTGAAACTGGTAACTGGAAAACCGGCCGGTTACCGTCCAAAAAAACTGAAGAAAAACCGCTAAAAACCATATTTTCAAATTTGAAATTGAAAATTCCTGACACATTCATGGCAAAAAGTATGACATCAAGCACAGGGGGTGCATGTATCTTCCTAATACATTCTATTAGCGTTAAACAATATAAACATCATTAGAAAAACTAATATTTACATTTAAAATTTTAAATTTGAATTAAATAAAAAATCACCGATTTTTCATTTCCCGGTTGCCATCGGGAAATCCGGTTACCGGCCGGTAACCGCCGGTTTTCCGAACCTTGCTTAGGAATAGGTTTTAATAAGAAAAGGGAACCTTGGTGTTACTGGACTTTCTCATGCAGGCTAGTTTTCCTTTTAAAATGAAAGAAAAATAAAAAAAAAATTAGGGCAGCGCCAATCGTGTGCAGTTACGTATATGGAGATGAATGAAAGTAAAGAATGAGAAAGATAAGTTCACCTTCACCTCAAACCAGTGTGTTAGTGATGCCAACTGCCAAGTCTTTGGTGGGATGGGTTTATGCTGGGTAGGTCTTTACCTGTCATGAAATTAACCAGTCGAAGCAAAGTGAATCAAAGTTGAAAATTTGCAATAGTGCAGGATGTAATGGATGTCAGTTGGTGAGTAGCTATCACAGTCTAATAAGAGTCTTGAGTCTGTAGTCTAGTGAGAGTCCGTGTCGTTTAGTTGTAATTTTAGCAATATAAATACAGGGTGAGGTCCTAGGGACGCATACAATTTTTCCTTAATTGCTACAATCCCACAAAAGTATTAAGAGGATCCATGCAAATATGTAAGATATGTAGCCAAGTCATGTAAGGTTTCAGTACAGAAAAGCAGAAGGCATTAGTGTTAGATTCATCGAGTTCCTAAGCTTTATAATTCTTTGTTCCCTTACTTATTAGACTTTGATTAGGCCAAGTTGACGAAAGAAGTAACTGCACAAGTCAAGCTACTTGCTGAAGGTGAAGATGAGAAGCTTGCGTTGACAAGCTCATTTCCTACATATGACCAAGCAAGGGCTCTTGGGAAAACAACAATTGATGTGGCTCGCATTGCTGCTGGTTTGCCTTGTGGGAGTGAAAGTTTCCTCTTGATGTTTGCTCGATGGAGAAAACTTGAGAGAGATTTATATAATGAAAGAAAGGAGTAAAGTGCTTCACCTTTCCGAATTTTCTTGATGTTTATAAATAACTTTTTTATCATTAAGTTTACCTTTGCGCTCATTCGCTCATGGTGCTTCGTAATCATAATGCAGCCGATTTGACATTACACAGATTCCAGATGTCTATGACTCCTGCAAGTAAGTGATCATAAAGTAATCGCCTTTATTTAAGGGGGGCATTTTTTTCAAATGTAACATGCCATCTAATGCTTGGCATCCATTTGAAACAATTAATGTCTTTTCCAAGTGTCTAAATACTTAATATGACATAAAGATATTTAACATTTAAAGTTCTAGAATATAGAAAGAAAATGTGCTCCACAAAGTTGATAGAAACTTTGAAATAGGATGTGTTATTGTTCATCTTCCTATATATAATATGCTTATTTATCGAATTCTCAAGATCTTTTACATCACCATACAACTATCTATAAGTGGCATAAGCCTTACACCTGAACTACTGAATTGCATGGCAGATATGACCTGCTGCATAATGGTCATCTCAATCTTGAGGGTTTGGAAGAGCTTTTCAAAGTTGCTCAAGTAAGCAAATTGAAATTTTGTATTCTTTTATTTGATGTCTGTTTTGATTGTACGTAAAAAATATTTTTGAACTTTTGCAGTGCATATTAACACATGCTGTAGTCTGTCTTCTTGAGTCATCACAAAGTTATATTGATTAAGCACATATTTTAGAAGATGTGTCAGTTAATGCACATGTAGTGACGAGTAGAACATATAGCCGTTTTGTTTCGGTACAAACAACTGAGTACATTTGGCATTGAAGTTTTGGGGATATCATTTCACACAGACTGACATGTGCCACAAAAAGAATGGCATTCCTAGATTTTGTCGCCCCAAGTTTGGGGAAGGCACTCTATTTTATTGTCTAGTTGGATAGGGCCTTGCATGTCTACTCAGAGGCACTTTGCGTTGAATGTAACCATGAACATAGAAGTGTTTCTAAATGCTGTTATATGAAAAGCAAAGTTCGAGTTACTGGATTATACGATTCTACCATTGAAGTGACTTGGGAGGGAGACTATGCTTGGCTTCACCATCGCGTCTGTTATGTAAATTCATTGTAGGGCATTCAATTGCACTTTTCTTTTGTATAATTTCTTGAGAGATGTAAATGAGGAGTCTGTTAATCTAGATCTCAAAAATAGCTTTTAGTGTTAGTCTACTCATGCTGTTCATATTTTTGTTATTTCATATCAGTCAATTATGAAAGAACTGATGTTTTGACAAGTTTGATCAATTATGAAAGAACTGATGTTTTGACAAGTTTGATCCTTTTATATCCATACGTTGATGCTGTAGTTTCTAACTATCTGCTAGTTTGTTGATGTTGATTAATTATCTGGTTGTTGACGTTGATTAGTTCTCTGGTATGTTTTTAGCATGTTCATTAAAGCTTATCTAACACTGTGTGATTCTTGTAGCTTCTTGCTGATGGTGTTATTCCAAATGAGTACGGGATCAACCCAAAACAAAAACTAAAAATTGGTTCAAAGGTTTGTTGTCAAGCAAGATGTCACTGTTTCTTGCATTGTATTGGATTCACTGGTTGTGTGCATAGGATACTGCCAATTGACTAATCATTTATGCGTCTTTCACTTTTGTTGGTTTTCATAGATAGCACGCAGGTTATTGGGAAAAATTTTAATTGATCTACGGAACACTCGTGAAGAAGCTATTAGTGTCGCTGAACCAAAATTTACTGAAGATGAAGCTACAGTCCTGCCAACAACAGAAGCAGAGCAACAGCAAAAGCTACAAGTTAGAAATGAGGATGGAAGAAGATCTAGTTCCACGAGTGAGAAGTCATTGGACCAAGAAGATGAAGATGATAGAGAAACTAAATACCGTTTAGATCCCAAGTATGTGCTTGTTTTTTCTGGTTTCTACGAAATTCAAGTTGTTGCTGATTTACATGTAAAAAGTTTATGCGTCTAATATACTTGTATCTCAGGTATGCCAATGTAAAGACACCCGATCGACATGTCCGCACGAGGCTTTATTTCACATCGGTACACCGGATCACTTATGTTCTACATGATCTGTTCTTATCATCCTTTTGGAATTCCAAGTGATGTAGTATACATTTTCTCCACCAGGAATCTCATATACACTCATTAATGAATGTCCTTCGCTATTGCAATTTGGACGAATCTCTACAAGGAGAGGATAGCCTTGTATGCCAAAGTGCTTTGGACCGCCTACATAGAACTAGGGAGCTTGACTACATGAGTAATATCGTGCTTAGAATGTTTGAAAATACAGAGGTATGGATCTTTTTGCAATACGTTTCTCAACAATCTTCGCTCTTATATTAAAATTTATCCTACATATTTCCATTTATTGTCTTCATGAGTTATTATTTCTGAAAGGTTTTGAACTTCAAGTTTCCTACCTTACATTAGAATGAAGTATTGTTGATCCTTTTCTTGAGTAAGCTATTTTTCGTACCCTGATGTCTATTTTCACTAGTCATGCAAACGCCTTGTATTAACAACATTTGATGGGAGCTTTAGTACAAAATTAAGTGTTATTATGGGGACAACAATTATTGCTACTTATATAGAGAAGAACTTATGCACGGTATACCGTTTGAACCAAAATCAATGGGATCCACCGGTGCCACCCTCCTACTACTTCGGAGCCGCCCCGCCACCTCCTTGAACTCTAGCGCCACCCTTCCCTTCTCCTTCACCTCCAACTCTGGATCTGCTAACGATGGGTTCACTGTGGCCCCCAGATATAGAGGGAGGCCAGGGAGGTGGTGGTCCGGCAGTGGAGGGCGGTGGGCGGTGACAGAGGCACGACGGCGGCGGCACAATAAATATTAGGTTGGACGGGGTGGGAGTGGCGGGGGAGGGGGAGATGGCGGCACGGCTAGGTGGCGAGGTCGTCGCAGGCCGCCGGTGGTGGATGAGGGGGCTATCGAGGCGGAGGAGGGGTGCGGAACCGCTCCAGCGCTGGAGAAGAGAGGGGAGGGAAGGGGAGGGGAGTGGCGGCGCCGATTCAAGAGGAGAGAGGGAGGGGAGGGGGAGCAGTGGCAAGGGGAGATATGCCGTCAGGATGCCTCCCAACGGCATACCATGCAGTAGTAGCTCTCAGTTATATATGCTGTACAGATTGTTTCTTGTCAATTTTTTGTTGCAGCGCCATGTCAATGGCACTTATTTACAAGACCAATGGGTAGTACCCATAGCATATGATGCAATTAGGCATTTCTTTATCCCCCCCTTATGCAAAATATTACATGCAGTTATACAATTCTATCTGCCGTCAGTTATAAAATTACTTGCTAGACTGGGATCTCTGTATCTCTTGTATTTCATTGGTATCTGCAATTGGGCATCAGTTCATCTTGTTATGAATATTGTGTGTGTATTGAAGAGGCCAAATGGGCAATATATCTAGGGTACAAAGGGGACACAAGACTAAACTCTAGTACAATTGGAAATACCACTAATACCCTTAACACTCCCCCTCAAATGCAAGACGTATGCAATAGCATTGCATTTGAAAAAGAGTTGACACTAAAATAAAAAAAAATCCGAAGTCCGAGTCTTAATAATGTTGTTATAGTGTGCAGCTCTTGGATAGAGAAAACTGTCAAATCAAGCCGAGGAGGAATATATAGAAGTATGGCGGCACACTACACACGGTGCAAAAGAAGCGCGGCTGCCTTAGAAGCTCGGGGCGGCAGTTAGAGAAGCGGTGGCATCATAATGACTTTGATCTGCACATGGCTCAGAGAGAAGCAGCGGCTGCTATGCAAAAAGAAAATTCCTATGCTTCTATGACTGACAATAAATTTATGAACTCACATAGCTTAGACGAATTAAAAGAGGTAGTACGGACTTGGATGGACATAACGGAAGACTTAAAAGAAAAAGAATCAACAGACTATGGATACTAACAGTAGCGGACCATCTTCTAATCCACTAAACAAATATCTTAGTTCATCCCCACTCGCTCCTCCGTCTGCACGCAATAGCACCCCATATTTTACTCCCTCTCTCCCCCTTCCCATTTCTCTTCTCCTGCAATTCGACCTGAGCCGAGGAGATGCCCGACGCGACGTGAGGCGACTGGCTTGCAGCGGGCGGCGGCTTCAACGGCTAGCGCAATGGCCGACGAGCAGGCCGAAGACAACGTCGATGGGCGCGACGACCGAGAGAAGGCTGGCTGGGGTGGCAGAGGAGGTGGCTCCCAGGGCCAGGCACGGCAGGATCTGGCGATGTCAGCCGAAAGGGGAGGAAGCCCGGTGGAGCTGAGATGGTGGGGAAGAGCTAGAGGTGGTTGGAAGATGGTGTGAAGATGGCAGGGGAGAGTCGGAAGCGGCCCAATCCGGCGCGGAGAGGCTAGAGCCGCACATGGAGAGCCAGAGGCAGCTGGATCTTGGTAGGACGTGGCCGACGGCGCGCGTCGAGGCCAGCAGTGACCGGATCTGGCGGGGGGGGGGCAAAGGAGGCGCGGCGGCCGGATCTGGCGCTGACAAGTAGCATGGAGTACCGACGCAGGCGTGGGCCGACGGCTCGGAGTGTGGAGGAGGCCGAAGGCAGTCAGATCCAGTAAAGGCAGTCATAGAGATGCACGAGCGATGGTACGAGCGCCGGTGGCCGCCCCCGGGAGCAGAGTTGGCTCCTCCTAAGGGCAGTAGATGCGGAAGAGCGATGGCTAGGAGGTAGCGTGATGAGGGCATCCCAATTACACACTCATCTTTCTCTCCAACCCCAAGTGTGCATGATAATGAAGCTTCAAAAGAACCTATGACAAGAGCAAGAGCCAAGTTACTAAACCAACAGGTGTTGTTTTTTAATGAATCTCCTATTGATTTCAATGAGAATGGAATGCTACCTCATGGCAATAATTTTTGTGTCTTTAGATTTGAAGGAGTTGAAGCATTGGAAGATGCCCAACAGCCAAGGAAGGACTTGCTATGCACCAAAGGAGAGGGAAGCAAGGCTTAATGTGGCTAGCCATGGGCCATGCGGCTGAGAGGAGAGGGAAAGGCCCATGCGGCCAAACCCTAGAGGAGAAACCCATGCGGCTGAAGGGGAGTTCAAGCCCAAGAGTCACTTGGGCCATCCAAGACTGAAAACCCTTGATATGCAAATATTTATACTTTTGTGAACTCATGTTTTTCATTTTGTCAATTCAGCCCAACATGTAAACGATTGGACCGAATAATCTGAATAAGACCTTAGGCCTAGTAGATGTGTGTGGGAACCATGTGAGCACAAGGGGGGTGCGCACCCCTTAAAGGTAGCCGCCACCCCTTGGGAACCCAAGACCACCTTGTGAGAAAAACAATCTACCAAAATTCTTGCTTGTGTTCTTTCTTACTGTTGAATTACATGGAGAATTAGGGAGTAATTCCTCAATCAAGATCGTCCAGCCTTTCCACTGAGAATTGAGTGCACGATAGATCTTCACTTGGTGGTCGGTGAATAAACGTGTATTTGGGTGAATTAAAAAGTGTTCGTTTCTTGCACTAGTATTGGAGGATCACTATAATTCATCAAGATTCTCTTGAGTATCCATTCTACATCAAGAAGATCGGATGACCCCGTATCACAATGGTGGCTACAACTACAATAAACATAACCCTAACTTAAGCTCTGATATCATGTTATGAATATTGTGTATGTATTGAAGAGACCCAATGGGCAATGTATAGGGTACAAAGGGGACAAGACTAAACTCTAGTATAATAAGAAATACTACTAATATCCTTAACACATCTATTGATTATATTGAAATGACATAATTTCCTAACTCTATTAGGGATTTGTCCTGATATCGAGCACTTCAAGTTAGTCGGGTTTCTCTGTAGGGTATGTTTATTTATGTATCATCTCCATGCCCATCCAGGGAAGGGTTTATGCGTGATTTTTTCTATTGCACTTTTGTTAGGAGACTTGTTGCAAGTTTCTTCTCAACTATGGCATCTACACACTAAAACCAATACTGCTAGTTGTAAGTTTCTCATGTAAGGAAGTAAGAGGTAGGATTGCTGATTGCTCTGAATCGCGAACAGCTCACATGATGGTGAATTTACTGTCCATCCAAATAGTCTCTTCTACTTTCTGTAATATTGGCATATAGCGTTTGCAAGGACCTACTTTCTGTAGTATCGACAGTATTAGGCACTGCTCTATTTGAATCCGTAGTGCTTCACAACTATATTTTTTTGCAAAGTGATAAAGCAATAAATATGTACATTTTGTATTACGAGTGGTTTCCGTATATATCTAGCATGTTTTTCAAGACATTACAGTACAGAGTTGGATGTAACTTCCATCCGAATTTGTATTATGTATGCATATATGTGCATTACAATTTGTATCTAAATTTGTATTATGTCTGCTCTTTGCCATATTTATGCTTGATCCTTCTGTGACGAAGTACTCCATAGTAAACCCTTGCATTTGGAAACTTGCTGATGCCATACGGCCAGTTTACTGGTTGCTGTTGTCCAACCCGGTCAATCTGCTTACCAAATTTCTTGTTTACAGGTTCCTTTAGAAGATGAGAAAAGGTTTCGGATTGAAATGACGTTCAGCCGTGGCGCTGATCTCAGTCCCCTTGAGGTGATGCCCACATCTTCTTCAGAATGCAGGACATGAGCTCAGTTGTGCTTCGTTCCTACTAGACGCATTTGAGTTTACTAATCGTATGTGTGTTTGGTCCAGGACAAAACCAGCGAAACTTCTTCGTTGCTCCAGGAGCACACCCTGCCGATAATGGGGCCTGAGAGACTGCAAGAAGTTGTCTCTTGCCTGACACTAGACAAGTTTGAGAAAATGGTGCGACCATTCGCAATGCCCCCTGAGGACTTTCCCCCGGCTGCGCCTCCACAAGCCTTTTCAGGACACTTCTCCAAAGGCGCTGGGGTGCTCGAACGGTTGGCTAACCTCTGGCCTTTTCACAAGGGTGCGACGAATAGCAAATAGTTGAAAGCTACAAATTGCCAGAATCGGTTCATTTGAATATTCCTCTCAGTTGCTAACATTTGGTGGCAACACCATTTGCTCAATTTTGGCTCAATCATCTTTCAGAATTGAATCATGCGAATACTTTTGCCTGTCATCTTTAATATCTGTAGGCAAAGCTTCAAAGTTGCACCAGCAACCCTTTTTCGGCATATGAAAATTGCAGCCTGCTCAGATTTTGTAAAACTGGGTTGTGTGAACTATTTCTGGGTTGTGTGAACTATTTCCATTGATTTTGATTTGGTTTCATGTTATTTCTGGCTTTAAGAAGAGGCAAATGGTGTATCCATTTGCCGAGTTGAGCAGAAGCTGGTTGAGAATATGGGGTTTCAAATAAAATCACAATATTCCACATCTATCTACAGTGTCGATTACATGTGAGATTTTGATTAGTATTTAGCAGTCGAGATGCATGTGCACATGCCTCGATCAACATGACGATTCGTGTCCATTTCTACGTGTTTGATCCTGGTAGTGAGTGGTTTGAGTTCCAGATTAGGGCCTAAATTATGAAATGGATTTTGTTCCAAATGACGCCATAGCACTGCTGCAAGCTTTGTCCCAGTCAAAGAATTTATACTCATTGCACCTTGCAACAACTTCTTTTTTAAGCAATTGCAACTGGCAGTTGGCCAGCTCTTTCACAAATGTCTCCCTGTGGCCACCTATAGTCCCTCCAGTAGCTGTTCTGAGAGGGTGATCGGAATAGCGATAGTTTTTGATTTTTGCTGAAAAAACACTGTAGCTGAGTTAGTTTATTGAGTATAATTAAATTTAAAAAAATATAAAAATAAAAACAGCACGTTAATCTAAAGCGGACGATGCAAAAGAATACGAGAAAAAAAAATTCACTGTAACACGCATTGTGCATACTACAGTGAAAAAATCGTCCATCGCCCATGGCAGAAGCCATATTAAGCGGGGTCTGAAAAATATTATACCAAGTACAAAAATTAACAAGCTACCATAAACATTCCGTTTGCTATGTCTTCCAAAGTAGATAGGATTAGACTTGTGATTCTTGTCTTAGATGACAAAAATATTTGGGATACATCATCGTGAGATATATCCATTAGCAAGTGAAAAAGTGTAATCTTAAGGTGATATTTGGTCAGAACCGGCAATTGAAGGGAAAATTGAATATATAGGATCAAGTTGAGATGGTTTTGGTAAAATAGGATCAAGTTTGTTGTCCTCGTAAATATAGGACCGAGTTGAGTGACATCTTGCTAATATGGTATTTTTCCCATTTTAATTTTATTTTTATTTTTCAGCCCATTTTTCTTTACGTGAAATGACTCTTTTACCCTTTCCTCTCTCTCTCACTGCCACCCGGCCCCACCCGTCGCCCTCTCTCTCTCTCTCGCGCCTGTGCCCACGTGTCGAGCCTCCCTACCCGCGCCTCCTTCCTCGCGTCGCCGCCCGCAACCGGCCGCCCCGCCGGTCACGCCCCACCCCGAGCGCGCGCCACCTCCTCTCTCCCGCACGACCCGCGCCACCTCCTTTCCCCATTTCCGCGCGGCCATCCGCAACCGCCGCCACCTCCCGAGTCGTGCGCGCTTGCCGCCACCGCCGCCCCTCCTCCGGTGAGGAATCCGACCACCCCAGGCCTCCTCCCTCCCAGCCGGCGCTACCATCGTCCTCACCGCGCCCGTGCGACGCTCCCCGAGGCGCTACCATCCACAACCGCCGCCACCTCCCCGAATACGCCGGTGACCAATTCCCTCGCCGTACCCTTCGCGCGCCTATTTAAACCGCCTCGGGAGCGTCGCGACGCGCGCGTGAGGACGATGGTAGCGCCGGTGGGAGGAGGAGGCTGGGGTGGTCGGATTCTCACCGGAGGGAGGCGGCGGTGGCGGCAAGGGCGCACGACTCGGGAGGTGGCGGCGGTTGCGGATGGCGCGCGCGAAATGGGGAAGGAGAGCGGGCGCGGTCGTGCGGGAGGAGAGAGGAGGCGGCGCGCTGGGGGCGGGCGTGATCGCGGCGGCGGCGGCAGGCGGCGCGACGCGAGGAAGGAGGCGCTGGGTAGGGGAGGCTCGACACGTGGCCCGGCGGAGAGAGAGAGGGGCGGGACGAAGGGGGGGGTGGTGGCGAGAGAGAGAGGAAAGGGCAAAAGAGTCATTTCACGTAAAGAAAAATGGGCTGAAAAATGAAAATAAAATTAAAATGGGAAAAATACCATATTAGCAAGATGTCACTCAACTCGGTCCTATATTTACGAGGACAACAAACTTGATCCTATTTTACCAAAACCATCTCAACTTGATCCTATATATTCAATTTTCCCGCAATTGAAAGGCGGATCGAGCTATTCGAGGTACATGTCTTCCCTGCCCTTCTCTCTTTCTACATGTCTTCCTCTCGGCTCTCTACCGAGTCGAGCTATGGCTTGGGCTCCGGTTGGTTGCCGGCGACTGCCGCCGTCTGCGAGGAACATGCCATCAAGGAGTTGTTTCCAAATGCTCGGGTCTAACGCCGCCCACTCGCCGGAAACTCCTGCAGGTACCGCCGCGCCAGATCTGACTGACGGCTGCAGGTTGCTGCCCCACCGTCGCTGTGCTGCCCACTAGAACTTGGAGAGATAGAGCAGTGGGGAGGAAGACACAGCCAGTCGAAGATAAGATATAAATTGCGAGATTGGTGCAAACAAATTCTGGTACAATTGGTCGGATCAAGTTGAAACTGAGAAATTCGTGCACAACATCCAAAGATCTGTAGAAAGAAGCTCATCTGGATTGCTGCTGCTAGCTCGCCCTCGTGGGGCATCTCTTGATCGAGTCCAGCCATCCTTCAACAGCACGCATGGATCAGTACTTCGATGTCACCTCCGACTGCTGCGTCGCAGCCTCTTCTTGTCAGACACATCGCCGAACCTTGGCGGCGGAATCGGTGGGGGTCACGTTGGGAAGGGGGAGGTGGGGAGGCAGCGGCAGGTGACCGGTGTGTGAGGTGCGCTAATGCTGGGGGATGGCGAGCTCGAGCATGCCCACGGAGCTGAGAGAGGAGCCGGAGGAGGAAGACAGAAGAAAAAATCATATTTTTTTATTAGAATTAATTTAATTTTTAACTTCTAACTAAGAAAGCGGATATCCAATATCCCTCAACTATCAAAACCATCTACTTTACCACATAAACCATGGTTTCATTTAACGTGACATCTATATGTCAAATGATTTTGATATGTAAGCATACTTTCGATAATATAACTGCCACTCAACAAATAAAATCAAAAAAATATTCATGGACCCACATGCCATATCCTTTCTTCTTCATCCCCTTCTCACTTATCTCTCTCTCTTCCTTCTCTTCTCTCTCCCTCCCCCCTCTTCTCCAAGTCTAGCATCGACAAGGGCTGGGCTAGATCTTATCGGTGTTGCTGCCCATCTCACCTCACCGATGCCACCACCCTTCGCTATCCAATTCTCCCTATTTCTCTCCCTAACCCTAGCTTTCTTCCTTACCATCTCACCTCATTGGTGTTGCAAGGATGCATGGGCAGATCCATGTAGTGGAGGCGACAAGGTTGAGCTGCAGCGCGTCGGAGAGGCGGTGAGTGATGAGAGCCAATGAAGAGGACAATGGCCCAGCGAGCAGAGGATATGGCCTGGTGACTAATGTGCCTAGATCTAGATCTAGTGGGCAGAGAAGGGGCCTAATGACCTCGGCCCATCCACTAGTGACATCATCTTCTCCATCGTCAATCTCAACCTCTCCACCGACAATCTCGTCTTCGTCTCTGGCGATGGGATTCAGACACCATCATCGTCGGTGACTACAACTCAACCTCGGCTGCTCCGCATGCCATCATCAATTGCAACTAGCCTCTCGCTGCAGACCACACATCAACCTCACCAGCCATAGGACCATCCTCTCCCCCCTCCTGAGCGCCGCCACCCCCCAAATCCCCTCCACTCCCCTCCACATCCTTCTGGGCTTGCCATTGCTTGCTGTGCTTCTATGGCGGTAATGGTGGTGGCAAAGCTCACGATGACCGAGGATGACACTGACAGTGGAGCTATGCTTGGGGCACATCTGTCTTTCCTTTGCCGATCAGTGAGGAAGGAAGAGGAGAACATGGATGATGCCCGAGAGCAGCAAGTAGATCTTGGGGAGAAAATCGAATAGGAGAGGCTACCATGGCCATTGATTCTCAGAGAAGAGAGGAAGAAGATGAAGAGAGGAAGGTGGTCTATGATACGGACATATGGGCCCCACCATTTTAAATTTTATTTGTTCATTCTACTGACTGGACTATTTATGTGTCAAATCCTAGACCGAAAATCAACTTATGTGTCAAAACCGCTTCCATGTTGGCACCACGTCAGCTAAAACAGACTTCAATTGGTAAAACATCCGATTTGTACTTTGAGATTAAAACTTAGACTTTTATAAGAGTTCAAGGGGTAAAGTAGACTTATTCCTTTTTTATTTCTTGTTAAGTCAGCTATTCTTGTACATGTGAACCCGATGTCAACTAAAACATGTACATGTAGCCACCTCATTCAAAACTAGTGGTCTAGGACGAGGGTGATTTGCACCAGTTTTGATAGTTCGAGGTTGTCAAATGTTCGTTTTTGTAGTTGATGGTTGATTTTCAAACTCAGACAAGAGTTGAGAAAAGTAAAATAGACTTATTCCTATTTTATTTGGTGTAACATAACAAATGCGAAAAGATATTTGGTGAGAGAGACTGGAGAGATAGATGAGTTGGGAAACCACAGCCGTTACCGTTAATTTAGGTCTAATCTTCACGATTTCATAATATGACTTTGCAATTTATGTTCCCAATTGTTAAAGAAGCAAACGAGGGTAGGTGAAAAAAAAGGCAACCTAGCTACCTAGGAAGGCCAAATGTGACAAGGGCTTGTGAAAATTTAATAACTACTTCATCGTCGGCCACATGGTCTCATTGCTAGATCAAAGTGCTACATTGGGCAGTGACAAGAACAAAGATAAAGAGGACGAGGTTATCACAAATGAGAGGAAATCTTGCTTCAATAATATCATCAATCCAATGCATTTTGTTCTTGGTTACTTTATTGATCCATCTAAGTAGAGTAATGTGTTTGTGTCCAGAGCCACGATTGCAAACACCATGACACGCTACACCTATCACCTCATGCCACCCTTGTGAGCTCATCTCAAAACCTTCCGTATCACGTCGTGTTCCACAACATCCTCCCTCGTATCTCCAAATTAATTTGACTTTCATGCCCACCCCTGCTCGTAATAGAACTTCTTCTCTAGTGTTGTCGAGCTTCTCTGTTGTGGTTTATCGTGACCAGCGAGACTTCGCCCGATTCCTTTGTACATGAGCATCTTATCTTCCTGTCCTATCTTTTGAAGCGCTCGGTTCTTTCCCACCATATATTCGTCACCTCCATGACCCAACTGCCACAACCGTCCACCTCTGTCGCCTACCCAGCATATCGCCTCTCTACCCAAACCACCGCCACTATAAGATTCTACATGTCACAAGCATTTCATTTTCCCCATCATCCGTCCCTGCCACTCTTTGTTATTCTTCCAATCTCCTTGCAAATGAGATAGGGCTAACATGTGAGCTCATGGGCCAACAGTATACTTTCCTATACTAGCTCCTGCAGCGAAAAAAGAAAGGTGCTAGCACACGATATACCGTTAGAAATGATTATAATGGTATAGGCAACTTACCTCATTGCTAGCCGTCGTCATCACCCACGACCGACAGCACCATCGCCGTGCCGCCCCCTGACCCTCCCTGCCCAATCTAACTGCCACAGCCACCGCTGCCACCACCCTCCGGCTCTGTCCACTGCCCTCTTACCCTGCCCATCACCCTTGCCGCTGCCCACCGTCAGTCTGTCGCCTCTCCTGACCTCCTATGCCCGGGGAGGGTAAACCCGTAGTGGGAGAGCGGGATTTCCCTTATCCAGGCTGCTAGATCTGGTGTGCGGTGAGGCTGGCTGTGAGCAAGAGCGAGGAGATCAACGGCGGCGCTCACATGAGAAGAAGAGCTAGGGAGATTGGATCATATATCCTCCCTTTAGTTAGGAAATTGAGGATTTATCCTCCACATCTTAATGACACGTGGGGTCATCATAAGTCATTGACACGTGGATCAGGAGGATAAATCCTCAATTTTCATCTAAATGGAAGATATATGATCAATAAATCCATTTAAGATTTATGCGTGTAGGAATCAAACAGTCATAGGCTGTACCTACGGAACGCTATAGCGTTGTTTAGATTTTGTTTTTAAAAAAAGGCAAATGACGTTCAGTCTGATACGCGGCTACTCCTAGCGTGTGTTGCTTTCATCTCGCCCGTTCGTTCTCCGATCAAACGGTCCACGCGCTTCGCACGCGACGGTTGGTGCCCTTCAACCAACCCCATAACTCTCTTTTGTCCAACTCCACAAAAATATCCTGCTGCGACAAGATCTAAGAACTCAAGACTCACAGGCGGAGAGGGCCGACAGGGCGACGCCATGAACGTGGAGGAGGAGGTCGGGAGGCTCAAGGAGGAGATCCAGAGGCTCGGTCAGCAGCAGCCCGATGGCTCCTACAAGGTACCCTTACCTCTCCCCCAAAACAACCGCAGATCTAGCATCTGCACGGCCGCATTTTACATCTTTCCGGTGGCCTGAGTTAGGATTCGTGTTCTTTTCGCCATGCTTACTCCAATGTGCAGTGTGATGTGCTCTTGCCAATGATCTGATGTGATAACTGCCTTGAATTATGGTCCGGGGGTGAAGGCTTAGATTAGATAGACCACTGCCACATTTGTTGGATTCTGAGGTGATCTTGTGGTGCTGCTGAGATCATGATGTGTATATATAGCAATGTGTTGTTCTTAGGAGAATGTTTATCTGCTGATGTGTGCAGTGCAGAGCCCTAATTTGTGCATCTCTGACCAGTATTGGTCATGGAACAAAGCTAATGGAATCTTTTACCAGTATTGCGGATCTTGATTGATAAGCTGAACCAATGATACGGAGTTTGATATGAGATTTTGGTAATATTAATCTATCCTCAGTCCAGTGGAACTCACAATTATCCATTATACTAAGTGAATGCGGGGATTTTGAGAAACCTCTGCAAATGGAACAGCAGTTTACTGTGTTCTACTTTCCCTTGTTAATATGTTAGGAGATGTACTATTGACAAAGAAGATGTCCATTATGATTGTGGAAAGAAACGGAAAGCCATTAAGGGACCAAGAACAATAGGCCCATGGTTGTGCCCATTTATTTCCGGAATTCTTCACATTTGCTTCAAAAATGAATTCTTCATATTGCAGTTCTAATTTTCTTCTACCATTGTTGTGCCTTTTTATCTGAGTCTTGACAGATCTGTGATGGTGGTTATTTTGCTTCATCTGTTGTCGCTGTTTGCTCATATAGTCATATTAACACGCAACAAAATGATGTATGTGCAAATGCATCTTGTCTTCTGTCGAGTTTTTCATTATCGTTCCTAGCCTACAGTTGCCAAATGTTATGCTTGGTTGTAAACTTCAATCGCATATCTTGTTTCTTTAGTCATGTTAGGTTCTAAAGTGCATATGGTGGCCAAAAGGGGCTTATCACTGTGATTTCTCTTTCCTTTTCGATTTTAATTTTTTTGAGTGATATTTAAGGTTAGGCTGGTGGTTCTTTTGATGTTAGGTACAACCAATAGAAACTTTGCAAATGCTAATTTAGGCTTCTTTTCTGTAGTATGTTGTTCCCCTAACTCTGCACAAATATATCAACTACCTTCTGACTAGTTGTTGTCCAAGGTCCCTTTTCTATTGAATTCACTGCCCTGCTTGTCCCTAGCAATTCTCTAATCTCTACGTATATACTTGAGATGCACTACTTTTGGTTCTTCACTATCATTTTTGCCTCTTTACTATTTTTTAATTTCTCTTTGTCCAACATACATTTTCTATCTATTCCCTTCAAAACATTTTCTATCTATGGTCGTATGGAGGGAAGCTATTCCTTGATCCAAACTCCTGTCATGCAGTTTCTCTAATAAATTTGAAGTATCGAAATCCACATTAGTGTTATAGGTGTATATCATTCGCATTTAGGATCAATTGTCGAAGGTAATAATATATCAGGGGTAAAAATGCGCGAACAAAGGCTCAATCTAGCAGTAATTAAGAGGTATTATAACCTAAAATGCTACAGTGAAATAGAAATGGACATAGAGAGATGCTGGTATTACTTCATTGTTGTAGGGCACCTTGTAGTCCCTTGCACCTTCCCTGTATCCTGAACTTCTGTAGATCTTGACCTTATGTTTAGGTTGACACGGCATATTCTTAAATCACAAGCACAACACTAAAACAGGCTGATGATGATGCTAAGACTTGACCAGTGCCGGTCTTGCTTTGCTAAAGGAATTTTGATTTTGTGAGTTCTACTTCTACAGTGTACTTCTAAGCAACATTTTATAGGCTTCTCCGTACGAAGTTACAGAAATCATGGAAACACATCTATGGGAAAGTTCAAAGTTCTTGGCATAGCTGTCCTACACCTTGTGAACTAATTCAAAAGATATCAATCTGCGGTACTGAACGCTTGTGGTTTGCAGGTAACGTTTGGTGTCCTCTTCAACGATGACCGGTGCACAAACATGTTTGAAGCATTAGTTGGCACCTTGCGGGCTGCGAAGAAGAGGAAAATTGTCTCCTACGATGGTGAGCTGCTTCTGCAGGGTGTTCACGACAATGTGGAGATAACCCTCTTGCCACCCCCGGCTGTCGCTGCTGCTTGAAGTGTACAGCACCAACAAGTCTCTGATGTTATTTCGTTTATATGCATGTAATTTGTTTGTGCGTAGATTCTCATGAACTATTTGGTATTCCCAGAAGACGACTACTGTGTGACGTATAAAATTACGAGACTTATGCAGTTGCTTTGCTTGCGTATGTTCTTTTTGGAAATGCAATGTTGATATAATATGTCAAGAAAGAAGCAGTGACAAGCTCCAACTTGAAAGTAATGGCCATGAGTTGCTGGCAGCGCACCACTCAAGGTGACCTTCCCAGATTATTTTCTTCTTAGTTTCCTTCCTTTCCTCACTTTCCTTACATCTAGAGGGAATCCCCACATACAATAACTTCTCATCAGCACCTACTATCACCTGATCAATACAACACCTACTTGACTGACATAGTGCATGTATATAGTACCTCTTCTCTCTTCTAGCGATGCAGAGTCTTAGTGTTTCATGCCATTTTCCTTTCTCAGTTTCTGTGTGCATGAGGATGGGAAGCATCGGGAAAAAGAGGGCCACCTGAATCTGATTGAATTGTAAGCATTAGTTTATGTTGAAGAAACGAAACTAGAGAACTACTTCAACATCCTCTTTTTATCGGTTCCTTCCATGCACTCAGGGACAGGAGGTACACGAAACGCTAGAACGCACGTGGAAGGGAGGTTGATCCAAGCAAGCCGACGAAGACAGAACAGTACATCTTGTTTTCGGTGCTCGAACTCATTCTGCGTGTTCCACGCAAAATTATGCAGCTAAGGGACGACCACCAAATCTGCAGAAGGTCTGAACCTCTAAGGCCATTTGCCTTTTGCGATGATAACACGTTGACAAGGCTCCTCAACTTGTCTAGAGGTTCAATGTGGGGGTGCAAACATACGCCCTGGCACGGCGAAACCACCGGAAACTCTTCGGTTGCACTGGTTAGCTGGGCCCCCACTGTGATGAGCAATGCAATGATTTGCTTACAAACTAATCTATCAAATAACAGAGTCGATGTGTAGTCTCCGTCACTGAAATGGACCAGGGTGACAACGTGTTGCATATTGCAGTAAGCTAGTAGCGTAGTTTGAGGACTTCCCAACAGTTTGGTTGTTGTTCTGTCAACATCTCCACACCTTTATATCATATCGATCGATCTGAACAAAGACCTCTAAACCAAATGTGAAACATAGGAAAGAACAGTAGGCACAAAGCAAGGATATCACAGCAACTGATAACATGCTGATCAATGCAACACCTACCTCTTCTCCCTTCTCCTTTCTTTCGGTCTTCATTATTTAAACGTCCAAATGTGAAACATAGGAAAGAACAGTAGGCACAAAGCAAGAATGAGGTAAATAAGAGAGGTGAGTACGTGTGTTTTTGGTAAAGCTTTATCCAGCACAAACGTAAGGAACACATAGTATTGAGCACCTTCGCCTGCACAGGGATGGGAGGTGTCGGGAAAATGATTTGCGGAATGCATCGAGTGGAGGG